>CM057825.1:23126244-23726244 GCA_030068075.1 Paguma larvata | reverse complement strand
CCAAAAATGGTAAAGTTAAACTGAAGTAAACTATCAAAAGTAGAATTTCATGCCAATAAAGTGAGATGTTGGTGAGAGATTACTATATTTCTCTGATACTTGAAAAAAGGTCTAAATATCTAGATTCCTTTTGTTTTGTTTGGCCAACCTCTATGTCCCCTTCTAGGAACAGGAATAATACTTCTTCTGCTTCCCACCCTGAGGTTTGAGTGGAACGGACTCAAGTCCTCAGCCTTGGGAGTGGATAGATGCCCTTTAAAATGAAATTTTTGACCAAGTTGTAGCCCAGGGGCAATGGTGGAGTACAGTTGACCTATGAAATAATCTTGCCAGATCAAGTGGTCATTAAGAGCACCCCATGGCCTTGGCCTCGGTAATTACTCAGGGATGGGTACATGACACAAAAGGAGCCAATGGTGGCCATTCCAGAAACTTTAACTGGAGCGACAAGGGCAGAGGCACATTTTTTCTTATGATATTTCCAAACCAAATACAGAATCTGTGCCACCATTTAAATATTGCCTGCCTGGGAATTAAGAAAACACAGAAGAAGCAAATTTGGAAGCTGAAATGAATTCCTAACATCGATATTGGTCATCCGGATCCAGGCGTACCTAGAGGCAAATACCACCCCAAATTTATATTGACAGGAATCAATACATTCATTTTATGTTTAAGCTCATTTGAATTTCTATCACTTACAACCAAGAATCCTAAAATGCCAAATAAGGCAAAAATTCTGTAAGCTACGGTTCAGGCTACATATTCCCTACCCTAAATTCCTGTACCTTTGGGTTGGGTAAGTAATTGGGGGAAGTGCATCTTCTTCTAGCTGTGGTTTAAACTGGTATTATTGCATGCTTCCAAAATAAGTGAAATAAATTAGGTGAATTATTTGTGAATGTCTCTGAACATGAAAAATTAGTGCTTTATTGGCATTTTAAAAAACTTTGGAATCTATGTAGTCAGCATAATGCATTATGGTTGCTAGACCACTCGAGTCTGGCAATTTTATTTTAATAGATCAATTCTGCCCCACTATTGTTCCTAGGCTACAGTTTGGCCAAATTTCACTTTAAAGGGCATTTTATGGCAAAGATCCAAGCTCTTTCACAGCAAAAGCTGAATGCTAATGGAGTTGTTGTGATTTAAAACTGTGAAACACAATCTATTTTTCAATGGAGGAAACAAAAACCATAACCACAAATATTTCCAGTTTCTTAACTCAACCTTGAAGGATATTTTTGCATTTTTATTCATTATTTAATGATGAGGGATACTGTAAAAGAGTATCAGATAGTTCAGAGCATCAGATTAGGAGACCTGGGTTTAAGTTTTGACAATGTTACCTACTAGCTGGGTGACCTAGAGAAATTTACTTAACATCTTGTAGCACCAGTATTAAATCGTACCATGGATATTAAATGAGAAGATACTTGTAAAATGTTTTGTTCTGAGCCTAGCACATAGAGAGTATTCAATAAATGACTGTTGTTCCTGTTATTATTACTGGTACTGATGCTAGGAAAGGTAGTATTATTACTAGTAAAGTATTAACCTTTCACTTTGGTTTCAGTGATGGGAAGTTTTTGCATGCGTTACATGCATTCTTTCCTTCCTTCTCTCCATCCAACCACCCATCCCTACATCCCTCCTACCCTCCCTTCCTTCCTTCCGTCCTTCCTTCTTTCCTTCTTTCCAACCTTTTTTCCTTCCTTTTTTTCTTCTTTATTTATTTTTCTTCCTTTCTTATCAGCTGAAAATATTAGAAGTGAAACTGCTGTAGAGGAAATCTTGGGTCTGATAGAAAAAGGTGTCACATGTTTCACAGAGAGTAAAGACAAGATGAATTTTAAATACCAAAGGATTCTTCAGAAATATACTTATGTAAAATGACTCACACATCTAAGAATCTAAAGTAAATTTCCCAACTCACACTTATTGACTCATAGGCTACAAAATCTTCAAAATTTCATAAGAAAATGAACATTTGTTCTTAGAATGCATCTTAAATTTTGGAAATAAAGGTAGTGAAGTTGCTTCCTAGTGTAAAAAAACAAAGGACAATAATAATTTCCTGATTAGAAAACAAAGGCTTTTTGTTATACAATGAAGATACTCAATCTCAAGATTATCTCTAAATTTCATACTTTATAGCATTATCCAACTGAAATAACATTAGAATTCTCAGGATTCTCATAAAACCAACATAGATTTGCAACAGAAGGGAGACGAGAATTGTTCTGGTTAAAGAGGGGACAATAAAGGGCCAAGGTAGAGAAGGGGAGACAATTTAGGAATTTCATGGGATCATCCAGAAGGACATGATGATGGCTTAGACCAGGTTCCTAGCAGTGAAGATATGAAAAGTGGTTGGATTTAAGATATAGTTTGGAGGTGAGGTGACAGAACTCACTGAACGATTAGATATGGGGTATGAGATATTGAGAGAAGTAGACAATAACTCTTAGGTTTAGGGGCTGAGTGATTAGAAGAACTGTGATGTCGCCTTTTAAAATCAGGGAAGTTTATATTGCAAGTTAAGGAGATATTTGCTAAGCACCCTGGATAAAAATGGTTTCCAGACAAACATCATGTGAAAAGGCATAAAGGTTTAAAGAGTCTAGCATATCCATGGAAGGAAAACATATTGGATCTGTTGTTGGGAAAATGAAGGACATGGATCATAAGTAATGTGTAGAAAAGGACAGGTTGACAGATGGGGCTAAAGATGTTGCCAAGAGTTAGATTCCTGAGATCGGATTTGATCTTTTAGGTTGGAGAGGGATTATGAGCCATGAAGGGGTTTAAAGCAACTAGTCTTATATAAAATAAATCAAAGAAATTAGAAATAAAGAAGTGATAGTAATATAATTTATTATGCTTATTGAATTAATTTACACATAGATCTTCAAGCTAAAAAACTGCTAAAATTAAGTTTACAAATTAGAATATGAAAATGATACCAATATAATAAATGAAAAATATGACCAGTAAGAGTCAAATTGGAGGATTTCAAAGGCCAAAAGTGAATTATAATATCTAACATTTGCTCACTTGTTTTTCTAAAGTGTTCTAAGGTCTCAATCCTCACAAAGCACTTTTGAGGTATCTACTGTCAATCCTTCCTCTATTATATAGTTGAGGAAACTGAAACATGGAGACCTTAAGAAATGTGCCCAAATTTATACACCTTTTAAGTGATAAAGGTAGAATTTTAATGCGGCATTTGATTTCAGAATTCACAACTTTTAACTGTTATTCAAAGGGCTAGTCTCTGAGGTGGATGGAAAACTTTTAAAACAAGGATTCAATTTATACTGAGTGATATTGAAGCATGAGTTTAACAGAAATTCTTCTTAATGCTTTCTTTATAAAGATATGTTTATCTGAAGTTCAATAACTGCTACAGCTTTAATTTGATTTCCTTTTTTTCAAATTCCTTTCAATCACAGTTAAATACATTTTACTTAAATATTCCATTGTTATAAAATTATTTTGACATGTCCCTTTCCTCTCAACATATCTTGTTTTTCTATATATGCATAAGATATACCCAGAATTTGGTTTACAATATGGCTAACAGTGGGTTTTTTTTGTTTGTTTTTGTTTGGATGTGTATAATAATTTGTTGCTCTTTTTCTTTATACTTTTCTGTTATGATTAATTTCAAACTACGGAATTTGAATTATTTCAATAAACTATTAAGTCAATATTATAATAAAAGAAAAAATGGTGGAGTGGAGATGGGGATGAGAAGATTGTATCATTCATGAGGCTCTGTTCTTAAAATTGTTTCAAAAAAACAAAAAAAAACAAACAAAAAAACCTGTCATCTCCAGCCCAGAACAAATCTTTTTTTCCTAGGTTACAAATATTAATTCTGTATATAAAAATAATGACTATCTACTTTTAGCTTCACTACTTATGAAAATTTAAATACTTCACTATCCACTAGTGGGGCACATAGATATCGAGACAATAATGGAAAAATACTTTATACAAACAGTGAACTAGGGAAAGAATTTTTTACAGTCTTGTGGCTTTTGAATTATTTCAATAAGTATAAGTAAGCTCCTTCAGTGAAAATATGGTCATTTGTGGAATTAAGAGAAGAGAATAATGGTTTATAATGAGAGATAATGGTATAGCAGAAATTATACTGAGAATCAGAGATTTGGATGGAGTCTGGTCCTGATTCTGTAACTGAACTTTGAATAACTTAGCCAAACCATTTTTCTGGGATTTTGTGTTCCTACAAAATGTTCCCAATTTTTAATCCAAAACTTTGGGTTAAACCTTGAGGGTTGAGCACATGCATTTATGTCTGCTCTTTCCCCAAAATGAACTATATGAAACAAGCATAAGCCCCCAAATAATACAGAAGAAAGTAAAGAAAAGAAGTCAAATTTTGGAAAGTGATCAGATGAATGATAACTCACTTAACAAAATACAAGAAGCAGACAAACAAGATGAACAAGAAGTTGGTACCCTTTGCAGAATGTTGGAAAGGTTTAGGAATTTCCCACTCCAGGTCCTTCTGAAACTACAGGCATACTGGAGAATAGGCTTTGCCGAAATTTTTAAATATTTATATCTCTGGATCCTCTTCCTTGGTTTATATTCTCAGGCCACTAACCCATTTTTAGTCCAACAGTAGACTGGAGATTTACTTTCTGGAAAAGATGCACAAGACAGGATCTGTATTCAAGGAATCAGACATAAATTGAGGGTGGGAGTAAAGTGACAAAAGCATTAAATAAGAGTCTGCATACTAAATGATCAAACTCTCAACATCCCCTCCACTTTGCATCTAGGACTTCAGCTTTTAAAGAGCTTATTCTTAAATGACCCATATGAAATTACCAACTCAAACATTTCTAACTTACAAAAATAGCAATTTCATATGAAGCAACTTAACACAAATATCAGATCATTTAGACATTTGAGAAAAGTATTTATAAAGTCCAAAACAGAAACAAACCGACAAAATAGAATCAAAACAAAACACACAGAAATAATTATTGCTATTAAATCCCAGAAATGAGAACAAAGCTATAATTTTTTATCTATTTATTTTTTATTTTTTTATTTTTTAGAGAGAGAGAGAGAGAGAGCAAGGGAGGGGCAGAGAGAGAGGGAGACACAGAATCTGAAGCAGGCTCTAGGCTCTGAGCTGTCAGCAAGAGCCAGTCACGGGGCTCAAACCCATAAACTCTAAGATCATGACCTGAGCTGAAGTTGGAGACCCAACCAACTGAGCCAACCAGGCACCACTATACTTTTAATTTTTTAAAAGCGAGAGCCAGAGGGGCACCTGGGTTGCCTAGTCGGTTAAGCATCCGACTTAGGCTCAGGTCTTCATGAGTTCAAGCCAGCTCAGAGCCTGGAGCCTGCTTCAGATTGTGTGTCTCCCTCTCTCTATCCCTCCCTGCCCCTGTCTCCCTATCTCTCTCAAAAATAAATAAACATTAATTTTTTTAAATAAATAAAAGCAAGAATTAGAGATCATAAGAGAAACAATGAAAATGAAAAAATATATATATAATAAAGGAATTCGAAGTTCATGAAAATAAAATTGGAGGAAAAAGTGAGACAATTTTATAGAAAGTCTAGGAGAAATAATTTTCAAAATTGGGAGTTTGGATGACAGAGAAAAAATTAAAACTGTAAAAAATTTCCCCAAACTAAACAATGTCAATTCCTAGATTGAAATGACTCTCACAATGATTCCACACAATTATTTAGAAAAGATTTATACTAAGGGAATCCCTATGTAATGTCAGAAAATCATAGATGAAGAGAAAATTTTGAAAACTTTTAAAGACAGAAAAGAAAAGAAATCAGAGCATATGAACATAAATTCTTAATACCAACACTGAAAATTGGAAGAAAATGGCACAATCTCTTCAACATTTTGAAGAAAATATTTTCAATCTATAATAGTCACACCAACTACTCTCAAGGATGAGAGTAGAATAAAAACATTTTTTAGACATAGACTCAAGACACTGATCTCTTATGAATAATTCTCAGTTATTGGATGGTATTTTCTACTAAATGAGGAAGAAAACCAAGAAAAATGTGAAGGAATATGTAAGGATATTAATTAAGGGAAGCCTTCGGATGGTAATGCCATTGAAGGCCTACAGATGAAAAATTCAGATTGTAACTGGATAAAACAAGGCTTCAAAAGGCATAACTTAAAGAATAAAATGATATTTGGCTTTTACAATATATTAATTGGAGAATTTTAGCTACGTTAGAGAGTTAGGAGATAAATTAATGGTTGGTATATATGAAAGTAAACAAAAACAAAAGCAAATATAAACTTCAGGAAAAATAGAAAAGTTCTATAAGAAACAAAATGCCATTAGCACTATATTGACTATCTCTAAATAATATTTACATAACAATAATTTGATAATATGAGTTTTGAATATTAATTTAACTCCAAATGGTGAAATATCTCTATTAAAAAACAGAAAAAAGTGAAGAGGCCATAAATGTGTACTGGGGGGAGGGTGGTAGAGGTGACAGAGTAAAGGTGTACATAGCTAAATTCTTGTCTTTCCAAATGGGAAGTTCATAAATAGTAAAGTTTGAAAATCAAGAAATAGTAATAAAGCATGTTACTTGGAAATATCGAATTAAATACCAGAATATAGCTAAAAATGTTGCTGATAGTTGCCTTAAGGTACAGGGGAGTAGACTGGGAATGGATGTGTTAGGTTTCTGCTGTTTTTATTATAAACACAGTGGTTTATAGTATGACTTTGAAACATATATACACGTATAAGATCTCTTCAGGCATATGTATTTTACTTAAAAAATATTCATATATCCATGGAAGCAATAACACATCTAAAAATGTGTCAGAAAAACTCGATGAAAAAATCTCAAACATTCTCATGTATATCTTCAAGGCAGGAAAAGGAACATTTTTGAAAATAGAAGGATCAGCAGGACTTAAATAAACAAGCATCTAGCCTTTTTTTTTTCTTTTTTAAACATTCACCAGATAAAGTCTGAGTGGCTAAGAAATCCTGAAACTAGTTTTTGAACTATACTAGCAGCAATCTCAACTCATTCTTTATTTCCCCAGTAATCTAGTTTGGTGAAATTTAACTGAGGTTGGAATCTGCCATCTAGGGATGATTTAATTATACTTATTATAGGACCATGTAAATAGTATTTACTGTTTATCCAAGTTGCAAGCGACAATTTGATAATAGGTCATTTGGATATTTAATCCTTTTTTGCCTCTCCCCATGATATGACCTTAGTAGTCTAAGTGGGTTTTCATTGATAAACTCATGAGGAAAGCTACTATATAATGACACTTAGATTCTCAAAATTCTTTCCTTTGTCAGAAGAACACCATATACAATACACGTATCCGTACACACACAGATACACATCTTAGAAATAATATGTCAAAATGACAGTAACTCGTAATGGAGCATATGGGCTCTGTATCATTTTGTTTTGCTTCTATCAACAACAGGTTACTTATATGAGTAATGCTTAAAAAAACTGTTGAATCTTTTAAGCCCAGTTAAATTATTTGTTATAATTATTTCCTACATGACTTATTTTTGTATGTTATTTAACACTATCAAACACGCATTCATTCTTACTTTTAAATTAATTCACAGGCAAGTTCATCAAGCTTTCTCTTGCCTCTTTGTTTAATTGAGAACGATTAAAAATAATGTAACCTTAAAGAAGTTTTTTTAATTCATTTTTACCTCCTCCTCAAATGAGACCTTGGCAATATAATCATCACATAGTAAATATTTAAAGTACAGTGAAAGTTTGATGATTCCTTCACTAGCCACTGATGTAGTTTAATCTATAGTAAAGAAGAGACATTCTTACATGACATAAAACATTACTGTACAGGTTATCTTAGAATATTTTGTCACTTTCAAAGATACTGCTTGCTCACAGGGACCACTCTTACTCGCAAAGGAGGTAAATTAAAGAGAAGTTACTGTTTCTTGCATCATATCCATTTTTTTCTCCGTATGGACCATATGTTATAAAAGTTTTCACAAAAAGAGCTCCAGACATATTTCCTATCTTTTGCAAATTCAGAATTCATTGGAACTTGGATTATTAAAATGATGTCAAAATGTAGCCTTAGAACAGGGTATTGATAGCAGGATTAGACTGAGAATTGAGGGTCCAACTGCTGGTATGAAAGAAGAAAAACAGGCAATAGCTACGGATCATCAAGTACTCTACAGGTTTAATGATTCTTCTACTAGCTCTCAATGTACATTAATCTGTGTTAAGGCAGGGGAGTTCTAACACAATCTAAGCTATTGTTGTAAACATTTTTTTAAAAGGAATATTTTATGGGGTGCCTGGGTGGGTCAGTCGGTTAAGTGTCCAACTTTGGCTCAGGTCATGATCTCACGGTTTGTAAGTTCCAGCCCCGAGTTGGGCTCTGTGCTGACAGCTCAGAGCCTGGAGGCAGCTTCAGATTCTATTTCTCCCTCTCTCTGACCCTCCTCTGCTCATACTCTGTCTCTTTCTCTATCTCTCACAAAAATAAATAAACAGGGGCGCCTGAGAGGTTCAGTCAGTTGAGGGTCTGACTTCGGCTCAGGTCATTATCTCACAGTTTGTGAGTTCGAGCCCCGCGTCGGGCTCTGTGCTGACAGCTCAGAGCCTGGAACCTGCTTCAAATTCTGTGCCTCCCTCTCTCTCTGCCCCTCCCCACTCACACTCTGTCTCTCTCTCAAAAATAAATCAACGTTAAAAAAAATTTTTAAATAAATAAATAAACATAAAAAAATTTTTTTTAAAAAGGAATATTTTATGACCATGAAAGACAAAGGGGAAAAAAAAACCTGTGTAGTCGTAAAAATCAATTATGGTAAGTAGAAATGCAAGAGCTGTGTTTTAGCAGGTATATAGGATCCTTGTTTAGAAAAGAAAGAGAACACAGAATATGTAAAGCAGTAAAGGAAAAGGGCTTGTCAAGAGGCTTTTGGATGAAAAATAATAAGATCCGGACACAATTACTTATTACAAGTGTATGTGCTTAGGAGGCTATGGGCATAATGTTGGAAATAAAAATTGACCCAAAATATCTCAGATTTGTGGTTACTATTTATGATACATGGCTCTGACAAAATGATCAGAATATTGGACCACTATAGTTCAGAGACCAAAGTGTCCCTTTATGTAGTATTTTATTCTTATGTATGTTAACAAATGTATTATATAAAAATCCCACAATTTATTTGGTTTGTAATATTCTGTTTGCAGTTTACTTTACAAAATAAAGGTTAGTTTGTTTTGTTTAATTTTGTTTAATATATTTTAGTTACATTTTTCCTAATGAGTGTACCCTACATTCTATGATATCCACAAAAACTACTAATATAATGACTCCTTAAAGAAAGTTTCGAAAGTTCTAATAAACTCTGGTATGTCATTATCTTATGCAAGTTTCATTTTCCCATATTTAGCCTTAAAAACTACAGAGGTAGAGATTACCAGAATTCACATGACACATCTAATATGGCCTAAGTTTCACTTTGGCATTGCCTATTAAACCATAAATTAGCAAGGTGCAAAAATTAGAGAAGACACATTACAATTTGAAAAAAAAATTATTTTTTTTATCACAAAGTAATATGTAATGATGTATTGGGACAAAATAAAAGGTAACTGCCTTAGAGGACTGAGAAAAATACAACACTACGCTGACAGGAGAGGCATAAATATAGATGGGCTGACGGGAAGTAAAAGCCCAGCTTCTACTTAGTAGCTCTGTCATGCTCTTAACTGTGAGTTCTAGTAAGACCACAGCTCGTTGATTGCCAGAAGGGCTACACACAGACCCATCATATAGTGAGGCACCATCTGTTGACAGAATGAATAAAAACCGCAAATAAGGCTGATTAAATCTGCATGAATTCCATACCCAAAGATGAGGGAGGAGGAAGCAGGGAGTCAAGGTAAAGGCAGTTACACTCCCTCCTGTTTCTCTCTCTGGCACTCTCACGTGTAATTCTAACAGCCATCTTCCAAATTAACTTTCTTCCTATCACCAGACTTATGGAATATCCAATTGAAGAAAAATTAGGTTTGTTTGCTTTTTTGCAAAAGAAGTAAATATATTTTGAGTGAATCTTGAAGCTTGGAACATATCTCAATATGTCTTGATTATCTCTTAGGACTCAAGAAGTCATTATTTTTCCCTTTGTTAAAAAAAGAAAAGAAAACCAAGTATATTTAAGATTTTTACCACCTGGAGCCAGAACTTGGTTTATAGCCTCTTTATCACTTAATATTACATTGCCTATGTGAAGTACAGAGAAAGATGCTTATAAAGTCAAAGAAATGTAATGATAGGATATTGGAGAAATAATTAACTAAGGATCAAACTACTTTTCAAAGATGCCGAGAACAGTTATGGGTAGAAGTAGATAAGTTCATCGCAAATTCTATCCCATCAACATGAGTCAAGGACAAGAAAAACCTTTGTGGTTTTCCCTTGATTTGGTTTGTTAATGCAAACTGTCCCACTAGTATTACTATCCTCTTGGTAAATTGGACAGTATTACTATCCTATTGGTAAATGTTTGTTGTTATAATGAAAAAAAAATGAAGTCTGTGTTTCAAAGAGGCTCTTTGCTTTGTGTTCTGTCTCTTTAAAGTCAATAGCTTTTCTAAATTCTCTGGCTGACCCTCAATAAAAAATTCTGAAGGAGATGGTCCTGATTCTCCGGAAATCCATTAGGCTACAGGACTGAGTTAATCCTGTATGTTACTACACAGCAGAAGTATGGCAGCCTTGGTGGATTATGGTCTTAATGCCTTAGTGGAATTTCTCTGAGCTCAGTGGGGGTGAGGGAAATATTCTCCATGCCCTCCCTCCCAAGGAGTGGGACTATCTAGGGAATATGATGATTTTTATTTTTCTAACCAAACTCTTTCACCTAGTTCAGTTAACTTGTACATATACTAGAAAAGCATGAGGGAGCACAGAGGTAAAAGTAACCTGATTTTATTCATTCATTCATTCATTCATTCATTCATTCATTCAACTATTTTCTGAACAGATACTAAGTGTCAGGTACTCTGCTAGGTAATAGAAAACAAATAGAGGGGTACCTGGGTGGCTCAGTCGCTTGGGCATCCAGCTTCAGCTCAGGTCATGATCTTGCAATTCACGAGTTCGAGCCCTGTGTCAGACTCTGTGCTGACAGGTCAGAGCCTGGAGCCTGCTTTGGATTGTGTGTCTCCCTCTCTCTCTGCCCCTCCCCTGCTCATGCTCTGTCTCTCTCTCTCTCAAAAATAAATAAACATTAAAGATTTAAAAAAAAAGACGAAGAAAACGAATGTTAGAAAAGAGAGGAAGAAAAGAAGGACGGGAAGGAGGGAAGGAGAATGAGAATGTGTTCTCTTCTATCATAGAGTCCATAACCCAGAAATTGAGGCAGACATTGAACATTACACAAATATGGCCCCGTTCATTATTTCTGCACTGGATTAAGATCTTAGAAAGAATAGTACTGGGTGAGAAAAAGTATATAAAACAGAACCCTATGTGGTACCATCTTTCATTTTTATTCAGTTTATAAAATGCCTTCACGTGTGAAATCTCATTAAGACCAAAGTACAATCCTGTGAGGAAGGGAGAGTGGTGATTAATATCATTGTCCAGATGAAGGACTGGCGACTGTAAGGTTAAGTGTATTCACAAGGTCACATAGGCCAGGAGTAAGGCTCAGGCCTCTCAGTACTCCTTTCCTCATATCACACTGCCTTCCATTGTAATGGAGCCATTTTTGAAAATAAATCCTTTGAAGAAGCTGTCAGTTTTGTTGATTGTCTAATACAAGAGTCTCCGGCAGAGAAACAGCATCTCTTAACATAGGTTTTTATATTTAAGTCACTTGCCTAGAATTACCCAGATCTTTTCAACCTAAAAATAATGGCAATTTGGGTAAAGTGTCTCCCTACTTCAAAATATTTAAAAACCTTCATAACTAACACTTCAGTAAGAAATTACTCCTTCTGAGTTTTTCTGCTGTTTTCTTTCCCCTAAATGGAAAAACATGGAAATAATCACATTGGTTAAGTATTAGACTACACTTGATCTTGGCCAAAAGGCCGAGAAGCAATACATTGGTTAAGTATTAGGAGTAGAACTAAAATTTTTCTTCTGTCAAATTTGGGCTTGGAACAGGCACTTTTATTTTCTTCTTTTTAGATTCATGTATTATAAAAGTAATAAATATATACCTTACTTTTTTGGTAATAAATTCAAACAATGGAAAAGAATGTGAGAAAAACATAGTTGTCTCACCTGGTCAACTCCTTCAGCATGGGTAAATACCAGTTAAACAGGTAAGCACTGTTTGTGACAGATTAGTCCAGAAGTTTGCTTTACATGTTAATTTTACTTTATAATTTCTTGGTATTATAAACAATCCCATAACAAATATCTTTCTTCATATGTTTTGTGCACATGCATAAATATTACCGTACAATAGATGCTTAAGAGTAAAACTGCACATTGATATTTTAGCACATAGCTTTTTGAGTACTAAAATTGCCCTCCCCCAAATCTGTACCATCTCTACTACCTCTTGCATGTGACTTCATCCTTTTTGGATGCAATGGCTTCATTGAAGTACAATGGACAGATAAAATTATAAGATATTTAAAGTGTACGATGTGAGACTTGATATACATACACACAGTGAAGGGATTATCCCATGTAGTTAATTAACACATTATCACATCACACATATTTACCTCTTTTTTCTTTTCTTTTCTTTTTTTTTTTTTTTTTTTGGTAGGAACATTTAAGTTCACTCTCTCAGCAAATTTCAATTCCACGATACAGTCGACTATAGGCACCGTGTTACAATGAGATCCTCAGACCTTATTAGTCTTAAAACTGAAAGTTTGTACCCTTTACCAGCCTCTTCCTATTTCCCCCATCCTCCAGTCCCTAGCAACCACTTTTTTATGGTCTCTTTTAGAGTTCAACTTTTTTTTTAATTACACATATAAGTGATACCATGCAGTATTTGTCTTATTTCATTTAGCAAAATGCCTTCTAGGTTTATTCATGTTGTTGCAAACAAGGATTTCCTCTCATATTAAGGCAGAATAATATTCGTGTGTGTGTATGTGTGTGTGTATTTTTTACCATTGTGTGTATGTGTATATATATATATATATATACACACACATACATACATATATATATTCTTACATTTTCTGTACGCATTTATTTGTTGATGGACACTTAGGTTGCTTTCATGCCTTGGCTATTGTGAATAATGCTGCAGTCAACATGGGGATGTCAGCCTTTTTAATGTTTGTAATCAGATGGCAAAAAAGTCATCATTTAATTTGCATCCCTGTTTAGTAGTGACATCAAGTGTTCCATCACAAGATTTTTATTTCTGTATGTTTTCTTCTTTGTATCCTCTGCTACCTTTTCTATTTTTTGGTTGTTGAGGGTGGTTTATCTTTCTCATGGAGTTGAAGGGCCTCTTTATAAATTATGGATGTGTATATATTTGTGTGTATTTAAGGTATATGTTGAAAATGTTATCTCCCAATCTGTCAATTGTGTTTCAACATCATTATATTATTGTTGCATCATAGCTATGCTGTGAATTTTTAGGCAGTTGTGTTGGCTATTTCTTGGGTTTTGGAGGCTTGGTTTTGGCTGTGTAACTTGCGTTCCACATATTTTAGGGAAACAGCTTGGTTTTCTCTTCCCCATTTGTTCATCTGATGGCACCATTGATCAAGATGCCCTGTCCTCACCTAACCTGTGTGCTGATATGAGACTTAGGTTCTCTACGGGACAAAAATCCATTTCCTTTGTAGCAGTGCACAGGACTCATTTGCTTCAATATGGCCATGAAACATCAGCAGCAGCAGCAGCCTTCCATAGCTAATGCCCATCTCTACAAAACTGCTGCATAGACTGACCAAAGACAATCAAATGTTCACACCCACATAGACTCAGACAATCCCCGGAGGGGCTGCTAGATAACACTCAATATTCTACTGAAAGGACACTCAGTAATCTTTTTTCTCGTCCATTTCAAAAGTCTTTCACAATGATAATCCTTGAGTCGCTGCTTTCACCACCTATACTGGCCACTAGAGTTAGGTGGATTCTGTGATAATACACATTCATCATGAAAATATTGAAATGAGTGATTCTTAACCTTTTCTTCACAAATGTAATAATTCACACATTTTACAAATTCAGCCATGTGCAGAACAGATCAAAATTAGTTTTTATAATATCTTTTAAAAAGCATAAATGGAAAAAATTGTTTTATTTGTACATAAAAATATATATCTTGGATAAGTAACCCAATTTATTTTTTCTCTAGTACTTTATTTAAAAATAAATAATTGCCCTGATTACCTCAGTGAGTTATTGAAAGGATTACCTAGGATAATATATGTGATGTGTTTCAATGTATAAATTACTTTCAAAGGCAAGTTATTTTCATTGCAATTAAGCTCTATACTAGAGAAGACAAAGCAGGGGGCTAGGAGCCAAGAGACCTGAATTCTAGTATTTTTTCTTCCATAAACTAGTTGTTTAAATATGAGTAAGTACTGAATCTCTCCTTATCTGTAAAATAGAAGAATTAAAATCTCTGATCCTTTCTAGTACAAAATTACTTGCATTTTAACACTTTAAGAGACAATAGAAAGGAAAAACACAAAGGTAATCAACAAGCAAATTTAAAGAAAATCAACAAGCATTTACTAACTGCCTACCTTTGTGATTGAACAATGAACACCTAGCTCTTGCCCTGGAGGAGTTTATTCTTAAGTCTGTGCCTGGGAGAAAATAGGCATTTGGGAGGGATAAAGAGAATCAGAGTGGGGCACGATAAAGACAAACTGGAACCTAATGGCATCTCTGCATCTGTTCTTTTTTACATTTAAGCGGTGACCTAAAGAGTATACTTTCTGCTTTACTGCTGCCACCCAAATTTCGTATAAAAAGTCTATCTAGTACCCAATCTTAATCTGAAAAATATAAATAAAATACTTTTAATTTAGCTAAATTGATTGTATGAAAGCACCATGATCTACTGCTTGTCAATTTGGTGTGTATGTACCCCTCCTTTTAACCATATTTAATTCCTAAGTAAGACAACAGCAAAATCATGCTTCTGTCTAACATGACATAACCATCACTCATACAACCAAAAACACGCCAAACCTGTCTCCAAAAGAGAATACAAAATCACTTCATCCATATTTAGATGATGTCCATCCCTTCTCAGTCACCTATAGATATCTTGTACTTTAAATTGATAAAACAATATATAAACTTAACTCATGTAACATAATTTGGTAGGGAAATGAGAGGAGAAGTGGGTCTGGGATATAAGCAGTCTTGTCTGTATTAGGTTATTATATTTTTTCATTAATTTTATCATAGAATGGAGGTACTAAGGGATTTCGCAAAGGATCTCCTAAATTCCAAACGTTGCCCTTACCTACCTGGTGTAGCCACAACTCAACTTCCCTTGATAATCATGACCAATCACTCTAGCCAGTAAAGCAAAACCCTATTTTTTTGCCTTTTTGTTCACTGATATGAGAAGTCCAAGGTTTTAAAGTGGCATGTTCATTTATGTAATGAAACAATTTCTCCATTCCCTGCTAAAAGCATTTCTCCCTTGGGAACAAAGATCTCTAGACAAAACAAAGCCTAAAGTTGTGGAGATGGAGCAAAAATTCTGCTAGTGAATCATTAGAATTAAAAGTGAGAGGAGCTATTTCCACTTCTACCCCTTAGTTCCCAGAGCCAAGAATCCTGACTATGGGAGAAACAGCAATATTTGTCAGTGATTTAGAGTACATACCACACCAGTGTGCCACCAGCTGGCGCTATAGCTGAGCCATCAAAAGACCTCTCTACCATTCTATCAAGTCAGCTGCTTCAAGGTGTTGGGGAACATGGTAGGGCATGAGCCCACTGCTGCACTTCATTTACTATAAAATGGGTTTTTTGGTAAGCAGCAATGCCATGTGAAATGCCATGGTTATAATTAATGTATCTGTAAGTACATGGATGGTGGTCTTTAGCTGAAGTACTGGAGGCAGGGAAGGTAAATCCATAGTCACAGAAGTGCATATTCCCTTCTGTAATGGAAATAATCCAGTGTAATCTACCTGTTACCATGTGACTGGATGATTTCCCTGAGGAATGATGCCATGTCAAAACTCAATGTTAGTTTCTGCTCTTGGCTGGTTGGATGTTTAGCAGGGATAACAGCCAGATTAGCTTCGGGGAGTGGAAGTTCATGTTGCTTAGTCCATGCATAGCATTCATCCTGCTGCTGTAGTCACTTCGTTCATGAGCCCACTGGCCAAGGATACAGATGGCTAGAAAGAAGCTGACTGACATTTACAGAATAAGTTATCGTGTCTTATGTGGGAAACAAAGAAGGAAATGGCACATAAAATTATATTTGCTTATAACCTGCAACCCATTGACAAATAGTTGAGGTAAGCAGAACAAAACATTTCTCCATGAACTCCCTACTATTTTAATTCTAATGCTTTGCTAGAAGGAAAAAAAAAACCTTAGCTTGGCCTCCAGTATCCTATGAGTCTTCTTTAGCATATGAAAATCTCATTGGAAACTTCCCCTGGACTCTACCTTCCCCAACTCTCCCTCACTTCATGGTCCCAGGGCAGCTCTTTCTGCCCACGGGTCCTGTCCCTCTCCTTTTTGTACCAAAGACATTTCAAGAATTCTTTCTTGGCCATCAGCTCTCGATCCCACGAACCCCCCATCACCCCAAAACCCTTATCAATGCCCACTCTCCTCTGGGGAGGCTGCTCACTGATGAACATTCTCATCTGACACAAATACCTTCGCATATTGTGCCCAGAGAAATCTATCTGCATACACTTTCTCCAGTCATTCTAATCTCCAGTTTTCAAAGTCCTTGCCTTGTTTTCCTTCCAAATGCATGGCCATTCAGCTAAACTCTTAGCCACTAGTCACAAAGCAATGTAGATCCACGTCTCTGGCCATCTCTCCTTCTAGGCAAAATGAGCAACCAGGAGCTCTGTTCAGTGCTCAGCTCTCTAAGAGGATTTCTCTTCTCCGCTGTCCTTTACGGTCATCCCAGTACAAGGCAGTAGTGCTCCAGATATCCACTTTCAGGGAATTCTAGAATATTGTACAGAACTGTCTATAAACTGGGCTTCACTTTTCTTTCTTTGTCCACTGGTCATAAGGAACTCCCCATAAGATCACAGATGTAAATTGAGAGGAGAGGCAATGTAGCCAGTATAGGAGATATAGACCACTTACTGATGCAACATACTCACTCAGGATGTGCTTGAGTCTGATACTATATGTATCACCTCTATATCATGATGTTTGCTCCTGTACATACTCAGGTTAGGGCTTCCTGGCTGAGTCACAAAAACCCATAGTTTAGTTAATATGATAACTTAGTGGCTCTTGGTCCTCTAAGTGACTCAAATGCCCAATTTCTATAAGGGCTCAAATCAAGTTAGGAGTTGTTTCTCAAAAGAATAGCTATTGACAGAGGGTGGCACAGCTTTCCTCCAAAATCCTAAAGGTCTGCACCGTGATACATTTGTACAGGCTTACTGAAGACTGTATTTGCCACAGACATTTCAAACACCATTGGATCTGCTGGTCAGATGCACCAAGTCACAGAACAGCTCACCCATGGCAAATACTTTTTCCTGGATGCATGGCAAATACTTTTGTCCTGCACCTCATTCAAAACTGGAAACCTTTCAGTTTCTCAGTAAATGGATTAAAGTAGCATACCCAAATGGGCCCACCAGATATTGTACCTCTGTCTTATTGGTAGGAGATACTAAATACAGCAACTTTTCCTTCACCTTGAGAAGGATATATGGATATGCTCAAGATTAATGGATCCCTAAAAATTTATCCAGGATGGCAGGGTTTTGAATTTTGGTGGGATTTCCCATGTTATGGCATACATTATCTTACCAAAGAGTCTTAAATACCTCATGCAAAGTATCTTCAGTATTTCATACTTTCCAGGTCTTAACAGTGTGATATTATCAATGTAATGAACTAGTATAATGTTTCCTAGAATTAAAAGCTGATCAAAGTCTGAAGGTGAAATTATGAACAAGAATAGTAGAGTTGATAGAGCCCTGAGATAGGACAGTATCCATGTCTTGTTGGCTATGCACATTGAATGCAAACTGCTTTTGATGGTAGCAGAATGTAGTTTCACAGAATATAGCATTTGCCAGATTGGTATCTGCATATAGGGGTGGCAGGGGGTGTGTATGTTTACTCCAAGAACAAAAATCACAACAGGGATAGCATCTATAGTTGGAGTCACCGGCTAATTAAATTTGTTATAATCCACTGTCATTCCAATCACTTCATCTGTTTTCTGCACAAGACAAGGAGACAAGTTGAATAGGAGTATGGTAGGAATCACCACCTCTACATCTTTCAAGTACCTGGTTGTATCACTAACTTTTCAGTCTATCCAAGAAGGTAGTATTGCTTTTGATTTACTATCTTTTTATGCAGAACCAGTTTTAGTGGGTTCCATATGGTCTTTCTTGCCTTAATAGCTAATGTGAGGATTCCAAAAGTTACTGAGTATATCCATTCCAACTACATATTCTGAAACTGGGAGGAAACCTCACTGGGAGCATTTGAGGGCAAACTTTCAGGTTTCTCAGTAAATGGGTTAAATTGCTTGGCTCATTCATTTTGGGGACACTGTGGGCCCAAGCCAATACTCTTTGAATTACTTTGAATGACTTTCCTAAGTCCCTATAATGACTGGTGGACCATTGGGTTTCCAGAAATTAATGTCGTTTCAGAAGCACTGTCTAGTAATTCCTGAACAATCTGTTTATTTACCCTTTTCCAGTGAATATTCGTGCTGGTAAATATCATTAATTCCCTTTGGGGAAGGCTAGAAGAGTGAATATCCTATAAATTTCCTTTAGGGGATCTGATGTCCCCTTTGTTCAAGGTGGTCTGAGTCTGATAACCAGCTCCAGTCTAGGAATTGGTTGAAGGATTGATCATTATTCCCTCTTGTGGTGGCTCATGTCAGACGTTTGTTCATAATATTCAGAGCTTTTCCACTTTATTGAGTAAGAATTTAGTAAACTTCCAATTGATTTCAGCCCTAGGAACAGTATCATCATCTAGTCAATACCAAAGATCCCTGTTGGTTTTCATCATAACTACCACCCTAGCTCTGCTGCCCATTATAATTATCATATCCACATTGTCTGTGATGATTATGTTGCTACTTACCTCTTGCCATCTAGGAACTCCAATTATCTCCACTGAATTCCAGGAGTCAGTATAAAACTGGCAAGAATTCCCCTCTCATTCCTGCCCTATAGAGAATATCCAACGCAGGGCTCTTCATGGATTCCAGAGCTTTTCTCATGAATGTGTATTTTGCAGCATTGAACAGCCTTGACAGAGAGTGTCCTCTGGATCTTCCCAAGGTTAAGGGGGATATGAGCAGACCTTATATAATAAATTCATTTTAGCTTTCTGTTCTTCCTAAGCTTTTGGATATCTTTCTCTACAGTACATCTAAAAAGCTCTAGAATTATAGTGTCTAGGGTCTAGGGTCTAGGTTTCAGTCAACCAATCAACTAAATTGTTAGACTCTCTCTTCACTGCTCACAGTGTCATCATGAACCCAGAATTTCTACATAGTGCATTCTTAGCAACAAATTCAGCTTGATTTAACAGTGTTTCCCTCTATACTAATCCAATTTGCTTAGCTGGGAATTTAAAATTCCAACCACATCATTTTCTTTTTCCAAGTTTTCCAGTGTATTTAAAAGCAAACACTCTACCCAATTATGCACCTCATTTTCACTAAAGTGTTCCATAGCAGAAATTTGATCACCACGAAGACTTGTCTCCTATAGGCACTTGATTATAGATGTCAAAAGTGAACATTTAAATAACTGTTTGTCAGTGTATTACTGGCATTCCTTTTACCACAGTAAAAGCTCACAGTAACACGGATGCCTTTAAATCCAATAAGATCAAAAAACCAATTCCAGATCTCATCTTTAAGTTTCCATTACCCTGGAATCTTAAAGTTTTAATTACCAATAACTTTAGCATTTAATGTGTAATTGGGAAAGCAGAACAACTATGATATTATAGAAAAAATTATTATAGTAATTACACCTTATTCAATTGTGGAAGAAGCTGTGGAGTAAAGGTCTGGAAAAGACCAGAAAGATGTCCCTGAACATCTCTGGCATGAGTGAACCAGTTGAGTTTTTAGGAAGCATGGCCACCTGCTGCTGTGGACCATGAAGTAGGCTGGTGCAGACATCTATGGGAGGCTTGTGGTCTATTATGGCTATTGCTTTTGTACTTTCACAGCAAAGCATCTGGTGGTGGGCCTGGCATAGCTCTTGATCAGAAGTGGCAGGAGTTGGGAAGAAGAACTGGATGCAGAATGGGAAATGGCAAGAACACATTGAAAAAAAGTATATGCAAAGTTCCCAAAGTAGGAAACAGTTTTTTGTTTATTTAAGACAGTGAAGGGGTTCCTGGGGGGGGGGGGCTCAGTTGGTTAAGTGTCTGACTCTTAGTTTGGGCTCATCATGATCTTGTGGTTTGTGAGTTCGAGACCCACATTGGACTCCATGCTGATAGTGTGGAGTCTGCTTTGGATTCTCTCTCTCCCTCTCTCTCTGTCCCTTCCTCGCTTGTGCTCTCTTTCTCTTCCTCTCAAAATAAACAAATAAACATAAAAAAAAAGACAGTGAAGAAGAGCAGTATGGTTGGAAGTAGAAAAAAGAGTAAAAGGTTAATTCAAGATGAGGTTGGAAAGATAGAAATGAGTCAAATCATGTAGGACCTAAGAAAATTGCAGGTTATTCTAAGTATTCTAATAATGGGAAGCCATTAAAGGGATTCTTAAATGTTATCATTATCATTATCATCATATTTATGTACTTTGCACGAGGGACTATGGTAAACATTTTACATAATTATTCACATACCATTTATTGGTCATCTACTATGCATTAAATACTATGCTATGTTCCAGAGACTCAACAGTGAACAAGACTGTTGAACACAGACATTATTTTCAACAAGTTGGTTAATCGGTTAAGTATCTGCCTGGCTTAATCGGTTAAGTATCTGACTCTTGATTTCGGCTCAAGTCATGATCTCAAGGTCGTGGGATAGAGCCCCACGTCATTGGGCTTGGTGCTGAGTGTGGAGCCTGCTTATGATCTCTTCCTCTCTCTCTTCCCCTCCCCCCAACTCTATCTAAGGTAAATAAACAAATAAATAATAAATAATTTAAAATGCATTAAAAAAAGAAGTTTGTAATCTGATAAGAATTGTTGCAATTAATCATCACACTAACCCCATAAGGCATAGGAAGTACTAAATTAATCTAACTTAATTAGGTTAACCTTAACTGAGATTATCCAACTAGAAATTTACAGGGGCAATATTTGAATGCTTCTCAGTCATATTCCCAAGACTACTTTTAAGCAGAAGTTCATCTACATCCTGTGGAGTTACGTAAATACTCAGATAAACCCAAGGAAGAAATCACCAGAATATGATTAGTTTCTTAATCTCTTTGTGGTCCTCAATTCTGTATGCCTGTGTCAATCTGTTCATCTTAGGTTATAAATTTCACTTGAGCAAGGAAATGAGACAGACTTTAGTATGTGAAGTGTCCTTTGCATAATTCAGAACAATTCAGTTTACCAGCTCTCTCAATTTTTCATGTGTGTAGCATACACACAGCCGATGCTTCATTGTCCATCATGAGACTTGAAGTTTAGTATTATACTGGACTGGGCATGCTCACTAGAATCACACATCCAATTTGGTGACTCTTCTTGGAATCACATCATTTTGTCATGTTTTTCCTAAAACAGGAAACATGTTTCATTCCTGTTTTTCCTAAAACAGGAAATGAAATCCTATGTAGTTTTGTTTGTTTTTTAAAAAGTTTTTCACCGAGACTAACAAAAAAGTTAATGCTGAATACATTGAACCAGCGTTGGGCAGATAAAAATCTAAATTTGGTTGTCATAACTGTCAGACCATTTAGAAACCAAATAACTCACATCCTGCTAATTGCTTTTGTGTTCATTTATCCAAGAGACATGAGTCATCTCTCACAGAATCCTAATTATGAATGACTTACACCTTGTTGATGACAGAGCTCTGTGTTATTCTTACAGAAACTTTCCAAGATGTATTTATTTCAAAATAGTTTTAACTTTCTCTGAGTTTAGTTTATCTGATAAACTTTTATTTCTTTCTCAGAAATATATGACCTAGGGGCTTCACCTTGCCTGCCTTTCTTGCCTGTAGCCAAAGGGTTATTCAAAAACCAGGAAAACTGAGTTCTAAACTTTTTGCTGTGAGGAGTATTGATGCTGTGAAGACAGAGTAATCCAGGCACATGATTGCTGAAGATCTGGATTAAAAGCACTCAGTTTTAGTAGGGAATCCAAAAACACCATGAAAGACACTAGAGACATGAAAATCATAGAGTGCACATTTGAGTCTATTAAAACAAGGGTCATCATATTCTAGAGCAAAGTTACTACATCACTATTAAAAGTCTAGGTATACTTTTCTTAATTGGGTATTAAATACTATGAGGAATTATTTCAAGGTTGAGGAGGGAGAATCAATATGATTATGATGTACAGAATATGTTTTCAATATTTATTTACATAAAAAGTCTGCTGAGTCATATTCAAATGTTTTCTTTCTTTTTTAAGGTTTTTTTTTATGTTTATTTATTTTTGAGACAGAGAGAGACAGAGCATGAGTGGGGGAGGGGCAGAGAGAGAGGGAGACACAGAATCCGAAACAGGCTCCAGGCTCTGAGCTGTCAGCACAGAGCCCGACGTGGGGCTCGAACTCACAGACCGCGAGATCATGACCTGAGCTGAAGTCGGATGCTCAACCGACTGAGCCACCCAGGCGCCCCTTAAGTTTATTTTTAAGAGAGATAGAGACAGTGTGAGTAGAGGAGAGGCAGAGAGGGAGGGAGACAGAGAATCCCAAGAAGGCTCTGTGCTGCCAGGACAGAGCCTGATGTGGGGGTTGAACTCATGAAACTGTAAGATCATGACCTGAGTCAAAACCAAGAGCCAGACGCTTAACCAACTGAACCACCCAGGTGCCCCCAGATTCAAGTGTTTTCAATACACATGCATGTGCACAAACACACATACTCAAACATTAGGTAACAAAAATTTTTTATTGATCCTTTGATTTTTCTGCATTTTATAGCACTGGTAATGACCACTTTACTTAACCCCTATCATGCCAATATTTCCTCCCCATCCTCTTTCTTAAATCAGTCCTAGCAAGGAGATGCTCAAAGCCTGCAGCAAGTAGAGTTTAGACCTATTTTAGGCAAATATTTCTTTGGTTTAATATTCTTCTACACCATCAACTGTCCATTCATGTCAGGTTGTTAGTGTGAAACATTAGGCACAAGGATAGCTTTCCAAAAATTAAGCTATAAGGACTAACCCTTGACTCTACTGAAATAACTCTCAAAGACTTCCTATCCTACATATCTGGGAATTTCACATTATGGAAAGATTGATGTGTGATTAAAATAGAATTCATGTATTGATTCAGCATAGGGAGTGGTAGTACAAACTATATGGAATATTATTCCAAATAGGAGGATACAGCAATAGGGATCAATCTTTCTGCTGAATCAAATATTGGCTTCTCTTCTAAGAATTCTGATATATGAGCATAAAAAATGCTACTTATGGTGATAGCTTTTGTTATATGCAGATAGATCTTCCCGGTAGATACTAGTAAAATTATTAAGCTATTTTTCTTTAAATGAGCAATTTTCCTGGTATTATTGACATTAATATTTGTAAATTAGCATTTATCATTTATAAAGTACCCCAAGTTTTAATAAAACACAGGATTTCTGGTTTTCGTAAGTGGAAATAAGAACACACATAGATAACTTCAGGTCATATGGTTTACAAGAGACAGAATCAGTAGAAAACAAGACCTACCCTATTATTTTAAACTGACCACAGTAAATCATATCCTTTTGAAAAGAGTCATTAAATAGGACTTGAACTCTGGGCTTGATATGATTTCTTTATCATATGAAGAGTTCTTAGGAGCTTAATCAGTTTCTCCCAGTTTAAGCCTCTTTATAGTATATGCTAAAGTTAATTTTTACTTGACCCTGCATTAGGACCCCCTGGAATTAAAAAATCTCTTCAGGGAGAATACTAAATCCTCTAAATAAATTTTCCAAATTATCTGAAATATGTGATTAATGATTCTTTTGGGAAGAGAATAATTTCTGTCTTTCTCTTTCCATCTCCTCCCCCTCTTCCTTCTTTCATTTATTTCTTCTTTTTCTCCTCTTCCTCTTCCTCCTACTCCCCCTTATTTTTGGTTTTATTGCTTTTTAAGACAGGGAATCTCACTGTATTTATAAAACATGGTTGTCATATCAAACTACCACATTGTTATAAATTACTCTGTACACAGTAACATAGATTCCTTTCCTCACGTCCCTACTCATATTCTTCCTGCTGTCTCATTCTTAATCAAGAAACAAGTACATTATAACACAGGTAATAATTCTTCTATAATACAGGGACTGTCAATGATAACTTAAGTAATTCTAGGCCATTATAAATTCCATATGATAAAGAGGGGTTTATTATAATAGAAGACATAGGATAGTGTTTTACTGACATACATCATAGCCACAGGAAGAGTCCATATTGGAACTCTGGTCAGTAGTTTAACTTTTGCATTAATAAAGAAATACAAATCTTACTGTCAGGATCCTCTTATTACAGTAAATTCACACCTTAAAGCAAATGTTTATTAGGAATATTTTAAAAACCAGTTTGTAACCAGGATCAGGAACCAGGAAGCATGGTAAAATAGACCACAATCTGTAACACAGGACTTGGTTACCAAGCATTGGGGCAGGATCAGACAGGCTAGGAATCTTCTGGGAATCATGCTTCCTGGTTTCAAGAATATAAAAGACAATCACAGGAGCTCAGTGCTGGGATGAATGAGTGGGAGAGGCAGGAGGGCCTAGCTGAAAAACAAATGCATGAGAAAAATATTTGTTACTCTTTCATCAAGCCACAGATACAAGGTCATAAACCTGATGTGAACTAGCCTAGATCAATAATTTACATCAATTAAACATCATTAGGCATGGACTGGAAATGTATTTGTGATGACTGGCATCAGAGTTCATTCTTTTTGTAGATTAAAAAATTACAGAATTGGCATATGAGGTTATACAGATATAACTTTCATTGTTTCTGAAATACAAGGATAAATTGCAATGTTTTATTATTTCCAATAAGGGAACTTCACTCATAAAAATAAAAAGACCACATTTCAGAATCTCATCAATAACTTTTAACAAGGAAGTATCTCTGAAAGCAGTTAAGTGAGCAAAGACATAACCATATGCTCTACTTTCCCCTTTCATTTAATGATACTATTGGTAGAACACCTTTGATGAAGGCCATACCTTCATCATATATGAGGTCTGAATTAGAGAAATAGATTTGGAATCACTAGCTAGTTGAAGCTGTGAATACTAGAAATTAGTGCACCATAGTTTCAACTCAGATAAATTTTAAAACCAATAGTGTTAAATGCTACTAATAGATTAAGTAAAGTGAGGATTAGGAATTGATTTTTGGATCTGGCAACATTAGGATTGTTACTAACTTTGATGAGAGTAGTCATTTCCTTCTAGTGGTGGGGGCAAAACACTGGTTGGAGTAAGTATAAGAGAGAGTGGGAGAAGTTAGAGGCTGCAGATGTTTAAGGACTTTGTTTAAAACAGGAGAGAGATAGAACACTAGATGGGGTACATCAGGTCCAAACGGGGCTTTTTAAGGCAGGCAGATAAAAAAGATCCAGAAGAGAGGGAAAAATTGGTGATACAAGCAAGAGAGAGAAAAACTTCTGGGATGATATCCCTGAACAGGCAATAGGAGATAAGATCTATATCCTAAGTGAGAGAATTGGCCCCTGTTTGGAGACAGTAATAGCAAAGAAGACTCTCAATAAATAGTTGTGGATGAATTTAAAAATGATTAATATGTTCTCTCTCAGGATTTTATTTTATTATTTTTTGAAAGCTTTTATTTTTTAAGTAATCTCTACACCCAACATGAGGCTCGAACTCAACCCTGAGATCAAGGGTCACACGCTCTACTGACTGAGACAGGCAGGTGCCCCCATTCTTTCTCAGGATTTTAGTATCTTGCTATTCTCTTGTATGTGTCTATATCTTCCAATCTGTTCTTTTGTAGTAATTCGAAATTCGAATATATAGTTCGAAATATAGTTCATAATTAGTGTAGAGTAATGAGTATCTCAAAGGAATGAACTTTCGCCTTTTCAACTTTCACTAACGTTTCTAGGAAGTGTAGTTAGATTGTGTGAAAGGCAAATTGCTTTTGGTCTGATACTACTACAAACTACCCTTAAATTAAGACATGGGTAATGAAATAGCCAACAATATAAGGACACAGAGAATTAACTCTTTCTTGAGATGTCCTTCATAGTAGTTCAGGGGATTCTGAAACATGTGGGAAAAGTGAAAAAATAGTTTTCTCTCAATATTATAAATTCCTTATGCCTCTTTGTCCAACAGACTTCTTGACTACATATTGTTACTGTGTTGATCATAAGCATGCAGTGTATTATTACCAAGAAGTTAAACATTGCACCATTACATGAGAGAAAAGATCTTGTATCTTTGAACTTTTTAATGAGGACTGTGGGATCATTCCCTCCCATGTGAATCACTTTGACATTTACAGAGTTCATGGAACCAAGAGAAAGGTAAGGCCCATTATTGTAAAAAGAAAATGCCATAACTCTCAGGGAATGTTCGTAGATTTCTGTCATACAGAGGAAGGAACTTGTAGTGGACGGAAATAAGGAATGAGTCACTCATGTGATGACTACCTAACCAAGCCACTTAAGGTGTACAATCATCAAGGCAATGAAATGTCAGTCTCTGCATAGTTTGGGCTCTGGTGCTAGTAGCCCTGACTACATTCTATCATCATCTGTGCAATGCGTGATCCAAAGGGATTAAGAGACCCAAGCCATTCCTTTACTCACTACCCAAAAGAATAAAACAGACATTAGTAAATATTTGTTTAAGAAAGATCCTTTCTGATAAGCAAACTGGATGCCTTTTCAGAGTAACCACAGAGGTAGGATTAGAATTGTCTGGGTGGACTAGAGGAGGTGGTTAGAGAAGGGAAGTTGGGTGTTACCATGGAAAGCTGGAAACCTGCTCTACTGGTGCGTTAGCCTCTGCCACTTTGGAATCTTTTTAATTGCCACAAAGCCCCATTTCTGGTTAAACACAATGGAACTCATTTTGAAAGGAGAAGAGGGAAAAGACAAAGAACAGAGAAGTAGCCTTCCTATTCAAGGAAAAATGGTAGGCAGCTAGCACTTCATAGCTTCGGAAAAGGTTTTACATTCCCTGGGACTTAAGGGTGAGCAGGGCCCCTGTACAGTGTTGTATGTTCTTTGAGAGAATGAAAATATACTTTCTGAAACCTCACTAGTGCATGTAAAAAGACCCAATATATTCAGAATTACCAATTCTAAAGCTCAAGCCATCACATTAAGAGAAGACAAGAGACGACAGAGAGGAGAAGGAATGTCTCAAGTTTCTTAGTTACACATGGCATTTCTGGCTTAAAAAAAAAAAATCAACATTTTATCCCCCCTCTGTTTTACTGAAACCATCTCACAGAAGGGTACTGTCTACTTATTTGTCAAAGCGTTCCCAGCCCACAGTCCAGGCTACACAGATTGTGCTTAGTTCAGTGCCACTGGCTAAATTTAACACCGTGGCTTTCTTGTTCTTGAGTGCAAAGGCAAACAGCAATCAGGGGTGCTATGCTCTAGTTCTTTTTAATCTGTTTTTAATTATAGCGTAAACAAAATACACACACCAATGGAGTGATTTCCATGGATCGTTCTGGCAGGTATCAGCTGGTTTCCAACTGAATGACTTATTTTCTTCCTTTCTTCCTCCCACCCTTCACCCTTATTTTTTTTTCCTTTTTTCCCCTGAAGGAACACCTTATTTAAAAGGCCATTGTCCATCCTATTAAATTAAGTACTTTTCTAAGGTATGAAAGAAGTTTTAAATATAGAACAAGCAAGGTAAGGCAAGGTCTATCTCTTTTTGTAAAAGTGAAAAACGGAGAAATAAGTAAAGATTTTTATACTTTTAACAAAAATAATATTTGAAATAATTTACATCTTATGTTTTGGTAAATTTGTATTTACGAGGAGGAGGAAAAATTAACCTGCAATATTAAACAAGTATAATAAGCAAATAACATGGACTCAAATTCCATGATTTAAAAAAAAATTTTAATGTTTATTTATTTTTGAGAGAGAGAGAGAGTGAGCTGGGGAGGGGCAGAGAGAGAGAGGGAGACACAGAATCTGAAGTGGACTCCACTCTCCAAGCTGACAGCAACGAACCTGATGCAGGGCTTTAACTCATCAGCCGTGAGATCATGACCTGAGCCAAAGTCAGATGCTCAACCAACTAAGCCACCTAGGCACCCCAAATTCCATGATTTTTTAAAATTTCATTATAGATAGGGACTTCTCCCTTATTTCTATATTATTATAATTAATATATTAATAATAAATAATTATTAAATTATTAGTAATTTAACAATTAATTATTGCTATATTATTAATAAATCATTGTTACTTTACATGTAATTTTAATTTATAATATGCTCATATTAATATCTTATTTTATCTTTATAAACCTATAAGATCTCATTATTACCACGTGATAAAGGAATAAGAGACTTGGAGATAAAATGACTTGCCCAAGGTCAGAGAGCTAATAATAAGTAAAAGAGTCAGACTTTGAATGTAAGACTTCTACCTCCAAATTTAGTCATCTTTATGCTACAAACACTGTAAAATTCTCACTATTCTTCATTTTCATATTTTTCCCCAAGTTCCATCCTCTTGCTACCATATGCAAAAAAGTAAATAGATGAATCTTGGATTAATATTTTGTTAGGGCTACATTTATTAACTATCTCCTTTATGCTTGCTTCTCATCAAATAATTCTAAAGGGTTTTAGGCAAAATTTAATTTACTCAGTTAGGATATGTTTTCACAGGCTACTACTCTGTCTAGTCCTTAATTTCTTTTCTTTTTTTTTTTAAATTTTTTAATGTTTATTCATTTTTGAAAGACAGAAAGAGACACAGCGTGAGTCTGGGAGAGGTAGAGAGAGGAAGACACAGAATCTGAAGTAGGCTCCAGGCTCTGAGCCCAATGTGGGGCTCGAACTCATGAACCACGAGATCATGATCTGAGCTAAAGTCGGACGCTTAACCGACTGAGCCCCCCAGGTACCCCTAAACCTTGATTTCTAAATCTACAAAATGAGAATGATAACTGCAACTCTTAGAACTATTTAGTTACAACTGAAACAAAATATATCTTTGTCATTGTGCTTTATTTTTAATTAGAAATGAATCACAAGCTTTTACTAATTTAGTTTATTTTTTTTTAAGCTGACAAAATTTTGTTGCAAATGTCATTAATAGTCTAGGCTTTTGTCCAAATAACTTGGAGGTAAGTTTAGAAAGACTCATAGATAAAGATGTTTCAAAAATAAAAAGAAACAACACTAAGAGAATAAAGGAATCCCTATTTTTCTACCATGTGACAATAAGGAAGGGTTAGCAAACATTTAAATTTTTGAAGAATAATTACGATTTGAGATGTTGTGAAATTTCTAACTTAGCTTGACCTTTTGGTGTTTGAGTTTGTCTACTTTTGGCATAAAATAATTTCCTGACTTTAAAGACATCAGGCAGTTCTTTCCAATGAACATTTTAATTATTCAAGTTGCATAAATGACTTGAAAACATATGGGATCAATTTCCCACACAATATTCATTGCTTAAAAAATTGTGAGAAAAAATGGTTTTGCTATAAATGGATTCAATTTTTCTTGAACTTCAAATTTCATGGGCTTGAAGGTAGACAGATTCATAGGGTTTTTAATTTTTTTTATGTTTTTATTTACTTTTGAGAGAGAGAGAGAGACAGAATGCAAGCAAGGGAGGGTCAGAGAGAGAGAGAGAGACACAGAATCTGAAGCAGGCTCTAGACTCGGCTGTCAACACAGAGCCCAACACTGGGCATGACCTACGCTTAACCGACTGAACCACTCAGGCATCCCACAGATTTGTGTTAGAATTTAAGCCACTCAAATAGAGTTGACCATAATCCCAGGGTTAATATGAACTGTTTCAATTATTATTAGCTTAATTGGCAATCAGTTTGTACCTACACAATATATTTAACTTTGTCATTACCTTTCCCTTATCCCCCAACACACTTTCATATCATTCTTGAAACTGACACCAAACTCTAGAAGATAAATTATACATACTACAATCCACAGAATATCAAAGAAATCTAAAATATGTGATTTGTGGTGACGTTCATTTTGCATGGACGTTTGATGAAAAAGAACACAGTTCATTTAATAATAAAATCAAATTGTGAAGGCCTCTGCTTATCAATTCACCAGTGTTTACTGTGCTCCAAACTTCTCCATCGTATGATTTTCACTACTTATTTTCTACGTATAAATTGCAAGTCATTGGGAGTTATAACCCTGCTGTTTTCTCACTTATTTTTCTGTCATTCCACTTAATAGCACTGAGCATCATGTGGACTGCGTGGGATTATTGCACTTGGTATGAAAAAGCTAGTGGGAGGACAGCAACAGTTATGTTGAAATGAAAGTCTGGCATACATGCAAAACCATCTTCCAATTCTCTCCCTTTTCCAATTTTGGCCCTACTATCATATATTATTGCTAACATTTATTTTGTTATCCCTCTGAGTGATTTAATTTTGTGACACAATAATTTTAAAAATAATTTTATTTCAGTTGGTGTATCCTTAGAACTTTAGTTGAAAATGCATCATCAGATTTGAAATGGTGCAGAGCAAAGCAGGGATGATTATTATGTTAATCACTGGTCACCAAACTTCCTGGTATAAAGATTAAGTCCATTTATTTCTCAATGTGGATAGGTATATAAGTGGCCCCAGGATTAAAACTGGTTTTCTATTATGTGCTTGAATTTATAATTGATTCTTATTGTTTTCAGATTCCATATTTGTGGATTTACCTACCCATTTAAATTTATTTGTAATCCAAAACTCAACACTCACAGTGCTTTGCAATCACTTATAGATGTATGCAGAGCAGAGACAAATTTTTTTGATTAAAAAATATTTTTAATGTTTATTTATTTTTCAAAGAGAGAGAGTGTGTGGGCAGGGGATGAGCAGAGAGACACAGACACAGAATCTGAAGCAGGCTCCAGGCTCTGAGCTGTCAGCACAGAAACCGATGCAGCGCTTGAGCCCATGAGCCACGGGATCATGACCTGAGCCAAAGTCGGATGCTAAACCGACTGAGCCACCCAGGTGCCCCAATCAAATCTGAGTCACTCAAAAAGCAAATCTCCAGCTGATGTGAAACAAAGTAATATTCTGCCTTCCTCTATCAGCTGTCTCTTTTTTTTTTTTAAGTTTATTTATTTTTGAGAGAAAAAGTGTGCTGGCGTGCACATGAGAGTGGGGGAAGGGCAGAGAGAGGAAGAGAAAGAATCTTAAGCTGTGACAGCACACAGCCTGACATGGGGCTTGAGCTCATGAACTATGAGATCATGACGTGAGCTCAAATCAAGAATTGGACGTTTAACTGCTTAATCGACTGAACCACCCAGATGCCTCTCTTATATGAGCTGTCTTATTATAAATAAGCATCCTTTTTGCCATCTATTTAGTGTCAGGTTTTTTGCATTTTTGTGCTTTTTGTTGTGATTTCATGTTTAAAATGAACCCCAAGTATAGCGATGAAGTGCCACCTACCATTCCTAAATGGGAGATGCCTGTGATGGGCCTTCTGGAGAAAATTAATGTGTTAGATAAGCTTCATTCAAGCAAGAGTTATAGTGCTGTTGGCTGTGAGTTCAATGTTAATGAATCAACAATAGTACCAAACAAGCTGTCTTAAAACAGAAGCATACCAAAAACAAGGGTATATATTAATTGGTTGATGAAAATGTGATAAGGCTTCAGGAACCTAACCCTGTATGCTCCCTAGAACCCATGAATTAGTATCCTAAGTGATTTTATTGGACAGAATTGCCACAAATAAGGAGAATTTACTTTATATAGGACATTTCATCATCTCCAGGAAGAGTCAGATGAGAGTTTAGAGCAAGATATTACTATGTGTAAGTTTTTAAAAATGAGATGCTATGTTCACCAGATGTCTCAATGCTCATCTTATCCACACCCCCTTTTTTTAAAATTATGACTGCTGATTGATTTTTTCTTTTTTTCTTTTTTTTTTCAAAAAAGCCAGTTCTTAGTTATTGTTTTACCTTACTGTTGATAGGGTGTCCCTGAAGCTATTTCCTAATCTAAAACTGAGCAACGAGTGACTAATTCAGAGTCCCCTGGAGGCCAGCTGGTGGTTATGACACTAACTGTGCAGGAGTGCTCTGCCGTCCTCCAGATTGGCCCATCACTTATTTGATAAGAGCACGGCTACATGCAGCAGAAAGAAAAGCATTCCCATTCAACATAAATGGGTCTGAATTCAAGCTTTATCTGTTCATGCTTATATAATCTGGAATGAGTTATTTGCCTTTCTGAGCTCTTCTTTCTCTCTTCCTCTGTAAAATGAAGATAGTAATACCAACTTACAAAGGAAACAATTTTTTCTTTTACTAAAATCAGATCTAGAAACCCATATCCATGGAAGAAGAGCTTGTGGTGAGATGGGTAGGGGCACCAAGTCACTCTGCAGTTTCCCCCAGCTCTGCCTTTCTGTGAGGTTGTCTTGATTTTACTACCACTGCTTAGCCTTTGGGGACTTCTCAGGACTGAGTTCTAGTTAGCAGTAGTTGAATCAGAAATCTGCAGCGTGTAAACTAGGCTTCTACTGTGCTTTGTCTTTTCCATATTTGTGTCCTTTTTCTTTTTTTCGTTATTTAGTAAAGGCCCGTTAAAATCAGCAGCCTAGAAAATACAAAGTTCCAGTTGTGCTAATGAATCTAATTTAGGATTTCTGGCCGGGTAAAGAATAGAGTTGCAAATGGAGGGTAGACACAGTATTGAGGGCAGCAATGTTAATCAGCGATGCCTAAGAAACCTTAGGGGACAGAGTTGAATTATTTGGTTAGGTGTGATTTCCTACTAGGAAGAGTACCAAGTGGTTGTTACAGGGACTGGATATAACAATAGATATCAAAATGTTCAGTACTATAACATGGCACATCCTTCTGAAGCATTTTGACAAGTATAAACACATGCTAAAATTAGATATTTTAAAAACTTTTTCATAAGAAACCAAATTCTAGTAGAAAAAGGGAGAATAATATGATTATTTAAAAATTATACTCAGCAATTCCATCCATCCAGGTCAAGACATATAATGTAATCTAATCATATACCTTTTTTATGAAGTCCGTGGTAGGGATAATGATCCCTGTTTTACCAGAGGCAAAGAGATACTATGTGCGTATTTCCAAATCATAAGTAGAGTTTAAATCAGGACTGGAAACTTTCAGTTTCTATACACAATCAACGCTCAATGAAACTTGTTGCATGAATTAATGTTGGTGAATTCTACTGCTCCCTAAAATATGTCCCATGTCATAATTTTTAAGTCTCAGAGAAATCTGTTTGTGCTCATTGCATGACGATAAATAAAAATACTTCTGTAAATAATGTTAAATGACTCCTTCTGGCTGGTGGAATCAGGGAAAAGGGAATCATAGTCACCAATTTATTTCCTGATTCAGAAAATGACTCACTATGTAACTTTGTGAACATTGCTTAACCTTTTAGCATTCCAGTTTCTACAGCTGAAAAACAGGGATAATATTTGTCTACCTCACAATGGTAAATGCTCTAGAAATAAAAAAAAATTAATCTCATATCAAGGGACAGTAAAGCTGGTTTTTCATGTACTTGAGATATCACTGACACATTCACCAGACAGTTTCTGCCAAAGTTGTATGGTTAATGCTTCCCGATCACCTCCCTAAACACCACATTGTGCACTGAACTCTTTTTATCCTGCCCTGAATCAGAATGTAATTGCCGTGGGGCGTGATCAACATGACTGATGAGGCACGTCACGCAGCCTGTATCACCCACCTATGCCAGAGTGCCTTCTGCATGGTTGTCAAGGAAGACAAAACTCAACAGAAGGAGAAAGATCCATACAGTGGGAATAAACTTTCCCTTTGAATTTTGATTCTGGAAAACCAATTAAAATTATGAACGAGCCAATTTCATTTGTAGTCTTCCTGCCATGATATACAACTGTTCTGTTTCCCTCAGATTCTGGATTCCATAATTTAGGAAAACTATGTGTAAGTCCTCTCTTGTGCTTTGCTTATTTTCTTCTTCTCCTCCTTACAAATTTGATTTTCTTTTGTTTTGAAAGAACAGTTATTGGGGCACCTGGATGGCTTAGTTGGTTGAGCATCTGACTCTTGATTTAGGCTCAGATCATGATCCCAGGGCCTTGGGATCAAGCCCCGTGTCAGGCTCTGCACTGAGTATGGAGCCTGCTTAAGATTCTCTCTCTCTCTCTCTCTCTCTCTCTCTCCTTCTCTCTCTCTCTCCCTTTGCCCCATCTCTTGCTCGTGCTCTCTATCTCTCTAAAAATAAAATTAAAAAAAAAATTAAAGAACAGATATTTATGATAGTTCAGAAATTTCCAGTATCTGTTATTTAATATACCAGTATCTTTACCCATTATTCTCTCAACTGGCAGTAACTGTACTTCATTAAAGTCCCTGTGTCCCTTCAAACTTTTCTTCTTAATCATCTATTGCTTATATGGAGTTTTATTTTAAAGTGACAAATTCCAATATACCTTAACTAGATAGAGAATTACCACAAAGAGATAATGAGCAGGCTATATCAGAACTCATGACTTTCTACTTTGGCAGAGCTCATATATGGAGGTATGGAATTGACCCTGAAAAAAAGTATATGGAATAGGTAATTGATTGGGGAAAAAAAAGGCAATGGGGTTGTGAAACACAACTAGACAAAAACAGGGCTTCAAAGTGAAAAGTAGTGGAAGGGGCACTGGGTGGCTCAGTCAGTTAAGCATCTAATTCTTGATTTCGGCTCAGGTTCCTAAGTTTGAGCCCCACATTGGGCTCCCCATTCACAGTGAGGAGCCTGCTTGGGATTCTCTCTCTCTCCCTCTTTCTATGTCCCCCCAGTTTGTGTGCTATCTCTCTCTCAAAATAAATAAATAAATCAAAAAAAAAAAAAAAAAGAAGAGTAGTGAAGGGGGGAGAGTGGGTGACGGACACAGAGGAGGACACTTGTTGGGATGAGCACTGGGTGTTGTATGGAAACCAATTTGACAATAAATTATTTAAAAAAACTTAAGAATTAAAAAAAAAAGAGTAGTGGAGTGAAATAAGGCTGTTGTTAGAAAATAATTAAGATTTTACACTATGAAAACAAAACAGACGTTTCCAAACATGAACACTTTGAGAGGGGAAAAAATAAAGTTACTTTCTCAGGCATTGTGTGCACATTGCACAAAATAAGATTTTCTAATTTTGTATCGAACTGTGATTTAATGGCATTGCTTTCAGTGCACCGTGACTAGCCTCCTCTGTAAAACTAGATTTGGATTTTGAAATTTTGGTTTCACAGCCCACTGCTGCACATCAGAGCAGGGTCATTAGTGTTCACATTTATGTGTCCAGATGTATGGACATCTGAGCATAAGTATTAAATCCATAAAATGGATGGTCATTTCTATTGAACATACTGTCAAGATGTTTAGATGTTGTTAACATGATACAACTTATCCAGAAAACTTAGACCAAGCTTCAAGTGCAATGTTGTTCCATGCCAGTATTTCCCAATCTGTTTTCCTTAAAACGTGTGAGATATTATTTGTATTGCCAAAAAGTTTCACATTTAAGAATTGCTGCTTGCTACATATACACCTTTTGGAAATTCATAATATACATTAGCCTATTAAATAATCCAAAATTCAGCCCTCTCCAGAATTACTTGACAAAGGACCATCTTTTATGTTTTTATTTTTCTGGGAATATCTAATAGAATCTCTCAGACCCTCTGACGCAGTTTGACAAATATATTTTATACTTGAGTTTTCAATCTCCTTAAGGTGGGATTAGTGATTCCTTCAACACATTCCAAACCGTATATTTAAATTTTAAATACAACTAACTTCCCTATTAGCAGAGACCTTGTTTAGGTGTGACCTGGGAAAGGATTAACTACAATTCCTTTTTCTTCTGAATCTTCCTTTATAGAATTTGTGGGCAAGCAGCTTCCTCGTTTTGACGGTGAGCAAGCAGAAAGTATTTGTTTAATTGAATCAGGGTATACCAGTATCAGAAACTTCTATTTCCCACAATAAGGGGTGAAAAGAAAAAGCGGGCTAAATTATCTTTTCCTTCGCTTTTACATATTCTGTTTAAAGACTACCTGCCGAAGAAAAAAAGACAGAGATGTTGAGTTGTTTTATCTGCTTATCATGTTTATTTGCCAATCCCTATGCTTTGAATGCTGAACAGGCCCAACCACACAGGTGTCTCTGGAGATGTGAATTAACAGCGAATTTAGGCGGCAGAAGCTGGAATGTGGTCTAGCAATTCTCTTAAAAAAATAAAAAGAAAAGTACACAATGTTCAACACACTTTCCTTGACGAATATTAGTATGTGTTGTTTTTCTTCTCCCTACCCCTTCCCCCACTCCATGCTCCCCCTTTTCAGAATAACTGGAGTTTCTCTTTTTGTTTTGCTATTAAGCATGATTTTGCTTTCACTTTTTCAGATAGGATCATAGACTCATAGAGTTTCAAAAGTCCAACTTCACATAAATTTTTCTCTCCCAAACTCATGTCCCTCCTTCCAAGGATGCATGCAGTTTATTACAGAAAAGAAAAAAAGAACATGAGTCTCATGTATTTTGGAGATCTCCTCAGTCGAGTAATGACATTCTCAAGTATTTCAGTCCCTATTTTAAAGCTGGAGGACAGCACATGGAGCCGAGGTGACTTATGCGTTGTCACATAGTGAGTCACCAACATCCCAGGAAGAAGGAGCCATTTTCTCTATCCATTCACACAAACTTTCTTTTCTGTTTTTGCCGTGAAACTTTGTATTCATTGTCAAATACGTTTAGATGAGTTAGAGAAACACACACACACACACACACACACACACACACACACTTACAACATTGCAGCATTATCCTTGAATTTTTTAAGCATTCAATTAGCATTTGTACCAGGTCAATGCTAGTTTCCTTGTTATGCAAACCCACACCCATACTAAGATACTCTAGGTTAGGAACACAATGATAATATGACTACTTGGTTTCAGTGTTTGCGCACAAGAAGCCCCAGGTCATTTCCAGAAAAAATGAAAAATTCTGAGGACAGGCTCACCAATGAAAATGACTACTTTCTCTGTCCCTCTCTCTTTCTTTCTCTCTGACAAAGAAAAAAAGCAACTATGATAAAGGGGCAAGGGAATATGGAATTGTGGAATATCAAATATAGACAATGAGTTAATTCTCCATTAAGTCAAGAAAGTTGTAAAGCTAAATTTGGGGTGCAAAGAATAAGTGGCTTCATAAGAATTCTGGGTGCTTAGGGAGAGGGAGTAACCGAGATTAAGAGACAAAGCACCTCCCTGACAGCTGGGGCCACCCTGCCCTTTCAAATTTAGATGATGCTTGTGCAAACTCCCACAATTTCAGGGCTTGAATACTTCCAGAACTGCTCCTGTAATTTCCATGGAGCAAAAACTGCTAAGAGGTTCCTCTGTTTCTGGGCTCCTGTGACCGTACTGTGGCCCCTGCTGAGCACAGAGTTGGTAATCAACAATTCCCAGGTTTCCACCAAACACCTCCTGTCATAAGAGATGTATGTATGCATGGGACCCAGCATCCGGGTGGGGGTGGGGAGGGGTTTAATAGAGTTTACACTGAAGCAATACAAATACTTCCAAATAAAACTTTTAAGTAGCCTCATTCTTAAATACTCAAATGTCTTTTATTGTATACAGACAACCTCCTCCCCTGAGCCCCACCCGCCCCGGAAATTAAGAGGGCATTTTCGCTTGCCCTTTTAGCCTTGTAGTTCCCAGACACTATGTCACTCTTTCCCTTTTCTGCACCAATCTCACCCCAGGCCCACCCCCTTCTCATAAGCAATAATAACCAGTTTTCACTTCCTCAAGCTGAGGGGTAGAGTCTTTCTTAGATGCCCACCCACCCCTTCACAGTCTCACTTTCTATTCCAAAGCAGCTGATGATGGGTTTTCCCTGACACTGGGATTCTGGGGCCACCTCTCTACAGATGGAATTTCACCCACCTCACATTTTTACCCAGGGCCCCTTGCTGTTTCTTCTCTCTCAGAAGCAATGCTACTTAAAGACTAATTTTGTGAAAAAATTATTCATCAAATTCGAGTGCTCAGTTCGAGTGAGACTTCTTGAATTCTCCTAAAATTCTGAAGTTTTGTTGAATTAGGTGAGAAAATTAGGAGAAGAAAACTTGCTCCACAAGTGAATCAACCATCCCCACGGAGACCACTCACTGCCCTGTAGCAGTGTCACAGGGGGTGTTGCGAGAAACCAGAAGCTCTGCAGCTACGTGGCCCAAGTGTGAATTCCAGCCCCACTCTAGCTGTGCATCCTGGGGCAATTCCTTAATATCTAGGTCCCTCAGATTCCCTATCTGTAAAAGAGTAGAACCTACCTTTTGTATCGAATAAACGAGTTAACATGTAGGAGCATTTTAAAAAATACTCAGCACCTGTAAGTGTGAGTGTGAGCTGGTTTTGTTTTAATTTGGACAAATGACAAAAGGGTAGGGAAGGGCTAGGCAGAACACAGACAGCAGCAACAGAGCTCCTTTGGCAGAAGTTTTCCCCCGGGGAGGTAAAAGAGATGGTTGATGTTACTATTGTAGGAGCTTGGAAAACTCCACTCAGGAATTAGTCCTGTTGGCAGGTTCTTTGGCTATAAACTTTTGTAGGCTGAAGTCCTAAAGAAAAGCTAAGGGTCTTTCCAGCCCCAGTATTTCACATCTGGGCTTTTTTTTTCCTTTACTTTTTTAAATTTTTTTTAATAAACAAGCCTTTACTTTATGAGTGAACTTACAAAGCTAGACCCCAGTTTGAATTGCAGTGGATTTCTATCCCTCTCATGTAATAATCCTTTATTTTCTGAACAAAGTGAACCTAAAAATCTTTGAGAGAAGAAATAAAAAGCATGAATGCATATGCTTAACAGAAGTCTTCCTTACTCTCTCTCTCTGAAGAACACCTGTCTTGTAACCTCATATCTATAGTGCCTTGCATATAGTACATGCTTAGTAATTACCAGTTGGTTTGATTTTCATCTTTAAAACACACACACACACACACACACACACACACACAACTGAAAGACCTGCTTTAAAGACCTGTTTTAAAAGACTGACAACTTTCACACAGGCAGCAGCAGCAGCAACAACAGCAATTTAGATAAGTTTTCCATCCAATTCTGGAGAGACTTAATCACTTGGGTTTGTATGTTAATTTGCTGCACTTCTAACCACACAGGAGCTTCAGATCTGGGAGTAGCCAGTGAGAAAAGAATATACTTGTTCTCATTTTCAAGTGTCCTAGGATAAATGGTATTCCATTCATTGGTGCCAGAAAAAAATCAATACAGACCATAACAGTAAAAATATTAATCATTTGTAAAGGAGAAAGAGGCAAAACAAACAAATATAACACTGGGGCACCACAGATAGTCAACATATCAGGAGTACCCTTTGTACAAAACATATGAAATATCCTCTCAAATTGTTCAAAAGGTGGCCTTGAAGAATACCTTTGGTGTCTAAAATTTTAGGTGATTTACTTTATGGTCACAGACCATTCATTTTTCTGTGTCTCATTGTTCACCTGGAGTGATCACATTTAAAGTGGTTAAGAACCAACATTTTTTAGTTCGATGTCTAAGCAGTGCTAAGAAGTCTAAGAAGTTAAATCTTCTTAGTATCTGACTGGGCATTCTAGAAAACCAGAAAGCCATAAAGTCTTTCTATGTAAGTGCTGAAAGTTGGGGATTCTCTTAAGACTGGAGGGCCTCTTGTCCCCAGTACAAAAAAAAATGAGCCAGAGTCTACATGGTTTTCTTCAGGTAGGAAGAAAACCAGACTCCCTCGGGAGCCCTCATTTACACCGTGGATTTTAAGGCATCATACTCCATGTCTCATTTCCCATGTCCCATTTGCGGAGCAATTAGTAAAACTCTCCATGGTTGTTGGGTGCTTTGAAATTCTCAGTTGGATGCTTCCTTGTGAATGTAAGGCAGTCATTTCATTTTAAAGCCATTTGATTGTTCTCAGATCAGCAACTCTGTTCCATGACAAAATCTTTGATTGCTACTTGTTTTCCTTTGAAAAGAGTAATTTCCAAAAGAAAGTAAGTAAAGGAATTACTATAAGACCGTATAAAATATTTGGGATTGTGTGATGGTTATTTTTAAGCAAAAAAAAAAAAAAAAAAAAGGAAAAGCAAGGAAGGAAAGAAAGGGAGATTTTAGTTTTCTAAAAAACTAACAAAGTCCCACCTTAGCCTGGGAGTATCAGGTCTGAGTAGTTCTGAAAGGATTACCTGGCCCTCTGCCCTTGGGAATTCTTAGCTCTGGTGTTTGTTTTTGTCTCCCAACAGAGGTGTGGTATGAAGGGGTCATGTAGAAGGTGAGCAAGACGTTAAATGCTCCATTTCCTCACTGTGAAGGAACACTCGGCAGTCAAACCAGGTGAGCTGAAATAACTGGATATGCTTCTTCATGGAGCTAGTGTTTTTAGCAAACACTTCCTCAACAATTCTCATTCCCTGACTTGAACATTCTTTGCTGCTACCAATTATAGGAATATGGTGGTAGTCAAAACACTTCCAGGGGCGCCTGGGTGGATCAGCTGGTTAAGCTTTGGACTTCAGATTGACTTTGGCTCAGGTCATGATCTCGCAGTTCCTGAGTTCAAGCCCTGCATTGTGCTCTGCACTCTCAGCTCAGAGCCTGCTTTGGATCCTCTGTCTCCCTCTGTCTGACCCTCCCTCGCTCAAACTCTCTCAAAATAAATAAACATTAAAAAAAAAATCCAAAAAAGAAAATGGCAAAGAAATAGAATTTTTCTGTTTTCTATGAAAGAGATAATTCATACTACACTATCTCTACTTGAATGATTTAGAGATTTGTAACTTGATCTAATAAAGACATAACATGGATGAGTTTTTAATGTTTAAAAATCTGATGGCTATAATAACTATTAGTGGTATAGAGACAACTACCACATATTTGGGGGGAAACAACTGTTGAGGAAATCAGGTGATGATGTTGAATAGATTTTTTTTTAAGTTTATTTGACTATTTTTGAGAGAGAGAAAGCACAAGTGGGAGGAAAGCAGAGAGAGAGGGAAAGAGAGAGAATCCTAAACAGGCTTCCACACTGCCAGCGTGGAGCCTGAGGCGGTGCTCAAACTCACGAACCAGGAGACCATTACCTGAGCTAATGTTGGACACTTAACTGACTGAGCCACCCAGGTGCTCTAATAATGTTAAGTAGATTCTAAGCCAATCTGTGTCTCAGTTCCTGATCTATGAAATAGGGGACTGGACTAAATTATCTCTAAGAACAATTCTTGCCCTGAAAACTCTTTGACTGTATCTGGATATCCCTTAATTCATAAGCATATACAATGCACTTAGTTACTGTGAACAAAAGCAGTTGAGCAGTATTAGTTATTTTTTACTAAAACTTCTTTAAGAACCTATTTTTGGCTTGTAGACAGAATATAGAAATAAGGAATCTCAAACACAAATGGTATACGGACAATGAAACATAGACAACTACATTGCCTACCTCCCTTACTAGAACTTTCTTTTTTAAAAAAGTAATCTTTATACCCAACATGGGGCTCAAGCTTACAATCCTAAGATCAAAAGTCGCACTGTCCACAAACTGAACCAGCCAGGTGTCCCCTACCTTACTAGAACTTTCTTAATGGCTATTATCCTAAGTTCTTATATGTGTTATGGATTACCTGTAAAAAGGTCACAACCATCATTTATTTCCAGTAGAACACTTTTATTTTCCCTATTAAGATGAGCCCGGAAACTCAATCTAAGAAATGGGGACTCCTTAGAGTTGCCAGTGAAATCAAATACCCCTTTATGAAAGAAAATTTGCATATTCTGAAAGGATTGTATCAGCTGGCTGACAAATTCCTAAGTATAGGAACCCACTTAAGCAGACCTAAATAGAGTGGAGCCTACTGCTCAAAGGAATTAATGCACTCAACCCTTGCACTCTCACCCAATTCACCTCCTACACTTGCTGTACCTTTCCACCATTGTTTTTTTTTTTTCTTTTTCTTTTTTTTTTAAGCTCTTCCTTTTCTGTTTAGTTTTCAAATAAATACTGGCATCCTTATCCACCAGCTAGTACTGAGCATCTGGTTCACTGGAAAGCACATTGGCTTTTTAGTAAAATAGATCTTCCTTTCAGTTATCTCCCATTTACCAGATATGTGGTTTTAGGCAAATTACCTTGAGTTCAGTCTCCCCTCTACATAATAGGCATCATAGCATCTACTTTGCAGTGTAATTGTGAATAATAACTAATTCAATGTAAGTGGAATATTTAGCATCTTAATGGCATTCAATAGGTAAAGTAATTAATTATAGCTAGAATTAAGAAAGTATCTTTGAAAGGATTTTTTTTTCTTTTTTTTTTTAATTTAAAATAGTTTATTTTCAAATTGGTTTACATAAAACACCCAGTGTTCATCCCAACATGTGTCCTTTTTTAATGCCCATCATCCCCTCTCCCCCCGCCCATCTCCCTCACCCTCAGTTTGTTCTTAGTCTTTGAGAGTCTCTTATGTTTTATCTCCCTCCCTCTCTGTGTCTTTTTTTTCTTTCCCCTCTTCCCCTCCCCCTGGTTTTTGCTTAGTCTCACAAAGTCCACCTATTCGTGGAAACATATGGTATCTGTCTTTTTCTGACTGACTTATTTCACTTAACATAATACCCTCCAGTTCCATCCATGTTGCTACGCATGGCCAGATTTCATTTTTTCTCATTGCCACATAGTAGTCCATTGTATATATGTACCACATCTTCTTTATCCACTCGTCAGTTGATGGGCACTTAGTTTCTTTCCATGTTTTGGCTATTGTCGAAAGTGCTGCTATGAACATTGGGGTACACGTGCTCCTATGCATCAGCAATCCTGTGTCTCTTGGGTAGATTCCTAGCAGGGCTATTGCTGGATCATAGGGTAGCTCTATTTTCATTTTTTTGAGGAACCTCCACACCGTTTTCCAGAGTGGCTGCACCAGTTTGCATTCCCACCAACAATGTAGGAGGGTGCCTACTTCTCCACATCCTCGCCAGCATCTATAGTTTCCTGATTTGTTCATTTTAGCCACTCTGACTGGTGTGAGGTGGTATCGCAGTGTGGTTTTGATTTGTATTTCCCTGATGATGAGTGACATTGAACATCGTTTCAAGTGTCTATTTGCCATCTGAATGTCCTCTTTGGAGAAGTGTCTATTCATATCTTCTGCCCATTTCTTCACTGGGTTGTTTGTTTTTCGGGTGTGGAGTTTGGTAAGTTCTTTATAGATTTTAGATATTAGTCCTTTATCCGATATGTCATTTGCGATGATCTTTTCCCATTCCGTTGGTTGCCTATCCGTTTTGTTGGTTGTTTCTTTTGCTGTGCAGAAGCTTTTTATCTTGATGAAGTCCCAATAGTTCATCTTTGCTTTTAATTCCCTTGCCTTTGGAGACGTGTCGAGTAAGAAATTGGTGCTTCTTAGGTCAAAGAGGCTTTTCCCTGCTTTTTCCTCTAGGATTTTGACGGTTTCCTGTCTCACATTCAGATCTTTTATCCATTTAGAATTTATTTTTGTGAGTGGTGTAAGAAAGTGGTCTAGTTTCATTCTTTTGCAAGTTGCTGTCCAATTCTCCCAGCACCATTTATTAAAGAGGCTGTCTTTTTTCCATTGGATACATTTTCCCGCTTTATCAAAGATTAGTTGGCCATATACTTGCGGGTCCATTTCTGAGTTTTCTATTCTATTCCATTGGTCTATGTGTCTGTTTTTGTGCCAATACCATACAGTCTTGATGACCACCGCTTTGTAGTAGAGGTTAAAGTCTGGGATTGTGATGCCTCCCGCCTTCGTTTTATTCTTCAGTATTATTTTGGCTATTCGAGGTCTTTTGTGGTTCCATACAAATTTTAGGATTGTTTGCTCTAGCTTTGAGAAGAATGCTGGTGCAATTTTGATTGGAATTGCATTGAATGTGTAGATTGCTTTGGGTAGTATTGCCATTTTAACGATATTTATTTTTCCAATCCATGAGCATGGGATGTTTTTCCATTTCTTTGTGTCTTCCTCAATTTCCTTCATAAGTTTTTTATAGTTTTCAGTGTAGAGGTCTTTCACATCTTTGGTTAGGTTTATTCCCAGGTATTTTATGGTTTTTGGTGCAATTGTGAAAGGGATTAGCTTCTTTATTTCTCTTTCTGCTGCTTCATTGTTGGTGTATAGAAATGCCACCGATTTCTGTACATTGATTTTGTATCCTGCAACTTTGCTGAAATCATGGATCAGTTCTAGTAGGCTTTTGGTAGATTCCGTCGGGTTTTCCATGTAAAGTATCATGTCATCTGCAAAAAGTGAAAGTTTGACTTCCTCCTTGCCAATCTTGATGCCTTTTATTTTGTTTTGTTGTCTGATTGCTGATGCTAAGACTTCCAACACTATGTTAAATAGCAGTGGCGAGAGTGGACACCCCTGTCGTGTTCCTGATCTCAGGGGGAAGGCTTTCAGTTTTTCCCCATTGAGGATGATATTAGCTGTGGGCTTTTCATATATGGCTTTTATGATGTTTAAGTATGTTCCTTCTATCCCGACTCTCTCGAGAGTTTTTATTAAGAAAGGGTGCTGTATTTTGTCAAATGCTTTTTCTGCATCTATTGACAGGATCATATGGTTCTTATCTTTTCTTTTGTTGATGTGATGTATCACGTTGATTGATTTGCGAATATTGAACCAGCCCTGCAACCCAGGGATGAATCCTACTTGATCATGGTGGATAATTCTCTTTATGTGTTGTTGGATTCGATTTGCTAGTATCTTATTGAAAATTTTTGCATCCATATTCATCAGGGATATTGGCCTGTAATTCTCCTTCTTTGCTGGATCTCTATCTGGTTTGGGAATCAAAGTGATGCTGGCTTCATAGAATGAGTCCGAGAGTTTTCCTTCCGTTTCAATTTTTTGGAACAGCTTGAGGAGGATAGGAATTAACTCTGTTTTAAATGTCTGGTAAAATTCCGCAGGAAAGCCGTCTGGTCCAGGGCTTTTATTTGCTGGGAGATTTTTGATAACTGATTCTATTTCTTCACTAGTTATGGGTCTGTTCAATTTTTCTATTTCTTCCCGTTTGAGTTTTGGTAGCGTGTGGCTATTTAGGAAGCTGTCCATTTCTTCCAGATTGCCAAGTTTGGTGGCATATAATTTTTCATAGTATTATCTGATGATTTTTTGTATCTCTGAGGGATTGGTTGTAATTTCTCCCTTTTCATTCACGATTTTATCTATTTGAGTTCTCTCTCTTTTCTTTTTGAGAAGCCTGGCTAGAGGTTTGTCTATTTTGTTTATTTTTTCAAAGAACCAGCTTTTGGTTTCATTGATCTGTTCCACTACCTTTTCTGTCTCCATATGGTTAATTTGTGCTCTGATCTTAGTTATTTCTCTCTTTCTGCTGGGCTTGGGTTGTTTTATTTGTTCTGCTTCTAGTTCCTTTAGGCGCGCTGTTAGAATTTGTGTTATTGATTTTTCTTGTTTCTTGAGATGGGCCTGGATTGCAATATATTTCCCTCTCAGGACTGCTTTTGCTGTGTCCCAGAGCGTTTGGATTGTTGTATTTTCATTTTCATTTGTTTCCATGTATTTTTTAATTTCTTCTCTGATGGCTTGGTTGACCCAGTCATCTTTTAGTAGGTTATTTCTTAGCCGCCATGTTCTTGGATATTTTCCAGACTTTCTCCTGTGGTTGATTTCAAGTTTCAAAGCATTGTGGTCTGACAGTGTACACGGTATGATCTCAATTCTTTTATATTTATTCAGAGTTTCACTGTGCCCCAGAATGTGATCTATCTTGGAAAATGTACCGTGTGCAGTTGAGAAGAACGTAAATTCCTTTGCTTCTGGATGAAGGACCCTAAAGATGTCTGTGAGGCCCATCTGTTCTAATGTGTCGTTCAGGGCTATTGTTTCTGTGGAGATTTTCTGATTTGTGGATCTATCCAATGCTGAGAGTGGAATGTTGAGATCCCCTACTATTAGGACATTTTTATCGATGAGGTTGCTAATGTTTGTAATTAGTTGTTTTACAAATTTGGGTGCCCCCAAATTCGATGCGTAGATATTTACAATTGTTAGCTCTTCCTGCTGGATGGTCCCTGAGACTATTATATAATGTCCTTCTTCATCTCTTATTACATCGTTCATTTTAAAGTCTAATTTGTCTGATATAAGTGTGGCTACTCCGGCTTTCTTCTGCCTTCCAGTAGCATGGTAGATAGTTTTCCATCCCCTCACTTTCAATCTGAAGGTGTCTTCAGGTTTAAGATGAGTTTCTTGAAGACAGCAAATAGATGGGTCTTGTTTTTTAATCCATTCTGTTATCCTGTGTCTTTTGATTGGCGCATTTAGTCCATTTACATTCAGTGTTAATATTGAAAAATATGGGCTTACAGTCACTGTATTATCTGTAAGGTTTCATGATTGTAAGGCTGTCCCTGGCAGTTTGTGTTCTTTGCAGGTTTGCCTTCATAGAATGCCCCTCAGGATCTCTTGCAGTGCTGGCTTATTTGTGATAAATTCTTTCAGTTTTTGTTTGTTGGGAAAAACCTTGATCTCTCCTTCTATTCTGAATGACAGGCTAGCCGGATACAGAATTCTTGGTTGCATGTCCTTCTTGCTCATCACATTGAAGATATCCTGCCATTCCTTTCTGGCTTGCCAAGTTTCTGTAGATAAGTCTGCTACTACCCTTATAGGTCTCCCTTTGTATGTTAGGGTTCTTTTGTCCCTAGCTGCTTTCAGGATTCTCTCCCTATCTTTGTATTTTGCCAGCTTCACTATGATGTGCCGTGCAGAAGGTCTATTCAAGTTACGTCTGAGGGGAGTTCTCTGTGCCTCTTGGATTTCCATGCCCTTTTCCTTCCTCATGTTGGTGAAGTTCTCAGCAATGATTTGTTCAAGAACCCCTTCGACTCCTTTCTCTCTCTCTTCTTCCTCTGGGACTCCTATGATACAGATATTGTTTCTTTTGAGTTCATCGTTCAGCTCTCGAATTCTCCTTTCCTGTTCCTGGATCAGCTTCTCTCTCTTTTTATCTTTGATAGGATTTTTAATTAATACGTAGTCTGATCATGTCACTCCTACTTTAAAATTTTAAAGAAGCCCTCTTGTTCTGAAAATTTTAATCTTCATATAGCTTACGATGTCCTTCCTGTTCTAATTACTGACTTCTCCAGTCATGTTAATCCGTCCCACACCTTGTATTGTGCTCTATGCTTCAACTATACTGAGGGCTTTGTTGTGGTTCTTTTACCATGCTCAGAAAAATTCATTCATGCTACTCCCTCTGCCTGAAACGTGCTTTTCCTTCTTGGCCTATAGCTAACTCCTGGTCATCTCTCAGCTTCGTTTTAGTCAGTAGACTTCCTGAACCAGCCTAGATTATGAGTTACTACAACAACCTGTATTTCTTCTGTCATAGTACTTACCACACTGTCCTAGGATTTCCTAGTCAGCTGTTTATATCCCTCATACTGTGAGTTCATTGTGTCTATCCTTTATTTCACTGCAGCCTAGTAACATGCCTGGGACATACTATGCAATCACTAAATAAGTCAGTAAACAAACAAATGGATAGTCTCCAGTTTCTATTTCTCCATGTGGCCAGTTACATGAAGGCAACCATGAAAAAGATATGAGCCTATTTCTTTCCTCCTTATCATTCTCTGTTTGAATAGGAAAGGAACATATGGATTAAGCAGAATGCTTAATTACTAAAGGAAATTCTGCAAATTGGCAGAAAACTGGTTAAGACACTCTTTTCCAAGAGGTCAGTCTTGGAGAAAGAGGCTCAATCAATAGAAAGGTCATTTTTATAAATTTAAGTTTTAAAAATATGTAGTATATTTATGGTATGATTTCAATTAATAAATACACATATACATACTTATACAGAGAGAAAATACTGGAAAGAAATACTGGAAAGAAAATTTGAATTTGGCATCTCTAAGTTTTGTTTGTTTGTTTGTTTTTAATTTTCTCCTTTGCTTTTCTGTCTAGTCAAACATACTACAGTGCTCATTTACTAATGACATATCTTTTTATTCAGATATAAGTAACATACAGTGTTTTATTAGTTTCAGGTGTACAATGTAGAGGTTAAAAAATTCTGTATATTACTCCCTGCTCATCATAAGTGTACTGTTAGTCTCCATCACCTATTTCACCCTCCTACCTCCCCTCTATAGATCAAAGTCTTCTTTTTAATTTGTCCCTTTCTTCTTTATTTATTTTGTTTCTTAAATTCCACATATGAGTGGAATCATATGGCATTTGTCTTTCTTTAACTTTTACTGTGTCTTCAGGACTCACTTCTTTTACTGTCTTCCCAGATAAGATACTTGGCCAATGAGAAAGGTCCTTCATTCATTTCTAGTGAAGCCCTGCAGTATTTACACAGCCCAAGGTATATTTTCTCTATCCCTTTACCATTTTCTTGGGTTTTCTGTTTCCTAATTTCCCAATTGTATTAATTGCTCCCTAAAATTAGGAGCTTGATTTTCAAAGATTTCATGGTTTCTAGGATTGCACTGAACATACAAATGATTCTTCCAAAATACTATTGATTTAATAATAGTGCATAAGAAGATGTTTCCTACAAGAAATAAGCAAGTAAGAATACAGGTCTGCCCATTCCCAGGACATAGGTAGTCAGTTCCTGACTTTTTAGCTCATTAAAGGATTTGGAGCTCAAGTATGTCAGTTTACCAACTACAGTCAATGACAAATTTTAAATCAGGAAAACAAAGTTTCCTTATCTTCTGAAAAAATCAAAATTACTTACCTTTGGAAATCTTTATGAGAAGTCATTTCTGTAAAGTGTGTTGCCTTTAAAGACAAAGAAAAAGTACAATCAAGTAATAATGCTCTGTTACTAGATCATCAGTGGGTTCTTACTAGCCCATTAAAGTTTAAAAGAATGCTTCAATAACTTTGAACTAATCACAGCAAATATCCTGCTCAATATATGATGAGAAAGGGGGAAAGTCAGTAAAGACTTTTTTTCCTCTTAAGAAACTCCAGTGTGTTAGAAATATGAAGTTGAGATAGTCAGAATAATACTGTTTTTAACACTGGTTAAGGTCTAGTACATTAAGATTTTGTGCATTGTCATGTATTGTGCACCACCAAATCCATGTGTTTTGCTGATTGGTATTTCTTGCTGACAATTTTTCTAGTTCATACCTCTTGAAAATAACAAAAAACATCTAAATTTTTGTTATATTACCAGGAAGAGAAGGCGTCAGTTTTAGGAAGTTCTTGAGGTGGATAGAAAACATTTTCATGGAAATTTGCAAATGGTCACCAGATATCTACATAACCCTTTAGAAAGGATCAGCATTCTCTGATGCAGACCTGAAGTCCTGAACTAACCTGAAAATGACACAATCATATTTTCTGAGACTTATAACACACCTCTACCTGAGCAAACTGGCAAGGATAGGAGAAATTAATGCCATCACTCTGACCCTCATTTATTTACTTATTTATTTATTCATTTATTCATTTATTCATTTATTTATTTATTTTTAAATGCTTATTTTTGAGAGAGGCAGGGAGTGAGCAGAGGAGGGTCTGAGAGAGCAAGGGACAGAGGATCTGAAGCTGGCTCTGCGCTGACAGCACAGAGCCCAATGCAAGGCTGGAACTCACAAACCATGAGATCATGACCTGAGCGGAAGTCGAACTTAACCAACTGAGTCACCCAGGCACCTCACTCTGACCCTCATTTTCTCAAGGTTTGGGGAATTCGTGATGACTCAGAGTATAAATGCACTGTGCCCTAAACACACAGTAGGCCCTTCAATGTCTGTTTGTTTGTTTTTATATCATACTTTAATAGCTGAAAACCCAACCGTGAGAATCTAGCTAATGTTCACCGGGCTACAACCCGAGGCCACATTCAGCAAACCTACTCAGAATAACCAAGAGCGCTACTTAACAAACAATATGCTCTCATATAAGGAAAAGGAAAAAGGTATGAGTGATGGCAAAGGCTCTGGTCTCTGGATATAGATGTGCCCTGACTTTTTGTCACTTTTTCTTTTCTCTCTGAAAAAAGTGGGAATAATACTTCTTGTCACTGAGCCTTCACAATATTGACTAGATAATAAGTTAGCATTTAAAAAGGATTTAAGGTGAAAGGTGCTATGTGGGTTCAAGGTATTTGTTAATGTTATTACTCAATCTGTTCTGGCCCAACATGGAAACAAAAGCAACTTCTATTACAAATACCACAAGTTGTTATAATAACCTTAGGAAAGAGAAAATAAATGAATCCCCAAAAACAAATAGTTATCAACTGGATTATTGAGAATTCATGTCAAGGCTATAAGCTTTTAACACTAAAAACAATGTTCTTTTAATTTTCAAAGAAGAATCATTTAGGGGAAGAAAAGTAGGTAACCTATTAGTACCTGTTTATGAAAAAGTGACATTTGTAGGTACATACTAATAGATATATTTGTAAAGCAGTTTTTTTTGCAAGACTGTATTAAGCAGAAGTTTCCTATAGCATTTTTAAAAAGTATATGTAACAAAAGGTGCGGGAAATACTCAGGACTTAGACTTGAGCAGATCCATTTGGGGTCTTAGACAAAGCCCAAAGATATATATATATATATATATATATATATATATATATATATATATACACACACACACATATATATAATTATAACATATATCAATAATAACATATATTACAATGTATGTATGTATGTAATAACAATAACATATATTAATGTTAAGATATCATTTATATTGTATTAATTAATATGTCATTAATATATGATATATAATTGTATTAGTATATGATATAAATCCTGTGTTACTATATTAAATATGTACTTATATATTATGTGACAATATATAAAGATATATTAAATATATTGTATATAATATATATGTTTATGCATTTATATAAATTATTTATTGTTATATTTATAATAATATTTTACAATTACATATATAAATATATATATTAATTTGAACTGAGAAAAGCTATGACTTTATAACATCTGTCATTAGACTGCCTTCCAACCAGTTTCTAAAGGCTAGACCGCTGCCTTTCCTGCTCATGGGTAGCTATTAATCATGGGATGGAGTCATCAGAAATGTCTCATCCATACTCCTAATATTTCCTTCTATATAAAAGAATCACCACCAGCATAGCAGTCCTGACAACTCTGCCCTTGGGGAAGAAGGAATCATTTAATTTTATTGAGCCCCTCTAGCTTCCCATTCTCTTAGGAGCTGGGTGCCTAGCGAAAGTACACAGTCCACTCTGCTATTTTGGACCCCAAGTTTTAGAGGAGAACTATATTGTCCAAAGTTGGTAATAGGCAGGTAAGTCTCTCCAAATCTGATTCAGTATTAGTAAGTCCATGTCCCAAAAATCAGCTTTATCAGTGAGAAAATTGATAATTTGTTTTCCATCCATCTTACTGTATTATATTTCAATGGTTCAGACTCACCTGAGGAAGAGAAATACCCCTGTCTTGAGTCCCCTAAATGCCCCCCAAACTCACAATACAAGAGGAGATACACGCCTGCCTTTTCTAAGCCAAAGGAAAGAAAGACAAATCTAGGTCTCCAAAGGCTTGGGATAAAGTATTATGGATATAAACTCAGCAAAATTAAACTCAGCCATTAGAAAATAGAATTGGGTTAGTTTCTTGTGACTGCTATAACAAATAACTACAAACTCAGTGACTTAAAGCAACAGAAATTTATCCTCTCACTACTCTAGAGGACAGAAGCTCAAAATCAGTTTCTCTGGGCCTAAAGCAAGGAGCCAGCAGGGCCATGCTCCCTTACAAGACCCCAAGGGAGAATTTGGTCCTGGCCTCTTCCAGCTTCTGGTGATTGCTGACTCTCCTATTCACGGTTTCATCTCTCCAGTTTGCCTCCGTGGTCACATTGCCTCTTCGTCTTCTTCATTGTCACATCTCCTTCTGCCTCTCTTTTATAAGGATATATGTGACTGCATTTAGGACCCACTCTGATAATCTTGGAAAATCTCTTCATCTCAAAATCCTTGATTTAATCCCTTACAAAAGGTCATTTTTCTGTCTCAGGTAACATTTATAGATTCTAAGAATTAGGACCTGATATCTTTGGACAATCAATTTGTTTGGCAAACAATTTTTACCACACAAATTCAGTAGTCACAAATAAGTATCGTTTCTTTCTCCCCCTTTCTCTATATTCTGGTATTTCACAATTTAGGATTTTAAAATACATAAATATTACAGTCTTAGAGAATCAAAACGGTAAATTCATTCTAGAGTTGGACCATCCAAATGATAGAAAAAAATATATCATAAGGTGATCGCCTTTTCTGTGCATGTGTATGAATTGCCAAATTTTCAAATACATACTATGTGATTTTCTTCCTGAAGTGTTGTGGAGTATAAACTTAAAAATGTGAATGATCTCCAGGCATACAATTGACATTATAAATTCAGGACCAAAGTTATCTCTAAACCTATTTTTAAAATCTTGGTTGAACCATTTGCTAAAACATTTCAAGAATTGGGTCTTTTGTTCTTTATATAGAGTATATTATCGAATTATCTGTATCTCTGATAGGAATTTGAAATTTTACTATTAAATTATAAAAAACACTCACCTTTCAGCTAAGAACCATTGGCTTCTTAGATATATTCAATGTCATTTTACTCTTTCTACTTTTTTTTTTTTTTAAGGAGGCATATAGCTTCTACTGAGCATTCTCACTAGCTAAGAAACATATACTCAAGACCACAAGTGCACTGTTTCAGTTAGGGCAGGCTATGCTGTGATAACATATATACATCCAAATTCAGTGTCTCAGGGAACAAAACATTTCTCTTTTAGGTAGCAGACCAGGGTGGGAGTTCTGGGTCAGACACAGCTCAGCTCTATGCACTCATTCAGTGGCCCAGGATGAAAAAGCCTCCGTCATCTTTTCGAGGTGGCTGTGGTTACCTTCCTCCCAGGAAGCCAGAAGGTAAAAATACAAAAGCACACCAGTACAGGAACTCAGGCACCTGGCCACACCAAACTGCAAGGGAGATTAGGAAATAGAGTTTAGCTGTGTGCGCAAGAAGAACAGGGGAAGGGATTTCGGTGAACAGCTTACAGTCTTTGCCACATGCACCATACAAATTTCTGCCTCAAAAAAATTAAAGATAACTTATATAAGTAGTAATCATGGGCCTTTAGGGTTATTACAAACATTCACACCTGTAAACAGTAAGGATTTATTCTTCTTAAACAACTATTTATGCTTAATCTCAGTAGGGAAGGGGAAAAGGAAGAAACTGTTTATTTTCTTTTAGTTATCTCATATAAATTGTCTCAAGTGATGGTAGTTCAATCTATTTTCTAAGTAAATTTCAGTATTCTACAATATATGTTGAGAAGCTTTTCTTTCCTCAGTTCTTCAGTCAATTGAGGAAGGAAATAGGCCAAGGAAGTTAAACTTCTTTTCTCAAGGGCCCTAACTATTGGCCCAGGCTGGGTTCCAAGAGCTGAAACAAGGAGCGGTAACTGGTGGTGCTGTCCTTTCCCTGAATGAAGAGAAGAAAAGAAGAATTCCAAGTCTGTTTCCCAGGCACAGGAAGAACCAGGAAGCAAGGAAATTTCCAATTTTCAAGTCCACTGAGCAGAATACAAGAAGAACAGGGTCCAAAACAAAGAGTTCTCCATTGAGAACCAGCAAGATGGAGCAATGAAGCCCTGTGAGCAGGCTGAGCCTGGAAAGGAGCCCAGAAGCAATGGCATTCTTGGGAGGGAAGTTTCTCTGGACCCTTAGGGAGCTGAGACTTTGACATTCCAACCCTGCCTTCCGCTTGAGATTTGTCCACTCCCTCCATTTGGAGAAGAGTAATCTGAAGCTAAACCACTCACATTATGAGAATGCAGATCTGTAACACTGTCTTGAAAGGAAACTAAAGCAAAACAAAACTTTACAAACAAAATGAGTAGAAACACCTGTAGGACTATGAGAAATTAGCTTTCATCAAAAAAAAAGGTCTTAGGGCAAGGCTTGAGAACTAAGTATAGTGAATCTGAATTAAAAAGAGTTTGATTCTGGGTGGCTGGGTGGCTCAGTCAAACAACCGACTTCTGATTTTGCCTCAGGTCATGATGTCAAGGTTTATGAGGTTGAGCCTAGTGATGGGCCCCACACTGACAGCACGACAGCACAGGGCCTGCTTGGGATTCTCTCTCCCTCCCTCTCTTTCTCTCTCAAACTAAAAAAATAAATATTAAAAAAAAAGAGTTTGATTCAATTCCTGTCCTTGTCACTAAGTACCCTGTTATTTAGGCAAGTGATCTATACTCTTTATATCTTAGTTCCTAGTCTATAAAAATAGAAGTAAAAATATTACCTAACTCATGTTTTCTGTGTGTGTGTGTGTGTGTGTGTATGTGTGTGTGATGTGTGTGTGTGTGTGTATGTTTTAAGATTTAAATGAAAGAATGTTCAACTGTACTTAATAAGGTATAGGAACTCAACAAATACCAGTTAAAATGATTTGGAAAAATATTCGAATATTTTTTTCTGCCTTTCTAGGTATAAAAACTGTCCCTTATATTGATTAATTAATTAACTAAACCCTAACCTCTTGGAACCTGTTGAAGGTGGGAGTTATGACAAGTAGCATAAGTAACTATATGCTGATTTAAGAATATTCTCTTTCAGACCTGAGTGTTCCCTGCAAACCTAGGTATAGTTCTAAGATCTTAAGGAAGTAAATACTAGTAAAAAGATGACATAGTTCAAGTAATGTGGAAAAACTGTCTGCAGGGATATCTCTCAGCATTCTTTCTTACAAGGTGTATCATATGGTAAGAATTCAGGATTCTATTCAGTTTATGTAATACTTCCAAAATAGGCCACCTTTCCCATCGTTACTCTGCCCAGATCAGTATGAATTGTATTTTCAAGGACTTCTAGTCCTTTCTTAAGAACCCATCATCACTGGGCATGCCAGTACATCTTCTGGCAAACTGTGAGAACAGGATTTGTTGGCAATCGTGAGAACAAAAGAAGATTTTTCTAAAGGTGATGAAGCAGAAAGGGAAAGCAGATGCCCCTGAGGAACAAGGAAAAATGTCAAGGGAATTCGTCTATCTTCTTGGCCTCCTGAGGCCTGAAGGTGGGGGGATGTGCCAGGTCATTGCCTCATGGAAAGCAGAGGGAGAAGGATTCTGATTGCTCACCAAAGATGGCTTGGAAAACGAACTTGACAGTCTTAGGAAAGAGGAGTTGCAACATAAATTGGGAGGCAGATAAAGTTCAGATAAAATTGGGAAGGGATAAGATAAAAGAGACTTCCCAAATGCACCGGGAAAATAGGTGAAATCAGATTATTACAAAACCGTTTCATAATAATTATATTAGCTAATATTTATTAAGCATCTGGTACTTATCCAGTACCATGCGAAGTACTTTACGTGCCTTCCTTTAGGTAATACAGTATCCCTAAGAGTTAACACATCCATACTGCTCCATTCTACAGACTGGGAAGCTAAGGGTTGCAAAGATTAAGTCCTCAATCTTAAGTGACTTTATGGAATACATCAGAGCAAAAATCACCTACTCAGAACCCAGCCAGGGAAAGAAGTTGTTCATGAAGTTATTTTTCAACAATACCTAAATTCTAAGAAAACTTTGCTCACATCCTCTTGGATGAATTGATAACTAGTTTTGTGTCTGGAAAGACATGTTTCTCTGAGGTCACGTTGCAGCACTTTCAAAAGGGTTTCCCTCAAGGGTGTTTCATCTATTAGTATCAGCAGAAGGATCTCACAGAATGACTAATTTTTAGTAATTGTGACCGGCAAGCCTTTGTTGAGTCATTCTCTTCAGAAATAACACCCTGATTCATCAGATCTGTTTTTAACATTAATTATATTTAACATCTGACACATTCTTTACCCTTTCTTCATATCACTGAATACTAGAGAGAAAATAAGACCAGCCAAACTTAGATTATGATTAAAATAATAATCGACTATTTGTGATTTATTTCTTTTTTCAAAGTGTAATCTCTACCTTATTATTAGTGATTTAAGGTGAAAATTTAATAACTTCAACATCCCATGAAGTAAAAAGTAATTCTTACATTTGATAAGATAAAAAAGAACATTAAGTACTTTTTCTTAGTGTTTGATGTTAATTTTGTCCACAAATTGCATGATACAAATTATGTGCTTTTATGTTTAAAAAATAAACATTTTATTGTGATCATTCTAAGAAGTGAAATGATCAGCAAGGAAGCATCTACTTGAAACTAGCTGACTTTCAGCAGGGAGGTAAACCATAAGAGACTCTTAAATAAGAGAACAAGCTGAGGGTTGCTTGAGGATGTTGGATATGGGTGATGGGCATTAAGGAGGCGCCACTGGTTGGGATGAGCACTGGGTGTTATACGTAAGTGATGAATCACTAAATTCTACTCCTGAAACCATTATTACACTGTATGTTAACTAACTTGGATTTAAAGAAAATAAAAAGTAAAATAAAATAAAATAAAATAAAATAAGCTGTCTTTCTAAATCCTTGTGAAACGAAAACAATGGCTTACGATGAATACCTGAGACTTCTAAAATTGTAATGTTTGTATATTCAAGTATGTTCTGGCCTTTAATAAAAAGTGGTTGGTATTTGAACTCCTGATGTAGGTATATAGAAAGAAGTCAGCAACACTGGATCAAATAGATGAATTTACTTTTTCTGCAGCCTGATCTCGTTCTTTTTAGTATAACTGACACCCAGTGGTGCATTAGTTTCAGGTGTACGACTCAGTGCTTTGACAAGCTTATACGTTATACTGTGTTCACCACAGTCTAGCTACTATCTGCCCCATTACATCACTATTACGGTATCATTGACTTTATTCCTTATGCTCTGCTTTTTATTCCCATGGCTCACTCATTCCATAATGGAGGTCTGTAGCTCCCTTTCCCCTTCACCCATTTTGCCCAGCTTCCCCACCCTCCTTCCCCTCTGGCAACCATCAGTTTCTTCTCTCTATTTATAGCTCTGATTCTGGTTTTTCTTTATTCATTTTTTTTTTAGATTCTGTTCATTTGTGAGCAGAATCATATGGTATTTGCATTTCTCAATCTGACTTCGTTCACTTAGTATAATACTCTCTAGTTTCGTCCATGTTTCTCAAATGGCATGATCTCATCCTTTTTTATGGTTGTGCAATATTCCATTGTGTATATATGGTACATATGTGTGTGTGCGCGTGTGTGTATACATACCACGTTTTCCTTTTTCATTTGTCTATTGATGGACAGTTAGGTTGCTTCCATGTCTTGGCTATTGTAAATAATGCTGCAATAAACATAGGGATACATTTATCTTTTTGAGTTAGTGTTTTCATTTTTCCTGGGTAAATACCCGATAGTGGAATTGAGTCATATAGTGTTTCTATTTTGAATTTTTTCAGGAACCTCCATACTATTTTCTGGAGTGGCCATACCAGTTCACATCCCCACCAACAGTGTATGAGGGTTTCTTTTTCTCTATATCCTCTCCAACACTTGTTATTTCTTGTCATCCTGATTTTAACCATTTCGACAGGTGTGAGGTGATATCTCATTTTGGTTTTTATTTTCATTTCCTTATTGATGAGTGATATTGAGCACCTTTTCATGCGTCCGTTGGCTATCTGTATGTCTTCTTTGGAAAAATGTCTATTTAGGTCCTCTGTCCGTTTTTTTTTCCATTGGATTGTTTGTTCAGATAGACTGATTTAGAGAGAAACCTTTTTCCCAGTCTTGATGAAACAAAAGTGCCTGTAGTGAATATTTGTTGTTCCTGCAAGTTAGCATCCCTTCCCTTGGCTTGATAATGCCCCTTTGATTTTCTGTGGGATCTGCCCATCCCCTTCAGGTACTATCTTGGTGGGACCTTCAAAATATGTACAAAGGGTGGGTTGGCACTTCTCCCTATCCCTACTCTCACTTGCCAATACCAATTAGATAAAAGTCCTAGGAATTTGGCCCATGGACAGAACGTGGTTGGAGCTGAGTCTTTCTATTAAAACTCCCTAAAGAGATTGTCATTATTTCCTCACCCAGCTCCCTGCTACTGCCTTGCTTCTGTCTCTCTGGAGGTCTGGTTGTGCTTCTGTTTCTCAGGAATTGGGAGCTACTCTGCATTCTTGCACTAAATTTCACTCTTCTTTAAGTTGTCCATTTCTATTGCTTGCATTAAGTAGTACAATACAATGTCCTTTGTTCTTTTTCTGAAAATCTTAAATGTTTTTCCTCTTTTTTAACCTCCTAAATAAGATCAAACCTTTCCTGAAAGTGTTTTGGTCTTAACAAATATGACATTTTCTGTTATGATGAACTCTTTTCGATTAAAAGAATCATATCGGAATTTAAATAGTGTCATAACAAGTAACTACATATAGTAAAAACAAGAGTTCTCTCTCATTCTTCATTCATTTCTTCTAACCATAATTATTTTGAAGTCACTTCACTGGAAAAAACAGAAAGTTTAACTCTTTTGTACATGAGCTTTTTCCAATTCTGTCTTCTAGAGGGCTGATGGAGCCAACAAGCGGTTGTAGAATGCCCCCTTTTTAGATACTGAAATAGGTAAGAAACCAACTTCTGTTAGGCTAACTGTATGTTCTAAAGAGATACTATAAAGAAGGAAAGCATTATTTTAAGACAATTTGGGTAAAATTCACCTAGAGCTCTATTATCTGGCCACTTGGAGTTGAAAGAATTAGCAGCTTAAAGTTTAAATTGATAAGTTGAGTTGAACATAGATCCAACCACTCACTGAGGAGTTACCAGTCTGGGCACGGGGACTGCCCCCCCTCCCATGCCCCACCACTAGAAAACACACTAACCAGGCTGAGATCACCCTAGACCTCTTATTATATTCCAAACCAACACCCATCATATCTGAGGTTTTATAAAATTCTAAAATATAAACACAGAGAAGTGCATAAAACTTGTAAGTACATTTTAAGAACAATTATAAAGGGAACACATTCAGAACTGTTTTTACAGTATATTCAGTATATTTAGTATCTTATATCTGTGCACAGAGAGCTTCCACAACTCCCAAGGCCAAGGTTCCATACCCCTCATGTGATGACCCCTAGTCCTTGTCCTTACCCCCACAAAGCACTTATCCTGCTTTTTCATCTCTGTCTAGACCTTGCCCCTACCAGTGCTTACTCATAAAGCTCATTAAGGACGTGGATTATACATTGTTATCACTGTATCTTCACAGACAGGCATGGAGTTGGTCACTTAGTAAATCACTGATAAGAAATGAATGAAATAAATAAATGACCCGGCACTGTCTTTGAGCAGTTCCAAAGTCAGTTGGAGGAAAGAAACTAGTAAAATAACAATTAAATACAATTCGCTAAGTGTTTTGATAAGGAGGCGGGGAGATTCAGGAAATTGGCACCCGTCTCAACCACAGCTTCCTGGAAATGGTGTGCTGAGCCTTAGTGGAAGAGCAGGTGTCAGCAGTTGAGAAGGCGACAGAGAAGGAGTAAAAATGCAGGAGGAGCAAGGGACTTGGTAGCTTGAAATGCTGTTAAGACACTAAGATACAGTCTAACTCAGGGGTTTGTAATCTAGATTCTGCAGATCCTGAAAGGTTCCTGGATACAATATGAAAGGTTCATGATCTAAGATGAGAAAAGAAATATCTGATTTCACTAACTTCTAATGGAAATTTAGCATTTCTTTTGATTATATGAATGTAGATGGCAAACAACTAAAGTAGTAGTGATAACCTGTGACTTTGTCAGAGAGACAAATAACAGCACTTCATATCATAGTAGAGTTGTTGCAAATATCTTGAAATACAGGTTTCACTCATTGTTCATCTGATATGGCAATAAGAGATCTTGAATGTTTTAATAAATACACATTAATATACATATTTACAAATTTGTTGTTTAATGTTTAGATGCCTATTTTTCTACAATCTATTTCCTTTGTAATTCTGTGTATTTTATTTTATGCATTTAAACATTTAAAAATATTGTTCTGAGAAGGGATCCGTCAACTTTTCCATATTGGCGAAGAGGTCTAATACAACAAAAAAGATAAAGAACCCTTGGACCCTGAAGACTTTTCAGGATAGGAGGCCGAGAATGGGGCTTTTAGAGGGAAGGATAAATGGAAAACTTGGAGCCAGTCCTCTCCAGGATAACCCACTCATTCCTGGGAGAGTTTTTCCTGCCTGTCATTATTTTCCCCTTGTCCCCTGCATGAGCCTCACCCACCATGAAAGCATTGTCTGCACCTAACTAACCAAGCAAGGCACAGACTTGCTAACTAGTGATTTCATTTTACCAGGCGATAGTTTAAGATTTTTGAACTAAGTTACTCTTGTACAAATTACAAAGGGTTCCGGAAAGGCCAAATATGGAGTTTTAGGAGATGATACATATATAAATGAAAGTAAATTTATGAAAGGAAAATCATAATTGTCATCATAATAAATTATATTGAATTTGTATGTGACCTCTTTTCAAATCTACTATGTTTGTCTTCATAAACAAGTCCTCCAAATAGGTAGAAGATATATACAGGAGAATAAAAAAAGGAAAATGTGTTCAGGTATTAGGGTTTGTTGACTTAAACTTCACAAGTACTGAATGTCTGCTATGTACTGCTATGTACTCTATATATTGTATGCAACTGTTGAATGATACAGAGAATAAAAGACATAATTTCTAACTTCAAAGCTCATTTTATTCTATTATATATGGAGTCAAAGGATGCATTTGTGAAAGAGTATAAGACTGTATATCAGTGTAACTGGCTGAAAACTTCAAAAGTAATATATTAGAGTGCAGTAATATTAACACACATAGACTTGGTGATGCTTCATGGAAAAGGCGTAAAAGCCCCCCTTTTAAGTTCAAGAGTAATGGACAAATGAGGAGGTATTGAGCATTTAGTAAGTTCTGGGCACCGTACTGGTCTAGCATTTGCCAGACTTCTCATTTACTCTTCTCTATAATTTTATTAGGTAGATACTGTTATTAATCTCATCTTACCCAAAATTAGGAACATGACAGAATTTCCTCATGGTCATAGAGCAAGTAGGCAATAGATTCTGCAGGCAAATGCAACACAGAGCTCTTAAATAATTGACCTCCACGGGGCCCAGGACTCAGTCTTTTTCTTCATGTTGTTCTGAAGCAGCTAGCACAGTGTTTGGTATATTTTAGGTGTTCAGAAGTTTGTAGTTGAGTGTATTTTAACTATATCAATACAGAATGGCTTCAATTGATTAAGTGTTAACACCAAAACTCGAGTTAACTTCCTATTTGTTTTTTCCATGAAACCCATCATGCCAAACAACCAGAAGCACAAACAGAGACATAATTGTACCTCATCATCACTTCTTTAGCCTAGCTCAACATTGAAGAACAACAATAAAATACACTAATGTATAGAGGGGGTGATAGATAGCCTGGGTATATGTGTCTGTGTGTGTTATTTACCAGAAATTCCTATTAATCATTTAATTTCTTCTTGGCTTTATTTCTTTTTATTACCACAGTACCTATATTTATTTTGCTGTTGTGATGATGTTCTGAATATTTTCATGTGAGCATATGTTGGGTTTTAGTCTCATTTTTCATTTCTTCATATTTAATTTTTCCTCTGTATCTTACAATATTCTCTCTCCACAAATGACATAGGCAGATGTTTATACCTTTTATGCCTAAAACAGCAATGCCCCTAAATATATCACTCACTTATGCTTTATTCTTTTCTACCTAAGAGAACTGAAGCTCTTGACTTCAAAGGGCTTGCCCCTTGGTTTCCTAGGAATTCCCACCTCTGTGCTACCTCTCCCTGGAGAAAGCCCGGTTGAAAGCATCTGGCTAAATTGCCTAAATCCGTGACTTCTTCCTATCAAGCTTTTACTGAGGCCAACTACAACTAATATGAGCATTTATAAATAACTATATCAAATGCTTCTCAGAATTCAGATTTTAGAATGTCATCTCTTTTAATGTTAGTAAAATGGATGTTCATATTGTTTCTGACAAACTCATGGGGCTTACCTCAAATGACATATTGTGGATGAATTCTTATTTCCGTCTTAAATTTAGTTCTATGATTTTGCAAAGTTTTCGACAATCTGTTCCCAGGACAATATGTAGAAGGTCATCTGCAGCAAGGTACTCTCTTTTTCCCAGGCCAAGCCTTATTTGTTCAGAGACTAGGTAGTATTTCTTCAGGGGCTCCTTGATTCGAACAGCATTAATTAAACAAGGGATGTCCCCTACTCAAAGTATGGTCCTCAAAGCAGCATCTGCATCTCTTAGCAATGCAGAACTCAGGCTCTACCTGAGCCCATTGAACCAGAATCTGAGTACATTTTATTCAGATTCCCAGGTGATTTTTAAAAGGTTTAATCTAACACACTTCTGCTACATGATTGGCAGTGAGTACTTGGGGATACAATATTGAGATTAAATCCTCAGTCAAATTTGGGCTGAGTGGAAAAGAGTAACAGAAGTGGCAAGTGAGAATATGATTCCTTAGGAGTGGGTTACTTTGACTACATTGCCAGTTACACCCTTCTTCTTAGCTTTCCATCATTTTCTACTCTATCAAAACAACTTTATCTTGAATTTCCGCACAACACATACTTTCTGATTTGGTTAGGCCAAACTTTGCATTTCCATTATTCTGTAAATGTTGAGTGTCTTTACTTATTGTATCAGTCAGGGTTCTCTAGGGAAACAGAACCCAAAGGATGGAGGATAGATAGATCGATAGGTCAATAGATCGATAATAAGGAAGTGGATTATGAAATCATGGAGACTGGCAAATTTCTCAAGATCTGCAGGGTGAGTTAACCTGTTAGAGACCCCAGGGAGCTGATGGTTTAGTTCCAGTCTGAGGCTGAAGGCCTGAGAATCAGGAGAGCTGATGGTATAAGTTATAGTCAAATGCTAGCAGGCTCAAGACCCAGAAAGAGCCAAAGTTTCAGTTTGAGTTCAAGATCAGGAAAAGAAAAAATTGCGTCTCAGTCAGACCAGAAGAATTCTTTCTTACTCAAGGGGAAGGTCAGTCTATTTTGTTCTATTTAGGCTTCCAAGGATTGGATGAGGCCCATCCACATTAGAGAGGGCAACCTCTTTACTCAGTCTATTGATTTAAGTGTTAATCTCATCCAAATACAGCCTCACAGAAACACCTAGAATAATGTTTGACCAAATATCTGGGCATGCCATGGCTCAGTCAAGATGACACATAAAATTAACCATCACCCTTCACACATCCATACCCTGGGACCTCCCCCTTCTACCACATGTCTGTTGTGCATAGCTCAAGGCCTGTGTTTTCTGAGGAGCTTTTCTTAACTTTCCTTTGTGAATTTCTGATCTCAATTGCCTATAGCACTTAAGGAGTCAATACCACTTGCCAGTTCAGGGCAATTTACTATCTTTCATTTTCTACTCTTGTTTTGGTGTATGAGATTTGTGTCTACCTAACTGGTAGCATCATAAAGGAAGGATATTGTCATACTTTTACTGCAAATTTCACAATACTTAGATTATCCCCAAATCCTGGGTAATTGATTTTTTTATTTATTTTCCCAATTCAGTTCATAAAACTGTTTAAGTGTTTTACTAATTAGAAGATTACTTGAATATCCTTTCTACAAGAACTACTTACTCCTGCAATGAGCAGCATTATTACACGTGCACTAACCGGGACCTTCTTGGAGATAACCATGATGCCAAATATGTATAATATCATTTTCTGAATCCATAAAATGACATTAATTTAGATGTTGTCTTAACTTGGATTCCTAACTGACACAGGGTTTGCTGAATGACCCTCGGGAAACAGTGTGTTCATACATTTATCCTAAATGATATTGAGCAGGCAGCAGTTTTATTGTCCTAGAGTTACTGCAGCTCAGAAGTTGGGAAGAGAGGTGAATGACATGGTACAGGAAAGCCCATGTGCCGCCTAGTGAGAAGGTTTATTTTTTTCAGCCCAGGATCCATGCAGAAAAGAACTCTTTGCTCCTAAAGGAGTTTCAAATGTCCACTGGTTGGATCACTTCAGCAAGTCACAGTCTGACCATGGTAGAAGAAATGAGACAAGGGTGGTATGAGAGTCTACAATTCTGAGCCAATCACGCCTTTGTTCTTTTATCCCAGGGCAGTCATTAGTCCTCTCAGCACACCTGGAGGAGAGTGATGACCTGTAGAAGGAGGGTCAGGAGGTAAGTCAGGAAGAACATGTGGGTCTCTGTTCAATATCAGACTTTTGCTGTTGACTAGTCTTGCTGCTGGCCTAGGCATTGACGTATGTCCTCATAGCAGCTCCCAGGACTAGGTTAATCACATTCTCTCTGGTGATGACACCTGGGCATTAGCTTTTCATACTTTGATAAACTGATTCCCATGCTCATGCCTCTTTCCTTGGAACTTTTCCTTCTTGTAAAACTTATTCTTACTTACGTAGATTGTTGTACTTAAAGGAGAAAAGAGAGTACAATATAGAGTATGAATAGGGGTCCATATACTATATGGCTAAATCTTAAAAGTTTAAGCCAACACTTGAATGAAATACGTTCCTATCTATGGTGTTGACCTAGAAATCCACGTTCAAATGTAAGATGCATCATAGCCTTCAGGCACAGTTCTGTCTTCAATAAAAACAGCTGACCTTAACCAAATTCTTGGGAAATGGCACAGTCTATCCACGAGACAGAGGCCAGTGCAGGTCCAATGCACTCAGTGCCTGTGTTGGGCAGAGAATTCTGGGGACTCTGGAATCCAGACAGTGGTCCTAGAAGTGGGGCCATAGACTCAGTGGAAAGGGGCACAGTCAACAGATAGCTAGGCTCAAATCTCTAATGCAGTGGCTCAGAACACAGTGTTCTCTAAGGCAGTACTGAGGCTAGAAGTGGGAGGCAGACAAGTGCCTCTGTACATTAGTACAAACCTTTTGCCACTGCACAGCAGAGAAGATACAGAGAAGACAACCTGGTGGAAAACTCACACACGTACTCCTCAGGTCAGAGAGTCTAAAGCTTTAGTTTCAGGAAATTTCCACACAAAGGAATAGGCATCCGGTATTTTCAGCTCATATCAGGAAGAACTCAAGTTCTTCACACACAGTGACTGGGGAAAACTCCATATATAGAAAGTGCGCTTGGTGTCAAATGTATATGTAAGAAGTCAGGCCTTCCATGATTTTTACTAAAGCCCTGAAGCAAGATGCAGTTTTCCAGAACATGCAGGATGGGACACAGAGAATAGAATTTCCAGAATTTAGAAAAAGAATCCAGACCATCTGAAGTAAGAATTTATGTTCTTGGTTACAGATCGTCTTATATATCCTTATAGTTTACTGATTTAGCAAAATGTATATAGTTCTCCATTTCAGAATCAGGGTTCAATCATTCTGAATGTATCCTGTTGTTAACTGCATGAATCCTCTCAGGCATATTATATATAGATACTTACACCAGCCCAAGAAACTCTCTCTTATACCAGCTCAGGAGAGCCAATTATGCCCACCTTTCCCCATTCCTGCTTCAGTGACTTCAGGATGGTTGCTTGAAATTGGCATTAGTGGGAGTATATTTTAACACCAGAGAAATCAGAAAACACTACACATCAGGGTTTGTCTTTCTCTGGAGAACATTTTGTTATAAATTTACCAGTATACAACTGTACCGTAGGTCCAAAGTGGGCAAAAATATCAGATAGTAAAAATATCTTACTTAATAATGCTAATTTCTGAGTAGGGTACATATTTATTACATATGCACAAGTATAATTTACATTCTTGTATTTAAATCTTATTCCAATAAGTATTTGTGCGAAGATACTTTAGAGTTTTGTTTTCAAGGGTTAAAAATGAGAAATATCAGTAATTAAAAATTGTCCGTGTAATCCCCCAGATTACTTTATCTAAATGTGATTTTAAAAGAATGACTCGTTCTCCAGAAAGGTAAATTAGTTCTGTGTTTAGGAAAAAAAGGGAGAGGGAGGGGAAGAAGGCCCCTGAGCCTGGTCAGAAAGTGCTCCTTAGCTTGTGAGAATAATCTTGAACAGCACAAAGGTGTTCTCATATTGACGGTTTTATTCTAGGGTTTGTTTTTTGAAACTGCCTAGAGCACCAAATCCAAAAAAACCCAAAAAAACACGAAAAAACGAAAAAAAACCAGGTGTGTGTGATTTCCTATGGGAATCTGTCATCCCTTTGGTTCTCCTCTCCTGAAAGAAATTTTTTTAAAAATTCAAGTTTCCTCCTTCAAGTCACGCTTCAACACGCCCAAGGCCAACACTGCGCACCTGCTCCACCTTCACCACCTGTCACTCATCATCAGTGGGGACGGAAGAATGATCCTCATGATCGTCAGTCACCTGAAGAACTGGGCAGGGCCTCGGCTGCTCTGTGTCCGAAGGCGTAAAGTTACCAAATTTGAGAACATTTGGTACATTAGCTACATAATTCCATCACTGAGAATAAGGATTGAAAGACAGTTTTTATAATTTGTCAGCTTTCAGCAGTCTGGAGAATATTAAACTCCTAGGTCATTCCTCCATCCTTGTTCTGATTTATCTGCAACATCTGTGGAGAAAACCACAGACTAGAAAGAAATTACCTTGACAACTTTCACCCAAAGAGCTGGGTAGTATTTTCTCAATGTTCTAGTCTATACTTGCTCTAAAAACGCATTTGTGGAGTGGAATTGGAAAGTTTCTTATTTGAATTTACTTTAACAGTTCTGACCTGGCTGTGGTTAACTTGTCTAATGAAAAAGTAAATATCTTGACTTCTAATGAAATTTTAAAGAATAACTATCTTCTTTAGAGTAAGCATTATATTGTAGACAATTTACTGTTGTTAGGCTTAATAATGCCTCCCACCCCACCCTGGATGTCCACATGCTAATGTTCAGAACCTGTGACTATGTGACATGCCACGGTTAAAGGGACTTTGCAGGTGGGACTAAGTTCAGGCTCTTAAATTGGGAAGAGCATTCTGGGTAATCTAGATGGGCCCACTCTAATCACAGGGTCCATTTGAAAGCGAGAGGGGAAGGTCAGAGAGATTTGAATGCTGTGCTGCTGTCTTTAAAGATAGAGCAAGGGGTCGAGTACCAAGGAACATAGGTAGCCTCTGCAGGCTGGAAAAGACAAGGAAATGGATTCTTCCCTCCAGCCTCCCAGAAGAATGCGGCATTGGTGGGAGCCATTTCAGACTTTGGGTCTCCAGAACTGTAAGAGAACAAATTTGTGTTGTTTTAAACCACTAACTTACTATTAGCAATGGTAGGAACCTTATCTCTTTAACTTTTTAGTTAAAAGTTAAACATCTCTTTAGTTTTTAGGGGGTAAGTTATATTTGAGGTCCACAAAATTAGAGACCGTATGTTTATGCTTCACCCCACACTGTTACTTGTCATCATCATAGGCAAATAACTATTCAGATTTTTATACCCAAGGTACTTAGGTTTCAACAATGCTGGTTTTATCTTAATGCTAAAGGATGATTTTGAGACTTTGAACTAACAGATGATAGCATCAGCAGACAGATATATTTGAAATAGTAAATGAGATTCAGCACTGTTGAAGCAGATAGGTTGTCAGTTGATGATGAAGACTTTTTGATGAGTAAAATCTCACATTCTGTGGAAATGAAATTTGTGTGTGTACGTGCAGTTAGCTGGAAGGATTGTAGGAAGCAAAAGAGCCCATTTTAAGACTAAAACTAAAACTTCAAGGGGAATCTAAGTTTGATTTCCACCACCACTCCCCTGACCCCTGCCAAAAGAAAAGAAAAGAAAAAAAGTTGGGAGGATGTGCCTTGCAGGAGGGAATAGCCCAACAGTCATTGGTTTGCATGCTGTGGGGAGTGAGGCTGATAAGGCACCCGCACAGCAAAATCTTGAAAAGACCAGGCAAAAGAGGCACAATACTTCAAATGAACCATAAACCCAAAGAAGAATATAAGTTTTTAACTGACTTTTCTCTGACCTAAAAAACCATAAGACAAAACAAAACAGATCCTCTATGGGCAAGAGGCATACCTTAGAGAGAAGCAGGAGCCAGAAAACTGCAGCAAAACTTGTTTTTGTTGTTTTCATGTGGTGGATGGAGATGGATCGCTCGGGTGAATGAGGAAGGAATAGTCAAAGGTGGTGAGCGTTTTGGGCGGGGGGGGCAGAGCATCTCTGATGTTGACCGGCTGTGAAATAAGCAGAAATAAGATACCAGAATCTTAGAGGTTCGATTCCTGCTTCTGAAATCTATGTTGATGGGATTTGGTGAAACTATCCAGATTTGGGGATGGAGCAGCACAAATCCTGATCTGTCAGTTCCTCTTTATTCAGCAAATAGAGGGCTGTGTAGAGGTCTCTGGACATAAGTCTCACAACCGTATGATAAGCCAAGTGCAGTAGCAAGTAGGTCCCGAACCCATTTGTACCTGAGGTGGAATCAGTATGTGAGACCCTTAGAAAAGCAATGCTTGCTGTCCGTTTTTCAATAAGTACCAAAAGTTAGAAACCCTGTCTGGTTGAAGAAGTTGAGCATGTCCCGATGCTCTTTCTTGGAGGGGCTACATTAATTTTCTCTCTTTCCACTCAGTTGCTCCCAACATACTATTCTTACTTTGCAGCAGTAGCCATGGTTCTCTGTCTTACTTTCTCTACCTAGCTGACCAAGCTTTTAAAAATCCTGTATGGGAACAGTATGCATCACACCCATGTTTTTTCCCCTTCCCACCCACATTAGTAAAACTACTCAATTTAGACTCCAGAGTAGTAGTTTGAAAGCTGTATTGTTTCACAGATCCCTTTAAAAATCTAATAATAATAAAAAAAAATGTGTACCTCTCTCACCACACCCAAACAGGAGACTCTCCACATGCACGTAATTGTACAACAAATACCACCTCTATTTGCAGGAGTTCATGAACCCCTCCAAAGTCCGTTTATGGAAGCCCATGTGAAAAAGGCCTGGTGGTAAAGAATTGTTTTAGCCTGTCCGAAGGTTGCCAAGAGCTTTAAAAAAGGAGAGAAGGAGAGCAATGATGCATGTGGCTTTTCTTTTTAGATAACTTGGATCTCTCCATGAGCAGTTGAGGAGTTGAAAAGCAAATAAACGTCAACAGTTCTGAATCCCAACATTGTTTAATGACAACCTTCCCATGTTTGCTGACTCGCTGCTTAACAACAATCCTGTTGACACTGTGTAAAAAGCTTTCCAGGTCCTCCCAAGTAAATAACCCACTCCTACCAATCACCTGGCTGCCCAACTGAACCTTGAATGCACACAGAATTCATGAAGATGAGTCACTCCCTTTGCCAAATGCACCTTGACATGTTAAAGATTTTACTCCTTCTTGAGAGCTTTTCATGTACTAATATTGGCAAAGACGATTCTAAGGAGTCAGCTTTAAGTGAAACTCTATGGCTGAAACCTTTCCATATTGTGAAAATTCTAAATATCCAACAATTCTGAATCATTCCAGTTCGTATTGCTCTAATAGGTTTAGCACATGACCTTCTGGACAGGTGAAAGTGTTTTGTTTTTGCTTACTTCATTTACTGCTGCGGTAAAATCTCTCCACAAGTTAAGTGAAATTCAGTGATGTGTTACATGGAACAAGGAGGTAAAATTGTAACCAAACCATTGATTCATTCTAAACAACAAATGGGAGAAGTGGTAGGTTTCTTTAGGAAGAAAAAGAATGAACAACAGTTAAAAGGAAGCAGGACTTTTGATGTAGAAAAGACAATTGTGGGGTGGAGGGCAGATAAACAGAATTGTGCCCTTGCTAGTTGCTGGCTCCAATGCAAGGGTAATTTGATCACCCTCCATCCAATCTGGCAAGAAGCGCCTGCGGCTAGGCTAGAGCGGAGAGCTAACCTAAGGAAGCAGGGGGTGGGGCGTGGAATTTGTTGGATTGGTTAATCAAGCCCTTCCCTAACAGCCAAGAAGGAAACGGATTACCAGCGGCTGTGACTAAGAAACCCAGGGCCAACCAGACCAGTTGCCTGTAAAGTATTATGCCAAGAAATCTGAGAACATTCCACCGTTCATGGTGGTTTTACTCAAGTTTGGAAACAAGCGGGTATATCTGGAGGTAAAAAAAAAAAAAAAAAAAAAAAAGGTGACAGTTTTTACTTTAGACAGCAAATAAAAAAAGCAAAGTATTTCCCAAAGTCAAAAGTGATTAAATTGCTAGAAACAACCTTACATGTCATCAGAGCTCAGATTGAAGGTAGACCACTTCATCTAGGACAGCTCTGGTACGAAGTAAAAGGGGTCAGAATTGGCATTGTATAATGAAGTTTTTAGGAACATAAATCATATGTTATATATAATTGAATTCCCCCCTTACTCTCCTATCTTATATATGAAGGGGTTCGCAGAGGTTCGGTGTCACAGTATGACTTACCTATGGCTAGTGGCAAACCTTATAGGCTCCAGAGTTCCTGAGGACTAGTGCAGGGACCCTGGAAACAGAGAAATGGATATAAGAAGTAATGCAAAGGAAAGCCAATTGTAGATTAACAACACTTGAAGAAGTTACAAATTAGTGACAAGTTGCCATATTGTCACCAGGTATTAGATTTAGAATGAATTTTGGTGCCTTTTTTAGGGTTCTTTTTAGCTTTCTTGGGTAAGAATCCTTATTATTATTTTTTAATGTTTATTTATTTATTTTGGGAGAGAAAGCAGGTATGGAGCAGGGGAGGGGCAGAGAAAGAATCCCAAGCAGGCTTCCTGCTGCCGGCACAGAGCCCTATGCAGGGCTCAAACTCAGGAACCATGAGATCATGACCTGAACCAAATCAAGAGTTGGAGGCTTGACCAACGGAGCCACCCATGCGCCCCTAGAATCCTTAGTTTTAAAAAGCACATTCTATTCATTCTTTCTCTAACCATGCCTACAGGAAACCAAAAGCAATATACTGCAGGGGTTTTACCACTACAAATGTCAAGAAAATGATCTATAGTGTTCCTCTTATTTAATAGAAAGTTCTTAGAAATGTCATTCAATAATTCGTCCATATCTTGACTGATTTTAAAATAAGGACTTCTAATTATTCCTGGCAATAAATTGAGAACAAATTTTAAGTTAGGCAGATTATTAGATTCTAATATCCACATGAACTTTATCTAAGGAACTGAAGGTCTAAAAACTTGCAGTAAAAAAGAAAGGACACCTGGACTTCATTGTTAATATATATATTTTTTAAACTCCAGCAGAACCTTCCCAAGGCTTTTTAATACCCTGTCATACAAAAGCAGGGAAGAGACTTCTAGGAAGTTTTCTGCAGTTTATTAAGGAACTTTGTTTATTGGAATTTATTATAAAATCAAGAAAAATGGAACTTTCTGGAGTATCCAAAAGGTCTCTGTTCTCTACATTCAAAATTCACTTTAAATCATTATCCCAGATGTTATTTTCTTGAAATTTATAGTAAAACCCTTTCACTATAACTACTGTTTTTGGTGCTCTGGACACAGCAAGAATGATTAAGATGTACTTTTAAAACATGCGAATCCTAACTCAAGACACTGAAAAACCATAAAATTAGTTTTAACTAATACTTTGGTGTCTTTTTAAACTATTGTCTCTTCAATTGTTGTTAATCTACATTTGGTTTATCTTAACCTTAGATTAAAACACAATACTCACTTGACCATCCAATGAGGTGATGTATGGCCACAATAGAATTACCTGGAGCCCCAAAATTAAGCAGTCCATTAAATGACTCGGAAGAGAATGTATGACAGACGAGAACCCTGTTCTTTCCATTTTCTTAAATTTGTTTTTATAAGAGAAATTAATTTTACATGATTATGTATTTGAATAATAAACTAGTTGGATATAACCCAGTGTAGAACATGAAAGCATTTCGACATGAAATGTCTAAAGCATTTTAAACTCCTCCAAAGAGGAATATGATAAATAATAGCAAGGGTTACATCAATATAAGTTATGTTAGTGTTAATCACACCCAGATAAAACCTAATCCAAACACAAACTTCGTAAGAGATGGAATGTACAGAGGTATCAATGGAAACTTTATAAGCTGGGAACTAAACACTGCAAGAATATTTTCAGAGAATAGTCAGGGTACTATGTCACTGATCTTTTAGAAATATTGTGGATAGAATAAACTGTAGAGTTTGAAAAGAGAAGGAGAAAGAAAGTGTATTGTGATGTTAAGGACCAGGCCCTTTGTCTTAAGCATGAAAAGGGCAACAGCAATGACCAGGTAAGTGTTGAATTTGTTCTGCCAGGATTTGGGAATAAACTGATAAAGTTCCAAGCTGAGTGACTATGCATATCGCTCCCATCACTGAGAAACTGTCAGGACAAAGCTTCTCAATTATGTTTCCAGTTGAATTATCAGAAAGTGTTAATCAGGGCACTAGCTTACCCTTCAGAGAACTTCCATATTACTCATGGTATTTAGACAATTCCTAACGCCAAACAATGCAGAGAAGCCGGGAGAGGATCAGAGTTCACATTCAGTTACTGGCCCTTAGAACTTATTGGAGCCAACCTATAGTTGTTAACACCTTTTCTCTCTTCTCCTTTCTCTTAATCCGTACTAATCATTTGATCATAAATAGGTTGAGTCTTTTTAAACTAACACAAATCTGTAGGACTTTCGTTTAAATTGGCTCCTGAAATTATCAATTTCCGGCTTCTATTTGGTATTAGCTGTGGTCCTTCTTTGAATCTTCTGTGCCTGTGCCAACTGCAGCTTCTGCACTCCTCTATTTGGTACCTTGATGGCAACCTGTCTACTTGCATGTATTTCATTGCACCAAGAGATTGAAAGAAAAAGGATAAAGCTTCCATCCCTGAGTTTCACTTGGGGAAATCTGACCATATCTGAGCTTGCATGGGCAGCCTTCCTCCTTGTATTCCAGCCTGTTACTGCTAGAGTGTCCCAGGCATAGTTGAGGTATGTTTTTTCGATTCACATGGAATGCATTTGAACTTTATTCCACATAAGGCGAGAACCTCCCATTCCTCACAATTTTTCCAGAAAGGAAGGAGAAAAGAGGATAAGGATGGTGTGTGCTTTTCCTGGTCAACTCTGGCTCTGAACTGCTTATTATAAATGTGTTAGATTGTGCTCCTAAGGTGTATCTATACTCTCCCATATCATCCCTGAAGCAAAATACAGATTTTTTTCCTTCATTTCTCCCTTAAAGTAGCATTATCACTAGTCATAAGAGTATGTAGAATTTTTTATTAAAGGTTTGGGGAGAACAAAGATATTGATGTAGTAGCCTTATTAGGTCTCTTTTTCTAAACTTTCTGCAAATGTCTTTTCTTCTCACTTGATTACATTCTCTACCCTTGCATAACCACAATCACATCAGTATGTCTGCCTAAGCAATGGGCTATCTATTCGTATTCTTTCCTTCAACCAGTACTACAGAATTTCATTGAAGTTTTGGACTTTGCCGTATTCTGCTCTCCCCTCCCACCCCTAATAGACCCTTCAAGGAAGGCAACAGGTTTGATTAATTTCTACTGATAGGAGTTTTGTCATTCCCCATTTAAGCCAAAGTAGTTATAGTTTGGGTTTTAAATAACCATTTGGTTTTTCCTCCATTATATTAGATGGTCTTTAGTTTTAGAGATTGCATTTTTTTTCTGCCACAGGATCACAGACAAAGCCTTCTTCTTACAGATTGGCTTGTGGGGCAGTTATGGGTTGCCCATAATTAAAATTTCAAGATCCAAACTCTTGCTGGTCATGCCAAGATATTCTAATTAGGGAAGGGAAAGACACAGAATTTCTTAGGCATCTGCACTATGCCCAACATGATAGATTCACAAAAGGTGAGTGAAATAGGTACTGGGGTCTTCAATTTTATAGATAAGGAGCTTAACATCAGAGAATTAAGTTGTACAAAATCACATGGGCATTGGGGGCAAGGCCAGGGAGGGGGCCCAGATCTTCTGACCAGCAAAAATGTGTGCCCTCCCATAATACCCTAGTACTAGGAGAAAAAGACATTAAACTGTAGTTTCCAAATATGTGACCCCTCCACTCTGGAGAACTTTGTGAGTCTTTCTCAGACTCTCAGATTCTCCCAGCAAGTGATAAGATCTCATTGTAAATTGCCCAGGGGCAAATAGCCTGAGTCCAAAGGAGCCCTTCTGAACTGTCCCAACCTGGGGCAAATTCAGGCATCCATTTCAGAAGTGAGTAAGTTAGCATGCAGTTAAGAAAAGATCCTAAAGTCAATTGGAAAAAAATGCATATTTGAAATACACTGAAAATTAAATTTTTGGATTGATAGGTTTGGAGCAGATGAAAGTATAATTTATTTGGAGACAAAGGGCACGGTCTCGTGGTAAATGTGTACATACACACATGCATCTATAAGTAGATACAGACAAATCTACTCTTCCTGCCATGGCTTCAGAAAATCGGTTAAGAATGGAGAAATGTGCCATTATAGCCACCCAACTGTTTGTGTGTAAGTATTTTGTGGTAAAATATACGTAACCTAAAACTTACCCTTTTAATCATCTTTAGGGAAGGTGTACATCTTTAAATGTACAATTCAGTGGCATTAAGTATATTCACATTGCTGTACAACCGTCACCACTAGCCACTAGGACTTTTTCCTCCTCCCAGACTGAAATTTTGTGTTGGTTAAAAACTAATTCATTCCCCCCACCTTTCAGCCCCTGGTCACCTATATTCCACATTCTGTCTCCTATAAGTGAACTCATATAGTGTTTGTCCATTTGTGTTGTGCTTGTTTTGCTTAGCACAAGGTCTTCAAGGTCTACCCTACTGTTTTAAGCTCCTCTTTGCTGCCACTGGATAATGGCAGCAACTTCTCTGGGTGAAATGCTCAGTTTGGTCCTGTCCAGGGATACTTGAGCTGGAGGAACCTGATAAAGATGCAGATTAACCAAGCAAAATAAATTTTTTTAACGTTTTATTTATTTTTGAGAGAAATAGAGATAGAGCGTGAGCAGGGGAAGGGCATAGAGAGAGAGGGAGACACAGAATCCAAAGCAGGCTCCAGGCTCTGAGCTGGCAGCACAGAGCCCAACGTGGGGCTCAAACTCACAGACCCCGAGATCATGACCTGAGCCGAAACTGGCCGCTTAACCAACTGAGCCACCCAGGCGCCCCTAACCAAGCAAAATAATGTTTGTTTTCATAAACCTTGGCACTTGAGCAGATCAGCAAAATCCAAAGGAACAGAGTTTTGTGGATGCCTTCTGCAGATGTACATGGCAATATTTTGACAGGAGGAACAAGTATTACACTTAAATCTTACTGATTTGTTTAGCAAAGATTTACCAAGCCCCTACTATATTAGAGATCTCAAGAGAAGGAGATAAACATACCATCATCAATAAGAGCAATGTGAAAATCTGTCTTTTTTTTTAAAGTTTTTATTTATTATTGAGAGACAGAGCATGAGCATGGGAGGGGCAGAGACAGGGGGAGATACAGAATCCAAAGCAGGCTCCAGGCTCTGAGCTGTCAGTACAGACCTGAGGCAGGGCTCGAACTCACAAACCATGAAATCATGACCTGAGCCAAAGTCGGACACTTAACCAACTGAGCCACCCAGGCGCCCCAAAAATTTGTGTTCTTATACCTATCATCAACCATCATTATGAAGCTCATTCCGAGGTGATGTGTGCAAAAAGATAACTAAAGAGTTAAAAATAAAGGTTTTAGTGGTGCTCTCCATGAATATTATTCCTAGAGAAGAAGGTCATTTTTATTAAAAAGGAAGCATTGTGGTTTAATAGAGTTGAGCATATATTAAGAATAATACAGTTCTGGCAAAACTGTGCTTAGAACCCAGTCAACAGAAGTCAGGCTGCTGTGAACAGTTAAAGTATTTTTTCAGTTCTAAGACCTATACTTTTTTCTCCTTTTAGATCTCTAAAATCAAAAGGTACCTTATTATCTATAGATGAAATTTGGTAAATAGAATAAAATAAAATATTTTTATTTCTTTCCCGTGGTTGTTTACCTTTCTTTTAAGGGAAGGTTTGTTTGATGTTTTTTGTTTAGTTTCTTGGTGCTCTGTTTTTAAGAACTTGTTTATAAGTCTTCCATTTGCTAGTGTTTAATGATCGTATGAGCCTAGAGTTTAAATGGTGCAAAACTCTGACCTTTATTTTTATTCTTTGTTTTGACCATCACTGGGGGGTGCAGGCACTGAAGCAGAAACAAGGTCTGAAAATAGTTATGTGTACCAAGATTCTGGAACTTATCTGCTTGTGTTTGAACCTTGCCTCTTCCCTCTGTTCTGGGATATAGGACTTTAACTTCTCTGTAACTCAGTTTCCTCAAGTGGTGATTAATGGTATCTTACTTCATAGCATTATAAAGGTTAAGAGAGTTTAAGTAAAGTACTTAGAATAATGCTCTGGCACACACTAACCTCTCTCAATTATTAGCTGTTACCATTGAATTTTCCTTACTATCCTGGGTCTTCCTTCTCTTCAGGTCCATGTGTTTAACTATGTCCTGTATTTGGACCACTCTCAAAATTATATGCTAAGTGTGGGCCTTTCCTCTAAACTCCAGATGTCTCTATTCAACTGTTTACTTGGATATCTAAAGGCATCTCAAAATTAACAGGTCTACAAAAGCACTCACAACATCTTTTAACCTTAGGCAAATTGTTCCTCCTCTGATTTTCCCAGTCTCCACAAGTGGTCCTAGATCAACTTTTTAATCACCCTCTTGGTCTGTCACACTCTATATGCAAGCTGTTGGTAAAATCTGTCAGTTGTACCTTCCAAATATATTCAAATCTGACCATTTCTCATGACCTCCACTGGTTCAAACTATCATCTTTTTCTTGAAAACTGAATTAGCTTCCTACTAACTTCCCCACCCCCTTCCTTCTTATTTCCTATCCTCTTTATCCAGAGTGGTCCCTTTAAATTATCATGTTTCTCCTTTGCCAAAGACCCCCAATAATTTTCCATCTACTCCAAATTATGCTTCAATCCTAGCATAGCCTGTCCGTTGGCACCTGATCTGGCTCCACGCTCCAGTTTGCATCTCTTCCTTCCCTTTTTCACTCTGCTTCAGCCACTTCGATTTCTTCAAGCAAGTGGCTCATGTACCATCATACTCTTGCTAGTCTCTCTTCTGATGAATATCAAGATGGCTGGCCCCTTTATTTCCTTCAGGCCTCTTATCAAATAGGCCTGCTTTCCTTGACCCCAGTGTGGAAACAGCATTCATTCTCCTTCTCCCTGTACACTCTCTTGCTTACTTCACTTTCCTTTTCTCCCTTGAACTTATCAACGCCTGATATATTATCTGCGTATTTGTCTTTCTCCTTAAGATCTGGGACCTTTTGTATAGGCTGTATCCCCAGGGCCTAGAACAGTATTGGGCACACAACAGGGGCTCAGTAAACACTGAATAAATGAATAAAATAATGTGTCACTTTCTAAGGATGACTTTGTTGGGACCTTCATTTGAGTGGCTGGATTTCCCACTGCAGACGGATTTGCATTTTATGAGTCTGGAAGATTTTAAGATTGTGTTAAAAGGGGTTTGCTTTTTTTTTTTTTTTTTTCCCCTTTCCCCTAGCTTCCTCTGGAGACTTGGACACTGTTTCTCTTACTCACTTGTTCAGAGCCAATCAATGTCACCCTTTAGTCTGCCAAAGTGGTTGCTGAGTGATGAGGCATTTCATCCCTCTGGGAGCTTAAGATACTGCCTATGCAGCATGTACAGTTGCTGCTGGCTATGACTGAAAATCTGAGATTGATCAAGCCAGAATCCCCTACGAGAGAGCATAGGCAAGGAACATTCTGACTCTGGGTCAGCTCAGAGGGCCTTTCAAGTCTTCCCTTCAATACTCACATGGATTTTTTATGCTCATGAAAGCAAAGCACCCCAGAGGGTTTGCATCAAATACACTGAAGGATTCCCACAGAGCTTCAACCACAACTCTGCAGAGAGAGAACTTGGTCTCTCTGGTGACAAACCTCATCATATACCTTTACAACTTAATTTCTAATAAAACATTATTTGAACCAAGAGAAAAATCCCTTGTGAGTTTTACAGTTAGAGTGGCGTAGTAAAGAACTCAGTATTTTCTCATTAATGTGGTTATTCATGCTTTAGAACCAGTATAATGATTGCCTAGCAATGTGGTGGTCTTAGTCTGCTCAGGCTACTATTACATATATCAGAGATTGGGTGGCTTAAGCAAGAGAAATTTATTTCTCACTGTTCTAAAGCCTAGGTAGTCCAAGATATCAAGGTCCCCATAGATTTGGTTCCTGGTGAGAGCCTGCTTCCTGGCTTGTAGATAGCTGCCTTCTGACTGTGCATTCATATGGTTTTTCCTCAAAACCAATAGACAGAGAGGAGGAGAGATCTGTCTTCTTATAAAAGCACTAATCTCATCGTAAGGGTCCCACATTCATGACCAAAGCTATACCTAATTACTTCCCCAACGCCCTACCTCCAATACCATCACATTGGGGGTAGGGCTTCAATACATGAATGAGGGGGAGGTGGTTACGAACATTTATCTCCTAACCATGGATAAGAGCTTTAAAGCCAGTAATCCAGATTCAAATCTTGTTGAGATAATTGCTAACAAATTCATTTAGGCACGTAACTCAACTTTTCTAGGCTTTAAGTTTTTTTTTTTTTCGTTTTGTTTTGTTTTTGTTTTTTTAATCTGGAAAGTGGGTAGTGAACTACAGGGAAGTTCTATTGGTATAGTACTCGGCAAATTGTCTCTATGGAGCAAATGTTTAGATGGTAGTTATCATTTTTATCTTTTAAATACCTCCCTTTACCTTCTGTAATCACTGAAAATATTCAGGAAAGTGTTCTGCTGATAATGAAATAACCCATAATTTTTATTTCTGATTTATAATGTATTAAAATGTAAAATACATTATCTCCCAAAGGAAAATGGCTTTATCAGTTTCTAAGTTCTGCTTTTAAAGTGCCTATTTTCATATTGCATAGGAAATTTGGCAAGTATTATTTTATAAACATAGAAATATTAATAAAAAATTCTACTTTAACTTAAATACTATTTATTTTTATCACTCTAACATGAAAGTAGAGAGAATATGTTGTGACAAATGAATTTTTTTTCTCTTATGTGAAAAGCCTAAGTTCTAGGCATATGGTAGAAATGTTAGCTTTATCTCACCCCAGTATTGATGTAAACTTTAACATAAAATGAGGTCCGTGATAAAAATGTTACCGTTTTAATTTTTTTAATATTAGTTTTTAGTTAACATTATCGCTTTGTTCATTTGCCTGACTTCTACAATTTCTAGTTCAGACAGTAAGAGCTATGATTACCTATGTTCCATTACCCACAGTGGTCCCTTTAAATTGTTAATCACTGTTCTACCAGTCTTTTGCTAAAATATTCACTGTCTGCCATGATTCAGTCATTTATTAAGGGCAATACTTATTAAGCACCAGCTGTGTACCAGACACTGCTTTAGGTGGTGGACATATAGAAATGAATAATATCTCTTCTCCTAAAGCAAATTAAACTCTAGTGTGGAATGACTGATAATAAGCATACGAACAGCCAAGACAACCTCAGATTTTCAAGAGTGTTAGAAAAGGCTAAAGAATAATAAAAGGTAGTATATGTTCCTTTATTTTTAAAGTTTGTCGTTTATTTATTTAGAGAGAGAGCGAGAGAAAGAGAAATGGAGGGGCAGAAAGAGACAGAATCCCAAGCAGGCTCCACACTGTCAGCACAGAGCCTGACATGGGGTTCGAACTCCTGAACCATGAGATCATGATCTGAGCCAAAACAAGGAGTAGGATACTTAACCAATCGAGCCACCCAGTTGGCCCTATAATCCTTTAGACAGCTGGTCAGGGGAAGCTTCCCAGAAGGTGGTGTTATCTGAGCCAAAATTTGAACTGAAGTAACCAGACAGGTAAAAACCCAAGGAAGAGGACCACATTGAGGGGCAAAGCAAACCTAAGGTCCCAGACAGCAGATAAGTTCTTATTTTAGCATGTTAAACTTCTAAGTTTAGCATGTTTAAAGGCCAATGAGTTGACCAGTAGAGTCGGGAGCATAATGAGTAATTTGGGTGGGAGTGATGGGTTAGTATTCAGGGACCAGATAAAACAGTGTTATATAATCCAAAGGAGAATGTTTAGATTTTGTTAAAATTCAATCAGAACCCAAAGAAGGGTTTTAAGAAGGAGAGAAGCGACATACTTTTACTACATATTAAAATAATAAATTTGGTAATTTTGTGCTTAATCTGCTGCAGAGGAGAACAAAAGTGAAAGCCAGGAGCCCACGCTGGTGACTATTTCCATACTCCAGGCTAGAGGTGATGGTAGTCCTACCATAGTAATAATAGTAGAGATAAAGGGAGAAAGCACAGACTCCTAGATTTCCAACTTGAGCAATGAGAAATTGGTGGAGGTGGGAAGGTAAGAACAGGCTTTAACAAGGTGGGAAGTTATCAGGAGTTCTCTTTCTGATTTGTTTGTTTATAATACACAAGTGGAAATGTAAACTGCATTGTTGAATATGGGTCAAGGATAAAGACCTATTTAGGAGCTATTGGCATCTAGGTGGAATGTAAATTTCCTGGGCCAGGAGAAAGCATAGCTAATAGAGTGGATATCTGACCAAGCTCTGGAGCACTCCAATATTTAGAGGTCTCTCTCAAAAGAGAGTACTAGCCAAGAATGGAGAGGGAGCACTAAGAAGTAGGAGAAAAACCAAAAGAATGTCTTTGAATAATAAAAATGATTGCTAGCAATTCCTGTGCCAAATACCTTTTCAATTTTCTTAATCCTCCATTTCAAGAGGTTGATGCTGTTATTACCTATCTATAGGCAGGGAAACCAAGGCACAGTGAGGTTATCATTTTACCCAAATTCACACAGCTCATAAGTCCTAGATCTAGGACTCGAAGCTATCTAATTCCAAAGGGCATATCCTTAACTAGGATCCGATATTGGCTCTTTGACTTGCACATGAAAAGTAGCTTTCCTATCTTCTTTAAAAATATGTATATGTCAAATGTCACCGGGGGACAAGATGACAGGACAGTATACATTGGATTTGTAACACAGAGATAAGTTGCTTCAGTGGAGATAGCTTTTTCAGTGTAACATTGGTAATGGAAGATGGATGGATGGGGCTTTCCCAGAAAGCAGGAAGTAGGAAGTGGAAACCACAGTGTTAGATGTCTCATATGCAAAGTTCTACTGCAAAGCAGAACAAAAATTGGGGCTTCAGCTAGAAGGGGATTTGGAACTCAAGGGAGGTGTGCTGGTTAGGTGGTCTGGGAAGCAGACTACAAGGTGGAGATAAAAGTACTAGAGATTTATTGGGATAAGGCTTCTGAAGTATAATGAGGTGGGAGCAGGTAAGTGAGGAAAGCCTAGAGAATGACACAGGTCTCACTCATGAGAAAGGAGAGGAGAAAGGAAAGAGGGATTAGGTGAGAAGAGACTATAGGTGCAGCTCTGAGAAGCCTCAGTTAGCCTAGTTGGAGGGCTCAGTCAGAAAGATTATCCATGGAGTCATGAGGCAGAGTGGCAAGAATTTAGGAAACCTGTCATGTTCAGTCATTGGCTAGGGTTGTCTGAGAAGAGCCTTGCCTTGGCTTACTTGTGGTGAGTTCCAAAAGCTGGAAGTGGTCGGCAACCTGTTTCATATAGCTGATCAGTAAGACCTTTCTTAAAGACAAACCTTAGTGGCCAACCTCCGCAGCCATCACATCAGGGTTGTTTGGTATATGGATTTTATAATAGTTTCATGCTGATGGGAATCCAAGTGTTAACAGATAACGCAGCTACTTAAAATTTATAAAAAGTAGAATGGGACCTAACTTTGTATAATGATGCTTATAACATCAACATTCCAGACAAAATAAAAGTTTATCCCAGTATTCATTTAAATGGTACCGATAAAAGTATTTTTAAGCATCTAAAAATCATTATCCTAGGAGCTATCTCCATGAATATCAAATCTGGTCACTCAACTCCTACAACTCAATAGGGGGGGAAAAAAGGCAAAGGACCTGAACATAGTCCTCCAAAAAAGACAAATGTCCAACTATGTAAAAATCTGTTTGATATCACAAATCCGAGATATGTGGAGGAATGCCACGTTGAGCTATCACTTTAAACCTGTTAGAATGGCTATTATCAAAAACAAAAGTGTCGACAAAGATGTGGAGAAATAGGAACCCTTGTATACTATTGATAGGAAGGTAAAGCAGTATGGAATTGCCTCAAAAAATTAGAACTCAGTTATCCAAAATAATGAAAATACAAATCTCGAAGAGATACTTGTATTTCTATATTCCCTGCAGCATTATTCATTATAGTTAAGATGTGGAGTCAATCTAAATGACCATCAACAGATGAATGGATAAAATGCAGTATATACACTGGAATATTACTCAGCCTTAAATCCTGCTACATGGGGCAGTACAGATCAACTTTGAGGAAGGACCTTATGCTAAGTGAAATAATCCAGTCATAGAAAGACAAATACTTTAAGATTCCATTTATATGAGAAACCTTAAATAGTCAAATTTATAGAAACGAGGAATAGAATGGTGGCTAAGTGCAAGAGAGAAGGGGAAATAAGGAGTTGCTTTTCAATGGGTATAAAATGTCCATTGTATGAAACACTCGGAGATCTGTACAGTATAGAATCTGTAGTCAACAAAATCATTGTATTTAAAAATTTAAGAGGGTAGATCTCATGTTAAGTGTTCTTACTATAGGTTTAAAGTATTTTAAAAAATCTGGATACTCTCGAATAAGCAAGGTGAAGGTTTATAAATTGGGGTTCCTCAGTTTGGGACCAGCTGAATCCACATGCCCTCACACACCGGCTATGAGAAATAGGGGCGCCTGGGTAGCTCAGTTGGTCAAGCGTCCGACTTTGGCTCAAGTTATGATCTCATGGTTTGTGGGTTCAAGCCCGCGTCGGGCTCTGTGCTGACAGCTCAGAGCCTGGAGCCTGTTTCTGTGTTGCCCTCTCTTTCTCTCCCACCCTCGCTCACACTCTGTCCCTCTCTGTCTCTCAAAAAAAAAAAATGTTTAGAAATTAAAAAAAAATTCTGAAGTAGAGCATGCTCACAATCTTAATTTCCACATCTTAAATATTTGCCCAAATCACATAATCAAATACTAACTTGATGTTCTTTATGAGTATTTAATTATCTAAGGAGGGCAAAAACAAGTGGTAAATAAGTAACTGTCATCAAAAGATTTTTCTTACTGTGCCCATGAAATGGTGATATACTGAAAAGCTTCAGTGACAAGACACCAAGGCAAAATGTTTAAAAAGTCACTCAACTAAACTGTTCTTTAAAATCTAGAAACACTTGGGGGCACCTGGGTGGCTCAGTCAGTTAAGTGTCCGACTCTTGATTTCAGCTCAAGTCATGGTCTCACCATTCCTGAGATCAAGCTCTGCATTGGACTCTGTGCTGGCAGTAAGGAGACTGCTCGAGATTCTCTCTCTCTCTGCCCCTCCCTCCTCCCTCTCAAAATAAACATTTTAAAAATCTAGAAACGTTTTTTCATACTGAAATAATAAAGCAAGCTACAAATACAAGTCAAAACAAATTGAGACTTTAATTCTGTGCAAAGCACTTATCTTGTTGCCTGGCTAATTGGATACAAGGTCAATTACATAGGCTGCAAAAAACATTAGGGACTTGTACTATGTATTTTTTCACTGGGCTGAAAAACTAAGTGCCTCATATTGATGTTACGAAACACACACATACACACTGCAAAATTTAAAGACACTCACAGATTACCACAAAGCAGACAAGATTTTTCTATACTCGATCAAAGTATCTATACATTTTTAAGTGCATACAGTGTCTGTGAAACAATAATCTATTCTCATTCAGAGCTATTGATGTAGAAAAATTTTTGATGTACTAGTTGCTTGGGAATTCTTGGTGAAAATTACTCTAGTAATCTGAGGCAGCATGAAGGCGATAATATGGCAGGTATACAAAAATATTCACAACTGCTCTCTGTTCCCTGGGAATTTAAATGGCTAATCCCATATGATTAATAGTACTTGTTATGTATGGTAGAGGATGATTCCAAAACAATAGAAATCACTAAGGAATAATAAGAGGGACTTAAAAATGAAGGGAAACTTGCTTTTCTGATGAAAATAGAGCTGTCAGCAATCTTGGTCAATGGTTGCCAATACCACAGCCTCTTCAAACCCAACTTAGATGCTAATTTTGTTTAAGAACCTGACTATAGGAGAGTTTAGTTGATTCAACTGCTTGTTTTATAACAACACAATAACAATCTCAGTATAGGTGACTGACTCCTTACTCTCTGTGTTACTACAGATTGTTTAGCTACTATCCTGTATTGGAATTACTAGTAGTTTTAGTGGGGGAACAAGGAGGAAAAATTCTTGGGTATCATGGTTGCAGGCACAAAATTGTGCCTTTGTGCTCCTTAGAGAAAATTGGCATTGCAACAACTTGGAACAGCGATATTCTCCTCTTACTACTTTGTATTTGTGAGGGGATGTCCTTCCAGGAAGTGCAGGGTGCTAAGCATTCTGTCAAGCTCTAAGCAACATCATGAGTGTGAAGCAAGATAAGTCTCAGACTGGTAAATTAGGAACAATAACTCTGCAGAGCAAAACCGATTTTGTGTATTCAGGCAACAGGATTAAGTTAATGCCACAGGTCTTTTTGTGTAAGGTAAACTTCTGGCTGGAGAGAACAGCAATAATTATTCAAAATTCCTGAAGTAGGCCAACCATTTGTCCAGAGGGCAGAGAAATCCTGCTTGACTGGCTTCCACTCGAAACCAGTGTCAAGTTCCTGACCTTCTGAACTCCTCACAACAATATTAGGTGGAAAAGGAGGAGCTGTTCTCTTTAGCTCCTCTCTCTCTCTCTCTTAATTAGAGCAGGCAATGTGGTTATGTTTGTATTGGCACTCACAGATTATTTCTCAGAGGGAATCATTATATTCGATAATAGACTTTCATTCTTTATAAGTTGGATGATATTTTTCTTCATTTGTCTTTTTTAAAATGATGGTATTCATTAAGGAAATCCTTTCTTTGCTTACAATGAGTGGCGCTTGTAGGTGAACATGTACATTATTGTAGAGGTACTTTAATTGTTTACTTTTAAGAAGGTGTTAATTTATTACTGATCTATTGCTTTTTCTCTGTAAGTGTTTTCTGAGTGGGATTGGTGACAGTTGGTCCCAGAACTGGAAAAAAGTAAGAAATTAAACTTGACCATCCAAAATAGTGGCTCCTTAAATGTGAGGTGTCACGGGGTGCTTGGGTAGCTCAGTTGGTTAAGCTCCGACTTCATCTCAGGTCATGATCTTGAGGTCCTTGAGTTCAAGCCCCATGTTGGGGTCTGTACCGACCTCTCAGAGCCTGGAGCCTGCTTCAGATTCTCCTCTCTCTCTCTCTCTCTCTCTCTCTCTGCCCCTCCTCCACTCATGCTCACTCTCTCAAAAATAACCATTAGAATTTTTTTTTAATTAAAAAAAATAAATGTGAGCTGTCTCAGATCTCCTTGAAAATTAGATAAAAACTAGTAAGATACACTCTTGGGGAGAAAAAAAATTATATTCTCATAAAAACTTAAATATAATCTTGGGAATTTCAGGACCCCTTTGACATGTGTCAGTGGATCCTCCCTGCAAAGTTTCTAAATATAACTCCTGTATAATGAAGGGGTAGAAATCCTTACCTCTATTCTATCAAGTTTTGGAAGACTTTGGATACTCCACTATATCTCAACCTATGGCGGAAGTGTTTGGGTCTTCCTGCTTAGCTCCGTGGCTCTGAGCTCTGCCATCAAGGAATATAGCTGCGTGGCCAGTAGCAACGACTACATTCTTCATACATACTGGTTATAAACCAAATGCTCTACCGTATCTTTCTCTCAAGGCTGAATTCTTAAAATTTCAACCACAAACACATTGCAAAACTCAGAGCACTCAGGAGTTCCCTTATGAGAAGACACACATGACTTCAAAACGGTCTCTAGCTGGGTGGTTTTGCAGTTGCCTCTATGAAATGTTCTGTCAATTTTAGCTTTGATCTTAGGGAAAACATAGCCACATCTTGATACATTCTTCATAATAAGCAGCTTGGATAATACTCCTACTCCTGAATTCAAAGATTAAAAGTATCTGGAGAAAGAACTAACTTATTCCTTCTTGAGACATTCCCTCCAGGGCAGGCCGAAGGTATACTGGGAAAAGCAGAAAAGGAAAAGCTTATCATTTTTCTATCCATAGTATCCTGGGCTGTCAATTCAGCAGATTTCACAAGAACTAAACCTGCTTTAAAAAAAAAAAAAAAAGAGAGAGAGAGAAAAGAGCTTGAAAGTGTTGTACCATTAGCTATTCTGATTCTAGTCCATGCCAGGAAGCAAAGGTTCTTATTATACCATGTTCTATTTTTGATCTAGTCCCTATCAACAGCCTGAAGACTCAGCATGGTAATGCTGGGGAAATTCTTTGATGATAATTGGAAACTGCACTGCCTTACCCCTTAAGTTACACAATCTGACTGTCACTAGGAGTGTCATTTGGGCTATAAAGAGCCAGGGATAAGAAAAGTGGGCATTTGAAGTCTATGTGGAGAGTACTGTAGCAAGTAAGTCAGAGCCTCTTGTGAAAGTTCTCTTATTGGTTAGGTTGGGAATACAGAAAGAAGATGATGTGTGTCCTTACCCGGATAATTTAGAGCCTCAAGATAACCTGGTATACATCATTCAAATACCCAGACGGCACTACCTTTCCTTTCTGTGCAAACAACATGATATGGGAAGAAAAGTCACACTACACAGCAGTTATTGAAAACAGTTAAATATAACGCTAGGCGTTAAAACCTGGTACCTTCTTGTCATGATAAAGATTGTAACAAGAACAGGAAATGGCACAGCACAAATCCGTTTGCATGATAATCATCTCATGAATGTACAGAGCATAGGAAATGGAACAAATGTAACCCATTCCCTTACCATCTTCAAAGGGTAACCTCCTTGTCCTAATCACATGCCCTACTTATGGTCCTGCGTAAAGCACAAAGGAAATCAAAAGGCCGACACTGGGGGAACAAAACAGCCCTCACTTGTTTGTGTATGTATGTGTGTATGTGTGTGTGCGTGCGTGAATCTTTCAGCCTCTGAACTCTTGCACTACAGAATTCCTTGTACTCGATTCCCTACTTGGACCTGAGTGAGCAGTCTGACATGGGAGAAACAAAGCAAGTTAAACACCAGAGTTATTTGGGAATGGGCACTCTCCTTACCACCCTTCCTTGGGATGAGGAAAACCCTGACCTTCCCCATAAGTAGAACCAGCGAACAAACAAGGTGACTGAATGACGTCCTTTCTTCGAGTCTTCATAGCTTCCTCATCTTAGTAAAGAAAGGAGTGCTGCCTCCCGGTGTGTTCTCTCTTCCCTTTCTAAAGAGGTTGCAGCTTGATTAGGGCACATACAAAAGCAGAAAGAAGGTCTCAGGAACACGAGGAAGCTGGAACTGCTGGGTGTCAATCAGGCCAAGGCAGAGTTGGTGCTTCGATCCCCCATTCCTCTTTGACCTACCCAGGTTTTCCAGGAGGATCTGTTTCCCTTAGAAAGTTCTTTAAGTAATACTATGTGAAATGTATAATAAATCATCTTACCCCAAGATGACTACTTCAGATATGAGTAGTGAGGAACGATGGCTGAATTTATCAAATAAACACTAGAGGAGATGAAAGATTGCCTGGGGTACTGTGCCCAAACCCCGCCTCGACCAAGTGCCACTCACTCTGCTCAGCTGGCTAATAATTTCTTAACATGGCATTTAACTAGCTTGTTCAGACAAGCAAGCCTGAGTGTCCTTTACATTTCAGGCATCCTGGATGCCTATCCTTTCCAGATGATATCCAAATTACCAAATGGCCCTGGTTGGTTAATAAGGAATGCAAAGGTGTTCCTTACTCTGGTTATATGTCACTTGTTAAGTGATGTTGAGAGATTCCAGGAGATTTCACTCATAAGATTGAGATTGGTGGCCGCCTTATCAGATCCCATGCAAAAGGTTTCTGTGAGGCACATCCGTTTCCTAAGTATCCTATCTTGATTCCCAAAACAGATTACATTGGAATTGTGTTTACAAAGAAAAGAATGAAGCCCTAAGTTTCAAATGGCCTAAAATTAAAGTAGGTTATAAGCACTGAAAAGATGATCATTTGGGTGCAATTCTATGTGAAAAACATATATAGGGGAAAACTGTCTAAGTAATTTTTAATTTCTGATGCATTCATAGGGGGGTTTAACTGATTGTGATTGTGGTCAATTAGAACAATGGGTCGGTTTTGCTTATTTTAAAACATTCTATAATAATCTTTTAAAAGGTGATATGACTAGGATAACTAGAAGGTAGGTCAAATTATCAAACTGATCTATATCCTTTAAATTTTTATTTTACCATTTTTGTCCTTGTCTTTTTCATTCCTAAAAAACCAGCTTATATGTATACCTTTGCAACACAACTATTTCTTTGCATTCTTTCACTCTTCTGTGGAAGACATCATGGTTGTTGAGAAAGAAAACTAAAGTAAGAGCATGATAAGAAGGCCGAATTCACTAGCTGGGGTAGCCTAGGGGCAATCCCAGGGCATTTTAGCCTCAGTTGTTTCATTTGCAAAGTGAGGAAATGGGTCTACTTGCTACCCTTCTAGCTCTGAAACCTAAGAGACATTGGGTTTTTATTAAATCTAAGCCTATGACATGGACATTACCATATCTGTTGTTGATATTCTGTGGATTTTTGATGAATGTTACATTAAAGGTCTTTTTTTTTTTTTTTAAGGAGGGCATTATCTTCTCTCACCGTGAATATTAAATCTCTATATCTCCTATTTTTTGCATATAATTCTTTATCTTCACAGATGAGAGGTACTTACTTGCCTTCAGTGTGTATTTGTTTGCTCAGTGTCTATTTTTAAGGAATAAAGTCATCAGAATAGGAAAGAAAATTATGGAGTGAGTTATATGGAAAGTTTGCAAAGCACAAAATGGACGTATGGTGGAGACAAGGAAGAGGATGGATGAGTTTTTTAGTTAGGACATTGTATATAAAATCTCCAAAGTAAGAAAATTACATTTTTAGCAACTACAACTGGTTGAATGAATGAAAGAGTTTCTGAACATGAAGCTCTGAACTGTATTTGGTGAGAGGGAGACTTTCGACTTCTGCTAAATCATTGGACCCCAGTTTTACATCAAAGAATAATCAATCTTTCTCTGAGCTTATAATTATAGAATATTAGAAATAATTTTCCAATTCTGAAGCATGAACTGCAACCCCCTTTCATACTAGAGAGTAATGCCATCTATACATAATCTTGAAATACCCCTAACTGGAGCTATCCCACTGCCAGGGATGCCACTATTCTCTGCCATCTGCTCTGTTCCAGCACTCTCTTGAGTAACCCAAGTCTGTTTCAAAGGTTTTCACACTGTGGAACCAGAGATAAGAATTGTCTTAAGTTTGCACAGACAATAAATACTGACCACAGCAAGGTGCCATTTCCCACCCCAGAAGTGGTGTCAACTGAAAAGGGAACTTCCTTTGATCTTATCCAGGGACTTCATGCCATTTTAAATTACTCCATTTCATCATTCTATTTCACAATTCTATAGTCATCTTGGTTGGTTGTTTATTTAAACACGTGAAGTCGCTTTATTTCAAATTACTCCTCACCTAGACAATTAACTGGGAATTAAAAGCACTCATCTTGTGTGCAAAGGATATAGACTGCCTTGAGTGCAAAGACAAACTCGTAACAAGATGTCATCTCTTTTAGTAGCTTGTGACTAGCATGCCTCTCTGTGAATCAAGTGATATCTTCTAATGAGACTTTAGACTCATTAGAAGATAGGAGACCAAATTAGTGGAGGTGGTGATGAGAGAGCTGTCGACAAGTAGGAGGTCAGTGTTGGCCGTCTCAACTATGGACCTATGCACCTGATCATAGGTCAACATAGGTTATATTTATGACTTGCATAAAATAGGTTTAAATGTTGCTTATATTTAGACTTGTGATTTTATCCTAAGTAGGGCTTTGGTGCCAAGATGCCTTTGGCTAAACTAATAAACTAGTGATCAAGCAGATCCGACTTTATTACCGAAGATGAAGAAGGCTATGAAAAAAAGCAAACAAAACACTACAAGTTATAACGCCACTGCCTAGTACAGAAATAATAACTAGAAGATACCGCCCCCCCCAAAAAAATACCCCAAAAAAACATAAAACACAATTCTCCCAAAGATTGTATTTTCACTGATTTACTTGCCAAAGATAATCAGGACCCAGAGAAAAAAATGCACTTAAAACAACACAGGATAACAAAAAAGTGCATACGATAATGCCGAGTAGCCTACATTTGGTAGTCTGTACCCATCTGTTAAAAAGATAGGAGACCAAATTAGTGGAGGTGGTGATGAGAGAGCTGTCGACAAGTAGGAGGTCAGTGTTGGCCGTCTCAACTATGGACCTATGCACCTGATCATAGGTCAACATAGGTTATATTTATGACTTGCATAAAATAGGTTTAAATGTTGCTTATATTCATGCAGTTGAGCTATGGGGAGAAGCCTAAGGTGTGTGTTATAGGGAGGTCTGTATGTTTGAGATGGTCTGATAAAAGTCAAATATACATGGTCATATTCACATGTTTGTATGTAACATATCTCAACTCCTTTTAAGGTAGGGAAAATGGTGCATTGGTTAAGTTGGAACCAAGAGTGCAATGTTATCTTTTAAAATGGCCAAGGGCTCCATTTGCCTTTACCAAAATGAGAAAGGCTCTGTGATTTTTAGGTGAGTATTGAAGAAAGTTTAGAAATGCAAATAGATGAGAACATGACTAAAGGTTTATAGCCAGGTCATGGAGAAGCAAGTAGGAAAAACAGAAAGAAATAGAGCAGTAGCTAGGTATGACAATGGGAATATTGATAGCTGACCATCCAATTCAGGCACTTGAGTGATTTTCAGAGAAGAATTACATGATTCCAGCAATGGAAACCAGTGAGTAGCATTTAGATGAACATTATCTCCAGAGAAGAGGATCTTGGATATGAATAGTGAACCAAGAAATAGTAACTAAAACCAAAATCAGTATAAAATAACAAAATATGGTAAATCCAATAACTCTGACATTAAGGAATGGAAATTGCCAGAGCCTGACATCTCTGAATATTCTGGGACTAGGAAGAACAGCTGCTAGGGGTCAAAGGCTGGCTCTATCTACAGTTAACTAAATGAAGTGTTCTTCCCCTCTTTTTGCTTTTCTCCCCTACATATTTGGAAATGGATTTTATTCTGATTTCAAATGAGTAAAGTATGATACAAAATAATGATATGGAATATGTCCTATTTATTTTTTCTGATGCAAAAAGGACTTCAATTTTTTGCAATGCCTAGTATTATTAAAAATGTTAACAGGGATGAGCAGGGAGAGTGCAGAAGAATGATTAATAATTATTAAACATTTTCAGTGTTGGGAACCATGCAAGGGGGCCTTATATATGTCTTTCAATATATTTAATTGTTCTGTGTAGATATTCCAGTGTATCTCTTCCCTTTTTAAAGAAATACTGCACATTATATACAAAATCCACTTATTGAAGGAAGGAATGATTCAGGACAAAACCCAATGTGAAATGGTGGCTGCATGAGAATGGAGGTCTTAAGAAAAAAACAGGAATTTAGGGGATTTTGGACAAGTTTGACATTAAGCTATATAGGTGGATATCTAGATAGTGATTTTATTAAACACAACTACAAAAAAAGAAAAAGGATCTTGCAAAGGAAGAATCTTATATTGTTATAACTAGAAAGTTCCATAAACATACATGGTTAGATTTTAGAAGAAAGATTAGAACAGAAAAGCTGGATTTTGAATCATTTTGCTGCATTTCTGAGACACTACTGCAATTTTAATCTAATCCTATTTCCATGGGGGTGATGAGCAAATTTTGTGGACGATTAGGAATCTTGAGCAATATTAGTATAGATGCAAGATAATCTTAAGCAAGACTCCTATTTCTGTAATAACTGGAAAAGCTAGGTCTTTATCTTAAGATATCTTGATTGGAAGATTCAGTAGTTATAAAGGAATTTTGAGTACACAAATATTAAGTGCATAGGTGTGTAGGTCACTATGCACATTCCCAAAGGTGCCTCAAATTGAAAACACGGAAATGCATTTTTCTCTAAGATGTTTTGCATTAAGATTGACGATGATTACCCCTGACTAGAAATGCCAGTGTATTAATTCTACTTTTTCTAGTCCTTTTTGTGGGGTCTGTTTATGGAGCACCTAAGATTAGGTAAGACAGCAATTTCAAGTTGTGTTAAATGTAAGAAATGTTTGCTGTTTTTCAAATGAGAGGCAAGCATTGTCGGGTATTGCACCTGAAAAAAAAAAAAAAGAATACATCAATTTCTACCTAATGTTACATTTTATTTTGTCTTTAGTAATAGAATGAACTGAATTAGAATTTCTTAGCTTGCTGAGTAAAATTACAAAAAAATAAAGGAAAAGAGAAAAAAATACTCTACGTGATGTTCTGGGATTGTTTTACTATTTGTAGAGCAGGTTTCACACATTGCCCCCCCCCTTTTTTTTTATAACAGAATAAATACTACGGTAATGAGTGTGTAAGCAGGAAATTCCCTGAAAGGAAGGCTGCAGAGGAATAGGTGTTTACCAAAGTATTCTACATGGTGTGTTAGAATAACTTTGTAGTTACTTCTGGTAACATCAAATGATAGATTGTGTTGAGAATCTCAGGGCAAATTTATGCAACCAGTATAATTCTGTCAAAAATAAAACCCTAAACTAAGAATACTCAAAACTACAAATGGCATCTGAAACAGGAAAATGGCTCTCTAGAAAACTGAAAAATCTGATCAAGTGTTATTAATGTTTAGCACTTGGATACAAAGTCCTTTAAGTTTTTCCTTCCTATAATGCATCTTATTACCTTTCAGTGATATTTCCCATAGTGCTTTCAAGTTTAATTGAGCTTAAATATACCATATGTAAGCATATAATTCATGATTTGGAAATGCAGAGAAGCAGAAGTTCACAAATTGTGGAGAGAATAGAATATCGCTTGGCATTTAGATGAAATGTTTTCCCTTGGTGTACTTTCAAATCCATTACCTTGTTTTATTTTAACAACATTCCTAGAATATGGGTAATTTGGCCTTTAGAATTATTCACATTTTACTGTAGGAAATGAGCTTGCTACCCGCCCAAGGAGAGTAATACAGAATTTGTATTCAGACTACGACCCTATTACCTTGATGTACTTTCCAGGAAAATCTGTTCCCTTTCAGAAGTAGAAGCAGGAAGGATTTCAACCAAAAGTTGAAAAGAAGGAATTATCTTAAAAAGAGAGATAGGTGGCTTGGCAACTGAAGATTGTGCAGTTTCATAATCCTTTGGGTTGGTTTGGCCAGCATTTGTAATCTAAGCCCTCACTGGTGTTTTGGAGAAAAAACATTTTCTCTTATGGTATTTTTTATACATATTATATGCTTTCAAAAGTACTCTTTGCCATATATGTCAAAAAAAAAAGCTTTAAAATAATTTGAATTGCAATGGATTATGATACAAATTTCTTCTGCTCCCTACCCTGCTCTTTTTCCTTAAAATCATCATTTTTGTCACTTCCGACCCAGAGGTAGATAGCATTTGACAAAATTAGGTGGCTATATTTGTAATATCTCCTCTGTCCTTCTTAGAAATATTGCCTGTATATGCCATAACTTCTATATGGCCGTGTCCTGTGATTTTATACTATCTATCAAAAAGCAATGGTTGTTATGCCAGTTAAGACAGATACTATTGTAAAAAAGTTCTTTCCTAGGAATTTTTGCTAAAGCTTCTCTCAGTCTTTATTTCTGTAGAAGAAAAAAGTGGCTTGTTCATTTAAAAAAAATATGTTTTAACCTCAAAAATTGTTAAGGCTTGGGCCCCTGGCTGACTCAGTGGCAAGAGTGTGTGACTCTTGATCTTAGAGCCATGAGTTTGAGCCCCATGTTGGGTATAGAGATTATTAAAAAAAAAACACAAAAAACTTTTAAAACAAATGGTGAGGCAGTAGAGATGTGCTCTATATTGCATATGGGTATATAAGCTCCAGTAGTGAGAATTATACTAAAATTTCAAATGGCAACACTTGTTATTTCTGTTTGTAAAATGTCAATTCATTGTTTAAGATTGAAAAATTATTGCTACTTAAGATGTTAAGCAAACAAACCCTCTTCACCAGTTACTGAGTTACTGAATTTTCCTAAATGTTTAAACTAACCCAGGTGAGTTAAAACTAAGCCAAGAATAAAGACCGTGAACCTTACAGTTGAGGTTCTAAACCACCTTTCAAAATTATTTTCTACAGCAAAATTTTAAGTACTTGAAGTGTTAGGGATAGTGTGATACCTTGTATTTTTGTCAGCACTCCAATATCATTTATTATGATACCAGACAAATAATAAATGTTTGCGATACCTTGTATTTTTGTCAGCCCTCCAATATCATTTATTGTGATACCAGACAAGTAATAAACGTTCTACAAATGTGTGACTGTTTTAAAAACACATGCTTATATCATTTACCCCGTCCTTGCCTTCTTAATGGTTTCTTTTTGCCAAAGCACACTGATGGGAAGTTATTTCAGCGTTTGTCAATTAAAACATTTAAAAATTAAACACCAAGTTTCAGAGGGAAGGAAGATGCCCGAACTGGCCAATAAGAATAAGTGACTAATTCTGAAATAATGAAAGGGTGCAGCAGGAGCAGTCAGTTTTATGCTTGCAAGGAAATGATGAGTGGGAAATTTGTGACACCTGACTAAAAATCAATGCTCCTGGAAGGTGATATAATAGCTTTAAGCTGGAAAAAAAAAATAAGTACAGGGGAAATCAAAGCTGACACGGTGAAACTGCACAGAAGAAGTGGGTAGAATAATGACAATGTCAAGCAACTAATGGATCTAATGAGGCATAACGCGATGGCACTAAAGATCTCATGTCTTCTAAAACAACTGGTTAATTTAGCTGACTAATTTGCTTACTCACCTTTTCTACTTAATCTCGAAGGAAAACCGTGGTGGTCCCTTTCTATTATATTTTGTATCATTTCTCAGAGTCCTCAACATGATGATTAATATTAGAAAGATTTCCCTTGGAAAAAAAGAAAGTAAATGTTAAAATAAGGACTTTAACTTATTAAAGCGATAACCCTCTAACTCCAAAAGAATTCCCTATGTTGTTTTTACGTAGGAGAAAATACACAGGACAGAGAAATGAAAGTAAAATGTGCACCTCTATTTTTTCTGGCCCCAAAAGAACAAATTAACATGCAGTAATTTGCACTCTGTTTAGAGAAGAATGCTTCTTATCTAATGTGAACCGTCTGCATTTGTGCTATCTTTTCTTTATGTTAAATCATTCCCAAACTCCTGTCCGGGCTTGACTTGTCAATAGCTTCCTTTGCATTCTTCTGTTTTGGAAGTGGTAGCAAATGGGTGCAGGTATAGAAGTGACTAAAAGAGGGGGCGCCTGGGTGGCTCAGTGGACTTGAGCTCAGCTCATGACCTCGCAGGCACTTTGTGACTTCGAGTTCTGCGTTGGACTCTGTGCTGACAGCTCAGAGCTTAGAGCCTGCTTTGGATTCTGTGTCTCCCTCTCTCTGTGTGTCCCTCCCCTACTCATGCTCTGTCTCTCTCTCAAAAAAAAAAAAAAAAACACAAAAAAAAACACAAAATGACTATGAGAGAACACTAATTGAAAGGGATTCCAAAGACTTTTGGGCTCTGCCAAGCAAACGCCTTAAAATTGCAGTAAAGTTAATTGTTTTCAAGATAGCAGTCAGTGCCTTTCTCTGAACCTGATTTAACTTGGGTAGAGGATAAACATCTCTTTCGGTGAGTTAAAGGGTCTCAAAATACAAGAGATGTTTTATCTCGGATAAGCTGATAATTTGTCCTACTTAAGCAAGTAAATGCAAATTTCCTTGTAAAACTCTGTGCTCATTAGCTCATAATTAGGGTAATAAATCTGGAATCACTAAACAGATCAGTGAAAACATCGTAGTGTTAATGTGAAAGTGAGCTGATCCTGGAGGAACTAGTGGAGAGTCTGCAGAAATCTATTCAAATTCTGAATGCAAGGCTACATGTAATTATCATAAATTTAACCCCCAGGAAGAAGAGGAGGAAACAAAGCCTGGAGCAGGGGTGGGCACTCAGACTCTTTAAGTCCATGTGAAAACTGAAACTTCTAAATGCATTTCTTAACATAGAGAATTCTTATCATTCATAAATATACTTTAGAACTATCTTTCAGTGGGACTTTCACACAAATTTTCATCCATGAACATTTTTGCATGTAAGCTTTTACGATGGTGCTGGGGGAAACCAGTGGCCTGAAGGTGCTAGCAATTAGTCAGAATTCACATAGTGAGTCAAAATACCATGTCAAGAAGAAAGCCCAGTGCGGGACTGCAGAGCAGAGAGCCCACACTCCACCCTTAGTATACAGAATTCTGGGGTGGATAGATAATTACTCTAGAGATGAGAGAGAACTGAAAAGTCTCAGGAAATCAAGCAATTCTGCTTTCTTTTTCTGTTAACACAAAAATGTTAATTCTCTGCGGCTTATTGTACACTTCTACCTTTGGATCTACTTTGTTCACAAACTGTTTGCAACGGCCAGTTTATGAATTGTTTACAAATATGTCCCCTCCTCCCTTAAAGCTCATGTTAACTGATACCAGTCCAAAACATGCTGGTACATGCTTCGTATTTTCTGTTCGTTTTCTGTTTGAGCTCCACCCAACTTGTTCATTTTCCTCATAATTCAAGATTTAGAAAAGCTCGACTCATGTCAGTACCACATCATGTAGACTGACTAAAAGTAACTTCAAGATTAGGGTAGACATATCGTCTCAGCAAAAGAATCTGGAATTGCTGTTAGACTGCTTTCACCTGTGTTTGTCCAAATCTATGTGAAGCTTAACCAAATTTCTTTGTGTTTCTATTAAAATAAGTGGTATGTTAGATTCTGACTCTTTCCAGTCTTTGCTGCGGAAACATAATGGACTCTCCAGTGATTTGTTTCCTCCAAACAAGTTGCTACCACTGAACTGGAAATTCTTCTTCGATTATCCATTTGGGTCTGATTTGGGATTAAAATGCAGAATTTTAGCTAAGATGAAACTATTAGAAACATGTAGAAATACATGTCCTGTCTTCGAAAAGAGAAAACAAAAAGCCAAATAAGCAAATATGACATCTATTTATATTTATTCCTAGAAAGTAAGCTTCTGGAGAAAAGACCACAGTGGAATCTTAGTGTAAGCTAATGGATGAACAGGAAGATACTCATCATATGACATTAGCTAAAAGACCAAACGTGCATGATGGACACAGACATATTTTTATTTTGGATTTGACTCCTTAAAGGTCGCTGTTCTTCTGGCTGCAATTTAAAATACTTAGAACAAAAATATATGAGAACTAAATCCAGTCTCTTTAATGAATTGTGTTGAAACTTGAGTTCTCTCCTCCAGTGGCTACCTTTAATAAAATCAATTTAAGTATTTCTTTGCTCCTTTCCCCTTTCTTTATCAAAGATGTGACTGGGGCACCTGGGTGTGGTTAAGTGTCCAACTTCGGCTCAGGTAATGATCTTACAGTAAGTGGGTTTGAGCCCCGCATCAGGCTCTGTGCTGACAGCTCAGAGCCTGGAACCTGCTTCAGATCACGTGTCTCCCTCTCTCTCTGCCCCTCCCCTACTCATGCTCCCTCGCTCGCTCTCTCTCTCTCTCTCTCAAAAATAAAAAATAAAAGAACATACAAATTTTTTAAATGTGACTACTTATCCTTGTATGAACATTTAGCACTAATTTACATTTTACTGATATATTCATACCTTGCTTCTTGACCTTTTGGCAAAGTCAAAACTTCCTGCCAAATGTTCATGGACTACCTAGAAGCCTCCCAGACAAACTATTGAATGCTGTCAGTTTTTCAAACTGCCATTTTCCAAAATACAACTGCAGGAAGAATTTCTCCCTGCAGGGCCACAGGCACCATCCAGTGTTCAAGAGCTTATGTCCAGACTGATCTTTAACAAAACCAGAGGTGGTGGGGAGGGCAAAATATTTTCTTCAGAACTAATATAATGTAAAAGAACTGCCCTTTCTTTTTTTAAATAATTTATTGTCAAATTAGTTTCCATACAACACTCAGTGCTCATCCCAACAAGTGGCCTCCTCAATGCCCATCACCCAGTGTCTTTAAATGCCTTTAAATACTAAAGGATAAGCCATGCACATAAACATAAAGGTGATAGAAAAGGTTTAGAATTTTTGTAGGTTGCTCACTTGTGTTGGCAGGTTGTGTCATCAACATTGTTGCTTGAACAAAATGAGGGGCTAAATCATGAAAACAGACCTCCTATCCCCCAAATACCCCATCTTGTTTTTTTCCCCCAATAGACTATTTTCCTATGATTTATTATATATCATAAAGGAGAGCATATTGGGACCTTTTTCTAAATTTAGATGCCTCGTATTTATTGTGGGGACCTTGGACAATGCAGTGACGAATAATCCCTAGGCTTCTCGCAGATTTAATCAATGGTGCCTTTTGTTATTTAAGACTGAAAATACTAAATGCATTGGATCTTTTTAGTTCAGTAAACAAATACAAGTACACAAGATTTATCTTTAGATCTCATCCCCAATTCTATCCTCTTCTTCTGGGACCTCAACTAAAAATCTCTGTCCCATCCTCTTTCCGTTACACTTTTCTGTGAGCTGTGTTGCCAACCATGTGCCACTTTTCAGCGGTTTGCATTTAAACACATGCCTCAGACTCTGGAATGTAAAGCTCTGTCCCTATCACATTTCAGTTATTATGCTACGTTTTTCTTAAGAGAGAGGTTCTGAAAGTAAACTTCATTAAATTTGTGATGAAGGAAGTAGTAGGGTTTTTGTGGTCAATCACCATTTTTTTTTTTTTTTTTAGCACTGGGGATAGCTCAAGAGGCTGCTCCAATAGCAGCTGTAGCACACTCTTTTCCAGGAGGTTATAGATAATAATATTCTTCTTGTCAAAATTGAGACGTTGAATTCCTGGTGAACAAGCAGGGTCTTTTTCTGCTGCTAAATCATGGCTTCCCTCTCTTCTTTCTTTGTCATGGTGCTCAATGTCCTACAGACATAAAAGCAGCTGGGAACATGTCATGCGTGTGTCCTACCAAGCCTGGCAATGCATAGGTCAGGAGTTTTGCAAGAGAGAATGATTTCCTTTTTCATTTAGACCAATTCAGAAAAAAATTATAGGCCATTTAAAAAAAATCAACATTGCGTATAGCTTCATTTGGTCTTTTGTGAGAAGAAGTATACTCACTCAACTTAGATGATGCATTTAATGTCAGTAGAAAAACTGGAGCCAGTTCTTAATTACTAACATGTTGAGATTTGTCATATTATGGGGCAATTTTCTAATTGCATCCTGAAAATAGGTCCTCTGTTACATGGAAAAGTCAGGAAGATTACAAAACTGAGTTAGGAGTTGCTCATCATTGACCTGGAATCTGATCCTCTTTAAGTCATTCAGAACAATTAATGTCAGAATTTCTATGAAGGGAGAATTAATTTCTTCGGAAGTGAGGACAGAGAGTTTCAAACTTGAGTCATGTGAGAAGAGAAGGAATTGAGGATGTGAACCAATGCTTAATTTTTAACATGAAGGCAAATGTCAAGATTATCTAATTCAACCTCCCAGATTTTTTAGACAAAGAACCAGCTCAGTTACATAACTTTTCAAGGCGTTTTTGTGGCAAAAGCTGGGGAGTCAGATGACTTCAGTTTGATTACTAGGTCCAGCATGTTTCAGTTGGAGGGCATTAAGCATGTTACTTTACTTCTCTTTGCCGTAGTTTTCTGTCTACAGCATCAGGATGATTTTGTAGTATCCTACCTCATAAAGCTATCGCAAGGAATAAATGATTCTACTCATACCTTTAAACCTTGCAAACCAGACTTGTCACTGATGTGCACTCAATAAATGATAACTTCTTCAACTCTCCTTCAATGTGAGGCATTTTTATTTTTCCTCATGACTTTTAGACTAATTTCAAGAACACAGATTGAGGTATCTTCCATTACACAACATTCCTGAAAGAAATAGCATCCCTATGAATTTTAGAATTAAAATATATTTTAGTTCTTGTTAGAAGTTTAAGTGGTCTTTAGCATGAACTTAGGCCAGACTTGAAAACCTGTAGTAACTCAATATATTAAACAAGCATTTCAGTCCTGGCTACGCCTTGAGGAATGGGAAAAAAGGAAGTGGAAAGCCTCCCCCGTTCAGAGAGAATACTTCCCCATCCTGCTCCTAACTCAGACAGATCTGCACTTTAAAGAGCAGAGGGATAAAAAGAAAGATAAGAAAAATAAGACTTTTCTTGCAACTCTGCCTTTTTTAGAATTTCTCTTGCCGTGAATGTCTTCGTTTCTCTTTCTAGTTCTCCACTTATTGGTCAAGGCCAAAATCTTCATGAAAATTTCCCAAGATACCCAGCCCACAGTCACCTCTTAGTTTCATGAAGTTCCGGCATTTGTCATTTCCATTTACTTGGATTTTCCAAGCCACACTCTAAGAGCTCTTCTGCTGCTTTAATAATTGTGTTATTACTTTTCCTGTGCTAAAGTTTTGTTTCCTGAGGAGGCTGTGAGGAACTTGAAGTTTCTGGAAGGTATCTTTTCGTTTTTAATTGGTTGACCAAAGAAAGAAAAGGAAAGGTAATACAGAGGAAAAAAAAAAAAAAAAAAGTAAACACTGTAACTCAGAGGAATTTGCCAGAACAACTCAAATACCAGCTTTGCTCCATAAGCCCCACCCCAAAACTAAGCAGGACTGAAATGGCCAAAGCAAAGCCATAACAAAGCTCAGTAAATATTTAGCTTGTCTTAGACTATCACAATAGATTCCTAGCTAATCTTCTTGCCTCCAATCTCTCCTGTCCAATCCATTCTCCACACACCTCAAATGATCTTATGGTAGGCACCCAATAATCAGTTGTTTAATGGAATTCATTAAGCATATGTTTTGTGCAAGGAAAAAGTTACCTCAGTGATCCAAACAGTTATATCAATGTTAGGCTGTAAGGGAAAAGGTAAAACTTTGGCAATTTAAAAAGTGTAAGACCCTCAATTTAGAAAACAAGGTTTTAGTACAATGTATCCATTGTTTCTAAATTCATAAGGATGGCTGCAAACTAGAGCTTGTTGCTTGTTCATTGCTCTCTCAGCAATCATGGCAAAATAATTTTTCATCTACAGTATATACAGTATACAGTTTGATCATTAATTGTCTTACTGGAATAATACTGAGGTTAGAAACTGTAATTTAGGAAATAGTCTACATTACATAGATTCATTTAATCAACAAGGAGATACTCAGTACCTACTACATTGCACATGCCAAGACTGATAAAAATAAGTCAAAAATTGGGCTGTTATGAAAACCTCGATTTGTGTTAAGCATGACAAATTTAATGCTTACAGGTAAAATCCTACCTTTTGAATCAGTCAGAGTCAAAGTAGGAAATAGATGGCACATTCAAATTAGGAAAGTTTGAGAACAGTAGGCTGTCCCTTTTATGATCTGGGTGGAAGGAAACCACGGGCAGTGTGGTGCACCAGTGTGAGAGCAGGGCCTGCACAAGCCTTAGGCTTGCAGAGGTGGTGGAGAACGAGGAGTTATTGGAATTTGGAGACAGAAAAGTTGCTTGGGAAGAAGCAGCTGGACAGAGATGAAATCTTTGAAACCCATGGGACTGGGGCCTGAGAGATCCAAAGCCCTTCACCATCCACCACTCCCTCTTATGCCTGCCCGAAAGTCAGAGTGAAGAGGCTAATTTGGCATACACACACTTCAGGCACCCAGGCCACAAAGCAGCAGAGGATGGAGCATAATTCCAGAGGCGATGCTATTCAGCACCTCTTTAAAATTTTATAAGTATGTATGCACTGTGCGTATGTTGGTTGAACAGTGCAAACCCTTGATGAATGAGTGATTTACATTGCATTTTGAAAACAGCACAATTATATTCTAAGGTTCCTAAGGCAAGGTGTCAGAGAAGCTGTCAATCACGTTTATAGAAAATAGGAAATTAACAAAGAAGAAAAAGATCGATTTGAACTTGACCTGGCTGTGTAAAATGTCTACTAATTTCAGCCACATATATTAATTGCTTACCATTTATGCCTAATTACCATGTAGCATAATAATGTGTATCATTAAATGGGTCAAATTAACCTTATATGACTAACTTTGTAAGGTTAACTTTAAACAATAGCTCAGCTCAAGTTTAGACAGTTTTTGTAGGTTTTGACTCATGTAGGATGTTCTTTCTTTTAATTCAAATAAAATATTTGCTTCGATGATATTCTGCCCAATCATGTGATTTCCAGAGATGCAGCAAATTGAAAAAAAATTGTGGCATATCTTCTAGCAGTAATACAACTTAATTTAATAGTCCTTAGAGCCAAACCAAACCCCAGGATTGGGTTATCAACTAATTCCAGCCATGATATGGAGCAGGGAAAAGCTCCTGCCAGACCCTTTATAGCTATTAAGTCATAGGACTCAGTATGCAGTGAACTGGCCTCAGCAGGATCAGATGGGCAAGGGGTGTGCTAAATTTAGCAAATGTATCCTGATCACTAAGACCATATTCCATTTTTGTACTTGAACTAATTTTTGATTGTACCTTAAAACTGGAGACAGGCTGACTTGCCCTCAAACACCAACGATTAAGGTTACCGTGATGTGTTAGTACCACATGTTTGTATTTCCAGTAAAGACTGATTACTGATGTATGCATTCATTCTAAGCATTTACCATAAAAAATATTTCTTTTGCCTTGATAAATGGAGAATACATAAAGTCCACAAATTCTAGATCTTTTACATTGTCAAAGAATGCCTGAAATACATTACAAGTTGTTTTAAAAAGGCACAGTTTAATTCTATCAAAAAGTCCTAATTCAGCAGTGGGACTGACCCTATAATTAGAATAGGTTCAAGACACTATGTGGTATGCATTTAAAGAATTAATTTGCTTTAAAGAGATATTCCTTTCATCGCAGTGAATAGTTACCTTGCTTCACTTTTAGATAAGGATCTATATTCAGAAATTCAGAAGTTCGAGCATCTGCTGAAACATGGGCCATAGTTCGTGGACTCACAAAATATCAAGATCTTCAGGGACTCCTCCATGGGGATTAATTTTCTCGGGTCATGAGATCTCTCGAAGTTACTATCTCCTCATTGCAGGCCTTCACTTGTGATAAGAGGGAGAGAATGGTTGTATTAAGTCCCAGATTGTACCAAGAGAAGAAGCAACATGGTAGATGTGGAGAAAGGCCAGTTGTTTGCATTTTGACTTTATCCTTGCATGCTGATGTGTTATTTGACCTTTAGACAGTCTGCCTCCATTGTACAGTGAAGACTGCTGAATGAATCACTTAAATGCCAACAGGCATTAACTGACCGTCCATGGTACACAAATGATGAAAATAAGACAGCCGAGGGTATTTTTAATGAGTTAAGAACACTTACTATGTAATAATGTAGGAAACACAGCTACCCTATATTGTTTGCCTGTTTTCTACTGTATATTTCAATCCATCAGGTTATTTAATTATTTGAACAAGCATGTGAACTAAACAATATACCCACTACATACATGAAGCAACAGACACTAAATGCAGGCAGAAACATTTATCCCACGTATCCTAGCGAATATAGGAGGAAGAGCCTGGGATGGAGACCAAGTCTGTCTAGTTCTAAAGCTCACATCCTTTCTACTTTCTGTAAACTTTAGCAATGCATTTCAGCCTTCCAGTTAGAGTTAGTTTTTTTCTCCATGGAGATTTCCCCATTATCTTGTGCACACAAACCCACAGCTTACGCCTGACTCTTCTCCTGCCCTTTGTTCCTTCTTAAACATCTGACTCAGAGTAATCTTCCTGAAGCAAGACACTGAGATGAATGAAGCAGAAGTCCTATTATGTCATTTGGGACAACGACCTATGGGCTGTGGTCAGCAGATTACAGCCTGGAAAGGTCACAATTTGGGGGTCAGAGGTGATGATTAATATGATGTCTTCTTTTATCAAGATCAGTTTTAAGAAATGTCAGAATGTCTGGTCATCCAGGTTTTCTAAGAAGTCTTCTGACAAAGAATTCTTTTTCTCAAAGTTTAAAATAATCCACTTAGGAGCTCTGTAGCCCATGATTTGGGAAACTGTCAGTAATGAACAATTACAGATTTTTCCTTTACCAGGACTCATTCTGGCACCTGGGCCTTAGATCCCATCACTTCCAAATTCCTCAAGAAACTTGTTTCTACATGTTTTACCTTCATCTCTAGAATCTTCTGTTTCTTCATTTCTTTTATTTTTTTTTCTTCTGTCTTCAAACTTCACCAGAAAAACTTTTAGTTTGTTCTGCTATCCCCTCTAGCTACCATCTTATTTCTTTCATTCGCATTGCTAAGCTTTTGAAACAAGCTGATTCCACATGCTGCCTCAGCTTTGTTTCACACAGTCTCCCTGTGGCTTCGGACATTCTGGTTGCCACCCCACTTCCCTTTCATGGAGGTTCAGGGTTTTCTGTTTGCCAGATACATTGGACAGGCTTGCTTCTGGCTATCACTGGGCCATATTAACTCCTCACTCCTTGAAACACTGGCTTCATGCTTGGTCTCTTCCTACAACTTTCAGTAGCTTCATTTCCTTTTTATTCTTTTGTATTTTTATTTATTTTCTTCGTTTTAAAGCTTCTATGTAATGGTGACATAATAAGTTTATTCATCTTCCTTAGCAGCTTTATTGAGATGTATTTGGCACACAATAAACGGAACATATTTGGGGCGCCTGGGTGGCTTAGTTGGTTAAGTGGCCTGACTTCGGCTCAGGTCATGATCTCATGGTCTGTGAGTTTCGAGCCCCGCATCGGGCTCTGTGATGACAGCTCAGAGCCTGGAGTCTGCTTCGGATTCTGTGTCTCCCTCTCTCTCCGCCCTTCTCCTGCTCACGCTCTGTCTCTATGTCTCAAAAATAAAATAAACGTTCAAAAAAATTTTTTTAAAAAAATAAACAGAACATATTAAAGTGTACACCTCGATGTTTTAATATTCTTATACACCCATGAAACCTCGATGTTTTAATATCTTATACAATCAAGATAGGAAACCATCAGCCCAAATGCTTCTTCATGACTCTTCGGAATCACTCTCTGCTCCCTCCCTAACTGTCCCTAACCCCCTGCCCGACTTCATTCCCAAGCAACCACTAATCTGGTTTCTGCCACAATAGATTAGTTTTCATTTTCTCGAATTTTTATAAACAGAATGATACACTATTCATTCTCTTTCGGTCTGGCTTTTTTCACTCTTCATCATGACTTTGAATTGCTGTTGTGTGTATCGGTAGTCCATTCCTTTTTATTGTCAAGTTTAAATTTGTTGTATAAAAACACTAGAATTTGTCTACTCATTTCAATTCTATCTAGTCTTTGGTAGACATTTGAATTATTTCTGATTTTGGTTATTACACATAAAGCTTCTATGAACATTTATATACAGCTTTTCTTCTGAACATATGCTTTTGTTCTATGGGATAAATATCTTAGAGTGGGATACAAAAATCATATGATAATATATTTAGCTTTTTAAAAATCTGGTAAGCTGATCTCCAAAGTGCTATACACCTTACATTCCCACCTGTAGTGTAGGAGAGTTTCAGCACTTCCAAATCCTCCCTAACATTTGGTATGCTCTATATTTTAATTTTAGTTATTCTAATAGATGTGTAATAGTATCTCATTGTGGCTTTGATTTGTATTTATCTAGTACCTAATGATATTGAAAATTTTTTCATATGTTTGCTATTGGTATATTTTCTCTGGTGAAGTGTCTTTTCCATTCTTTTGCCAACTTCTTTAAATTTAGATTTTTTTTTATGTTGAGTCTGAGAATTCTTTATGTATTCTGGACACTGATCCTTTAGTAGATATTTTCAGATTTTCAAATATGTTTCACCCAGTCTGTGACTTTCCTTTTAACACTATCTTTCAAATAGTTTTAAATTTTAACAAAATCCATGGGATTCTTGGGTGCCTCAGCCGGTTGAGCATCTGACTTGAGCTCAGGTCATGATCTCATGGTTTGTGAGTTTGAGCCCTGCATCAGGCTCTGTGCTGAGAGCTCAGAGCCTGGAGCCTGCTTAGGATCCTGTGTCCCCCACTTGTGCTCTGCCCCTCCCGCACTTGTGCTCTGTCTCTGTCTCTCAAAAATAAATAAAAACATTTAAAATAAAAAAATTTTTTTTGACAAAATCCAATTGATCCATTTTTTTCTGTTTTTGTTTTTGTAGCTAAGAAATCTTTGCCTTCCCCAAGGTCATAAAAATTTTATGTTTCACTTTTAAAATTTTACTTTTAAGTCTTATTTTGAGGCTTGTGATCCATTTTTAAGTAATTATTATATATAATATGAAATATGAATCAATTTTCATTTTATGGCATTTGGATATCCAGTAGTTCTAGCACCATTTGTCAAAAAGACTATCCTTCTACCATTGAATCCTTGAAGCTATGTCAAAAGCTAGTTGTCTGTATGTGTTTGGGTTTCTTTAATTCATTCCATGGGGTTATTTGTCTATTATTATGCCAACATCTCTGTATCTTCATTACTGTACCTTTATAATAAGTCTTGAAATCAGGTAGCATTAGTCTTCCAACTTTGTCATTTTTTCCCCTTCGTTTTTAAATTCCCCACTGTGCCTATTTCTGTAAGTACTGCTATTGACATAAGCTTTTTTCTCCAAACATGATTGGACTTTGTGAATTCTGGAAATGTTCTCATGATTGCCATAGACACTTTTTTGCTAAAGGCTCTTCATAAAAAAGCAGCACTAGCCCCAGTCTCCTTTGAGTGCCAGGGCTGCAGTTCTGCCAATAGACAGACAAGTATATTTGGAAATCCCATTTCTTTAAGCTCTGAACTTTCTGTACTTCTCTGACATTCCCTACCACCCTTCCCAGCTTCAGTGTGTCCCTCCCACCATTCTTCTCTCTGTTGCTCAGAACTTTATCTTTGACTTAACCTCTGTCTTACTTTCCCTTCTCCAATAAATCACCATACCCTGGCCATTTTTTTTTTTTTCATTCAAAATGCCTTTTATATATGTTTTCTCTTCTCTATTCTCATTGTTAATTCATATGCTCATTTTCTCATGCCCACACATGGCTGACTGAAAGCCCAACCAAGTATCCCATTTCCAGACTCTTATTGCCCAAACTGTTTTCTCAGATTTATATTTCTTTGTGTGTGTGGGTTTTTTTTTTTTTTTTTTGATGTTTATTTATTTTGAGAGAGAGAGCAAGGGAAGGGCAGAGGAAGAAGGAGATAGAAGATCCAAAGTAGGCTCTGTGCTGACAGTGCAGAGCCAGATGCAGGGCTTGAAGTCATGAACCACGAGAACCCAATGTGGGGCTTGAACTCATGAACTGAACCATGAGATCATGACCTGAGCTGAAGTCAGATACATAACTGATTGAACCATCCAGGTGCCCCATCAGATTTACATTTCTAAAGCAAATTTACTCCCAATCAGACCCTGTCCAGAAGTTTTCCTTTCTAGCTTTGTTTCCCTCTTTCTACTTTTAACTTGCTCCAGTATAGCTACTTTTTGAACTCTTATTTTACTCATGAAACTGATTAGTTTTCTAAGAAAGTATTTTCTCAGTAGAAGGGGATTTTAAGTAACATTTCTTTAAAGACTTTGTAGAAAGGCTGTGACGTCCAGGACCATCACAGACTTTGCTTCCCAGCCCTACTACTCTATTTAAGTTGTATTTTTAGAGTTTTCAGTGAACTGGAAGACACCCGGTCATCTGACAGTCAATAATTTTATTTTATTTAAACTTGTCCCTTGTCAGGGCACCTGGGTGGCTCAGTTGGTTAAGTGTCTGACTTTTAATTTTGGCTCAGGTCATGATCTCACAGGTTCGTGGATTCGAGCCCTGCATCAGGATCTGTGCTGACAGTGCAGAGCTTGCTTGGGATTCTGTCTCTCTCCTTTTCTTTCTGCTCCTCCCCTGCTCGTTCTCTCCCTCTGTCTCTCCCTGTCTCTCTCTCTCAAATAAATAAACTTCAACTAAATAAACTTTAAAGAAACAAACGTCCTTTGTTCTATAGCTGTACAAGAATATACATCCTATATTAAACACAACACAACAAAAAAGAGGTCTAATGAAAAGTCTCTGAAGTCTCTAAGACAAGAAGTAGACCAGGTGGACTAGTGTTCTATAGTGGATTCCAGTGACTGTAGGTAAATAAAGGAGAGTTCGCAGAAGTGACAGATTACTAAAGATCCCCTTTCTTCAATGAAAAGTTCAATAAATGTAGTTAAGTTCAACTTAGGTAAATGCCCAATTACTCTTTAGATTTCCCAGCCCTAATTGAAAGTCATGGGAAAGTAACATTTATCATAACTGAAACTTTAGAAGTTTCCTTCCTTATGATACTTTGTAGAAGAGATAAGACAGAGAACATTTTCTAATAAGTTTGATTCTCCTTTAAAGGAAAATAGTATTTAAAGATCAAATATTTTGAAAATAAAAGAAACCTTAGAGCCTCGTTTATGGGTATAGAGAGACATGAACTAGGTAATGTATCTTCTGCTGGTTTTCAAGACTGTGGTATCTTGAATAGAATTATTCATATTATGAAAGTACCATAGTTAGGGAAGATATCAATGTTGATTATACTGGCATAAAATTATTCTCTAAAGGCAGGTATTTATCTTTTTCCAATTATTAGCACCTAATAAAACGCTTTACATAAAGTATTACAATATGTATTTAAAAATTGAATTCAGTGATACAATTTCCCCAACAGTATTAGTACCAACATAGTTAAACAACCAGCTTCAAAGGATCACTTAGATTCCTAATTTGCAGGAAGAAAATGAAAAATGAAAAAACACAGTATAACTGAGATTTAATCTCATATAAGCTAAGAAAATGGATGACCTGAATCAGAGCAGGACCCTTAATGATACAATTTTCTAATGGATTATGTAGGTTAATTTTTAAAGGCTAAAAAGTAAAATTTAGGGGTACCTGGGTGGCTCAGTGAATGGGGAGTCAACTTCGGCTCAGATCATGATCTCACAGCTTGTGAATTCGAGTCCCACATCGAGCTCTGTGCTGACAGCTCAGAGCCTGGATCCTGCTTCAGATTCTGTGTCTCCCTGTCTCTCTTCCCCTCCCTGACTCACACTCTGTCTCTCAAAAATAAACAAACATTAAAAAATTTAAAGGCTAAAAAGTAAAAAGAAAAAAAAAAAGCCCAGCACATTATATTTGTAGAATGATTTCTTCCAAGGAGTGCAACTTCTTTTTGGAAAGACTCCATATTTTCAAGGACGTGCAGGTTCAGGTATAATGAGTCTGTGTGGGGTAAAGGTGTCATAACGAGAACATGGTGTTTACAACACTGGGGGCTGTAGAATCTCATACGGTGCAACTTCGTAGTTGGTTCAAAGTACGAGAGAATGTTAAGTTTCCTAGAACTCTCACGAATAGAAGGTGTCTAGTTTATGTTTCATCTTCTTCTTGTATATGGAACAAGGGTTCAAGAAGGGGTAGTGCCAAGGTAACTTCACATACCGAGCTTGCTCAAACATTGCCTGACTACCTGAGGTCTATATTGCATTAACTTTTTACCTGTTCGGGAAAGAGCAGGAAAGTGCAATGCTTTGTTTGGATGAAAACACAAGAATTCAGGTAAGCCAAACCAAACAGCTTAGCCAAGAAGGTGATTCAGCTTATTAGGACTTGGGCAGGCAAATGGGGGGAAAAAAAAGGGGGAGGCGGGGAGGGAACTCTACTCTTCCTCAGAAATCCAAAACCCCTTCCCCTAGAAATCAGCAGGAAAGTTTACTTTTGTAAAAAATGTATCTGTCATTCAATAGAGTCAGCAGAGTAAAAGTTGAAAAAGAGAGACTTAGAAATAAACGTAGTGCATGCGATGTGATTTCTGATGATTTTAAAAGAGAATTTGAACATGAAGAGGTTTGAAGAGACTTGAAAAGGAGAGGGACGTAAGTGTGAACTTGTCCATTTAAGCATGTTTTCCCCCCAGTCCTTACTGCTCGTCTGAAAACAAGAAGTAGAGCAGGTCAGGAAAGGGGTTATGGTTAACACTGCAAGATGAAAGATAAGCAGCCAGGCAGTTAGAAGCCAAAGCATTTTATCTAGAAGAGCAGGTCTGGCCTTGTTTCCATCTTGATAAGAAGTAGATGGGAGAGCTTGTTTGTCCATAGCCTAGGATGGGGTGGCGGGCCGAAGGAGGGGACAGGGAAGTCAGGGGCTTAGTTATGGAGTTGTGGCAAACCACTAATGTAGTGATAAGTGCCTCTTTTGTGTTAGACGTCTACCTGAACTTTGAAATAGTTAGACTTGTCTGTTTAGATAACACGGCTGTGTTTCTTTCAAGTGTGAAGACTTAAAATATCCAGGGAGTTTAGGTGACCCGAGCAGGTTTATTATTGTAGTCTAAAATTTTAAGACAATGGCTAGCTAACCGGTTAGGCTGCTGACTCAAAACTTGAAGAAAATGACATCTGAATTTCATTCCTCTTTAAATGGTATTATGTATCTTTATTCTGAAGCATGTGTACAGTAGACTCTGAATTTCTTTTTAAAATTGTGTTTTCATTTCACTTCAAGTCCTTTTTGTAAAACAGGTTATAATTATAGGGGCTTCTACTTTCATACTATTCTAATCTGATGATCTAACTGGTTCAGAAATGGGTTTTAAAATTATTAAAACTGACAAAGTTCTAAGGTCACCAAGTTTTGTTCTTGGTGTTCTTGGGTAAGAGCCATGGTGGTACATTTCCTGGGATTTTATTTGCTATTACTTTTAGTATCTCAGTCCATCATAAAAGTAAGAGACTAGAAATTCAAAATGAAATGAGTTTCTACTTTTTTTTTTTTTTAATAGGTCTTTACAATTATTTTAGTGGCTAACAAACGAGTTTCATTTTGTTGGGGTTATGCTGCTCATGCATTAATGCCATTAATTGCTCATGTACAATTTATTGAATAAGATGATTAGTACAGGGTAAAGCCTTATAGGATAGAGACAATCCATAAATGTGTTGGAGTTTTTAAAATCTATACTCCCCAAGAGAGAAAGCAGAACATCTGTAGTCCAAATGATTAGATACTCATACAAGTCTGTATAGATGACAGGTCAGAGGGAAGATCTTAAAACAATGCGTTCTTGGTTATCTTGGCTACTTTACAGATTGTCTAACACCTTGAGTCTTATCTTCTCTCGTCCTAAGGCAATATCTATAGATAATTGGCTCTGGACACTCCCTTCATCACTGGGAACAATGTCCAGAAGCCTCTACCAAGAGATTTCTCTTTCTAAAATGCTCCCTACTTAAAATTTTTCTTCTATTATCTTTTGCCCTTGGCTACTCAGAGTTGTACTGAAAGTTTGAGACCTGAAGAAATTTTAATGATGAGGACGATAGCAGTCTTTATTTATAGGAAGTCTCCCAGGTGGCAGGACGCTATAAAGCAATTTACACGTGCTGGTTCTCCATTGGTTGTAAATATGTACTTGGTCCTTACTCTACTTCCTTTTATAGATAGACAAGTTTGGCCAAATTATTTGGCCAATAATTACTACTTGCTATTCTATCTCCTGACCTCCAGAATACTTTTTTTTTTTAAGTTTTATTTATTTAATAGTTTGAGGGAGACAGTCCAGGATGCTTTTAATTGTTTTTTTTTTTTCTCTTTGAAATAAGGTTTATATACACAAAATTTGTGTCTGGAAATTAAAAAGTAAAATGTATTCATAATCCAACCAACCCCACGTAAGCATTTTGATGTATAATTTTCTAAAAATTGTCATATCAATACATATATACACATTATTCACAAATGAAATCATTTTAATCATTTGGTTTATAATTGTTTTCTAAAAATAATCTATTGATATCTTTCCATAATGTTAAATAGTTAACTTGCAACCATGAAAAATTATGTAGTTATAAAAAAGCATGGATAATAACTTTTTAAATCAATCTTACCATTGAATATTTTGGTTATTTTTGTCTGTATTGATTTAGAAAACAATATAAATACTTTATAGTATTTACTCACTTAATTCTTGTAAAATCCAATTAGGATGCAACAACCTTACTGATCATGGTAATACTTTTACTATTTTATGGATAAAGAAATTGAGGCACAGAATGCTTCAGTAGCTTCCCCAGATCACAGAGCTAATGAACAACTGTGATACGGTTGCTCTGATAAACAGTGCTGCATTGAATGTCCTCATTTCTTATTTTTTCCATAGAAAAATTCTGAAAATGAGAATGCTGGCTTTTCAAATGCCTTGGCAGCTGACCTCCAAAAGATCGATACTTTTCTTTACCACAGCTGTATATTTGCAGAATATAGAACATACTGGTCATTATAATTTAAAGTCAAATCACATGCTGTTTTAACTTGTATTTCTCATTCACAATCCTCTTAATCTAGTGGACTTTTTTCAGTCCTCTTCCTTGAGCACTCCACAGCACCTCTTCTCACGCAACTCTCTCCTGCTTCTGTGTGATATCACCTCCACTACTCCCTTCTAACTTGTATTAACATTCCTTCTCTGTCCCTTCACTGATACTTCTCTCTGACCTCCTTTTTAATTTTCGTGTTTCTTAGCTCTCCACTTGAGTCTCTTCTCATGTTGCAGTCTCCCTGGGAAATCTCATCCATTCCCATGACTTTAACAATTTAAATGCTAATGCCTCCCAAATCTTTATCTCTTCCCAGACATCTCCCTTAAATTCTAGACTTACATAATATAACTATCCATTAGACATCTTTAACAGGGATATTCTCCAGGCTTTTTAAAACAGTCTATGTTTAAAATTAAACTTGCCATTTTCATCTCATATTTACTGCCATACAACCGAATGCCTCATGCGAGACTCACTCTAGATCTTAGATGCTGTATACAGTAATGACAAATAGCAATAACTTTGAATTAGGTAAAGCTGGGTTTGAACCTCACCTATGTGACTTAAAATCAGGATGACCTTGGAAAAGTTGCCTAAATTCTCTAAACTTCAGTTTTATTATCTATAAAACGATGATAAAAATACATACAAGCCTATTGAGAAGGTGAAATGGGATGATGTATGTATGTTACATGTGTTCTTTCCAGAGTTGCTCATTTACTAAAAGCACTTACACAAGAGTATTGCTTCTTTGGGGATAATGTCTCACTTCTCATCCAATTGGTTTCTAAATCCTGTTGTTTCTAGCTCTGTAACTTCACTCCAACAATCCTTTCTCTCTTTACCATCCCTGTTAATAATGTCTAATTAGGATCTAGTCATCTCTGCCTCTGTGTTGAAGTTTTCTCTAACTTGGCAGTCCTCACCCATTTTTTCTGTCATCAAGAAACAGGATGGGTGCTGCTCACATGTGGGATTCATTCCCGCAGGCAGTCAAGGTTAAGTACAATTCTAGAAGTTGAGGCTATAACTCCACCCTTTTCTTTCCCATGCCAGGAGAAAGCACATTGGACCAAAAGAAAGGGTAACATCATTAGAGGGGTTAACCTGAATCAGTTCCAATTTATTTCTTAAGTCTTGTGCAAATCTTAGTACTATATTTTTAGTAGCAAACTGCTCGTGACACTTCTGTATGCTGCTACTTCATGATCCAAAGCTCTGTGTTAACCAACTTCCTTTACCAATTGTCTTGCCCCACACTAATCCCATCCTCCACACTATTGCCAGTGTGCTAGTTTCTATTATGTAGACTTTACTATGCACCCTGCATTTTCTATGGGATGAAATTCAACCCCCTTTAGTTTGGCACACAGACGTCTCCAAACGTAGTCCTTTTAGCTTCTTCAGGCTTTTTAAATTTCTATACTTCACCTTGCGTGTGGACTCTTAAAATAGCAAAATAATGGCATTTGTCATCTCTGTCGTCATTCCAGGCCCTCCTCCCCCCTCACTCCCGATCCCACTGTAGTCTGCTTTAGGCTCCAGATGCTCTCTCAAATGTGCCTTTCATCCCGGCCACCCACAAACTGTATAGTGCTAAATGTACTGGGAATTTTTCCATTCAGCAACAATGGGCACTTTGAACACTCCCCTTCCTCCTAATTCTTGGGCTATTCCTTTATTAAATTGCATTTTGGGCTTTTTTATTTTCCTGCCCATACTTTAATATTCTGCCTCCAGGACGCTTTCCTACACAGTTTTCTCTTGTCCTTCAGTTCTTTATCTTCTATTAACCATCTTTGGGAGATTATCTCCTCTCTGGTTCCAAATACCACTGTATACAGATGTCCACCTGATGGTCTTACAAGTGATGTAATAAGCACAGTGTTTCCAGAAGGGACTTTGTCATCCCTCCACCTTCTCCAACAAAACTTCTTCTCATTAAAGTTGCATACTTCTGTAAGTGACACCACCCAATTACCCAATTTCTTAAGCCAGAAATCTATGATAATATATATTTAACCTCTCCCATTCTTTTTTGACAACTATATTTCAACCAGTTATCATATTTTATTGCTTATGTCTCACAAATGTCTCTACAATCTGCCATAATCTCTCCAGTTTCATAGCTGTTACCTTAATGCAGACTGCCATTGTCTCTTACTTAGATTAACTTACCTCCTTCCTCCACTTTAACTCCTCACCAACCCATTCTCCACACTCAACTGCTTATTGTACCTCCATGCAAATCTGATAATAGAACCCCCTATTTAGTTCAAGATACACTTCAAAGATTTAATAAGACTGATAAGGTTTCCAAGACCTGGATTTGGCCTTGCCTACCAGCCCAGATTACTTTCCAACTCCACTCTCATACTGACAGGCTCCATAAACTACATGGAACTTTTTTAGGTCCTCTTATTTCTTTTTGTCTCTGTTTTGCCTGCATGAGATGCTCTCCTCTCCTCCTCCCTTCCTTTGCGTGGTTTATTCCTACTTAAGAGTTCCTATTCTTTAGGATTGATGATGTCTCCCCACTGTAGATTTCTAAGTTCCCAGTACTTCCCATACCACTGCATCACGTTTCGCCACTGGAAGCTCTCATTCTGTATGACTGCCAGTAATTAGATTCTAATTGGAGAGCTATAAAAATGTTATCTACATATATTTAACATTTATTTCAGCCTAATACATTTGAATGTACCATTACTCACCAGTTGTGGTTTTGTTTGTTTTTGTTTGTTTGTTTGTTTTTGGCTTTTTTTTTTTTTTTTTTTTTTTTTGATGTAGGGGTAATGACTTTTAATTTGGAGATGGGTCCATTGACTGGAAGTTCGTTGTTTTTCTTTATCATAGTATACCATGTGTAAGTTCTAGTTTTATTTAAAGTGGAGTTATAACTTCACGTGGAGTGAAAACTTAAATGTTTGCCAGCCAACCTGAATGTAGAATTCTCTGGATTATTAAGACTTTTTTCTGAGATTTTTCTGGTAGTCTATCCTATACCTAGTTTTTTTTTTTTAATGTTTATTTATTTTTGAGAGAGAGAGAGAGAGAGAGCGTGAGTGGGGAAGGGATAGAGAGAGAGGGAGACACAGAATCCAAACTAGGTTCCAGACTCTGAGCTGTCAGCACAGAGCCTCATGCAGGGCTCAAACTCGGGAATGGCGAGATCATGACCTGAGCCGAAGTCCGATGCTCAACTGACTGAGCCATCCAGGTGCCCCAATTGTATACCTAGTTTTGATAGAAAAGTTTTTACTGATTCTTCTTTACTGAGTCTTTCCAAAATATTCAACTTAACTTTGGAAGGAACAACTCTTTCCATTTTATACTCTATTTCACTGAATTATGTAAGCAATCTTTAATTATATTACATGGTTACAATAATAAGTTAAGTGTCATAAACAGTTTGGGCACAAATACAACTAATTCTTGGCAAGCATGCAATTCAACCAATGAGAGAAGTGTGTAGGCTTACTGGAGTGTAGCCAACTGCCTGTGAACTTTCACTGAGTCCTGAATGTTAATCAGTTTGCTTTGCAAAGGCAATTGATAATATTAGCTAATTTGCCAAGTCAGCTAAGTGGAGGTCTGTTAAGAGTGCTTTGTTATCATAGGTGTCTCTCTTCCACATTGACTGTAGGTACTGTGAGGACAGGAGATGCATGCATGTCTTAGAAATGGACCATCTCTCTTTTTATCTACCACTACACTGACCACCATGTGCTGGACACATATATTTGCTGAAGAAATGAAAATATTAATAAACATGTGGAGTACATACCTCTTCTAGCCTGTCCTTCCTCCACTATAGCTCAAGTGCCAATTGCTTGCTTAATTTATGCTGACTTTCCTGACCTCTCTATCCTCCAAAGTAAAATATGTAACTTTCCTTTCTCTGCCCCACTGTACTCTACAGTTCCAATATACCACTTTAAAAAATTCTCATTAACATTTGATTTTGTTTCTATTTCTCTTTAATCCATGACATATCTCCTGAAGGCAGAAAAATGTCATTATTTTTATATCTTGTGTTTAATATATGAATTGCATATGCTATTTATTCAAGAACATTAATTAAAAGAATAAATAAAATAGTTCTGCCATGTAGGTATTCTTTTCATCACTTTAGGTGAAGAAATTGAGGCCAGAAAAATCGAACATTTATCAAATGAATCTTGAGGTTTCCTTTATCCCAAAGCTCATGTTCTTTCAATATGGTCATGTCTCCTTCAATCACTTAGTACAATAAAACCTCTTCTAGAAATGGAAGTAAAGCATTTCCTGGCCCAAATTAATTCTTCTCACCTGCCAGCTATTTGTGAATATTAATATTCTCTTGTTTTTTTTTTTAATAGACTCATAGGTAAATGTCAAGGAGGAAGGGCAGATGAAGAATGCTCAGGAGAAAGGGTACAAACCTGAGCAATAAGGAGAAGTATGTGGTTTGAATTAGGGGAATGTGGAGGTTGAGGTGGGAAAGATTGTATAAAGCACACCAGACTCAAGGATATAGATTTACCCTATGGTATTATTTAACTCATGGAATGAGAACATTTGTATAAATTACCCATGCCATTGTTCCCCTCCATGGAGGACACTGTATTTCCCATGTGTGGTTTGGGAAGGCTTCCTGGAGTAGATTAATTTGAAGTAGTATCTTGAATGGTAGAGAAAAATAGAGCTTAGTATTTGGAAAAAGGTATTTAATCTGCAGGCTGCAAGGCCAGTGATATTGAAGGAATTGACAAAAACAAAAAATAGGCAAATCCCGATGGTGGGTAGTGTGAGAAGCTATTGCAACAGAGAGCAGTGGAGAATCTGTAGACTCTTTTCATTAATGATTTTTCCAGGACCTCCAACTCTGTAGCACTGACCTGAGTTCATCTTTGATTTTGTCCAAATCAGACTTGCATAGTCCTCCTCTTAGTTCTTCAGACAACATATCTTACGCTAAATCTCTTTGTTCCCAAACTAACAACTTCATGTTTTAGAAAGTTCCGATCTGAAACCAATTCTCTAGTTTGTTTTTGTTTTTTTTTTACATTTCTATAACTTATTTTCCTTCAGCATACTTAACAAAGTAGAAGTTCAACTTTTTGTGTTTTATACCATAGATTAGCTGTCTTCCATATCATCTAAATAAAACATGTCTAGGATATACTACTCTCCTCATTTTTAGCTTTTATGGCAAAGATATACCTCCTTGTGGTCATTTACTTCAATATCATTCTTTCTATATTATCGTCTCTTATTTTTCTTTGCTACTTATAAATTCTCTTAACCTACAACAAGATGGGTCGGTGGTCTCTTATTTTTCCATCTACCAATTTACTTCAATCACTTTGCAACGAATTTTCTTCCCCTAAAATTAAATTGTCTATCTTTACTGAAAATTAAAAATACAGAATGATTCAAATACATAAAATATAAATATCATTTTTGTATACTTTGTTTATCTTCGTGTTTAAATCCCTGGCCCATCGTTTGTTGACGCCACAGATTATTCAGGTAAGCCATTAAGTCCTTTTAAGTCCATGTTACTCTAACTACAAAATGGGATTGACAATGGCATCTACATCATATGATTGTTTTGAAGATGAAATAAGAAAAGCACCAAGATCACCATATGATTGCTACATAAGAACTTACTAAAAGGTCGTTGTGGACATTGTTATAACACAGGAATATGTATTTAGTTGAGTTTAATTGTTAGGATAGATCATATATTTGCTATTGAGACGTTGTATATGTGGCTAGTCCAAACTGAGAGGCATTGTAAAGGTAAAGTATGAACTGAATCTCAAAGACTTTATGAAGAAAAGAAGGTAAAATATGTCATTAAGTTTTCATATGTTTACATGTTCAAATGATAATTTAAATGTACTAGATTAAATAAAATCTATTAAAATTCATTTAGCTTTAATTTTTTAAATGTGGCTACTACTACTAGAAAAACTTTAAATTACATACATAGCTTGTATTTGTAGCACATATTACATATCTATGCATAGCATTTCTACAGATAATGATAGTCACACACTCTGGAGTGGGTTTAATTTTACTTAGAAGTCCTGTCATAATCTTTCCATCTCAGATAAAATTGTCATTTATAATAAACTTTTACTAATTCTTACAATATATACATATTTCAAATATTTTGACTCCTTTTATAAGATATATAAAAGATGATCTCTCAGGATTATAGACTTTATTTTTTTTTAACATTTATTCATTTTTTTGGGAGACAGAGAGAGAGCAGGAGAGGGGCAGAGAGAGAGACACACACACAGAATCCGAAGCAGGCTCCAGGCTCTGAGCTGTCAGCACAGAGCCTGATGCGGGGCTTGAACTCACAAGCGGTGAGATCATGACCTGAGCCGAAGTCGGAGGCTTAACCGACGGAGCCACCCAGGCACCCCAGGATTATAGACTTTAAATAATCAACTTATAATTTGAAATTCTTTCTATGTCCTATATTTGCCAGATACTCTTATGTAGCCTCTGAAAATAATAAAGATGTAAATGAGCATCATATATTTATGTACCTAGTTAATTTATATCTGTGTGGGCAACTGAAGATCCATGTGGTAATAAATGGGAAACTTAGTTAATTTTACTATAAACCATGCAGGTTACCTGATCCATGGTTAAAAATGCTTCCTAGAAGAGCCTATGTAAGTAAAAGAAATTGTTTAAAAGCTGTGTCTGGATATAGGGCTGTTCTACAACTGTATATCCTGCCTCTTAATTGTGACCTTGTACTATGAGAAAACCCTAGTCCCCAGAATGCCAAGAATTGTCAAGAAAAGAGGCTTCTCTAAATACAGTCACCAAACACCTCAGGCTAAGGGCCTCGGTTTTGGTCTCTCCAAACTGGGATGAGCTCCAATAATCTCTATGTCAAAATAAGATAATGATACATAGCATATTGAAATCAGTATGAACATATACCTACTTTTTTATATTTATATACGCCACAGATCTTAAAAGAATAATCTTAGATATCCGTCCATTACATTGATAAAGAAAAACAAACTGCTCAGATGTTCACGAGGGAAGACACATGACCAGACTTCCCCCATCTCTCTGTCCCATTCCAGCCCCCACAGCTGAGATGCATGGGGACTCCCACTCTGGCCAAGCAGTGCTCTACGTTGGTGCAGGTTTAGGCTCTCTCATCCTGCTCTTTGTTTCTCTTTCTTAGACACGTTCAAATTCAGAGGAAGTGAAAATTGAAATTCATTTCCCTGTAAAGTCCTCTCTCACATAATTTCAACCTAACATTTTGTCTTCCTGAAAACTTTTCAACAAAATTTCTCTTAAATACCACTTTTCTAGGAGTCTATTCTTGGCCTCCAAACCTTCCACTATGAGCCCCAGGTCATCTATACCTCTGTCTTAACCCCTGGTGATATCTTTTCTTTACTGTCCTTTTTATATAAGTCTCATTCCTTCTACAGTTGTATACATTCGTTGATAGAACTCCTTTATACTTTACATTTTAACCCCTTGAGTTTGACTTTAGTGTTTGCTTTCTTACCATACACTGTACCTAGATGATTCATCTACTTTGTGACTTCAATGACCATATAGTATATGAATACACACTATATGATAGCCAAGTGGAGTTTATAAAACTTAGGCTCAGATCTCTTTCCTGGTATTAACCTAGTAACTTTAATTTCCTATCAGACCTCTCCATTTGGATGTCATGCTAGCATTTCACACTCAACCTGTTTGGTATGTTTCTCCTCTTTCTACCCCTCAAATCTGTTTTCTCCCTCCATGAATTTGAGGTCAGTAAATGGCACCACTAGGCACCTGCTTTTCCAACTCAGAAACTAGGGTATCATCCTTAATTTGTCCCTCTTCCTTACCATGTGCATACAATCAACGGCTAGGCTAGCCTCTGGTAGAATAACCATATTCTACCTTTTAAATATCTTTGGAATCTGGCCACATCTCTTCATTTCCAGACCATTCCCATAGCATAAGCCACCATTATCTTTTTCCAGAATTTACTGCAGCAGCTTCTGCTTCCAGTCTGGCATCCCTCAATCTAATCTCCTATTGAAACCCAATAAATTTTGTAGATCTAATCATGTCATGCCTCAACAGAATTTTTATTGGTCCTTGTTTTCCTTGGTATAAAAATCAAATTCCTTGAGTTAGAAAAGCAAAGCCCTAATATCTAACTTTACTTATCTCCAGTTTGATCTTTTGCTGTATTCCTGTTCTTACCCTGTGCTCTAGCTATATCAAATACGCAGTCCCCTAAATGTAACCATATTTATTCTCTTTCTTTCATTGTCTCTGATGATCCTTTGACTTTCCCCCATGTATCTCTATCCTGTCTCTCTGCCTCTCTCCCCACCTTCCCTTCTAGGACTTGGTAGATGTCTCCCTTCTGCTTAGAATACATGTTCCATCTTCCCCTCTCACTCTTCAAATTTACTTCCATTTATTCTTTTGGACTCGGCTTAGATGTCACTTTTATCAGGATGGATTTTCTCACTCCAAGGATAAATTAGGTTCTCCTTCCATTTGTCTCCATAGAATTTGACTTTTACATTTGTAGTAATAACTATCATGTTTTTTTCCTAATATTTTATTTCTTGCTGTAAGATAATTTACTTGAGTACAGGGACTGTGTTTTATTTAATATTATGTCCTAAACACCCAGTCTGGCACATTAGAAATACTGAATAAATGAATTTCCTATAGCAAAATGGCAGCATGCTGTAGGCATTTCAATCCCTTAAATTTTAGATGATTTTACCAGTGAATACTGTAATAGGAAGCAATCACACAGAAAGAAAGTGATAGGACAGAAAGGAAAGGGAGAGGGCTTATGGTCTCATACTTTCCAAGTAGACTCTAATGTTGAAAACTAAATCATCTGCATATTCCATCTTAAAGTCTCATCCTATAGGCTAATTCTAAACTCCATTTCCCTAAACTCCAAGGACACAGAATGACCTTGCCAAAAATCCCAGAATAAATACCGTTCACTGGACCAGAATCCTAGAATAAAAATGTGACCATGTTGCTCTAAGCTTGGTCTTTTTATACTAACTACTAAGAAATTTCTTCAGGGTCCTCAAAAACAAAAACAACTAAAAACTTTCCATCTTTAAATGATAACACTTTGTTTCTTTCACCTTGGCAGAATCAGGTTTAAACACAAGTTTAAAAATGTGTACATTCTTTGTTTTCTAAATACTCTTAATATTACTCAATAAAATAATCAAGGTTATTTTTCACACTTAAGTAGAAATATAAGCTTCCTTTACTTACAGTAAAATATCAAAAGGCCTTGCTGTGTCATGAATTAAGTGTTACTCCATATATGATAAGCTGCTTTTGTACATATATGATAAATGGGGTGGGATAAGCCATTCACTCTGTCATTCAGATGGTCAACACTGTTGTTTCTCCAAATTAGTTTTATTATGTACTTACGCCATAATAGCTGGACAAATGGGATAAATTCAGATCTCATAGACAAAAACAAATTAAGAAGCTAAAGCTTTCTTCTTTTCCTAGACTATTGCATTTGTAATTTACGCAGTTCTCAAAAGAGTGAAAATAAGTCTTACTTAAAAATAAGAAAAGTGGGAAACAGCCTTTGCTTCTGAGAAATACAAGGGTTATTTATAATTCAGCCTCCAGAGAACTAAAGAACAAATAGCAGAGAAACAGAAACCAGAGTATCTACACATTTGAAATGTAACAAGTAAATAAATTATACTAGTTGTACACTCACGCTGTGCTGGTATATTATTATAGTGACAATTGTCCAATAGCAGGCTGATAGATTGCCATTACTGATATATGATGCTTAAATGGGCTGGGTTACCATAGGACACCTGCAACTGGCCCAAAGCTACTTACAAACTTCTATGTGGTGACTAATAAACATAGATGAGTTATATACACATTAGAAATGTAGTTGGCAAGGTCTACTGATATTAATATGAGCCACATGATCACAACAGAAAACACATACTCTTCATCACTTTGGTCATTTCTGGAGGCTTGTTCTTTCTTTCTTTTCTGAATTGGGGATAATTTTGCCATGTTTTCTGAGTCAGGTACAGAAGTATAACATAACTAACCCACATTCTTTAGTAACTAACTGTAGTAACTAACTCTAGTAGCTAACTAACTAGTAACTAACCCAAACTCTTCAGTGTTAAATTTTCTATAGGTTAGAAACTATGACCCAAGATAAATTTACTCTAGCTGTAGTAACTAACCCAAACCCTTCAGTGTTAAATTTTCTATAGGTTAGAAACTATGAACCAAGATAATTACTCTAAGAATTCAAAATACATTAACACAAATGAACATTTTATTAAAGCTGAGAGATACCATATTGAAAATGGTCTCTGAAGATAATTAATAATTTTTTAAAAAGCCAAACACTTTTTTATAATTAAGGTAGAGAATGTTTTCTGCATATTAAAAAGAGATATGTGTCCACTTTAAGAGTTTCTGTTAAAAACAAAGAAGAGATATAACACCATAGCACTTATCCTTATTTCATAAGAATTAGGCAACAACTTACTTCATATCTCAAAGACCCAACAAAGGTATTAGAGATCTTGCGAATAAAGTGCTATTCTCCCTTTATTCATTCCTGAAGAGTTTTTCTCATACTCATTATGTGACCAAGTGATCACATTCTTAACTATAATCAGATTTGTCAAAACATTAAATAAGAAAGCAGAAGACTCTGGGATTACACTTTTAGGTTTGACAATATATCAGTGTTATGGTAGCGCCAAAGTACCATTTGATAGATGACTACCAAGTAGTTTGGCTAAGAGTTTGGAAAAACATGAGTCATTTGCTGTCCCAGTTTTTATTTTTCCCTCGAGCACTATCAAATGATAGTAATATATATGCATATTACAATCCAATGGAAATAAATAAAACAGTGAAGGGAGGTGAGGTGGGCTGGGGGGAAAAGGAATACACTGTTTGAAAGCCAAAATATCAGATTACTTACTTACATCGTAGAAGTAAGACAAGGAGAACACGATGGTAGAGCAACCATCCCTGAAGACTGGAGAAACTTGTCAGGTCAAAACCGAGAAATTCCAAATGGTTGTACATGTCTCATTCCTGAGGGCAGACAACATGAGGTAGGATTTTATTATAAATGTATCACTCACTTCACAATGGATAGAGTTGAAACTGGGAGGGAATCTTGGAAATGCCCTTATGCTACAGAATTAACAGTAAAAAGGTGACTTATTAGATAGGTTTTAGCACCTAAGCAGAATAAGCATAATATCCAGGCAGCTCATTGACTTTGTAGGCTATAATAGAATGATAATTAATCATTGCACATACTTGCATACCATGACCAGAGCTTCTAGTATTGATAACTTCATATTACTCTAGATGACTTATTAAAGGTTTTTACATAGGAAGACATTAGAGAACAAAGTGTAAATACTGGAAATTACATTCTGCAATAAGGAAAGAAAATGAATGTTTTCTATGGGGGTATAGATAAAATGTTTTAGAAATGGGCAAAGAATTCCATCAGTTATGAAGGAAGCTTGGTAAATAATTTAAAGCCCGCACTTGAATAAGAGAGTCTTTAGAAGACCAACTTAGAATACTTAATCCATTAAAATTTTTTTTCTAACATTTATTTATTTTTTGAGGGACAAAGAGAGCATGAGCGAGGGAGGGGCAGAGAGAGAGGGAGTCACAGATTCTGGAGCAGGCTCCAGGCTCTGACCTGTCAGCATAGACCCTGATGTGGGGTTTGAACTTATGAACCGTGAGATCAACCCACTGAGCTACCCAGGCACCCCTAATTTATTCATCTTTAAAATTTCTATAGAAAAATTTTAATTCCAAATTGTTGTCACCCTTATATTTAATGCTGTATTTCTCAGCCTTCCTGATTCTTTGAGTTCATTTGGCATCATCCAGTTTAAAAATAAGAATAACCAAACATTACTTATAAGGTATATCTGCTAAAAGAATATGTTTTTTTTTGTCTACTACTTTGTCATATTTGCTGTCTTAGTCCTTTCGGGCTGCTGTAACAAAATGCCATAGATGGGGTAGCTTAAAAATGAGAAAATTATTTCTCACAAGTCTGGAGTCTGGAAGTCCAAGATCAAGGTGCCAGCAAGAACATATTCTGGTGAAGACCCTCTTCCCAGGTCATAGCTGATGGCTTCTCACTGTGTCCCCACATGTTGGAAGGAACTAGGGAGCTCTGTGGGTCTCTTTTAAAAGAACATTAATTTCATTCATGGGGCTCCACCCTCATAACCTCTTCACCTGCCAAAGACCTGACCTCCTAATATCATCAAATTGGCATTAAGATTTCAACAAATAAATTTTGAGAGGGCCAAAAACATTCCTACTATAGACTTGCTATTCCCCTTTGTTAATGGGGCTTACCAACTAAATGCTTAATAACCTTCTTTAGAAAATAAAATACTAGGCTAAGTATATCCAGAATTAAAGTCTAGTTTTAGTTTTTTTCACTTGCTTGGGGTGTTTATGAACAAAATCACAACTTACATTAACTTGTTTTCTATCAATAACATAAAGTATCAGATACCCTACACTTTCCATGAGAATATTGAGAGTGAATTAAATAAAGCCAGGAACAATTGTACTAATTTGCAAAGTACTTGTGGAAAAGGTCATAGTTTAAACTCATATATATTCTGGTTGCATTAAATTACTTGTATTGGAAGAGACTGTATTTCAGATTAATCAGAATTATAACAGGGTAAAGAACACATAGCAAATGGTGCAATAGGTTGTACAGAGAAGAGGAGAATGACAAAAAAGTTGATGTGGACACAGATGAGGACAAGTGTGAGAAAGGAGCTAGAAAGAAATGTAGATGAATTATAAGACATGGAAGAAAAAACAGGAAAATAAGGTAAAACAAATATGGAAAAAAAGGACACTCACTCCCTGATGTAGGAGAATCCGTTTCCGAGATATACATCTGTGTTTACTGCTCTAAAAGCCAAATGCCCTAGGTCCCCCCATCCATACTTTTGAATGGGAAATTTTAGAGTTGGAAGCTCCACCACTTAAAAAAGTTGTGTTGGCCAGTCTTTTAAGCTTTTATAGCCACCAAACCTGAACCACTACGTGGTAGGCCCAGGGCATAGATAAAACCGGGACTGTATTCCCATGCCCTTCTAGTTACATTCTCCTACTTCCTCATCAAGGAATTTCATGAAGCACTCCCAAAGGAGACAGTGACTCTGATCACATTCTTCATCAATTGAGATAAAATGACGAGGGATTCCTGCCTTTTCAGTCACAGGCTTACCTAAGGTCCAGTAGAGTCCAAACAACACCCTTAAACGTACTCCATTTACACCTTTGGTTCTTCCTGAAGCACTCAAAAAATCTTGCTTCTTTGCATATGTTCCAATCGGTCAGATGATCAGGTTCATACAGCTCTTTAAGGGTCCCTAGAACAAACAACTCAACAGCAATATGGGCAGTATCTGTGCCTGACAAAATTTCAAGTTAAAAGCAGTCAGTCTAAGACATTCTAGGATTATAAAACAGCAGTAGGAACAAAAAAAAAAAAAAAAAAAAAACATGTTAACTTTCTCTTTCTCAGACTATGTTTTTATTTTCCAGGATTTCCCTCCCTCCACCCAACATTTACCCATTTTTCTACGGGATTATGTATACTTTATCTTCTTTGTCAATTTATCCCATCTGCCTGTTAGGCTAGTTTAGGGAAGCAAGTTTTGTGCCAAGTGGAAGAAAAGCAGCATAATTAAATTTCACCTGTTATTATCCTCATTGGTATTTCTAGTAAGTTAAAATCATAATGGGAACTTTTAGTGGGGCTATTAACAAAACATGAGATGTTACTGGAAGTTTAATGGCTGCATCTTAGAGCTCCTAAGAGCAAGCGGTACAGTTGCTAAAATGCTAAATGAACTTCCTTTACCAGGTGGCTCACATCTTAGAGACAGCCCTTTGTCTTGAGCATGTTGATAATATCTTAAAGTCATATCATGATTTCAATTATTTATCATTTCTTGGACCCTACTGCAATAGAAAAATAAAAAAACAAATGGCATCTTTCTAAAGTCTTTTTCATTTTGCTGTTGTGAATATTATAAGTCAGGTGAATTTGATAAATATTTCTTGTCGATCTTCAAGGAATTCTTCATAAATGTAATACTAGACAGTAATTATGTTAGGTTCATCTTTTTTTTCTTTGCCTTGCTACTTTGCCTTTTTCCCTATAAATTAGGTATTTTGAATTCAAAGACCATCAGGGAAGGAACATTTCTTTTGAATGTAAAGTACTTTTCATCCTATGTGGAATTATTGGGAAATGTGATGAATATCTTTGAAAATCTATAGTTATTGGTGAAGAAAAATTCTAATACTATCTCAAATGTTATGATAGGCTTGAAATCAGCATGGGGGATAAGCAAATAGCTAAACGCAAATAAAATGAGTTTGCAGTCTCATGTGCCCTTTTCCATTTCTGGTCACAAAGACATTGGTAACAGAACAAACTTCTCATGGTAAAACGTAAGCTGCATTTGTAAAATGAGAGAAGTTTAGGATTCATATAGTGATAGTGTAACACAAAGCAGAACAGACAACTACATTTTTGCCAGTGTGATTGAACAAAGTCTATGACTTAATCCTTATTTAATCTTGGTCTGACTCCTAAGAAATGCTGGTTTCCAATATGGTTATTGACCATTCATTGGATTGCTTGCAGAATTAACTGTGTGCCTTGGAGCAAGTCACAACTTTCTGCCTTCAAGGTTCTTCTATAAACAGAGGATAGGCTGCGACATACATACTCTTCGATTTTAAGGTAAAATAAACTGTGGAGTAAAGAGATGCCATCCTTAACACATCATGGAATACTCTGTTCTCTGCTCTAGGGGACAACGTAGTAAAGATGGAAGTTTCTGATCTCAGATGCATCCCTCTCTGGGTCAGGCAGTGTGACGTGCAGACCTAGTGGCAGTAACTTAAATAAGCCTGATAGTATTCAACAGTTTAATCTTCTGTATTTGGAAGATGTGTTTGTGTACAGAGTTTTCACCAGAAAGTTTTTATAACAAACATTTTATGTCAGAAGTTTATTTTATTGGTAAAATATTAAATAATATACAGAATTAAAAACTGCACTTACACTTCTGAGAAGAAATAAATCTTGGACAAATTATATGCTTGTTCCTGAGATTCCCTAAATTTATTCCAGTAGCTGTGCACTCAGACAGTACAAACCTTTATAATATAATCCTTTTCACAAAGTATTACAAAGTTTCTGCAGCTTCTTTAGTTGTACACACATACAGACACACACTCACACATGCATATACAACACTCATACACGTATACACAGTACCCACATACATGCACAGAACATGTATGTGTGTGCATTAAAAACAAAGAAAATACAAGTCCCACATTTTAGTCTGCAGTGATAAAACTGTTTAGCAGAGGTCTCCAAATTGGTATATAGCAGAGTGACTTGTCACACAGCTGCAAAGACTGTTTCAGTATTTCCATAGTAAACCTCATTTTCTGAGGTATTGTATTTGAGCCTTAAAAAAACTACATTACACTGAGCAAACCTGACATACAAGGTCTGGAATTTTAATTTTTACATATATATTTTTATATATTTCTTTTCAAAACAGTTTTTATTTTCCCAAATTATTAGTTTGAAAAAAATGAGGTTTACTGGTTTGACCTATTTTTTTTTCTTTTGCTTCTAAAACTCAAAATATCCTAGAAACTGTCAAGCAATTAGTTTTTAAAGTAGTCTACCTTTGGTATTGTTAAAGAAAAAATAATCTAAAATGGCCAAGACACATACTGTACAAATGCAGTAACTGCCTTTAAAAGAAATGCCAAGGAAATGTTATCTTTTAACAAAACATGTATTTACATTACAGCAGTTTTACTACAGGGACACAGGTATAAAAAAAGAAAACCAGTATTCTACATATAAATATGTATGATACGAAAAATACTTCTTACTTAAATTTGTATGAAAACAGTGCTCCAAATATTTCTTAAAAATTGTCTTCAATAGGTGACAGGTGTTTAAAATTGAGCTAAGTGCTTTGCTTTTATTTTAAAGTTCATTTCCAAAAGAAGGAAAATAAAGTAAAAATATTAGGTTCTTAATTTAAAACATTGGGCAAGGGTCTAAGAAGAAAATTCAGTCTTTAAGAATTGCAACTTTTTCAACTTTAGGACACGTTTCTCCGGCAAAAGATGACTAATTTTAATGGAAATTTAGCCTAAATAAAGATACCATAAGATTAGACCAGTGGTTTCCACATTCTCTAATCTTTTGATTATGCAGTGTTTTTTTTTTCTTTGCTTGTTGTGTCCTTTAACTAATATACCACGATTTTCAAGGATTTCTTTCTGCCATTAACTAAAGAAAGAATAGGTCAGTTAAAAAAAAATAACCATAGTTTTTAAGACTTCAAGGAAAGTATTGCACTTGTACAGAAACAAAAAAAAAAAATCTTTTAAACTAAATAGCCAAGGCAATCATTCTGAGACTGCAAATAACACATGGTCTAAAAGGTCCAACTATTAAGAGCAAATATGAAGCCTGGAGAGCCCCCTCCAAGCATGGAATATTATTAGAATAATGTTAAAGCATCTTCTCCCGACTGGGAGACTGTTAAGACTTTTTGCTTTAGACTTTTAACATCTTTCTAAACTCCTGCAAAAATTAATCTCTCATACATTTTAGGAGGAAAACCAAATCAGAACACAAAACCCAACAGAAAAGGAAGGTAAACATACCATATTATGATGACATGATCTCTGGAGTCCTATTTTAGGTACCCAATATTCGAAAGTGAAAGTAGCACAATGGTTATATACCTTACTATTTTTAATCCGACCACTTCTCTTTTTAATATAAAACTACACTTGAGTATAAAAATATGTCAGCAAATTATACAGTCAACAAAAAAATCACACACAAAAAGTTAAGACTTAAGAGACCGATGAATCGGAAGTTTTTAAGAGTTGACCTAATCTTCAAACTAGTTGGGGAAAGAGAGGCAGAGATGTCAAGAGGCAGGGATGGAAAGGATGTGGACAGGGGAGAAGAGAGTGGTGGGGGGAGGAGACAAAATTTAAGAGGTAACAAAGAACTTGGTTGCACAGAAGGGGAAGTGATTTTATGTTCAAAATCTGAGAGTGCTTGACAGTCAAAATGTTTTATCACAGTTTCAGAAATTGAACTACTTAAAAAAAGACACAAAAAAATACAACAAAAAACAAAACCCAGAGTCCTTCCCTTGTTACAGTGTACTCATTTTTCAAAAATCCATTTCCAGTAAATTAAGTAGAATCCTGATAAGTGCATAGTAGGGATTCAGTGACCTCCACCCGTCTGAGAAGCTTTTCTTACTGTGTGTCACTTGAGGTAATTTGAAGGGCCCGATTAACTGCGAACTGGCTTATCTGTACCTTTATGAAGTTATATGTTGTATTTCATGTGGCTTAGCAGAGGGCCTCTAAATTTTATATCTTATTCACAATAAAAAGGACATCTTAGAAAACTAGTCATTCACGTACCACTCTCTGTATGGGGGTAAAGGTTAATTCACAACAAATTTATACAGAAAATATACAAATGCAATGTTACGGGAGAAAAGTCCCATCAACAGAATTAGGAACTTCTTTCTAAGAGTGCATGTGAAAAATATCCACAAACTTACAGTACAGCAAGAGAAAACTAAAAAGCTAGAAATATAATGTTACATAAAAACCTTATGGAAATCCCAAAATTTTAGGTTTCTGCAATAAATGTAAAAATATTCAAGGTGTCATTATTTGGCCTAGCAATACACTATGATAAAAAGAAACACTAGCATATCACAGCTTCTTGGTCATATGACATTTGCTTTGTATAACAAGCAGCTTTTTTTTTTTTTCCTTTTTTTAAAAGCTGTCATATCCTAACACATCCATTGAAAGTAATACACAATCATGGCAGGAAACCATTTGAGATTATGCTTTGGAGAATAGCAATGTGATATGACTATTCGGTTTTGTTTTGTTTTGTTCAAGGAGAATTAATTATTTCCTTCTTTACATTATTCCATAAAAGATTAAAGATTAAAAGATTAAAAGAACCTAGACAGAGGTTCTCAGACTAGGACGACACTAGTCTATAAATGAAATTTAAAAACAATACTATATTTTATTGACCAAAAATTTCACTGATAAAGCCTTGTGTGATACTAGAACTTATTCTTCCTTAAAAACAAAACAAAACCACATACCATGATGCAACTCACAGATGAAATTTCCCTCTATGCCATATTTTACCTACATGATTTTGAAATGGTATTCAGAAACACAATCAAACTAATAAGATTAAAATCTGATTGCAAGTTTCCTTTTACTATAAACAGATGAGCTGAAATTCTCTGTATTGGAAATTCCTCTAACAGTTTTGCCCTAAGAACATGAAGATGTATTATATAGTACTCAAATTTAAGTGGTTTTTAAAAATACATAAGTGTTTGTAGAGTTATGACAGCTAACCAACACTTTCAATGCATTTTAAAAAGGCACCAATATAAAGAAATTTTATAAGCATTTAATACATTAAATTCAGGATCTTAAGATACCAGTTACTGTATATTTTAATTACTTTGCAGAAACTGGAGGTTTAAAAACATTTCTAAGATAACTCTCATATATACAAATTTCAATTTCACCCCTACTCTTTTCTTTTGCATTTGGAATTTTTTTGGATAATCTTATACAGATAGTACTTACTAAAAATAACATATAAAATATAACTAAAGATGACCACAAATGTAATGTATCCCTTTTTGTAAAATGAACATTTCAGAGTTAAAAAAAATAATGTAGCCAGTACCTCTTAAAATCTAAGTTCTCTCTTGAAACTAGGGGCATACAGTTTTTTGTTTGTATTTTTGCAGCTTTTTCTGTTCTTTTTCTACTTTACAGAATCATTTTGGAGATAAGATGAAGTCACACTTGAAAAATAAGTAAAACATATTTTCATCTAAATGCCTTCACTGATGTCAAGACTTTATAACATATCATAAAGACTTCATAGTTTTGTGAGGTGTGGAGCCGAGACCAGGGAACTATAAATAAAAACATCAAGCTCACCAAAATATTCTTGTCTTTTTCCATTTGCCAACAAGTAAAAGTTAATCATTTTTCTCTTCTGTATCTTCCTATTCAAGTTATTTTTGTTTTTTCACTTGGGAAGTTCTACCAAATCAGCTTAAAAATCCTTTTCTTATTTGTTTTAATCTATTCTGAAAGTAGATTGTAAAGGCCCCAGGTTTTAGTTTAATAGTCCTAAAGACATACTAATAACTTCTTTAATATTTCTTAATACAATCTGGTAAAGTAAGTTTACTAAATTCCTCAGGTATTGACTATAATTTTAACTCTTTAAGTGCTCTTGCAACACATGTGGTCACTCTAATTGCTTCTTTCCATGACTTTTCTTTAAAGGAGTGTGTATGTGCGCGCGCATCCACACACACACACACACACACACACACACACACACACACACACACTGATGCACACATACAGCTGCTTGTATGTATGAAGGAAAGCCATTCCTTACTTTGTAGCCAAATCTAAATCCTGGTCTCTCGTCCTCCCGTTTTGTCCCTCCAGAAAATTCTCAACGGAATGTTTTAACAACTCGAAATCTCTTCCAATCTGCTGATTGGTCATTTTCACAGTTCTAAAAAGCCAGATTAGAATGGCTTTTTAAAAGTGATTGACCACTATTAGAGAGAGGCAGCACACATCTCCAGTAGGAGCTGGAGATAAATATCTGGGTAAAATTAGGGCAAAGCAATGCAATGAATTTCTGAATTTTTGCCAAACTGGAAAAGAGAGGCTAACCCATTTTCATGCCCCTCCAGTACTCTGTAATGTGAAATCTCACCTAAATAAACTGGGCATATAACTGTTATGTAATATTTGATTTATTTGGTGTCTGACCCTCATTTATTTTTAGGCCCTACCAACTTGCATATTTCCTTTTGTGAAGAAGGAAGCATGCAAATATAGCCGTTCAGAGTTCCCCAGAAAGCACCATGCCCACAAAAATTCTAACCTGCACATTTGAATTGACCTCGTCCTCATTTGTCCCTGCCACACCCTGAGCCATCTTTATCTCTTTCTGTTCCTCATATCATGAAGCTAAGAAAGTACAAGTATACACTTGCAGCAGATACACTCTCACTAATATTAAGTCCTTTCAATAAAATAGATTCTCAAAGAGATGAAATCTGAAAGGGAGACTGCATTGGTATTGTCTTCATGGGGGTACTACACAGCTCTTTAGGTCCACCTAAAAACTTCAGCTTCATCCCAGGGTAGGTAGACACATGATTGTTCATACACTGAAAGAAAACAAATACTGAACAGGAAGAAAATTCATAGATGATGCCAGCAGAAATCCACACACAGCCAAAGTTACGAACACACTGCCATCCACGTTTCCTTAAGTTGCAGTAAAACACAAAATCAGTAATCTTAAATTATTTACCTTCCTCCAAAAGGGAAAAAAATAGGAAATTCCAATTTTTTGAGTGGTTAGTGTAGGGGGCGGTAAGGGAATCTCAAAAACATACTTTCCCTTTGAATAAAGTGTATGTTCACAACGTACCAAAGCATGCAGGGGAAAAAAAAAAAGAAATTTAAAACATGACATGTCTCTGGTGCCTTTTCTTAGATTTAAAGGGATAGTTTGGACATTTCTCAAAAAATAATTATAAGAGGAACTAGTAAAGGAGAGCTGAGACAAAATTATTTTCGCCTCGTTCTAGGTGTGTTAGTGCTTAGAAGTTGTTTAAATAAGCAGATGACAAATGAGAAGATGAGTCGAGAGCAGTATCGGGTCAGATTTGTTTCTCCGTCCTTAGGTCTCTAATCTTGCTAGTTCTCACATCATTCTGCATTGAAAACATAGTTTCAGCCTCCTATTTAATGATTTTTTTTTTCAGAGCAGTAATCAGTTACTGCTTAACAGAATCAGTGTTCATAAATGGCTACCAGATAATCCAGCCACGGGCAAGCCTGTCCTCCCTCGACACAAGCAGCAATGTCTGTATCCAGGTATTTCACCCTAAAATGACTTCAGTTGATCTCATTTCGTTCCTTCCCTCTAATGCTGTTGGACTGCACAGAAAAAACAGAGCACCTTTTTATAAATGAAATAAAAAATTTGCACTTGAAAAATGGTAACATGTATGGATTAAAAAAAGATTTTTGTTTGTTTTACTAAGGGACTGAGATTCATTTCTGACAAGGACTTATAAACAGCTGAATGTTTTCCAGACAGAAAACTGTGCAGGACCTGGTGACTTTCGCTTGGAGGTTGGGTTACATTCTAGACCCCCAAAAGTGTAAAAAATAATCTTTGTTTTTTGTTTATCTGTAGTCTGATGTACGGATTACAAAGAAGTTCCCTTTTCCTTGCACCAAAAGTGGTAAATATTATTATTCAAGAAATACTAGAATAAATAGCCCTAATTCCATAACCTTATAGGGTTCAAGTTACCTACCATATTCAGGTCAAATTACTAATTGCTCCGAGATTTTGAGAGCAAAAACCTACAGCAAGAGTTTCATAATCTTCTACTCAAGAAGTAAAAGATGATGGGCTATGGATAGAACACTGGGTGGTCACAGCTTGAAAAAATCAGTGGGAAAAGAGAAATACCAGAAAAGGGATTTCTGAGTAGTTTTTTTTTTTTTTACCCCTACTGTTAGCCTAATTATATTTTTCTGCTGACTGGTTAACACTGATTAAATGCTGATAAAGTGACAATTGTAAGCATACTTTTAGAAACAATTATTTACACTAGGCTGCCATCACATTACAACTTTGAAAGAAAACTTGCCAAACAAATTTATGAAAAGCAGAGGTCCTTTCTGGAAACTACTGACTGCCTCTTAGCCACTCTTAGACCATATGTTATTCTTAAAACTAGATAAAAATACTATCCATTAAAGGTGTTAAAAGTAAGGCTGCCAGGGTGTCTATAAAATGCCAGTCATCAAAACTATGGAAAACAGTGCTTAAGTTTAGAAAAATAAGATCATAGGACCTCAGATGTATTGTAGGTGTCCTCAACTACCTGTAGTTTAAAAGTTTTGCTATATGGTACAGTGTATAACATACCGTATTATAAATTCCATTGGGGAAGTAAACATAGAACCCACAACAACTTATCCACGAATTATCATTGAAAATAACAATGGTTGTGTTCCATGATTTCTAGAGGAAAAAAAAAGTTTACATTTTGAAATGAATTCTTCTTTGAAGAGTAAAATTACTTATACCACTTTAAACTGTGGAAGTTCTACCCAGAAAACTCCAAACTTTCCTGCCTTCAATCATAATCCTGAACGTCCGTGGTAAATTAGAATCTCTTAGGTGAATCTATACGAATCAAGTGATTTTTTTTTTTCCGAGGCATGATATACCTTATATTTATGCATGGCAGAAATGAACTGCTCTTAAACTCCCACAAAATAAACAGGCCAAGTTATCAAGAACAATATCCCCTGTCCCTTCTCTCTTCTTTTTCTTCCTTATTGTAATTAGGCAGAGTAAATGACACTGCATCCACAAAATAAGAATTAATGACAGTAATAATATTAAACAAAAAAAAAAAAAGGTATGTCGACATCTGAGGGAAGGTGGGATTGTAAGTGCAGTATTTCTTCATGTGCAGTTTGTTACTTCATAGGGGTCCCCTTTGGAATGAAAAGGCCTAGTGGAATGTGTGCTCCCCTCGAACAATGTGTGATGAAAACTCATAACGGTCCTGGCTTCTGTAGCCACAGATGTTGCATTCCAGTGGGTCCCGGTAGCCATGGCAACCCATATGAATGGTGTACATGACATGGTCTAGGAAAAGGACTCGGCAGTGCTCACACTTGAAGGCCCTAATCTGTTCTCCTTCTCCATTGAAGACCTTGTAGATGTCCTTCAGAGAGCCCTTAGGAGCCTTGGTGGTGTCCAAAGCCTTGACATCCTCCTTCATGTAAGCTGGGCTTTGTTTCCTCTTGGGATTTAAGGCAGGGTTTCCTTGGTAGGACTGGTGGTCATCATGGCTGCTTTCTGAGTCTGTAGAATCCAGGCAGCTATTGCTGGGAGAGGCCTCTCTTTCCTGGGGTCGACTCTTTGGTCTGATGAGAGAGAGAGGACCATCCATGTTGTTTTCATGACTATCGGAGGTTTCCCTGCTAATGGGTCTTTCTATCCTATTTGGATGATAGACCTGAGAATAAGCTGAGCTTATAACCGGGGCCACCTCAGCGATTGTGCTTGGCGGGTGCTGCATCAGTGGGTGAAGGGCCTCAGCTCCAAGGTAGGTGATTGCATTGTTGATGGCTTGGTCCATCATATGAGACTGCATTAGCTCAGCCTCCTTCTCATATGTTAAGTTCATATCAAAGTGAATGTCTGGGTAGCTGAATCGCATGAGCTTTTCCCCTGAAAGGGGGAGGGCGAGAAAAGTAAACAAAACAAAAAACACAAAACAAAAAACAAAACAAAATTAGCGACTGGATTAAAATATAAATGTACAAAGTTAATTGTCTCCATTTTCTATAATATGATAATCTTATTCTTTAGATCAAGCATTTGGGGCTCTTTAATTCTGCTGAGACTCAAATACTCTCAACCTGCAAAGAGGATTAGTAATAAGAATTTCACAAGCCATTTGCACTTGTTTTAATACCATCATGAAAATGCATCTAGCCGGAAAGGTATGATTGAGTGTATTATCTTATTTTCATTCTCAATTAGAATTTCCACTTGTCTAGAGCTCAGCAACTATAGGCAAAAGAAAAAATACCAGGTGAAAATAAGTCAGAGACTATGCTTGTTTTGCATATTTTAGACATCAGTGACCAAGCCACAAAGATTACAAAAGCGAGAGTGATCTGATTATGACATCTGTCACTTCATTGTTATATAGGGTTAATTTGGTTGATTAACTGCTATATTAGGGAAAAAAAATTATAGACCCAGCATTTGTCACCCTAGAAAATTCAAAGATGACAGCATTAAAATATTGTTAAAAGTTGTACTGTTTGATAAATGGAATGGAATTTAGGACTATTTAAAAACAGTAGTTATTTCTACAAGTAATTTATTTATAAACTTGGAAAATAATATGTTTGTTGTTTTGCTTCTTGAAATGGAGAATTCATCATTTTTACACCACCGTCTTCCTTATTTAGACATATGGGCAATGGTGCTGGTATGTATACCCATCATTAGCTTTATATACTTTACCTTGATTGAGGGATTTTTGTAGTTTTCCCTTTAATATTTACTTCAACAAATTAATATTTTACTTCAACACAGTATCTAAAGATTAACCATAAAAGAGCCTTGTGCACAAAGCATGAGAAGTAATTTTAATTTTTCTCCTTTAAATATTGCCAGCTTTGGAATGCATATTTTATCTTTTTAAAATTCTGCCACTAAAACAATGTGTCACCTGGTTACCTTGATAGGTAAATCTTACAGATAAAGCCTTCTTAAAAATATATGTGGACTTCTTATAAATGTTTAGTATGTTGTTATAGATGGATGCCTAATTTGTTATGTTGATTAAAAAAAATGTTTATCTACAGAGCTGCATTCTGGAAAAGCACTTTTGAATAGCTAGTATTATTTCAGATTTAAAAAGAGGTTTCCAAAGTGAGATCAGGGTTATAATCAGAGCAATGAAAATGGAAGAAAAAAATGATGAGTCTTTATCTCATGGCATCCAAATTAAGATATTGCAATGTTAAGAGTTAAAAAGTTAAGCTAGACAGGCCTAATCTATATTCTCAAAGGTCTTACAGTTTAGAGGGAGTGATAGCAATTTAGGGATCATTTATAATACAGTGTGATATGTACTATGAGATCAAATAAAAATACATATTTTATATTAAGGGAGTAAAAGAAGACTTCTGGAAGAAAGTGGCATCAGAGACAAGAATGTGATGACAAATATTAGCCACATAAAGGAATGTGGGGGTGGAGCAGCTGGTAGGAAGGCTCAGAGGCAAGAGGGCATGACTTGTTCAAGGGATTACTTAAATTTCAGTATATAGCTGACAGTGGAAATAGAAAGATAGCGAAGATAACAACAGGGCTCATTCAACAGCTAAGGAATTTGAATTTCATGCTGAGAGCAATACAGATTAATAGGGTTAAACAGGGAAGTGACTTGACTAGATATTTATTTATAAAGATGGTTTAGGAAGTTATTGCTATAAAGATCATGGTGGTCTGAATTAGTATAGTGGCAGTGGAAAGGGAGAAAACTTGATGAAATGGAGAGAAATTTAAAAAAATATAGTTTCTAGGGCTTGGTGATTATCCAGACTTAGAAAATGAAAAAGAGAAAGAAGTTAAGCATGTAGCCCAAGCTTCTGACCTGGGAAACTTAGTGGACAGCAGATAGAAAAGACGATGAATTCAAGTTGGGAAAACTATGAGTAAAAGCCATGGTCAGTAACTGCTGAGTACAGTCTCAAATTTAGGAGAGAGACCTGGGCTTGACATGTAGATATATAAGTCATCAGTTGATAGAAAGTAACTTCTGAAGCCAAAAGAATAGAAGATATAACCTAAGCATAGGTAAAGTGCGAAGAAGAGAAGGTCAAAAATAGAACTGGGAGAACACTAAGATTTTTATGCCTGCCCACAGACCAAGGCAAGTTGGATTCCTGCCTGGGTCCCATGTTTACAGAGTCCCTTGCTCCTCATGGAATGAGGAAGGTGTAGAGCCAAAGGAATGTGCCTACCTAGAGATTACTCCCTAGACCATACCCTGGATACCCAGGACCCCAGAATTTCTTGCCCAAATGGCACTTGGCTTGCATCAAGGGTTAGCATAGTCTCTTCATATGGTCTTCATAAGTTTGCACACACTTAGGCCTGAAGAGAAGCTAACACACTATTCTTTATGCATGTGGGGCACAATGTGAAAAGAAGTTGAATGTGCAGGCTGAGGTGTCCACATGCATATGCATGAGGCCCCTTTTGGTACTAGACAGAAGTAGAAGTGGGTCTAAGAGAGGGCTGGCTCCAGGTCAAGCAGTGGTTCTGCTCACGCTGTCAAGGTCTGGTATAGAACCCTAAGGGATCTGAGGATTCTATATTTATTTGAACTCAGTTTTCTAAGTTAGGAAGGTAGAACAATAGTTTTTCAGCTTAGAGGAACCTGGGTCTCAGTTGGTTAAGCGTCTGACTATTGGTTTCAGCTCAGGTCATGATCTTGTGGTTTGTGATTTCAAGCCCTGCGTCAGGCTCTGAGTTGTCAGCACAGAGCCTGCTTGAAATTCTCTCTCTCTCTCTCTCTCTCTCTCTCTCTCTCTCTCTCTCTTTCTCTGTCCCTTCCCCACCACCTCAAATAAACTTAAAAAACAGTTTTTCAGCTTAATTTAAAATATTAAAATATTTAAGCATATGAATGGAGGCCTTCATTAGTACTTTTGCCCCATCTGTATAGCTGTTAAGGGTAGATTTATAATGAAGACTGAGAAGGAGCAGAGAAGCTGGAAGAAATGCAAGAGATCAGTGTTGCAGATACTAAGGAAAGAAGTGTTTCAAGAGCAATTAATTATTCAAGAGTGGCAAATGCTCTCTATGAGTTATATAAGATAGTCTAAAAAGGGCCTGCTGCACGTGACACTACGGAAGCCAATGGTGATGTTGATGGGAATCATTTCAGTGGAATGGGGAATCATCTGGAGAAGAAAACCAGGTTGCATATACTGGGGAATGAGTAGAAAGAAAGAAATTATGGAAACCAAGCATAGAGAACTCTTTCAACCACTCCATTTTTGACGAGGAGAAAGTAGGTAGTAGCAGGAAGGAGACTTGGTTTTGAGGGAATTTTTTTTTAACATTTATTTATTTTTGAGAGCCATAGAGACAGAGCATGAGCAGAGGAAGGGCAGAGAGAGTGGGAGACACAGAATCTGAAGCAGGCTCCAGGCTCTGAGCCATCAGCACAGAGCCCGGCGCGGGGCTCGAACCCACAGACCGTGAGATCATGACCTGAGCTGAAGTCGGCTGCCCAACCGACTGAGCCACCCAGGTGCCCCGGGATTTTTTTTTTTTAATGATGAGAGTTTATCATATTAAATACTAAAAGAAAAATGCCAATAGAGGGGAGAGGTGGAAAACGGTGTGGAGGTTCCTCAAAAAAATGAAAATAGAGCTACCCTATGATCCAGCAATAGCCCTGCTAGGAATCTACCCAAGAGACACAGGATTGCTGATGCATAGGAGCACGTGTACCCCAATGTTCATAGCAGCACTTTCGACAATAGCCAAAACATGGAAAGAAACTAAGTGCCCATCAACTGACGAGTGGATAAAGAAGATGTGGTACATATATACAATGGACTACTACGTGGCAATGAGAAAAAATGAAATCTGGCCATGCGTAGCAACATGGATGGAACTGGAGGGTATTATGTTAAGTGAAATAAGTCAGTCAGAAAAAGACAGATACCATATGTTTCCACGAATAGGTGGACTTGGTGAGACTAAGCAAAAACCAGGGGGAGGGGAAGAGGGGAAAGAAAAAAAAGACACAGAGAGGGAGGGAGATAAAACATAAGAGACTCTCAAAGACTAAGAACAAACTGAGGGTGAGGGAGATGGGGGGGGAGAGGGGGTGATGGGCATCAAAAAAGGGCACATGTTGGGATGAACACTGGGTGTTTTATGTAAACCAATTTGAAAATAAACTATTTTAAATTAAAAAATAATAATAAAAAAAATAAAACCTTAAAAAAAAAAAAAAGAAAGAAAATATAAACGAGAAAAAGGAATGATAAAACGTAAGGTGTCTGGGGAGCTGTGACAGATTAATTCCAGAGCACAAGAAGAGGAATTAACCTTAATTAAAAAGAGGGATACTTATTTCATTGAAATAAGGAGGAAAAAAAGAAAGTATTCATATAAATGTGTATAATCCTTATAAGATTAGTGATATTACATTGAAATCATTTCCAATGACCTTATTCCCTGTAAATTGAGATACCATCAAGAAGTGAGATACATGTTTATGGAGATTAAAGAAATGCTGAAATGGCTATAGAGTTCAGCAGGAGAGAGGACTCTGCAGGGATGGGATCACAGTAGGACTGCTACATGTATGAATGGAACAAATGATATCTGAGATCACTTATTGGTTGATTTATAGTGACACCAATTTGTAATGCTGTGGGATTTTCTCCACAATTACTAGCAGCCCTGTAGATATGGGACAGATGCTTTTCTACTTTCAGTAGAGTATGGTTTCACCAGGAGAAAGTGATAGAAAGACAAGATAGTAAGAGAGTCAAGAATATTGGCAAGAGAGTAGTAAAAATGATTAACCATGGAATCTAAGCTGATAAGAAAAAGAGAGGAGAACACAAAAAGATATACAGAAATTTTAGGGATCATTGGTCTGTAGGGCTTCATAAGGACAAAGAATAATATTTAACTGAGGAATGTGGTAAAAAGGAATTTATAGTGAGTGTGGAATGATGAAATTTTCATTTCAAAAACCATCAAAGAGTGTATGATTGCTTTTTATATATTATTAGAAAGGATAATCCAAATAAATAATACCATAAAATTCCTAATAAAAATCTAATGCTATTATTGAAAATCAAAATGTAATTGAGAAAAGATCTGTCCCCTTTTTCTAAGGAATATAATTAAATCAAATTGAGAATAGCATCTGTAAGTCATAGTAAACATTGAAAATGTTACAAATAACAAAATTAAACAGATTCAGAAGACATAAAAAGCAGTTATTTATATAAAGGAAGAAAGACAGGAAGAAAAGTTACTTATTAGGGTCCAAGGCAGGCCTTTGAGTATTCTTGAGAGGCTTTAAATTGACCTAGTATCAACTGTGATCCCTTAGGGCCATTCTCTTGTCTTTTTTCAAAGAGCTCTGTCAATAAATCTCTCCAGCTTGTCTTAAAATGATATTTTGGTGATTTGTTAGTTCTGCAATTTCAGATTGAAAGGATATCTTCTCTAAGTGATTATTGGAGGAAAATAATTTTATTAGCCTTTCCTCCCTGAAATAACCAAAGAGAAGATTTTCTCCCAGTCATCACTCAACTCCTATCAGGATGTTCCACAATACTCTTTGACAATAGAATACAAGAATCTATTTGACTATTTTTCTCTTCTAATTTTTACCCTTTATAAAGTCTGTAAGAATAGATATAATACATATAAAATTAGTGGCAATTTTTTATATAGAATCACTATTTTTATAATTCTTTTTAAATTTATTTTGAGAGAGAGAGAGAATGTGAGCTGGGGAGGAGCAGAGAGAGAGGGAGAGAGAGAATCATAAGGAGGCTCTGTGGTGTCAGCACAGAGCCCTACACAAGGCTCAATCCCATGAACTGTGAGATCCTCACCTGAGCCAAAATCAAGAGTCAGAGGCTTAACACCAACACACCAACGGAGCTACCCAGACACTCCACTATCTTTATACACTCTTAAAAAACTTAGATGCTTTTTGCATCCTCAGAGATACTTTATGACTTACAGTTTACAAAATGATGCCAACTCTGAATGTACTCTAAAGAATATCTAAGGGCGTGAAAATGAAATAAAATGTCTAAATACATTATATTTAATCTCTTTGTTTCAAAATCATAGTCCAGATGAATACCAAGATCCAAATATGCAAGATCTTGAATGTAGGTTGCTGCATTATTTTTCTAATGCAGAATTTTGCATTAGATTTGGGAATAGATTTCTCTTAGTTCTAGATCAAATAGTAAAAGCATTAATATCATGTAAAGAAAATAGCTTAAAAACCTGGCACTAATGCAAACTGGAAAACATCACAAAACTGGCTTACAGACAACACCATTCTCCTTAAATATTTTTATTTTGTAAATAAATGGACATTTTTACATACTAGTGTGCTTTATCTAAAATTTAACTTTGAGACAGCAACTTCTTTCAGTCTTTTATTTCCTAAGCCTATATTTCTAAGGGGGTGTGTGTGAGAGAGAGAAAGAGAAAGAGAGAGGTACATATGGAACGGCATAAAGCAGAAATGAATAATGGACACAAGAGATGGGTATTTATCTCTTGAACTGAAATATACCATCTGTAGTTCTAATACATGGGAACATACTTTTGCCCATTAAAACCACCTTGGAAGTAAAATAATTTGTAATGCTTACCCACAAACTTTTGTGGAGTGGAGCTTTTACGTTTTCCCATATTCCCTGTGAGCTTCTCTATGACAGCAGGTCTCTCAAAAGGCACCAGAGAAATATTGTTGTCCATAATAGGCTCTTGTTCCTTACAATCTTCCATAGGAGGTACTATGTAAAACCATACAAAAAACGCAATCTGATAATTTCTTCAACATTTTAAAAGATACAAAGCTAGATTTGCCATCTCAATATGTGTTAGATAAAACATAAGCTAGTATACTTGGATAAAAGCAAGTAGAAAGAATAACCTTTAGTGTTAAAGTACACTCTTTAATTTTACACACATACACACACACAGAAGGGATTTGTTTTTATTCAAGTCATTCTCAGATCAATGACACAAACTGTTGGCCACTGTTGGTGGCAAACATGTTCATCTTGTTTCTCATCTTACTCCTCTGAAAGTGTTTTTAACATTGATTAAAATCAATACCACTTTAAGACTGCACTATTCTCAAGGCTTTTGGAGTTTATTTTTCTAAAACAAATTAAGTAAGTCAACTTGTTTTGCAGGAAAGCTTAAACAGACAGAAAGAATAACAGCACCATATTTAACCAGGTTTTTCTTTTTCGCCTATGTATTTTCCCGTAGCAAATTTTCTATTGATGAGGTGAGTGCGCTATTAGCCCTACTGGCAATAAATAAATACCTGCACAAAACAGCCTTCATAAAGGAGTTCCAATTCTGAACATGTCCACACATAGTAAACTGTGGCAGCTTTATGACTCTAATTTATTTCAAAAAGAACTCTTAAGGATAAAACATTTCATTTCCAAATTGGCATCTTTGCTCACTAAACTACTGCTCTAATTCATTTGACATAAACTCTCCAAAGCTGCTCCCTCTTCATGCTGTTTAAGTTGCTATAGAGTAGCTCACAGATATTGACATTAGATATTGACATTCATAGTACAGAAAAAGGACTTAACAAAACTTTTTGCGTAGAATTACTGTCAAAGGATGTTGAAGGGTACAGTAACTCTGAGACAAATGAGATCAATGATTGAAGCCAGAGTTCAAAGGAAAGACCATAACTTATTCTTGATTATCATTGCTTTCTCTAATTGTACCTGTGCCAGGGCCGTTTGGTTTCCTATCCTACAGGTTTCCTATCTTAGAATATGTTTACTTGTTCGGCATACACTGTAAAATGATTTATTATCTTTTTATTTGTAGAGTATAGTTCCACTGTGTGAAACAACACATCCTCATTTATAAGGGCAGACACTAAAGTAAAATGAGAAAGCAAGAGATGAAAGTTAAGAAAATCCAGTGAACAATTCAGGTGACCTACTTAATAACCAATACAGGTTGCTGATTTTGAAGAAATGAAAAATGGCAACAGAAAAAATGTTTCCCTAATTTGGACATGTTTAAAAAAATCTATAGCCAATCTAAATTTTTAGGCTAACCTAGTATATTCTAGTGGGTAGGCCAGAAAAATTTAATCTTCAACCTCATAAGATAGAGCTACAATTGGCAAGGGATTCTGCAAATACTAGATGTTAATTTGAAAGGAGATTATGAGATTCAGAAAGAAGGAAACAGGTAAGTTTCTATACTGATATAATCCATGATGTTACCAAGTGGAAAAAAATTATATCCCAAGATGTTATGTAAAACATTATGTCCTCTTTCACCAACAACTAAAATAAAAACACAGATACTTAAAAAGGAAAGCAAGGAAGGGCTGACCAAAAAATTCAGACAAGGGTGGCCAGGAGGATGGAATGACAGTGGAGAATGGATGTGGTTGGAACCAGTAATTAGATACAGATTATTGTCAAAGTCTTAGTTTTGTTTTGGGTGATAGATTCACAGGCACTTACTACATTATTCAACATAACTATCAAGCTAAAAAAACAGCCTGCGTATGGACTGAAGATAAAAATATGTCACAAACCGGGATCCAAAATGAAAGAAGGAAAAAAGAAAAAGAAAAAGGTTTGTTGTTGTAAATTTTGTTAAAAAACAGCAAAACTGGTTAACAGGGTTTGCCCCCAAATTGAATATATTAATTAGTTTTGAAATGAGTAGTCTAAAACTTGGCAGTTTTGCTCTAAGTCTAACCTTGAATTTTCATATTTGCACACATTTAACACTCAAAACGAAACCCGGGTGTGCGAACTGTCCCACACCACATCCACCTCAATTCAGATGATTTGTCCCAAGTTCAATGAAGCTCATGTGAACTGAAAACAATGACTTTGTCAGAGCTCTGGTCTTACTTCTACTTTATATCAGCCCTTCACATATCAATTATTGAACCTATTTCTACCATTTCAGCAACAATAATAACTGACATATGCTATGTGCTAAGTACTGTTTTAAGACTGCATTAAGTAATTTATTTACTCTTTTCAATAACCCCCCTGAGATCAGTCCCATCTCGACTTTACAGATGGGGAAACAAAAAACCAGAGATTCCTTGGCATTTATGTCCAGTTCATAGAGAATATGTGAGTTGAACTTAGGTGGCCTGGCTCTAGAACCTGCGCCCTTAGCCAGTACGCTATTTTTTTTGTCGAGATAATCAGAGTGTTGACTTTTTATAAACAAATCTGACATATTTTTAAGGTCTGACATTGGGAAAAATCTGATACATTTTCTCAATTTCATAACTAATCTAATTTTTTTTCTTCTTTCTTGGGTCTGGGTGCAATGATTGGGCTTGAAACACAAAACAAGTTCTTAAGGTAACTCAATAACGCATCAATCACATAGTGAGAGATTTATCTAGGCTAACAAAATACCAATAAGCTAATATTACTTGTTAGAGCAAACTTCATAACTAGATATCTTCCTTGACCTTATTTTTGAAGTTATAACCAAGATAATGTTAATAATTGCATTACTTCATTATCTCATCACATTTATAAATCTTAAAGACAGAAGCATCTAAGAGTGTTCCCAACATAGCTGTGTTTACCAAACCACTCAAATTCAAAATCCAAAAAGACAAAGTCTGAGGGACCACATGTCTACCCCCCTGGCCAGAAAAGGATAGGGAGGCCATGCTTATAGTCCTGACATGGCTTCATATGATAGGAGACAATTCTCTAAAGGAAAATGGAAGTTTTGTTATCAAAAGAAGAAGGAAGCTATGTAGGGCAGGGAAAAATAATGGATGTCTTCTATATTGTCACAAACTTTCTCCATGTTGCCAAATATATTAAAAAAATCAGTTTATCTTGTTTTCTTGACAACATCTGACGGTGCCAATACTTGCTTGCTTTGGCTTCTGTGAAATCACTCTTTCCATTTTCCCATTCTCTGCTCTTACTCATCTTCATGGCTCTTCTTCTTTTTTAATCTTTTTCCTTTTATTCTTCCTGGTGTTTTCTTGGCCTTCTAGATGTCTTACTCTATAGCTACCCATATAACTTTAGAAAACATATTACTTCAGGTTACAACCTATGTAATGATGACTCCCAAATCTCTATTTCCTACCCAGACTTCTCTTGAGAATTTGAGATCTATATATTCAACTTCCTCCTAGACAGTTTCACTTGGCAGTCTCTCACAGGTGCCTAAAAGATAATATGTTCAAAAACCAAAATCTCCTTTTCTCACCCCATACTTTCTCCTATTTTTTCCAATTTCCATCTTCTTGGATGGCACCACTATCTCCCCAGTCATCCATGCTATATAACTATGGCAAATACGAGATATCTTCCTTTCACTCATCTTTCCCTTCTCTCCATCACCTCCTCCTAACATACACGCATGGATGTACTATGTATTTTAGATTCTACATGTATAGTTCCCAATTTCTAACCGTCTATTCTAGGCTACTAAGCCCTATTTGACCAATCAGGAGATTGTTGCAATGGTCTACTTGCTTCTCTCTGACTCTTTTATCTCCTATATTTCTAGCAATAAAATGTGAATGCACTAATATTTTTTAGGATAATACAAAATTCTTTGCTTAGCACAATAAGGTCCTTGATACTCTGTTCACAAACTATTTCTCTGGCTTATCACCTTCCAATTTCTTTTGGCCGTACAAACTGGGCTCTAATTATACACAGTTATTTGTTGGTCCTTAACTCACCATGATCTTTCAGGCTTCTAGATCTTCGTATATGCTGTTCTCTCTGCACAAAAGACTCCTTTTAAAGCTGGCTGTGTTGCCTTTCAAATCTCCACTCAAATAAAACTTTCACCAGAAATTTCTCTTGGGCACCTCGTCTGGTTTAGACATCTATCCTATATACCCTTGTTAAGCTTGTCAGACTACTGTGTTGGTTAACTGGTCTATTTCTTCCAGTAGTTGGTAAGTAACCATACGGTATGCATTGCATTTTATTTGTGTATCTAGTACCTTTTATGATGTAAGACAAATACAATATTCAAGGTTCTTTTTACTGAATGACTTCATGGAGGAAATAATGTTACCCAATAGAAACAAGTTGAAGGAACTTACTATAGTATGTTTACAGGTTCTCAATTATGTCCCCAAACTTGCAATAAAGAACTTCCCTTTCTCAAATACTTCAAAGCATAAATTTAATAATATATGTTCTTGCATTAAAGCTCGCTATCTTTTGGTTCATGCTTTCGTTTTTGTCTTCTGGCAAGGGGGAAAAAGCTAATTACATACTTTGCTTTTTAAAGCTTTTTCCTCAAGCTAAAGAGACTTGAGAAATGAATATAAAGATAATTTTTAAATAAGATAATCTGCCATAAAATTCATTATTATTATCTTCATTTCCAAAACTACAAGTCATGAATTTTCTCCTCTTCCCTCAAAGTCAAAAACTTTTTATTCTGTCTCCACAATATGTCTTCAGTGTTTCATCCTGTTCTGTTCTCCTGCCCATCTTCTCATCTTTTCCTCGGCATTCGTACTTCCAGTCTCTCCTTATAGCTCAGTTAGGCATCTCCTCTATTCTACACTGGTGACATTTTTTTTTTTTACAAGACACAAATCAGATTATTCCAATGGAATTCAAACATTGTACGAGCATAAAAGGCTACGTTTTTGCAGTGCAACCAATTATGTCCGACTCATTTCCAACTATGTTCAATGTCCAGAAGCCTGCAAATGTTCTTTCTCCGAGTGTTAGCCTGTGGCAAGTGCTCTGCCTGGAACGTTCCTTCTCTGTCAGTCTATCTAATTTGTGTGATTTTTCTCAACCTCATGTACGAATAGAACACTGCACGTAAGAACCTTTCTTTGATTTCTCTAGACAGAGTTAGGTCAGCTCTGCATTTGTGCTCCTACAAGAGTGTGTGTATGTCTATATTAGAGCATTTACTTCATTTTATCTTTTTTAAAAGTGCATATTTCGTACCAGACTATATATGTAGTAAGAAAGAAATTGTGTCCATGTATCTTTATATCTCCAGAATTTTTCATAAAAATTGGCACATAGCAAGCCTTCAATAAATGTTTCCTGAATGAAGTGAATGAATGAAGCCTCTTTGACTTCAGACATCCCCTCCCTGGAAGAACCAACATAGGGAAGAACATGTTTTAGGAAAGAGAGGCTAGGAGACATAACTGTCAGATATGAACAAAATAAAGAATAGCAATTAATTTCAAAGAGTTAATAGCAGCCACAATGATGGTAACACCCACCCCTACCACTAAAAAAAAAAAAAAAAAAAAAGATTAAAAAAATAGACAAGATAAGCAGGATAGTAGGAGATAGAAGGATAGCAGGAGAAGAGAAATATGAATTTCACTGTGGCCGTCTTTAAAAGGAGACACATGTCAAGCTATGTATATGAAACAAGGGTAATGATGAACTCTACGAGTATTCTGTCCATATTTTTTTCCTCCTATGGTCTGTTCCTACCCCGTATACTCAATTCTGCATTAAGAGTATAAACAAAAGGAAAAGGAGATTAATGGTAATCTCAAATTATTTTACAACATACCTAGAAGCATAGTGTGAAATGGCATTAATATAACCTTAATGTTTAAAACTATATCCAACACAGAAGAATTAGTATTTGGGTCTATACATGATATCAAAACCTATCTCCTTCTTCCACCCTCACCATACACTTGTCCTTGGCTTTGCCGCCTCCTCTACCCAGTAGCTGAGTGTCTTTCCCACTTTGCCCATTCAGGTTCAGTTTTAGAGTAACCTATAAAAGGCTTTTGGCAGTCAAGGGCTAAGCAATGGAGAAATGGAGGTTGATGCTATAGCTGTTTAAATGTCTCCTCCCCTCCCCAAATACACCTGCTTAAATTTTTAGTCAGCACTTACTCTATAACTGGTTAATTTGCCAACACATAGTTAAATGTTGACTATTTATGTACACTTTACCTTCCTGTAACAACATAACGCCTTTTAGAAGAGACTCTATTTCTTATTCAGATATGTGTGCAACAGAGTTTCATAAATAACTCAATGAAAAAAATATAATTAATAATCCAATCAAACATCAAAACTACAACGAGAGAACATTATATGGAAAAATTAGTAGTACCACAAGGTATCTTAAGTTTCGGCATGGCCCCAAGCCTTCAGTTACCCTGCCTCAAACCGCCTCTAAAAACAATTTAAACAGAAACAGTCTTCTCAGTAGGCAAACAAAACCTCAAATGCCCATTAATGCTAATTAAGTAACATAACTTTATAGGGGATGGAACTTAATATTTAATGCCCTGAAATCTAATAGTGAAAAGAACAGTTTATTGGGTATTTACTGCACATCCAATCACATTTAATTCTCATACCAAGCCTGTGACACACACACATGCCACACAGCCAGGCCAGGTTTACTGGACTCTCAGACTTAGCATTTTAAATTCCATGCTCTGGATCCTACGCTACCCTCATAAGCCCAGGTGATGCAAGCATGAACTATCAAATTTACTAAGACATAAAACACAGACAGGTTTTTAAAATTGTTAGTTAATAATGATAATATGAATACAAATGGACTCATTCATAACAAATATAATTATATAATTCCTTAGATTATAAACTACTCTCAATAAGAAGTAATGTTTCAATTATTCAGGGTAATAAACTAGATATTTTAAACGTCCAATTCAACAACAATCGCCGTCCAATACACACAGTTCCACAGTATACACTATATAAAATAACACAAAAAAAACCCACAAATAATCCTTGAGCTATCTATTAGTTGTTAAATAGATGTTTACAATTTAAAAATGGACAATAGCATTCCCCAATTATACTGTTTGATATTGGCTAAATCTTTTTAAAATAAAAGATAGAAATGCAACAATAAGTTAAGATTTTTGTATGTACTTACAGAATGATGAAATTAATCAGTAAAAAATATAATTAGTAGGACAAAACTGATGCTCCAAATCTAAATAATTGAAATTCATAACTTTCCTTTGTAAGGCTGATTTACTAACATTAATTTTTTCAGTAACATAGAGTTATTAATTGATAAACCTTAGAAACTACCTTCCTACCTGCTAGTGCATATTGCGGAGATGAGGATGTTTTGCTTGGGTTCTGATTTTTGTGGAGGGAAGTGGTGCCTAAATTTAGATTGCTCCCTACACTAGTAGAAAGCAAAATGAGTAATTCCCAAAATAAATCACAAAACTGATTAGAGAAATATCAATTATATCACTGATCACTTACCTAAGAGAAATGAAAATACACAACCAACCAACTCTTTTAGGAAACCTATAGACTTACGTAGAACCATTTCTAACTATTTGACACAGCCAATGAAAGAGAAAGAGTAAATACTCTCTTCCTTTGGTGTACTCAAGGTAGGCTGCCATTACTATGTTAATTCAAACACATGTTATCAGAAATAATTTGGGAGTATCCTAAAACCTCAGTAGAGGTTGTTTGCCAAGGGTCCCAAGGCTCAACTCATTTCAAGTGCTTAAGAAGATAATCCCATGCAAAGTTAATGTGATCTAAAATGGTCTGAAAAAAAAGTAAGATTTCATCTTCATGCTGAAGGGCAGAGCAAACTGCTTAACCCATAAAGAACTACAGAAGCAGTGAGGGGGAATGAAAATGGTGAATGCATCTCTACCCACCATGGTGACTCATGACCTGCCCAGCAGCCTCCATGCTGACATTCTGGAGATAGTTGTGGCAGCGTTCCTTGTGCTCCTCCAGTGAACTGCGCTGCTTGTAGCTTCGTCCACAGTAGTTGCACTTGTGAGGTTTACCCACTGCGAAGAGAACGCGAGGTTAGTGTGCCAGCAGTCTCATCCAGAGCAAAATTAACATCTGACTTTTGATAGTGGAGAGGAAGCATTTATATGCTTTTCAGACTCAAATCTCTTCCTCCTCCACACTCTGATTTAGGCGAGAAAAGCTAATGAATTTCTACTAAGACTAAAAGAGAGCAAGAAGATAAGGCAGATCGTACCTTTGGAGATAGGGGAAATACTGAATCAAATTCATGCTCTGACTGTATCCTAGATCATGAGGGGCTGATGATCACTAACATTTGCCCTTACACAATTCTCTCAGCTTTGACTCATTCAAAAGACAAATCACGAGTGTCCTAGATACATGGTAAGAATTTTTTTTTTTTTTTTTTGCTGGGGGGAGTAAGGACAGAGAATTTTTACTGAAGAACATAAAATGCAACAACTCGAATGTCATCGTTTAATGAAAAGATTATTCATGGGCATCGAGGAGACTAAAAAGAATTCAAGTGATGAGAAAAAGTACAGATAAAAGCAGAGAGTTTCTCTTTTCTTTCCACCTTGGTAATAACTATTCATACATGCAAAACTTTGCAGGAGAAGTGTATTCTCCCACATCAGCCCTGTTCTTATATTACCAAGAACTAACCTACTAGGTGCTCTGAGTCAGGATTATTAACAGTAACCACTGAAGTCCCAACATATTTAGTTATACAATGATAGCATTTTCTAATGCATTTCACATGCAGGAAATGAATTATTTCTTAGTAACCAGAGAGTCGTATCTCAGTATACCTGGTAAAATACTTCGATGCTCACATTTAAAAAAAGTAAAAAAATAACTTTAAAAAATGGTTGAAGGAAAACACATCTATGGAAAGAGATACGTTTTAATGTATGACAAGTCACAAGGATATCACAGAGCACGTTAATTCTTGGTTTTGAACGAATACAGAACAAACATAAAACACCAGCTGGTCTGTGCCAAAGCCTCCCTAGTAAAGCACAGTGTGAATCAGGTCAGTGGCCCTCATCTGACACAGGTATCACTCTGTTTTGCCCAGAGGACAAACAGACCACTTTTTCATAGTCAAAGATAGTATCCCTAATTCCAGTCACCTTACAAACCCATGCTATGATGCTGCTCACAAGTGGAACCGAAAAACTGTAACAAGGCAAGGTATTCATAGCTGCACAGAAATTTCAGTATACTGATACAAAAAAACACACCGATTTTTTACATTGTATTTGAGTTACACATAAAGTCAGTTATTTCATGATCATAATTTTCAAAATGGTGTTAAATAAAAGCTATCCAACAGGATTAGTCATCTCTAAAAATATGAGGCAAACTAAGTTCTATTTTTCAAAACCAAGAATTTCTATACATTGAACCAAGGTATCTCTGTATATGGGGAAGAATCTTTATCACTGTGTGAGAGCATTAAAAATTACAAGCAAATAATTTTGGTCAAAAACATTTCATGTAAATAATATATTTACACATAATTGCATTTTAAAATACAGGACAACATACCACAAGAAGCTTTTGTTTGCTATTACGGTTACTTAATTTGGGGTTTCCTAGTGCTGCTTCTCTAGAAATAGGTGAATTTGCACTGAATAAACCTACCTGTAGCTCAGTGTAAGCTAGTTTTGTCATCTCTGTCTTCCCCTTTGTCAGTCCTGTTGCATCGTGTCCTATGATACCTGTTTTACTACGAACATATCAACATATACTTTCTTCCCCTTATTTATATTAGCAAACCTGAGACCCTCTCAACTTAAACATAGTTCCCTTCCCCTTGGCTCACAACCTTTTAGGAACTTTTAACTCACCCAACAAAGAAGAAAAGACTGTACACTTTTTACTGTTTTCGAAACTCATTTTTTTACTAGCTTCATTTTTGAAGTCTATCCTTTCTGCTTTACTTCAGTTTCTCTCATTTGACATCTACTTTAAAACACTGCCCTTTCCTCTTCATCCCAATTTGAGCCAATTGTTCTAGAAATATAACCTCAATTTCCCCAAATCTTGATCAAGATTACTCCACTACAGCAGTCCACGTACCGGGCAAAATACGTTGGACTTTGATATCCTCTGTTTTGTCTCTAAGACATTTACTCTGGAAATGTTCCACCTTATCCCTCTACCTCTCTCATCTAATACACATTGGAAAAAAAGCCTACTATGTACAAATACTGCGATGAGGCTGGAATGTAAAGTGTAAATTTGGAGAACAAATTCTCTTGGTGCCGATCCTCCTCGTGCAACTGATAGTCTGGTGAGGAAGACAGACGTTTAACAAACATATAAGAAATATATTAGAAACTGTGGTAGATTCTACAGAGCAAAAGAACAGTGTGCTAGCATAATGTGGGGAGCTGGATTTAGTTTGAGAAAGTTGGACAGGAAGGTCTGCCTGAGGTAGGAACACTTTGGCTGATTAACTGAAGGAAAAGTAAAAGTGAATCAGATAATGGGGGTGGTGGAGTAGGGTGGAGGAGTGTTTCAGAATTTCCGGGAACTGCTGTTGTCCTCATACGTGTTCTCATGTACTTAGCCCCTTCAAAGTCTAGATCACGTCCTTACTACTCTTTTGAAAATGATTTTCAAACATCATCAACAGTCCTTACCAGATCTAATGGCTCTACTAGCCCCATGAGACCACTTCCTCCTGTCACTCCTTTGGTATTTCTTAAAAATCAAGTTCGTAAAAACATTGTTTACATTTACTCCCTATATATGATGAGTTTATTTGTACGCTTATAAACCATGAGTTAGTATATATAACATATACATTCATAGAAGAGGACCAGTATTTTGCATTTATTTTGATAAATATTACTACATTCTCACCATCTGAAACACCTTCATTATGATATTACTAAAACATTTTTATAAAGTCATCAGTAGCCTCTGAATCACTAAATCCAGTGGACTTTGATTCTAAATCTTCCTAATTTCTTGGCCACTATCAAACTTTCATGTGTCTTGAAGCTCCTGTTTGAGCTTCTCGGATTAGATTCTGTTTTTCCCCTCACTGGCTTCTCAATGACTCTTCTTCCTACCTGGCAAATAGATATGTAACAAGATTTTATTCTTGCTACAATTAAAAGTCTCCCACTGTTCCCTCTAGATGAAGCCCTCATTTCAATGAAATGTCCAAATTGTGCTCAGAATAGTTTCCCATGTTTGTAAGATGCTACTGGTCATTTAAACCTTTTTAGAATGATCTCGATGAACCCAAAGATAGAGTTTTCTCTTCTGTGCAATCATAGCGCTCTGTCCATACTCCGTTGATGTGTTACTTATGATAATTGCATTCTAATTATCCATATGACATCTATTCATCTTCCTAGTCCAAAAAATGAGCTTTGTCATAAGGACAGAAGGTGATGTTTCACTCAGTTTTTGAATTGATAGTGCTCGTGGTGGTTATTAAACATAAGAGACACTCAATGTGTATTTGCTACGTGACGGCCCTTCAAACTCATACTATCAGATGCCTTTTGAGTATTGCCTCATGCATATTCCTCTGAAATCTAAAATTCAACACATCCAAAATTACCTTCCTCCACAAAATTACTTCTTTATTCTGACTGTTCTTTTGTTCTGTTGTCACCACTGTTTTAATAATCCAAACTCACAACAAGGCAGCCCCTTTTGTTGCCTCCTACCTCTTTTCCCACAGCCAAATAATTGCTAAATTCTATATACTCCTTCGATGTTTCTCAAATTTATCCTTCCTTCTCATTCCCACAACCAATAGGCAAGTTCATTTCTTCATTATCATTAGCCTGGGCTGGCACAACAGACTTCAAAGCAGGTGTTCTCTTATGTAATTATTTTAGTCCTCTCTTTAACAACCTTTCCTGATTCTTAACTTCTTTTGAACAAAGTCCAAATCCCTCTACCTAGCATTCAGTACCCTACACTAACTGGTCCCAAAGCATACATCCCATCTTCTGCCCCAGGACCCAGCCCAAATCACCTGGAGCTTTTACCCTTGAGTCTTAGTTCTTTCTGGAATGGCTTCATACAATTTGAGGCCATTGAAATCCTATTCATCCTTCTATTCCCGACCTCCCTAACCATAGTCCATCTAAAAGTGATCTTTCCCACTAAAGAATCATAACTGTATTGGCTCTCATACCTAGGAAACATTCTATCATATAACATATATCTATCTATATAACCCTGGTATATTGGTTATTTATATATATGGTTATTTATATATATACATATGGTTATTTATATATATTATTATATATATATATATAAAGTCATTTTGATTTCCCATGTTAGATTGTGACCTTCTTAAGAAATTGGAGCAATGTCATATATTTTTGTAACCTGCAACAAGTTTAGTATGATGATTTGTTCACAGAAAGATTACATGGGGTTTTCATTCGTAACATCATTTCTTAACTCTAAGTAGTTTTTCTCACTGATTTTCCTTAAATTTCCCTAAATTTTCAATTTTCAAAGCAGTGCATCTGTATAGAAACTATGAAAATTCACCATAAAAAGTTCATAATTATACAATTTAGAGACGACTATCTTTAAGATTTTTATCATTTTCTTGTATTTTTTTGTAGATGCAAAGACACATTTTGTTAAGAAATCATGTCACTATACATTATATTTATACTCTGCTTATTTTACTATGTCTTGAATATTTCTCTCTGTTATGAAATAATAGTTTTGTTGCTGAGGTGAGGTAACAAATTTTTCCTAGAGTATATATAGAAATATGATAATGTTGAATTATTTAGTCTGCTTTACATTCTTAGCCCTTTTCTTATTTAATAATTGTTTCTCATTTTACTATCATTATATATGTTCATACCTGAAAAAAACCATATAGTACTAATGAGCATTTACTGAAATACACAGTCTCCCCACCTCAATCTAATAAAAATGTATCTCACTGTCCTCTTTTTGGAATCTATTAGTTTGATGTTAGAACTTTTAGAATGATTCTTTAAATTTGTTACCTTTTCCCGTCATATCGACTATTTTGACTTTACCCTTTTGAGTTAAAAAAAAAATCCTCATCTTTCTCTTTGAATCTTTCTGCTAAATGTTTTCCGGTTATCATGCATTTTAATTTCTAAGAGCTCTTTCCTGTTTTCTTACTCTTTTTTAAAAAAATAGAATTCTTCTGTTTTTTCTTGGGCATACTAACTTCCCTCTCTGAGCATTTTCTCTTTTAAAATTTTCTCCCCTCTTTATATTGTCTGTTTTCTCTAAGCTTTTTTTCTTTTTATATTGATCTCTGTATTGGAGTACTCTCTAACATGGATGGTGCCTGAATATATATCATTCTTTCATATTGAACGGTGAGACACTAAAAAGCTAACTGGAATTTCAGGAAACATAGGTGAGGCTTGTGATCTATTACAGAGTAACCTCTTTATTGTTAGACTCCCATGTCTTCTCTTTCAATTTTCCTTAGAGAAGATGCCTCCAATTTCTAATCCCAAGGGTGATATAAGCTGGATGTCCACATTTAAAGAGGCGAGAAATGTGGCCATGAATCTGAATGTTCAATTGTGGTCTTTACATAAATCCTTTGTTTTTCCCTTACCCTTTCCTTGTTCAGGAGTCCCTAAGCCTGAACATTTCTAATTCAACTTCTCCAAGGAATAAACACTTATTTTCCTGTAAGGGGGAGGAGGAGGATTAACTGGCCAGCTGTACTGGGTGAGAGTAGTTCTATGGTCTAACAATTTTGCATACAGATTTTTAAATTCCTTTGTATTTAGTCCGCAGCTTCATCCCTGACTTCAATACTCCTGTTTCTTCCACTTTTCAGGATTCTATGGTGCCAGTTAGCTTGCTACTCATCCTTTATTCCCTTCTATAATCACTTAAGGTTTCAGTCTTGTCTTCCTGTCTGTTACCACCTCTATCTTTATCTGCTTTCCATTTTCCTCTTGGCTGCTATTCTATCCTTTCTCATTGTCTTTGATCTTTTGAGTTTAAATTTCTATAAATGTCTACTGTGATTTTAGTGGAGGTTTAAGAAGGAGTAGAGACTTTTCAATTCAAAATGTTTAAATAATAATACACAAGATCACTTTTATTATTGGTATAGTATGGCTTTAAGGATGTATCATAATTCTCTAATAAAAAAAAGGCATGATATATATTAGGAAAGCTTAGCCATCAAAAAAGTAATCACACATTAGTAAGACAGGGAATTTATGGAAATTGCATATCTCCTCTTTACTATTGTTATTTACTTACATATTCTAACACAAGATCCCCTACCTATTTTCAAAGATATTTTAGCTTAAATAAATACATTTGCAATAGATCTCAAAATGGACCACAGGCTAGCCATGTTAGAATTCGCTAGTATGTTTGTTAAAATGCAGATTCTTGGGCACCCTGTTGGATCTAGAATTTTTGGGGGTGCTACCCGGAGGTCTGCATGTTTAACAAACTTCCTAAGTAACTGGTTTCATACTGAAGTTGGAAAACAGTGGTTTTATAGGAAATCATAAATCATGTTCTCTAAGTTTGGAATTGAGTTAAAATATCTTTTTAAAGTGAAGAATATTTTCTTAACCTTACTATAATGATCTTAACTGTATTATCAAAGGAGTTGAAATTAACTTTGCTTTATAAGAAATTTTGGGATTAAAATCTGAAAATCCTATTTTGTTACTGGTAATAATACAAAAATAGAAGTATTTTAGTATGGAACTTTACTCCTGTATATTGATTACATATTTTGAGGACACCAATCTAGTTTAAACTAAACTTTACATCAATTCTCCTTCAAACGAACCTGTGTGTCTGAATTCTAAAATTCAAGGGGAAAAAGTTATACCGATGCATTTCTCCTAAATTGCAAATCGTGCTGCTATCTTTTAAAAGGACTACATGATGTTATTTCATATTAGAAAAAACAGCATGGAATTAATCATCTCCACTAATGAAAGGTAAATGGTTTGCCAGGGCGTTGACTGTGGGAGTCTACCTTTCCCAGTTTCCACAGCACTGCATTAAGTGATGAAAGGAATATGTTGTCAGAGCACAGCTGAAGCCATTAAGTCATCTTCTCCGCCCCCCACCCCCCAACTATAACTTTGAGAACTCTTGGAGAAAAGACAGGGACATGGACAGAAAAACAGTTGTTTTAGAGTTCCCATCTTCCTAACTTGATGAAGTAGGGCTCATTCTCATGATAACAGTTTTTCACTGGCTCTTCCAGCCAACCATCTTCCTCACAAATACGTGTTACTCCTGAATTCTGAGTTATAATACATACAGATTTTTATTCTTAAAAATCAGCTTTATTGAGGTATAATTTACATAAAATCCACCCACTTTAAGTATATAATTCAAGGAGTTCAGAAGTATATACAGTTGTGTAACCACCACAATTAAAATACAGAACATGTCCATCACCCTAAAATTTCATCTTTCTCCTTTGTGCCAAATCCCTTGGCAACCATTGATCTGCTTCCGTTACTACAGTGTTGTCTTTTTTCAGGATTTCATATAAACTGAATCAGCTGTTGTCTATGGTCTTTTGTGTATGGTTTCTTCCAGTCAGCATACTGATGCTGAGATTCACCCATGGTGTTGCATGTATCAGTAGTTTATTTCATGGTATGAATATACCACAGTTTGTTTAGACAATCACTAGTTTGGGCTGTTTCTGGTTTATGGCTATTAGGAATACAGCTCCTACAAACATCTGTAGGCAAATCTTTGTGCATATAAATGTTTTCATTTCTCCTGGTTAAATACCTAGAAGAATGATTGCTGAGTCATATGGTAGATACCTGATTAACTTTACAAGAAACCATTTATATGTTTTCCCAACATGGCTGCATTTCCGCTAGTAACATATTAGTTAATAACTACTGCACATCCATGCCTACAGAGTATTGTCAGTTTTTCATTGTACCCATTCTAAATATCTAAGTAGTGATATTTTATGGTGCTTTTAATTTGTGTTTTTCTGTTGTCTCCCAAGACCGATCTTTTCATGTGCCTGTCACTCGTATATTTTCTTTAGTTTGTCACTGACACATTTTCTTTAAAGTATCTATTCAAATCTTTTGCCTACTTTTTTTATTGTGTTGTCTGTAATTTTATTACCGAGTTGCAAGAGTTCTTGACATATTCCAGATACAAATCTTTTATTAGATATTGTATATGCTTTGCAGATATTTTCTCTGTGTATGTGGCTTGACTTTTATTGGAGTCTCTTATGAAAATTTTTTTATTGTGATGAAGTACAATTTATCCATAGTTTCTTTTATGCTTTATTTTTACTTTTAAAATGTTTATTTATTCGGGGGGGAGGACAAGCAGGTGAGGTGTGGAGCAAGAGGGACAGATAGAATCCTAAGTAGGCTTCATGCTCAGTCCAGAGCCCAATGTCAGGCTTAATCTTAAACCGTGAGATTATGACCTAAGACAAAATTAAAAGCCAGACGCTTAACTGACTGTGTCACCCAGAAGCCCCTATTTTTTTTGTTTTATCCAAAAGATCTTTGACTAACCAAATATCACAACAGTTTTCTCTTCTGTTTTCTTCTAGAAGTTGTATTTTATCTCTTATGTGTAGGTCTATGATTTATTTCAACTTAATTTGTGTATACATGCAAGGTAAAGCCTATACCATTTTTTTTAAGTATTTATTTATTTTGAGAGGGAGAAAGTGCAGGAGAGAAGCAGAGAGAGAGAGGTAGAGTGACAGAATCCCAAGCTAATGGTGTAGAGCCTGATGCGGGGCTCAAACTCACAAACTGTGAGATCATGACCTGATCCAAAGTCAGAAGCTTAACCAACTGAGCCACCCAGGTGCCCTGCCATTCTTTTTTTAAAATATAGATATCCAATTGTTCTAGCTCCATTTATAGAAATTATTATTTTTGCCTCCTTAAATTAGTATAGCTTTGTTAAAAATTAATTGATCATACATTGTGAGTATATTTTTGGATTCTCTGTTCTATTTCACTCATCTCTGTTTATCCATAAACCAAAAGAACAGATACTTTTAATATAGTATTCAAATCATATAGTGTAAGTCATACACCTTTGATTTTCAAAATTATTTTGGCTGTTTTAGATCTTCCATATTTCCAAACAAATTTTGGAATCAGTTTGTCAAATTCTACAAAAAAAAGCCTGCTGGGATATTGATTGGGATTGTATTAAACTGACAGTCTTAATTTCAGGAGAATTAATATTTTAACAGTATGGAATCACTTAAACCATGATCATACTACATCTTTCCATTTCTTTAGGTCTTCCATTTCCATCAGCAATGTTTTTTTTCTTTTTCTTGCATAAAATTACATAAATTTATCTCTAAATATTTCCTAAATTTATGAATTTTATGTATTTTGGGTGCTATAGTAAATGATACTGCTTTCTCAATTTCAGTTTCCAATTTTTCATTGCTAGCATATAGAAACAAATTTGATTACCTTATATTGATGTTGCTTCTTGCAATCTTAATGGAATCCCTCATTAGTTTAAATTTTGGGGGGATGAGTTCCTTGTTTTTCTTCTGTATCAGTGATTATATCATCTAAAACTAAATACAGGCTTACTTATTCCAATGCAATTTGTGTATCTTTACTTCTTTCTGTTGCCATACTACATTAACAAGATTCCCAGCACAACACTGAATAGAAGTAGAGAGAACAGACATTCTTGCCTTGTTCCTAAAAGGTAAACTTTCATTCATTTAGTAGCAGTTATGATGTTAGCTCCAAGTTTTTCAAAAATGTTTTTTTACCATGTTAAAGAAATTCTTTCTGTTCTCTTGCTCAGAACTTTTTCTCATGAATAAATACTGAATTATGTCAAGTGCTTTTTCTGCATCTATGACGATGATTATATGTTTTGTTTTGTTTTTGGTCTGTTAAGATGGGGAATTACACTGATAGTTTTCCACTGTTAAATTAACTTTGAATTCCTGGGATAAACACCAGTTGGTTGTGATATGTTATCCTTTTTTATGTATTTCTGGATTCTATTTGCTAAAATTTTTTAAGGATTTTGGGTTCCTTTGTTCATGAGGGATATGACTGTATAGTTTTCTTTTATATCAATGTCTTTGGTTTTGGTGTCAAGGTAATCCTGTACTAATAATTTGTTTGGAAGTATTTTTCTCCCTTCTATTCTCTGGAATAATTTGTTCCCTAAATTTCCTTAAATTACTTCTTCCTTGAATGTGTTACAGAATTTCCAGGTGAAGTAATCTGGAGTTTTCTTTGTGGGAGGGTTTTTAACTATAATCTCAATTCCTGGAATAAATATAAGGCTATTCATAGTATTTCCTTTTGAGTGAGCTGGGATAAATTTTGTATTCCAAGGAATTTATTTAATCCACTTAAATATATTGACATAACCTTTGCTCATAATATCCCTGTATTATACTTTCAAGGGCTATAGGAGGTTTAGGGATATCCCAGTTTCATTTTGTGATGTTGGTAAATTGTGTTTTTGTACTGATTGATCTTGGCTAAAGGTTTATATATTTTATTGATCTTTTCACAGAATCAGACTTTGATTTCATTGATTTTTCTGCATTATTTTCCTATTTTCTCTTTCATTGGCCTCTGCCTTTATTGCTATTATTTCCTTCCTTTACATTCTCTAGATTTAATTTGCTTATCTTTTGTAATTTCTTAGGGAAACAATTAATTGATTTAAGACCTTTTTTCTTTTCTAATACAAATACATTTACCATTCATGCCACTTCTATTATCATCATATTCACATTTTCCTTTATATTCTTGAACATATATGGAGTATATTTATAATATACTGTATAATATACTAATATAGTATACTAATACAGCTGTTTTATCAACCTGGTCTGCTAGTTTCTCTATCTGGGCATTTCTAGATCTGTTTCTATTAACTGATTTTTCTACTGTTTATCGGTAATATTTTTGCCTTCTATGCAGATCTGTTAACTTTTTAGTGGCATTCTAGATATCGTGAGTTTTACCTTAATGAGTTCTAGATTTTGTTACATTTCCTTAAACTGTGGTTCACTTGTTCCATTACATTACTTGGAATGGGTTTAATCTTTTTGATGTTTGCTTTTATGCTTCAAGGCAGTTCCAGAGCATGCTTTAATCTAAAGGCTAATTTAGCCTGAGTTACAAAGGCAATAAGCTTTCTGAGGATTTTACTCAGTGAACTGACAGTGACAGTCTTTCCACACTGGCTGGAGAGAATGGGCCCTTCCTATTGCTCTATGAGCTCTAGGAATTGTTTGGCCTTCTGCTTTCTTCCATTCCTTCTCCTAGTTGCAAGTATTTTCTCCATACACATGGGTAGATCACTATTTAGCCAAAGAGTTAAGGAGGACTCTGCAAAACTCCAGAGCTTTTTCTGTGTAGTTTCCTTCTGATACTCTGCCTGCCACTCCAGTATACTCTAAGAACTGGTCTCCCTGGATTCTGATATGTTTCTTCAATTCAGCAAGACTGGCTCTGCTTGGATTTCCTGTTCCTAAGCATGGCCTGGAAACTGCTTCTAGGAAGTAAGCTCAGATAATCAGAGGACTCCCTACCTTTGTTTTTCTATTCTCTGGAATCCCAGTCCTGCAGTGCCCATTGTTGAATGTCTAAAAGTCATTTAATATATTTTTGTCTGGTGTTCTAATTGTTCAGGGCAGGGGGTAAATCTGGTTCCTAATATTTTATCATGTTTTAACCCAAAATTTATATACATAATTGGATTAAATACCAAGAAAGTCACACTAACCTTGTAAGTTTTGTTACCAATACAATTCAAGTAGCTGAAATGAAGTTTCTTCTATCTAAAAATCTATAATATGTGTTATAATAAAAGCAGCACACAGTATAATAAAGATTCTAAGACAAAAGAGAGCAGTGTTAGTGTTCCCAACTATCTCAAAATTTAATGTGTCATCTTCTTTGACATACTGTCCCTCACAAAAATCCTACACTAACGAAAAAAGAACTATTAGTATAATCTGTCAGATACAGATTATTGAACTGACCTGAGCAATAAATTACAAATTGAAGATGCAGTAAAGAAAATTTGATAATCGTGATAACTATTCAATCAGAAAAAATTTGCTAGTGTTTGCTAGTATTTTCTCCATCTGTCATTATAAGGAATTAGAACTAAATACCTGCCCCTGTATTAAAAACCCCATATACCTACCCAAAAGGAAGACCAAAGCAAACAGCCATAAATAATTTTGAAATAGGAATGTTTACCATAAATTCATAGGGTGTTATGAAGGTATATAGCACAATCAAGTCTTGTTCACTTATGTTTTCTTGAAATATGTCACTTCAAGAGTTATCCTAGTGAAACCTATAAAACAAATTACAATGGCACTAATACATGTGGTAAATGTTTTATTCTTTATATAGATGTACGTATGTTTACACATACAGAAACATGCAAAAACCACATCTATATACAGAAAATATATTTACCATTTGTCACAATACATATAAAATCAGCAACACTATTAGGCATATATCACATTCATTTTCCTTCAATAAAATTAAAAGCGCCCACTGTCCTATAAATATTTATAATGCAAAAAAATGGGAACTTGATATCTGATTTTACTTGGCAATTGCTTACAGAATTATAAATCTGAAGAAAGATAGGTACTGAAATCGGTGCAATTGATATTTTTTTGAGTATCTGTAACTTATACTTTGTATGAATTAATTGCCTATTTTTATTGTATGAACCCTCTATCTAAACCATTTTAATGTTCTTGATTCCTATTGTTCTATTGCTGCCTCAAAAAAGATTTTGCCAATTCATATTCATTCTACTAGTGTACGAGAGAGACATTTCACCATACTCTCAACCGGTACTCTTATTAAAACAATAATTCTCTAATGTGCTAGACCTGTGATCCTTAAATTTTAATGGGACACTGAAGCAGACTCTTGGGAAAAATATTTTAAAACAAGATAAGCACAGGATATTTTAAATTTTTGAGGGAAATAATAATATTCAACATCTCTCAGACACGCAAACTACTTGCTCGGTTTCAACACATCACATTACATTCTTTTCAATGACGTCAGATCTTTGTGAAGCTAGGTTTCAGGAACTGCAGCAACACAAAGCAAGTACTGTGTAAAAATAAGTGTGGAACAGAAAATGAGAGTGGAGGTATCCAATCTGATTCCAAGATGTGGGAAGTTGTGCAGTATCCAACAGGCGCACAATCCCATCAGTAAAAAATGGTGGCTGTTCAGGATGAAATAAAAAGATTATTTTGTCTTTCCATTTATGTACACTATTTCTTAAATTAATTGACAAGACCTTCTTGTTATCTATTATGTGTCATGCATCATTCAAAGAGCTGGCGATACCTTAATAAATAAAACAGAGAAGGTCCACGATCTCACAGAGCTTACCTTCGGATGACCGTGGGGAGAGATGGGCAACATGTACACGAACCAAAAACCCTAGATAACTGCAGACTCTGATTCAAGCTCTATCAGACTTTAAGACAGATACGGCAAGATCAAGAGTACTAGAGGGATGCCCTAGGTAGGGTGCTTATGGAGGGCCACTCCAAGGAAACGCCATTAAGCAAGTATCTGAAGGATAATGAGGCATTCATGCCAGAAACTAGAGAAAGAGATGAAGGGAGAGATTTCTGGGATCATCACTGTAAAATCCCAAGAGTATAAAGGAATAAAGGAACCTACAGTGGCAAAAACCAGACTGAGGGATAGAGTGGTATATGAATAGACAGGAGACGTGAGAAGAACTTCCACTGGCCATGGTAAGCAATTTGATTTTAGGAGAACAATGGAAGCCCATTAAAAGATTTTAAGCAGAGAAATTACACAATTTAAACTGGGTTACTAAAGAGAATTCTGGCTGCTATATGAAGAATAGATTGGAAAGCAGGAGTATAGTAGCTGAGATCATAGGCTTTGGGGTCAGGCAAAACACAGCTTTATATCTCAGCTCTTCTCGAGTAAAAGTTGCAAAAAATATATGTATGTAGTTTTAATGGTAAGATTTCTTCTATATCAGAGCCAAAGTTTTTAAAAAGTACTCTCACAAAGATAATTTATAATGCTCTTAGATTTATTTTATTCTAAATTTCTATGTGTCCTCAAGCACTGTGGAAATACTTATTTCAGTACGATATGATCCTTTAGTTTTATTATACTGACCACTTTGGTGTATGGATGTGTGTATATGTGTTGTATGGTTAAAATCTAATCCAAATAGTATACATTGTTGGTAAAATATGAATAAAAAATTAGGTAGAAGTATAATACTAAGCTTGACATAAGGAACCATACATATAATATTTTAAAACAACAAACTGTGGGATGTTAGGTAGCATCTCTCATATTTATTTTTTTTAATCTTATTATAGCTGACACACAATGTTACATTAGTTTTAGGTGTACAACATAATGATTCAGTTTCTTTATACATTATGCTATGCTCAATCTCTTTAGATTTGATTTTTTTTACCTGTAAAATAAGGCCCTTAAAATAGTGTTTTACAAGATAACAGCCCATTAAATATTAGCCATTAATTTTTTTATTTTTGTAATTGACTGATATTTATCATTTACTAGGAAATACATATAACCACCACTGACCTCTACAAATCTTAAACTAACTTTCTAGTTAATGCAAGAAGGTTCAAGTGAAAGCACCCACAGATTCATTCATTCATCTGATATAAGGGATCCAGAGGCAAAGCGGAATAAGGTATTTTCTTAGAGATGCTGAATTTAGGATCTTTCATTTTTTTAAATTTTATTTTGAGAGGGGGAGAGAGAGAGAGAAAGAAAGAGCAAGCAGGGGAGGGGCAGAGAGAGAGGGAGACAGAAAAACAAGCAGACAACTCAAAGCCTGATGCAGGGCTGAAACTCATGAACCGTGAGATCATGACCTGAGCTGAAATTAAGAGTCAGATGCTTAACAGACTGAGCCACCCAGGGAGTCCCTAGTATTCTTATCTATATACTTACTATCATAGGTTTCTGTACAAATTAAAGGGATTACTACTCTGATAGATTATTTATGATACTTTAAATAAAAATTTGGGGCCCCATAGGCGGCTCAGTTGGGTTAAGCGTCTGACTTTGGCTCAGCTCATGATCTTGGGGTTGCGAGTTCTAGCCCTGCATCGAGCTTTGTGCTGATAGCTTAGAGCCTGGATGGAGCCTGCTTCTGATTCCGTGTCTCCCTCTCTTCTCTCTGCCCCTCCCCTGCTCACACTCTCTCTCTCTCAAAAATAAATAAACATTTAAAAAATAAATAAAAATTATATTCTAAATATATATTATATGATTATAATGAAAAATACTGGTTTTCATATACCTCAGTTGTAAGATTTTTTTTTTTAACCATTTGGGAGTTTTCTTACAAGATTTGGCAAGACAGTACAGGCTGTAGATGAGCAGGTTTCTTTGACTCACACGGGTCAAGTAGGAAAATAAAAGGAGAGGGTGGAGGCTAGCTTACAAAAAAAAAAAAAACAAAACTCAAAAAAAAACCCAAAACAAACAAACTGTGATATGCCCTTTTGGACACTGAGTAATAAAGTTGGCATGCTGCCCTTCCACTTCTGCCATGAGTTCCAAGAGTGCCCACAGACTCAGGGATGTGGAAGAGAAAATGTGAAATGGCCACAAATTCAGACTGTCCACTCCAACATCCATACAGGGTGCAAAACTGTGCTAGTCAACTTGGTGATGAGGCCGATGTCTACAGTAGACTGAGAAGAATGAGAATTAGCTCCATCATTCTTGCCTATTTCTGTACAATTCCTGACAAGAGAAAAAGATAAGGAGGAAAGGATCCAGCAACAAACTGATCTAAAAAATGCCTACACCCCAGGGCTGTATCACATGAGTATGTGTTATAGAATACTTCCCTTTAATAATTCCTTCTAGAAATAAGTGTTTGAAATTTAAAGAACCATGATAACTGGTATTTGAAAAAGGATGAGATCATATATGCTATTAAAAATTTAATTTCACACACACACAAATTTAATTTTTGGGGTGCTTAGGTGACTCAGTTGGTTAGGCATCTGACTTTGGCTCAGGTATTGATCTGACAGTTTGTGGATTCAAGCCCTGCATCGCGGGCACTGTGTTGACAGCTCAGAGCCTGAAGCCTGCTTCGGATTCTGTGTTTCCCTCGCTTTCTGCCCCTTCCTAGCTTGTGCTCTGTCTCTCGAAAATAAATAAACATTAAAAATTTTTTTCAAAAAGTTTAATTTCTGAGGGATGTATAAGATGGAGTATATAATGGTTATTGGTCTGGAAAAGAAAAGTGTTCAGCTTACTGGATAGAAATCACATGGATCGTCTTACCAGCTACCTTCACTGAAAGTGGTTTTTCTCCCCTGATCATATGTCAATGGGCAGCGCCTTAAGAGTGTGTTTAAAGAGTCCAGAATGAAAATACTAATCCCATCCCCTCTCATCAGTATTTATTGCAAAGCATATAGAGAGGCACCCTGGGCATCATTATCAGGACTTGGGTGAAATCAGCACAGCACAGTTATGCAAATCATGTGTGCAACTGACACTGCGTATGTACTATCAGTGTAATCCACCTCTATCAAGCACCTCCAGGAAGGAAGGGGGGGTGGAGGGTGCGGAAAGTTCACACTTGGGAGATCACCCAGAAAGGGGGCCAGGTGCCAGGTTTACAATCAGGTGAAAACAGTTCCCTCTCATGGGAAGTCTGCAGGACAAATTATACTACACTTAATGCACTGTCACTATTATGAATGAGCTATGCTAGAATCAATTTCTGAATAATTTAATCCAATATGTCTATCATTATATTGGGCCATGGATTAGTATTTTTTAAATGGGTCTCTCTGGCAAATCTGGTAGAAAAGTCACGATGATCTGGTTTCAAAAATAATGTCCATATGAAAATAACTGATAATGATAATCGTTTCGCCAAGTACTTAATTTTACTCTTCACTGATTTCAGAAATAATCAAATTATTAATATTCAAAGGTCTATACTTCAAAAGCTGAAGTAATACTGAGGCAAACATTGAAGGAATGGGTGGAAAAGAGTAGAAAACAAAAGAAGACACAACGGGGAAAGATAATGGAATAAAACAGGGTGGATCATGATTACAAAAGCAATATGCACTTTAGATTCCCTTCTAGTTTATGGAGCTCCTGATCAGTCAGTAATTATTATTATTTTTTTAATTTTAATGTTAATTTTATTTCTGAGGGGGAGAGAGACATAACATGAGCGGGGAGGGGCAGAGGGAGAGGGAGACAGAGAATCTGAAGCAGTCTCCAGGCTCCGAGCTGTCCGCACAGAGCCCGACGTGGGGCTCGAAATCACGAACTGTGTGACCATGACCTGAGCGAAAGTCGGACGCTCAACCGACTGAGCCACCCAGGCGCCCCCTGATTAGTCAGTAATTAAAGGAGATGATGTGGCTGTGACAGTGAATCCCGTAGCAAGAAATGACATCACTGAAGGCATTTCATCCTTAGGACGAATTAACAGACTGTCCCATGGGAATAGACTTAAAACTAGAACATTTGACCTTAAGTTGTTTCTTTAATAATATGGACAAAAGTTAGCTCTCTCTCTCCAAGCCAGACTCTCTAAGCCAGAGCTTTATTTTTAACAAATATGAAGATGAGGAACTATCTCTTCTTATCAGTTTCTCTGAAAGCATGTTGTTTATACCTTAAAAATGCCCCTTGGTTGGTTGAACATTCTACTGAAGGTAAATGTTCAAATATATTCAAAAGCAGGCTAAGTCGTAATATTTTATAGGTATTTTCTCATAACAGTTAAAAGCATAACTGAACAAAACAGAAATTAGAGTTAAAAATAATGGAAAACATGTAAATGAGTTTGCAGCAGTATAGTATGTAACTGATAATGTTTTTTTAAAAAATCAATATTGGGAACTAATATAAGTACTCAATATTTATGAGTTGTTTTTATGGATAGAATATAGATCTTGGGATTCCAAGGTCTCAAAAAATAAAAAAGGCAGTCCTTATATAGAAGAACTAGGGAAAAAATGTACAGTGAGGGGGAAGTTATTATTTTAACAGATGGATATTTATATGGTACATCTGGTCCAGGTGCTTTTTATAGGACAAAATAGTTTTAAACTGACAATTAGACATAAAGCACAAAGTTCTTAGGCTAAAAACTGTCAAACACTTAATAGGTTACAGAGTCATATTGTGAAAATCAACATTCCTAAGGTGTTTGGAAATAAACTAGACAAGTGTTCAGAATAATGTAGGTTTGTTGACCCTAACTAAAAAGATGAAGACTTCAAGGCCTGGAGGTTTCCTCAGACAGCTAGAACTCCAGGGTTATGTGCTGCAGAAATATCAAATAATTTTACAAAATATTTGTTCTTAGGTGGTATATCTCAATAAAGAACTATATAATAAATACTGGCTGAACTGAAAGCTAAGGTTTTCCTTAAAATATTATAGCAAGTCTTATTGAAAACTCAAAGGAATTCTTATTTTTGAAAAATGAAATGAACAAAAAAAATTCAAATAATTCCTACACTGATCTGCTTACTCAATTGTATTTTATTACTACATCTCCGAACAGTGTTACAACAAACAAGCATCTTCAAAATTTCTGAATGGTAAGGAATATTTATTTGGCTTTTTTAGAGTACAAGAGACAATAACTTTCCTTGGGAGACTAGGATTTTTCATTTTCATATGTTTTAAAAGATTTCATTTTTTAAGCAATAAATGATTTTTGTAAGATTCTGAATCCAGTACAATTCTGTAGCCAAATCTGAATTTTAGATAGGGCATAAAAACATTTGAGACTGTGTAAGAGACATTCCTACTTACTTTTTTCTCCTTTAATTTATACAAAACAATTTTTAATGCATATATACTATACAAGTTTCTATATATTAAAAATACATAAGCTTCTATCTGTGTTAAATAGTTAATTTGGACACAGCATTAGAGTATAGGAGACATATACCTGAAATGCTAACTAGAAAAAAAATATGAAATTCCAGTTCCTCCTAGATTTAAAAAAATAACAGTATGGTAAGTATTATTTTGATTAATAGGGGTCCAAGACTTAATTGAAACACTATTTCCCCAGTGTACTGGGTATAATAAAGACAATTAAAAGGAGCAATATATAACGAATGAAGCACACTAATCAAATTCCTAGGAATGAAAGGACTATAATTACTCGTTAAGCTAAAAATCTAAGAGGCAAAACTAATAAAAATCATTTTGGTAACAGGAGTATTGAGTCACAGATTCCTCATGAAAAACTCATATAAATATGTTACGTTATAAATTTTTACAAGGCAGATTAGATAATTTGTGTGGTAAATCTTAAGATTAATGGATAGAGACAGTTTTAAATATAAACGAGTATCTTTTATTTTCCTATACCCTTATATAACATACAGAAGTGTAGATATTTTATCACTGGACTAAAAATTTGACTGTGATCTTCGGCTGGTATACTGTTAATGATACATTCCAATTCTTTATTTCTTCTCCTTCCCCTCTCTTCCCACTCCCTCTTAGAATATCATTTAAATTCCACATGTAAAAAGATCTTTTATTCCTTTTTCAGCCAGTCCTCTTATTTTGAGTGTGACAAAAAGCAGAAAGAGGGTTGTAATTGCTAGCTATTTGTTTAAATGTAGCCAAAATATTGCAATAAAGCAATTCTAATAAAATATCCAGCATCAAGACAAGTACATAAGCTCTAAATACTCATACTAAGTGAAGATAGTCTTTTAAAAAACCTCAAAAACTGATGATTGTTGTGCAAGCATTTTTTCTGAATGGACAATATTTCAGAAAAAGGATACAGTACTGTCATAACCAAAGTAAGAAAAGTTTTGATTTCTTCTGTTATAATCTTAAGAAGTGGGGAATAAAATATGAGAGTTATTCACAGGAATTGTCTGCTACTGAAAAAATAATATATTAATCTGATAAATTTCCATAAATAATAAAATTATACTGTTCAAAAATTATTGATAGAAAACAAACTTTTCCATGGCAAATACTACTAAACACTACCAAAGTATTGTTCTTTAAAGGCCTCTGATTTATTATTTATAAAACTTTGACATCCTTTCAATTAAAAAAAATGTTATCAATGACTGTACTCAAAATTTAAAGCATGCAATTGAATCAAGTAATCAGGGTGTTGTAAGTTAAACCCATTTTCTACTACAGTGTAAAAAAATATTTTTCAGGTACTAATCAGCAAAGGTGAGGGAGGAAAAATTCAACATTGTTTTACACTTTTACTGCTGTTCAGCAATATATATTAGAAGGAATTTTATAAAAAATATTTTTTTTTAAGTTTATTTACTTCAAGAGAGCGCAAGCATGCACAAGCATAGGAGGGACTGATTGAGAGGGAGAGAGAGAGAGAATCCCAAGCAGGCTCCACACTGTCTGTGCAGAGCAGATCCAGGGCTCTGAGACAAAATCCAGAGCTGGATTCTTAACTGACTGAGCCACCCAGTGCCCCTTAAGAAACAGTCTTAAGTAGGAATGTGTTTTAAGTTAACTTCTGCATATCTGGAGCTAAAAGTACAAGATGAGAAAATATTAAGCCTAAAATATTAAGGCTCTTTTTTTTAATATTATGTTTTATTTTTTTAACTTCTTATTTTGAGAGACAGAGAGAGCATGTGAATGAGCGGGGGAGGAGCAGAGAGAGAGAGAGAATCCCATGTGGGGCTCAGACTCAGGAATGGTGAGATGTGGGGCTCGGACTCTGGAATGATGAGATCATGACCTGAGCTGAAACCAAGAGTTGGACGCTTAACCAACTGAGCCACCCAGGTACCCCATGGCTATCTCTTAAATATAGGTTAGCAGATAGTTGCAGAGAAGTAATAGTGGTGCTGTGAAGAACATCTAAAAAACAAAGCTACTCTGTTTTATGCAAATCTACTTTAAATTTAAAACACAGCAAACTGTAAGAAAAAATAGTGGGGAGTAGAGACTACTCTTTTACTCTTTAAGATTTGGCTGTAATGAATGATCAGCATCCAAGTCCCCGAAGAAAAGGTAACACACTATATTTAGCATCATATAATATTGGGAGTATAGTGAGATTTAAAGATCAAATTAAGTGACTTGATGCAGTCATATAACTAATTTGCAATGAACCCATTCTAAACCCAGATATTTTAATCTCTTCACCTCTAGATAGTACTTATTTTTCTTTATCATTTTGAATTAACTCCATAGAGTTAAAGTTTTATAAAATAAACATATGGGGCTGTATCATTTATCCCAGAACATAAAGTATAAATTTGGAGTTTGACTATCTTCGTATGAATTGAGGCTCTGTATGACCTCTCTGAGCCTCAGTCTCTTCACTTGTTAAAAAAGAAAAATAGTTGGGGCGCCTGGGTGGCTCAGTCGGTTGAGCGGCCGACTTCGGCTCAGGTCATGATCTCGCGGTCTGTGAGTTCGAGCCTCGCGTCGGGCTTTATGCTGATAGCTCAGAGCCTGGAGCCTGCTTTGGAGTCTGTGTCTCCCTCTCTCTCTGCCCCTCCCCCACTCATGCTCTGTCTCTCTCTGTCTCAAAAATAAAAAAATATTAAAAAAAAAATAGCAAAAAACTCTCTTGACCAACTGTCTCTCCCTGAGGCACTGAATTCCTGGAGCTCCTGGGCCCTCTTTGTATGCCTGCATAAACACTTCCAGTGATTGAATTATAGGGTCACTGAGTCACTTATGATTCTAGCCAAATCTATTTATGCCAGCTGTATCTGTTATTATAATTATGTAAGTTATTTAAATACCCATATTTTAAGGAAATAAATACAAAAATAAAGTTGGTTCTAAAAACTAATTTTGCCACTCTGGAATGATTCAATAAAGGTGAGTGGATTTAAAAATGGCAATGAACTGTAGGTGGGCAAAAGTACTCCTAAAAATTAGTGAGAAATCTTAAATATTTAGTTGTTGCGTAACAAGGGTGTTTAAGTTCTTAAAGACACTGAAAAAAGGGGCCCTCGGGTGGCTCAGTTAAGCAGCCGAGGTCATGATCTCGCAGTTTGTGGGTTCAAGCCCTGCGTGAGGCTCTGTGCTGACAGCTCAGAGCCTGGAGCCTGCTTCAGATTCTGTGCCTCCCTCTCTTTCTGCCCCCCTCCTGCCCCCCAACTTATGCTGTGTCTCTCTGTCTCTCAAAAATAAATAAAAATTAAAAGAGCATTATTAAAAATGAAAGACACTGAAAATGGAATTAGAGATGATGCATTATGATTGTGGTTTAGGACACAAAAATTACATGGAATTCCAAAACCCAAATTCCTCACTGAAAGAAAAGGGGTAGGCCTTATGTCAAGATGTAAATAATTAAACAGATTTTATATTTTTTTAAATGTAAGGACTTTTATTAAAAGAACTTCTCGTGTTACTAGACTTACTGTTGTTAATTGATAAAATACCTGGCTTTGCTCATCTCAGATAAAAGGGCTTTAATTAAAGGAATAATCCTTGGGAAGTGCTTAGTACAGTGCCTACTATCTAGGGAGGGCTCAAGAAATGACAGATATTATCTGCTAAATAATTTAACTATTGGGACTATACAATCAAAATCAAGATACTACACTGATGTCCTCTAAAGTATGTAAGTAGAGTTCCAAATAGGAACGGGGTAACACATATTGAATGTATACTGTATTGTCTATACATTTTTCCCAAGTGTTATTTCATTTAACACATATTTGTACATCAATACCAGGCTCTTTGTTAAAATTTTCAAATCTAAAATATAGGAACCAAAGATGCAGTATTAATACTATAGAACATTGTAACTAAAACAATGGACAGTCATTACCCAGTGGGGGAGAGTAGGAGGAACCAAAATACTTTGTATAAACTATATTCATAAAAAATAATATTAAAATCATCAAATTATGCTTAATACCCTATCCTGAAATTTTAAGCACTAGTCCCTAAACTGTAGTCAATCTGTGGCCTATTATGTTTCACCTTCATAGCTATTTTCACCCTTCTTTGCTCCTGTAGAAAGCTAATTTCTATTAGCTTCATTAGTAGGTTCCTTTGTCCTCTGTCTTCTGGTTAGGTTCACTGTATGTAAGGCATCATCAAGAGACTGGAGGGTAGAGAGAGTGAAGTCAAGGTGTTTATTCCTCAGTCCACAGGTTAGTAGGGGTACTTTCCTCTACTGAAGGTCAGTGTTCAAGAACCATCTCCTACCTCTCTTAATTCTAGTGATCCCTTGATTCCATTGTCTTTCCAGACTTGGGCTGCTAATGCCTTCTTGCTATTGCTGGCCTCAGAGTGCTTCAACCAATCTTTTGTTGGTTTCCTTTACGCCTCACTATTCTCTTGTTGATATTATCATGAACGTCTCCAAATTTTCCCCATTTGAGTGTCTCATTGCTCCTGTCATGGCCTTGATTGATAGTTACTAGTGGGAGTGGCCCAAGGCTTCAAAGTGTTCAAAATGGCATTTTGGCATTAAGTTGCTCGTATTTGAAGAGAACAGAATGGACTTCTTACTGGGAAGTTAATGGAATACTAATTCTAGGCATTTGTGCATTTGTTGGCAATGTGATTACTTAAATTATCACTGCTGGTAGCATGTGGCCTTTACTTGCTGAAGTGACAATGCTGGTCTTTAGAGTGAAGACCGTAGTGTGATATGGCTATTTCTGATGGCCCTTAGGATTATACAAAGAAGAAAGGACACTTCGAAGGTCTTGAATGGTAACTTCATGTTAGAGCAGATGTGGAATATCTAAGTCCTCTGTCGACTTTAAAAGAGTCCTTATTTACTTAAGTCTCAGGATAGTTAAGGCTAAAAACCAACTCCAGACTGTCTTGGATAGTTATGGAATTGCTGTACTAAATAAAATGGGCAATACCAATACAACTTGGTCTTGGTAACGGACGAATAAAACATGAGATGGTACTATTTGATCAAATACTAAGGCTGTTGAACCCCCAAACACTCCCAAACCATCCTTGCTGGAAGACACAGTCCTCACTTCCCACTCTGCCATCTAAGGAAACCAATGTTCCCATAAATCAGCATTCCCATATAGTATGGAACTCTCAATTGCTTCAGTTGAGGCAAGAACCCAACCAGAGAATGGCAATTCTTTTCAGGACTCACTCCTATTAACTCTCATTGCCCCTAAGCTCATTATAAGTTAGATGATAATATAACAAAAATCAAGTGCTGATCTAGATGACAGCCTATACACTGAAAGAATTGCAAAACTACCAGTTTGTATCAGCAAGAGTCCAGTTAGCATGCAAGGGAACGAATTGATACTAGGATTTTATATCAAGAAGATGAACCAAAATGCTAGATTGGGCCAAATTTATCAAATATATGTATTCACCTGTGATCTGGGACTTAATATATTGCCTTGAGCAAGTGGGAGTGACTGGTTAATTGAATCCTTGATTCAATGATGGTTAATTTGTAAAAAGTTGAAATGCCACAATTTCCCTGGCATACCAAAGAGGAAGAAGAACAAAAGCTCAAATAAGTAAGAATAATGGAAAGGATCAATTATGAATCACCTTTTCAGTCTGCTGCTAACACACTTCTGGAAGGGCCTGTGGGAGCTTCCCTTCACCAAAGAATTACCCTGGTAAGGAAAGAAGCCACATGCTTGAAAAGCTTTATGGTAACTATCTTCCCTTGGCTAGGGAGAACATTGATAGATATTGCAAATAGAACTGAGCTCCTTGATTTAAATGTATGTGTGATCTCAGAGTGGTAGAGACTCTATGGTAGGAATTAATATCAGGAAGGTGCAATTGCCTTAACAAACCATAGGGATGGGGTGATAATCATGATGTTTTGTACCATAGGGTCCTAGGGCAATGACTAATCAATTATGGAGTCCCCAATAATGATATAAATGGTTAGACTACCAAGCTGCTAACCAACTTATATAGAAATTGTCTAGGTCTTATGGGCAAAAACTGAACTTGCCTCACCATGGTGGGATTCATGATCTTTTATTCAGTGCCTAGACCTAAGCCTATTCATAGCTCAGAGTCACATAATTTTAGATGTAGTCCCTTTTGGAAAGGATCGTGAAACCTGGCCATAGATATATGCTACGAATCTTCCTCTTCGTCATTCCAGAGTCACCATGGCCATTTATGATGGGACTGTGCACTAGGAAAGGGAAATAACAAGTCCTACCACATATTATCAGTTAGTGCTATTAGATGAACTCTGAGTTGACATTAATCCCTAGAAGCCAAAATGCCACCACAGTCCACCACTTCAAAGTGGGTGCATATGGAGGTCAAGATAAACATGAAGACTTTACCCAAGTCCATCTTACAGTATTGTGGGAACAAATAAATTTAGCAATGGGAAGAACTGTTTTTTTTTTTTTTCTTTGAAGTTTATTTACTCTGAGAGAGAAATCAGGAGAGGGGCAGAGAAAGCGGGGAAGAAAGAGTAAGAACCATAAGCAGTCTCCACACTGCCAGCACAGACCCAAGTGCAGGCCTCAAGCTCATAAACTGTGAGATCATGACCTGAGCCAAAATCCAAGTCAGACACTTACTTGGCTGAGCCACCCAGGAGTCCCATGCAATGGGAAGGACTCTTTTTTTTTTCTGTATTTATAATGGTTTATTTTCAAATTGGTTTACATATAACACCCAGTGTTCATGGGAAGGACTCTTATGTTGGTTCCCTGACCCATGGCTATTACAAAAAGCTGAGAACAATGCTGTACAATACAAATATGAGTCACACATGTAATTTTAAATTTTCTAGCAGCCACATTTTAAAAAGGTGGAATTAATTTTAATAGATTTTATTTGACCAAAAATATTTCAACATTTCAACATCATTTGCCCACAAGACCCAGACAACCATATTTGGGTGCTTAACAGCCACAGGTGGCTAGTGGATACCATACTGGAGATCATAGCCTTAGACTTCTATCTCTCCAAGATAGTAAACTAAAACTGAAAGATGTTGGGGTAGGGACTCCTACCTCACACCCATTTATACTGTTTATTAGGCTAATGCAAGCTAGATGGTTCTGTGGATGAATGGAGACCTAATCACATCAAAAGCCAACTGCAGATGCAATTCTAGCTGTAATATCTTTCTTGGTGCATGTTAACATAGGCCCTGATATCAGGTATGGAGGTCCTAACTTGACGATTTCTTCGAAAAATACTTCCTTATCAACAAAGATAATCTGAAGCACTTTGCCTTCACATTGCAGGGACAGCATACTTTTATTATCTTAGCTTAAGGCTAGGTCAACTCTCCTCTTTGCTATAATATTGTCCAAAGAAATCTTGTTCATCTTGACATCCCACAGAACATCAAGTTAGAACATTACATTCACAGTACTGACTGGACATGGTGAGCAGGAAGCAGTGAATACCTGAGATGCCTCAGTAAGATACATGCTAGAGAATAGGAGATAACTGCCACAGGAAGTTAAGAGACTAGCAGCATCAGTGAAATGTTACGGGCTTAGTGGTCTACACGTGTTGAATTTGATCCTCTATAATAAATGCAAATGGCTGGACCTTGCACCTGTCATCAGGAAGGAGGAGGCATACTTGGGTATGCTGCTCTGATGTATGTGCTAGGTACCCAAGGGAAGAATATTTCCACCAGGGATCAGAGTTCTGGGTCTGTCATATTGGACTACTCCTATTTGGGGCATCTCAAGCTGCTAAACTAACAGGGAGAAAAGTGGACTATTGGTTGGAACTTTTCCAGATTACCAAGATGATTTGGGGTTGTGTTACGTTTGGAACTCAGGAGATTCACTGGGGCATGTCTTAAAAAAAAAAAATGTCCAATAATCCTGGTTACTGAAAAATTGCAGTAAACCCAGGAAAACAGGACCATCAGATACTCAGTATTTGTAGAAATTAAGGTTTGGGTCACTCATCAGATAAAGAATCCTGTCTAGTCCAGGTGCTACAAAACAGGGTAAGCTTAAGGGGAAGATCGAATTGGTAGTGGAATAAGAAAGCTATAATGATCAATTTGGGCTGTCTGAACAATTAGAGAAGCATGGACTTTAGCAGCTATGCTTTATACTGTATCTATTACAAAAAACATTGGCAAATATTTTAGGTTACAGTTGGAAGTATAACTGAATTCATATCACCCATTGATAAAGCAGTAGCTGGATGACACCCTCCTCATTGCTCCAATAAATTCTAATTAGCCACTTTGAGTCTACTATCTGTTTATAGACCTACAAAATCATGACTCTGTATACCAAGTTGTAAAATCAGTATCACTGCAGCTACAGGGTCCATGTCTTTATTTTTTTGAACTTCAAAGAGTCAATACATTTATTTACAAAAAATACAATTTCTCAGAAACAGCTTCACTTTACACACACAACATTTATAATTACACAGAACCATGTAAGTAATGTCAAGTGTCTGGCTTGGTAAAAGCCAATGAGAATGACTTACTTTGGGAGTGACAACTTTTTCACCCCTCACTTTATTAGGCGCAAGTCAGGAACCCCTAGATGAATCATGACTAATTTGCAAAAAGATGCTGATTGAAACTACCCAGCTCAATAGAAACAAAAAACAAGGTGTCTTGTTAAACACCACCCACAGGCATGGATGTGTTAAAAGAACAAAAAGGAAATCAAGGCAACACAAATTAAGGTGAGTATCAAAAGCCCTCTAGAGGTTGAGCGTTGAAGACACTGAACCTTCTAAGGGTAATATAGCAATCCCAGGTCAAGTAACATGTGTACATTAAATCACAATATAAAACCAACACAATTTTGTAAAGAATGAAATAGATGTTTAAAGTTGTATTTTTACCTCAATTTCATGTAATAGCTAACGTTCGTGAAAAGCTATGTTTTATATAATCTGTGGTCAGCTCAATAATACTTTAATAAGCCAGAGTACATAGCTAGCTAAAGGAAGTAACTGTCATGTCTTAAGAACATTCTTTGATAAAGAATAATTTTTACAATAAAGATGTAATTTTCATAGCATAATTTAAAATAAAATATAAAATGTCATGGTTGGAAATAAGGGAATTGCTTTGAGTCGGGGAGGCAAGTAACTCTATTTACTTAAAATATTTTGTTTTAATGTTTGTATTAATTTCATTTATCTATAGCTGCTCCATATTGACAAGTTAATATCTAAATAAGTTTTATACATTTCACATTCATGTTAAAAACCAAGTAAGGTCTTAAGGATTAATAGGGAAAAATGTAAAAAAAGAAGATAATACAAGTATTACCTCACAATCCACAGCACTCTCTAATACAATTTGTCAATGTAGATGAAATATCACTTCCATCATATCTTCATATTAAAATTAAATTTTAATATGTCATTATAGACAGAAGGATATAAAACTGGCTTAAGAGTATTCTATATTAATTTTCCGCCTTTAATTTCTTGGTTATGGCAATTCATGCTAAAAGTCAAATGAGAATCATTCACATTTCTAATCATTCCTTCTCTTTTATGTACCGTATTCTAGCATTTTAAAAATATCACACTTACTCTAGACTTTTTAATGATGATTTACGAAGCAGAAAAATGTTTCAGAGAAAATCCAATGACTGTATTTTGAGAGTTAAAGAAACAAGAAGCATTTAAGTGAAATATAAAATACTCTACAGCCAATTTTCTAATGAGCATAATATTTTCAAGTTTAAAAATAGTGATGCTTGATTTCCCACTGAGCTCCCAGCCTGGGCACTCTATCAGTTGAAAAATATCACAGCTTTCATCTCCTCTATGGTAATATCAGTATGTAACTATGATATTTTACTATTATCCTGGATTAACCACAATTACTGAATTAATTATAAATTAATTTATATATTATAAATTAAATTATTAATCTGAGTTAATGATTATAAAATTAAAAATCATAGAAAATCTATAGAACAGTTGTTTCCTTACTTCAATGGCTTGAAATATGAGACTCTTCAGTTGACAGTGCTCCTTTTTGCCAAGTCTATGAGTCTAAAAAAGGAAGGTCCATATGCATCTTGCAAGATTTATCACTCAGTGTACACAAATAAAAATACACTGTAGCTCATTCTTAGCCATACACCAAAGGTGTAAGTTACTCCGCATTATTCTATGGCACTTTGCTGAATTCTCATATTTTAACTTTCTTCTCAAAGAGTCAGTGACACTCACCAGAGTGGGTCCTGAGGTGTCCTGTGAGGGCGTCCCTTCTTCTACAGGCATAGCTACAAAAAGGACATTTGAACGGCTTCTCTCCAGAGTGTAACTTTATGTGTCTCAGAAGGTTGCCCTTCTGAGTGAAAGAAGCTCCACACTGGTTACAGTGGAAGGGACGTTCACCTGCCAAAAGGAAAAGACGTAGGCAAGATCAAGTAGGTTATATGGACGTGACCAATTTGCTGTACACTATTAACTGGTGCCAAGTTCTCTCTGCTGAGAATATTCTTCCCCCTTGTAAGTCTTCTAAACCTTTATCTTCCTAAAATTTGCTAACACCAAAGCCTTAAACTTTAGGCCAAGCCCCATTCCCTCTCTTCATATAAATTTTACAGGATTCCTGTCACTGACCCAAAAGAATCAGCAATAGCACGGACCACTGGTTGAATAACTAACTGCCATCACTTTATTGACTTCTAGTTGCTGTAAGGAGAATATTTCAATCCTTATAATTATATTACTAATTACGTATCTATAATTTCAATTTACAAATGAAGAACTTGAAGTTCAAGTATCAAAGTATCTGATTATAGCCACAGAGCTAAAAACGACTCAAACTGATAACTGAGTCTTGCTCAGCTGGACGACAAAATCTTGCTCTGTTGTGCCATGCTATCTCTTTTAAAGTTACAGAAATTTTAGTTTGGCCCAGAGGGGATCTTTAGTCTAACTCTTTCATTTAGCTGATGATTTACTACCAGGGGGCCAAAAAGGTTCACTGAATGAACCACATTAACAAAGCTCATTATTACAAAATCTCCAAAAATTCACCCAGGCCCTAGGCCTCTCGATTCTCCTCATCACTAACAGTGAAAGCTTTGGAAAAATTTCCTGATATAAACAGGGAAAATCCAAAGAAAATTTCTAAACCAGACATTTCCTGTATATTTTTGTTGTGAAAATAATTTGATTGAAATCTTTTCTCTTTTCTCCTGTTACTGGATCCTGCTATAAAACCGTTTAACAGAATTATCAGTCTATTGGACTAAACTAGTCTAAGTTAGTCTTTTGGATCAACCGTCTGTCACCACTGTCACTGAACATAAAAACACATAGTTGAAGAGGCAGTAAAATTGGCAAGTAGAGTCGAACCATGAAGAAAATGCTATTTTAAGTTTGCCGATCTCTAAAGATATTCATGAAATAAATTATAAATTAATACATAAATAGTACGAAATAGTAAAGCTCAAAGTTTAGAACAGAAATAAAGTTTTTTAAGAAAAACAATTCACTTTTGGCTTAAACTGTACTATTTGAAGTCAGATGAAGATTATGAACCTAAAAATTTATACTGAATTGTCATGTTGTATATCTTTAACTGAAACATTTGTAAATAGTGAATAAGGAAACCTCAATATTTGGGTGAGGCCTTTCATAGAGCGTGAACTCAGTGATTCTTTTTATTAAAGAAAGGTAGAAGGCATAAAGAAGATAAACTTTGTCCATTTTCTTGCAGCTGCCACTGCATATTCTATCATGTAGATTTGTTATAATACCTAAAGTCTTTGATACATCAGGTGTATCTTAAATTTTGTACTACTTGCTCAATTTGGAACTTTATGAGATATATATCAGTGGAAAAAAATGTAATCTGTATTTGTGAGCAAGGGTTAAGGTTTTGTCTTACAAAATCTGGAGATCTTCTGAGCTAATTTATGAAAAAGTCCTTGTACTGGTGTGTTAAGTGAAAATAATTTAAGTTATAGTTACCTTAAATTTTATCTTATTTCACTTGTTTGATTCATTTGATAAAACTGATGTATTAAATCAACGCTAAATACCGCTTAAAGGAGAAATACTTTAAAAGAAAAATCTTACATGAAGCATCTTACAAACTAATCAAAGTTTTAAAATAAATCTAAAATTGGTAAATCTTTACACACACACACACACACACACGATTTAATTCATTGACCTTTTTTTTCAATGAAATAGCAGTCTGTAACTTTTTAAAATTAGGATTTCCTACTCCCCATCCCTGCCACGAAATTACTAATAAAAAAGAAAGAGGCACTTTCTCTTTGAAAATTTTTATACCGTAGGAAAATAGCAAGTGCAAATTATACTTTTCACTCCAAATATTTGATTTTACTTTTGAAATCTCTCTATGTAGGGTCTTCCAGGTAAGTAACAAATTAGTTGCCACTACTTTAAAATGAATTAAAATCATTTGGTAAACAAAAACATTTGAAATCATGTTATTCTTTAGAATATACTCCTCTGACATGCTTAACTTAGATTTTCATTAAGCCTCTTACAATTGAAATATTTAAAAATTCCTATTTTAGAGTACCAAATTTGTCATTCAAAGTAATGCTAATCAAAAAAGAAAAATAAAGGATAACTATCTTTAAAAAGAATTTTAAAATTCATCTAATTGAGTTTATGAGACTAATGAATGACATGATAATTTCAGTTTTACATTTACAAAATATTCCAGATATCTTCAAATATTTTTAATAAGAATTATTTCTAAATTTATATGATCATCCTTAAAGGGGTTGAAGAAATAAAAAGAGGTCTAGGTATATCAGGAAATATTGTCTGTTGCTGAATGCGTAAGTCTTAGTGTGGAGGCATTTGCTAACTATATTCCATGACCATGGGAAATAAAGAAAGGCATGATGAAGGTAACAAGTCATGTTCCCATTTTTGATAAGAGGAAAAGGGCAATGGTAATAATTCACTTTTATTTCAATTGGATGAAGCTTTGAGAAATAATCTTGAATTGGGATTATGAGCTACATGGAAAAATGATCTGATATTTAAGCAAAAGATTCAGTTAGCTGTCCATATAGTGTATGTGACTTGAAACAACACCTCAATTATTTTTTAAATAATTTTCTCTTTCTTTAATGATAGACTGAATCAACTAGTCCTTTTAGAATTAGTTTAGACTTTGTCTGAATATATTAATCATGTTCTTCAGATATAAATAAAAGCAAACTTCAGGAAAACATCACAAATTTACTGAATACGCTATACAGTAATTCAACTGAAAAAATCAAGTAGGCTAGTGTATCTGTGATAACTAATTCCCCCACAGGATGGGTACAAAAGTCTGGATTAACAACTCTAAATCCAGGAGAACAGTTAATATGTAGCCATGCTATCATTCATTTCCATTCTCAATCCGCTTCATGTTTTGTTTTTTTTTTTGTTTTGTTTTTTAATCTACTAATCTCTCAAGGACCTGTTTTGGTTATTCCCAGAATGAAGTTATCTATTATCTACTGAAATTACATTTCAGTATTTTATATACTTTCATAAACACATATTTCTGGATCTGTGCTTAAAGATCCAGCTGAAATACATATATACATGCAAGAATTTGGTTTGGTAAATCAAAGAAAGGGTGTTCTGTGTTGGATGGAACAACCACCTACAAATATGAAAAATCCCAAGCACCTGCTGAGAGGGCAATGGAACAAGAGAATGGTTCCACAAAGGTGTAATGTACAAAATAATGTGCTTAAAACTTAAAGTTACAAAGATGGGGGTACTCTACCCCAAGGAAGGGCAAAGTTAAGGATAGTCTATGTTTATAATGTCCGCATCAATTTGTGTTTGTGCATGAATTGATTTACTACCCCTACTTCTTTTCTTCTGCCTATATCCCAGTGAAGAGTGCCTGGAGTATCCGATGACAATATTACCTGATTACCTACTAAAGTAGCAACACCAATGAAATAACACCAAGCCATTTATAAGACACTGGGATTGGTACTTTAGTAGAGTATGAAAGAGAAAGAAGAAGAAGTGAATTAGATATGATACTCCACGTCATTTTTGTCAACTGGGTGGTTGTGTAGCTTTTCTCCACTATCAATTTTATATTAGATATTCTATGAGCTAAATACACAAACATGTTTCCCAAAGTCTTTCTAAAAATTTAAGACCATGTCTTTTATACTAGCTATAAATAATTGGTAAGAGGGGAAAGTTCTAAAATGAAGACAGTAGTTCATGGTATTATCAAGAAAACATCTGGTTAATGCCTAGATCCTGACCATGTTTTTTTCAATCTAGTTTAAATTAATCACAAATAGACTTTCTGTTCTTGAACTGTATAAAAATGGGAGTTGAAAATGTCATGACCCAGTCAGATGTATAAACTGGGTCATCAGAAATATATATATATATACATGTATATATATATATATATATATTTACAGTTAATGTAAAGACATTTCACAATTTTAAGGTCAACAATGTGTGGCAGGTATCCCAAGCTCCTCTACGAATGGGCTATTAACTTTAACAAAACTTTTTAGATCTGAGGGAAGTATAATGTTTACAATATTCCAATAAACATTTATTAACAATAAAAGTTCATTGAGTTGCCAGAGGACTTCCAATAGTTATTTTGTCCATTCTCCTTGCCTTTACTAGTTGAGTAAATCCCATATTCATGGACCTTGTGGAAATCTGTATTTTCCATGTCAATTTAAGGATTTTCAGAATCAAAACAATTCAACACTACTATAGTAGTAAAGATCAAATGAATAGCAGAGTAGGTATGAAATTACTTTTGTGTTTACAAACCAACAATCTTCATTACAATCACTGCAGACGCAGTGAAACATTGATTAACCTAAATACTCAATAGACCATATTCAGGTTCTTTGAATTTTCTTGACTCAGACCATAAGAGGTTTATTAGAAATATTACAAAAAATTGTTGTTAGTATACTTTTCAGCCTTAAAATGCACACTACATGCAATTCAACTGAAAAGCCATTAGACTAATTTTGTTTAGTTTATGTTGCTAGAAGGAGAAAGTTACACATTTGAATGGGTGTTATCTTCCTCAATATAATCATTGTGAGATAATGAATACATAATAACTTGGTAGAACTCTTCTTTTAGAATAGCAGTTAACATTACTTAATGAGCACAGAAGAAGACTTATTATTTTATAGTCTTTCCTATCAAATACCAAAACTGATCTTTTAACTTTCCTAGGAGAATTTTTTTTTAATTTAATGTTTGTTTATCTTTTGAGAGAGAACAGAGTGTGAGCAGGGGAGGGACAGAGAAGAGAGTGAGACACCGAATCTAAAGCAGGCTCCAGGATCTGAGCCGTCAGCACAGAGTCTGACGTGGGGCTTGAACTCATAAACTGCGAGATCATGACCTGAGCCAAAATTGGATGCTTGACTGACTGGGCCACCCAAGCACCCTGGGAGAAATTTTTTTTTTAATTAAGGTAAAAAAACATTTGTACTAGTAATATAAATATTCTTAAAATATGCTGTTTGAAAAAGAAATTAAAATCAAAACAAAAACTAAACATGTAACTGTATAGTTGGAATATGGGTACCTGATCCAAAGCTGATGATTTTGATTAAGATAACACTGATTTTAATGTGTAACCCCTTATTATAAATTTTAAGATATCAGCCTTGTGGTCATATCGCATCAGAAAATGCTGGTGCATTGAGATACCAAGTTTAGTATATTTAAACAAAACCAGTCTGGGCATCAAAAAACCTTAGTTCTAGCCTCATAACCACATAAGAGATCATGGACATATCACTTGACTTTGACTATTTGGGACTTCACTTTCTTCATGTGTAAATGAGAGATTTGGACTAGAAAGACTTCAATGTACCTTGTATCTGTCATGTTTTAAGCAGCTACTAATTAAATTGATTACTTAGAAATAAATCTTTTAAACCAACTTCCTTATTATGATTTATGTCTTTTCCAAAGAGTACCATATTTTAAAATTCTGAGCATTAGTGATTAATATTTTGCTATATACTTTGCATTATAGTTAAAGGTATCATTATCTTTAAATCAATTTTCATATGAACTTAAAACTTCTTTTAAGAGTTAACCATCTATTTTTCTTAACATAATCTCATTTTTTTAAATTAAAAAAATTTTTTTTCATTTTGCCAAAGGATTTAGAGAGATTTAAAGTCTTCTCATTTAGCTGTTTTTTACATTACTCAAATGTCCAAAAGTATATATTAAATTAACCTGAGGTCTCATTCCTACTCAGTTCCATGATTGTACATTCCTGCCAGCATACCCACCATCCTAGCTATACTACACCCTACATATCTCTTTGCAGGAGCTATTTATATATATAAATATATATATATTACAGGAAGATGGTAACACCCTTGAACTAGGGAAAGTATCTGCCTAATACAGAGACCCATGGTAAGCAAAGATTGGAAATTGTATTCCAAGAAGTTAACCAGATAAGGTGAAAAAATGATCCACCTCTATATAAATGCATGAGTACCATTTTATAGTATAAACTCTTAGCTAGCAAACTATATTACCTGCCCATGGGTATGGTAAACTATGTATAGAAATACAAAAAGATTAAGTTACACAATGAGATTCTCCTATACCTTTTGAACCCTTATCATATTATTGCTATTTTAAGAACTGTGGAAACTGAATCCCAAACTTCTTTTCTGATATGCTATTCAGATCTGAAGGCTGGAAGTCAAGACCCAGGCTACTCTCTGCTTTTCAGCAATCCAATACTAGCAGAATTCTGAAAAGGTAGTTTCACCACTGCCACCCCTGAATAAAAAGGAAAGAGAATAGATGTCAGGTAATATCAACATCAGATGTCACAGGCAGTCATCAGGTTATTCTTTCAGCTGCTTACCAGTGTGACTCCTTTTATGTACCATAAGCACATTGGGCCCAATGCAAACCATGCCACAGACGTCACATTTCAGTTTACCATTCGGAAGCCGGATTCCTCCCTCGCCTTGAAGCTCCTGGACTTTCCTGTTGTCAGCCACCTCGCTGCTCTCAATTAGGGGTTCTTCTAGGCCGCTACCTTCATCATGGCCCCTGATCTCATCTTCACGGCTCAGGGGTTTCCTGTCACACTCTTCATCACTCTGCATTTCTAGCTTTACTGAATTTGCTGTAATTAAAAAAAGAGGGAGAGAAATGAAGACATTTAAAATACAGGGTATGTGTTGTTAACTTACACTCTTCTCCACCAGTACCATTCTCTGAACATGGATGGAAATGCTACGTGTGCCAACAGCAGTGCAATGTTCATACATACTGTGCTCTCAGATATTTTAGTGATTTTGGCGTGAAAGTGAAGATAGTTCAGAGAAGCTCTAGGTAAACAGAATGACACTTTATTTCTGCGTATATTTCTTTCTTTAACTTAGTTATATACTTTTTAAGTGAGTCTTGAATTCTAGTGTTGGCTTTTGAGTTTGTTACTTTTTGAGACTCAGGTAGGATTCTGGAAAAAACAAGATTGGATACTGCATAACCCACTGAGCCATGCAGTCAGTGTCTTCTTAATTTAACAATCATATAAATAGATATATCTATATCTATATGATGAGTGTATGAATATACTTCACATTCTGTTTCACATCAGAGTACTTGTGTAAACCTGCTTCAGAACTAGGAGAAACAACTTGGGATCTTAAGCAAATGTCTTAGATGTATAAAGGCATACTGTCAAGGCAAATATCTTAAAATCAGACTAAAAACATATTCAGTGAAGAGCTCTATAAATGTAGGGCACAGTGCACACACCTCACATGCTCGTAAGCTACTTTTTTTATATATAAAAAAAAAAGTTCTCCGTGGAACATATTAGTCTGCAAATCAAAGTATTCCAACTTTAATCTATGCACACCAAAAAGCAGTGAATGACAGGAACGGCAGAGCATGCATGCACACACTTGTGACTGTTAAGAAATTTAATGCCTTCTGTTTGCTGTTTTTGGATCATCCCACAGAAAAGTTGGAATTTTGTTAGCACAGCCCTCATTCTGGATTGCTGACAAAGTCTTTTCACAAAGCAGAAACAGGCTTTAAATGAATACCAGTTTGTTTTTTGTGTTTTTTTTTTTTTTTAATCCAGTGATCTTGAAAATTTCTTAAGAAATCATATCAAAGTTCCTGAGCAAAACAAATTATTTGGTACTACCTGAATGAAGGAAATACATGCATAAAAAGGAAGTAAGTTCTTTTTACTGAAATTTTCTTAGAGAAACCACACATTCTGTGATTTGTTATTAGTACTTTTAACAGGTAGTGCTATTGAAATGGCTCTTCCTCTGCTCCCCTCCTTGGAACTCCCCTAAAGAACAGAGGCAGCATGGTGCAAAATGAGATCACTGCATTTAGTCCAAAGACCATAGCTCTAGAACTGGCTTTGACATTTATTAGCAGTATGATCTTGAGCTAAATATTTAACCTCTGAATCTTTGGTCTTGTGTTTGCAAACTACAAATGAATTCAAATTTCAAAATGAAATTTAAGTAGAATAGTTTAGCTAGGAAGAGGGGGGATCTTATAACCAGACTGCCTGAACTTGAATACCAGCTCTGACACTCACTATAAGCAGTGTCATCTTCTGCATGATACTGAAATTCTCTCAACTCCATAAAGGAGGATGGTAATGGTACCCACTTTCTCAGGCTGATGTGAACCTTAAGGGAGCAAATACAGAAAATGGGCTTCACTATTATTCTTCTGGTGACAGATAATGCTCTGTTTATTCCATGAAGTCTGTGAAGATCAGTTATAGTACGTAAACTACTCTGAGCTCTACAAAAGATTTTATAGCCTTCCTGGCCTCATCTCTAACAGAAAAGCTACTACACTGAGTTGTACCCTTTTTACACATGAGTACTACTTTACTGGTTTTTGAGAACGGTAGAGACAATATTTTATCCATCTTAGTATCATCAACATGCTCAAAAAATGTGTGGCATCTAGGAGGTTTTCAGGCAGTAGTCACTGAGATCTTTTAGTAAATTATTTTCTTTTCTTAGAATTGTTTTATATGATTAAAAAAATACATGAATACAGTAAAGAAAAATTAAAGGATAAAAAATGAAAATTATGTCCTTTACTATCCAAAATTCACTATCCCATTAAATTGTACAAAGCAACCATTATTCTTATTTTCTAATTCAGAAGTATAGATGTGTGTGTGTGTAAAATTTACCTAACCTTAACTTTGCTTTCTTCATTTAATATCTGTCTAATTTTCCATATTAGTTCACAGAAATGCACACTGTTCTTTTTAATGCCTGCACAGAATCTGTTTTATCAATATAATTTACTCCTAGGCTCTACTGATAGAAATTTAAGATTGTTTATTGTTATTATAGACATTATTATATAATATCACGTTGAACTGTCCATCTTTTACCAGATAAAAACTGGTATTTTACGATAGATTTTAATCTGTCTTTTTTGTAGGTGAAATTGAACATCTAGAGATATAGCTGTTTAAATGTGCAGGGGTTTTTGGGGAGTTGTCTATGAAAGTTCTTTGCCCATTTTTCTACTAGGTTGTTGGTCTTCTCCCACTGAATTTAAATGCCTTATATATTAAAGAATTTATCCCTGTGTGTTGTATTTTTGCAAAAATACTGGTTAATCTTATTACTCAAGGGTATTTTGGAAGGATATACAGTAATAAGTTTTTCCATACTTCAAGAAATTTTTCCATGATTTTGTTTCCCTGGGAACAAAGGTTATTCTAAAGTAAAACACTAATTTTTGCCCTGTGTAGCCCCGTATTTCATTCACAACTCCCATTTAAAGAAAGAGTTAATAAATGAAAAGTATGACTTTATATAGCATGACTTCATATTCTAATCTGTGAGCAAATTGTCCCACAAGTTTAAGCGATGTACTAAAGGTTATAAACTGCACAGCAATGCCATTTGTAGTCCTGAACTGGTCAACATCATCTGATCAGCTATATTTAATGAGTGTAAAGTCTACCAGCATTCCATTTCAACTGCAGGTCTGAGGGGTGCCTGGGTGGCTCAGTCAGTTAAGCGGTAAACTTTGGCTCAGTGCATGATCTTAGGGTCCGTGAGTTCGAGCCCTATGTCAGGCTCTGTGCTGACAGCTCAGACCCTGGCACCTGCTTTGGATTATGTCTCTCTCTCTCTCAAAAATAAATAAAACATTAGAACAAAAAGAATTGAGAGATGGAAAAGATATTTCCATTTCTTTTAAAACAAAGTGTAGGTCTGAATCTGAAACAATGGGTCTCTTAAATTTCAAAAAGCACAGATTTAGAAGAATATGATTTGATATTATATTAAATGATCATCTTTCCCTTAAGGAGAATATTATAATACAGACATCAAAACATAATACCAAACATGGATAAAATGTCAATAAAAATTACTGGATATTAAAGTTATAGTAAGAACTTTGTCTACAGAGAAATATACTTGAGTATTCAAAAAAGTATACCTTTGTTAGAACTAAAATACAGAAGAAATGGTAAATTATGGCAATCTTTTCCCTAACAGTCTTATACTCTAAGGAATTATGTTTATCATGTATGAATGTATACACTATTGTTATAGTAAATATAATAATTTACATTTGTTGATATAGTAAATCAATAAATGTAGCACATTTTAAAATTTATGTAACTATGGTGGCCTAAGTACAAACAAAATCCCATCCCAATTAATATTCAGTCTGCCTTACTAAAAATAAGTTGAAATTTAGAATAAAAAGCAATTAAAATAGCCTTTAAATTTTAATTGTTGAATACAAAAATGTCCTTACTCCAAGAATATAAAATAAATTTCCCCACAATTTTTTTTTGCTATTTAAGATGTTTCCAGTTAATGCAGGATACTATATATTAAATCATTAATGATTAAATTCAAGTGCTCAGTAAACTTATATACACTCTAAATTAAGATTTATATCAATGAAAGATATATCATTTGTAGCTATAATAAATGAAGCTATTATGCATAATATATAAAGCTATTATAACTATTAAGCATTGTATAATATTAATAGTACACTTATTATCAAATCTTTGAAATTAAATTTTATGCTTTGTTATACTGTATTTCTTTCACAATCTGATAACAGGAAGACACTCTCATAAATGGGTTAATTTCTATGAAGAGGAGAATTTGTTAGTGAGTGAAAGAAATCTTATTACAAGTCTCAACACCAAGAGTTATTTTTCAAGTTTGTTTCCTCAATATACCTGAGTTTTACATTCTTCATATCTACAGGAATTTATACATATTGTTATATAATGACAAACAGTAACTGCTTGGTAAGAACAATATTTTGTCAGACAAATTATTAGCAATGAAAGGGATGTGAAATAAGATTTTAATTGATCAATTCATTCATTGTCATTCAATATTGTAGTCACAAATAACTATAATATGTAGATGCTGGAAAAATTTCAATGAACAAAATAAAGATGTTTAATATATGCATCTTTTTTTCCTTCAGTTAAAAGAGATAATGATTTACAGGTTAAAAAAGGAAAAGTCAAGGGCGCCTGGGTGACTCAGTTCAGTGTCAACTTTGGCTCAGATCATGATCTCGTGGTTTGTGGGTTCGAGCCATGCATCAGGCTCTGTACGGACAACTCACAGCCTGGAGCCTGCCTTTGGATTCTGTGTCTCCCTCTCTCTCTCTGCCCCTCCCCCACTTGTGCTCCGTCTCATTCTCTCTCTCAAAAATAAATAAACATTAAAAAATAACTTTACAAATATTAAAAATAAATAAAAATAAAAAAGGAAAAATCAAATTTTACAGCATTAATGATCATGAAAAAGTTATTTATATTGATTTGTAGACTCAGAGGTTTATGAACACAGGTAAAACAATAGCTAATAAGAAAGATTTTTATGATCAATTTTACATAGAAGGAGCTGTGAATGTATTTCAGGACAAAAAGTACCACATACATCTTTATGCAAAAAGTTGCTTCAAAATGAAAACTCCCTCCTCTTCTTTATGCTTTTAAAGTACTATTGAACTTGAGAATATAGTTTATAGATGCTACAAAAACACACAATTTAATCGCCTCCATTTACAGATGAGCACAGCAATGCAGAGAAGTAAAGAGACTTACATAGGCGCTTATAAGTGACTCCCAGGCTAAACAATTTTCAATTATAAAAGTTTCTTCAGTAACCATACTAGGCTCTCTACACTCAAAGGCTTATAATTATCATTGTTTCAAAATACATAATAGTGAATGATATAGTTACCCTAGACTTGCCTTTAATTCAGTAATATGCTATTAATAAAGGGGGTAGGAGGATAACAGTATTTACATAGACAAACAGATATAGATCACTATGGGAAAAAGGCAGAAAATCAAATGGGGAAAATTTTTAATTTTTAAAAAAGGCAGAAAATCAATGTGAAGCTGTTTAAGAACTATTTTAATTCAATATATGCCATAACAAAAATTTCTTTGCCACTATTAGTACACTATGAAAATTTAAAAATACAGTTCAAGCCTTCATATTTACAAATTCATTCATTTACAAATGAAACGGAAAATAAAATGTAGAATATTGTGACATACACTCATAGATATCACACCTCTAGAACTCACTCACCTCAACCAATAAAAAACGAAGACCAAAACTGAACTCTCTTTAAAAATAAAGTAGGGGCGCCCTGTGGCTGAGTTGGTTGAGTGTCTGACGTTGGCTCCAGGGTCATGATCTTGCAGTTCACGAGCTCAAGCCCAAGCCCAATGCCAGGTTGGTGCTGACAGCTCGGAGCCTAGAGCCTGCTTCAGATTCTGCCTCTTTCTCTCTGTACCCCTCACCCACACTCATTCTTGCTCTCCCTCTCTCTCTCTCTCTAACAAAAATAAATAAAACATTAAAAAAATTAAAATAAATGAACTAGCAAATATTTATTAAGTACTTGCTGCTTCTTTAATAATTTGCTAAAATTATGAAAGTTTAAGACTAAAATCTGAAGAAATTAACTTAAATAAGAAATCCATATTAACAGAACAATATATACCTAGAAACAGGTCATGAAAGAGTTCATGACTAAGAGGAGGGAAATATTTTACTAACATATATAATTTGGTTGAATAATATTGACCTGAACAGTACATGAGTGGGAAGAGGCTCTTCCTTAGAAATTGGACATTTACTATTTTTTACTCTGTGTCTTCCTCGAGTTACCCACTTATGTAAGATAAGACTTCACAATGTCTGCAACTGATGTCTTCAAATAATAAAATTCTCAACTTTTATAATTTGGGGGGTGAAGATAAGTTTTAATATGAATGGTATACTCAGTTAATTTTGTATTATCAAATTGAATAAATAAATTCTATCCTGATACTTAGAATGTGGTTGTAACAGATAATCCTATCATTTTAAAATGTCAGGTTTGGGAAATACCATTGTAATGAGAACCTAAAATATCATTATAAAAATATTTTTTTTTAATTTTTTTTAATGTTTATTTATTTTTGAGACAGAGAGAGACAGCATGAGTGGGGGAGGGGCAGAGAGAGAGGGAGACATAGAATCGGAAGCAGGCTCCAGGCTCTGAGCTGTCAGCACAGAGCCCAATGCAAGGCTCGAACTCACGGACCGCGAGATCATGACCTGAGCCGAAGTCGGACGCTCAACTGACTGAGCCACCCAGGCGCCCCTAAAAATATTTTTAATATCTCAATTAAACTTTCTACAACTTAAAATGTTATTAGTATGATTGGATTCTATGAATCCACGAACAGATTATTAAAATTTCCTAGTTAAGAAAATAACGCAAAGGGGTTATGATTTATATGCTGTATTTGAAAGGATATAATATTCATTAATGGAGTGTAAAATAGGCTTTCTAGATTAATTACCATCAAATTAGTGATTTGTATCTGTTTAGTTTCCAATAATTTTCCATTGTTTTTAATTTTTAAAGGAAGTAAATACTGTAAGAGTTAAAAGAAATATTTGTTTCACAATGTAGAATAAAACGTAACTAGAGCCATTTTTTAATTGCTAAACTGGAGTGGGGGAATCTAGGTATAAAATGTAAGTGGACTTTTTATATCCTTGGTTTCTGTTGTGTGAGATTTCAAAACGACACTTAAGGGGTGTTATTACTTACAAGCATCCATTTCTCTCCATCTATGCCAGCTACTTGAAATGGTGTTATACACACTAATTGAATCAATATGTCTATCTAATAATCTGTGGAAGTTGCTTCTGAGCTAACTCTCATTTAAACTATCGAGACAGAAACACCAAACATGATTAAATCCATGTTAACAGCCCAGCAGCTCTTTAAATAATGTGTTAGAAAAACAAACTGCCTTCAAAACTCTGATGTAAAGCACAATTATTTACTAAGAATTTACCAACAGTCTAAAGGACTAAAGTAAAATCACAACAAAAATTATTTTAAGGTATGTGCAATTGTGTTGTAAAAATTTCCTCAACAAAATTTCACACAGTATCAACTCTTTGTTTCTTTTAACTGTGAATAAATAAATGTGTAAGCCTCACAAAACAGCTCCCTCAAAACATCCTTAAAGTATTCACTTTATAAATGGTTGGACAAGTCCAGACACTGGTGTCGCTAAACTGCAGCTGAGCCATTTGTGGGTAGCATTCTCAGTATGTACATCACATCACCGCATTTTCTCTTCCTCCCCACCCTCGCTTCTCTTCCTAATAAAGTAAGATTATGTTTTTTTTTTTTAACCTACAAGAAGAATAAATCAAGACAGTACTGATTTCTGAAATACTTTAAGAATAGTGTCGTAGAAAGTTTCCCTGTACCTGAAGGCAAGAAACCAGGGTCTTTACGTCCCCTTCTGTCACTTAGCTAATTGTGGGACCTTGGGATATTTGTTTACTTTGATGCAGCCATCTGCATCATCTGAAATATGGGAAAAATGACATTTGATGTTCATGAAAACTGCAGACTAGTCTCTTTACACTAAGAACGTAGAATCCTTTTAACAGTAATAATAACAGAAAATAGCAACTTACTATAATTCTTTATGATTTACAAAATATATACTCTGTCTCACCTGACTCTCAACAAGGGATGAGAGGTAGGGCTGTTACAGATAAACAAATAGAGGCATGGCTTTTAAGTGACTCTTCTAAGAACACAAAGTTAGTAAATGTTGCCTGATATCAACTTCAGATCTTCTGCCTCTTAGTTAAGCCATCTTTCTATGACATGATAATGGCTCTACAATTAAATAAGTTATTAATATTAGTATTGCAGTATCAGTATTATTAGTATTATATTTAGGACAATTATCAGTCATGGACAAATCTTTTAGATGCTATCAGTCAAGTGGTTGAAAAAAATACTAGGAATTCAAGTCTACAATGGTCAGATAAAATAAAAATACTTTCTTTTATGGAAACTTAAACTATTGAATTAATATTTTCTATCAGGTCTGGAATGTATTTGTCCACTCAAAACAACTACCTCCTAATTTTTACATTTGCTTTGGTCTAAAGGCAGGGGTAGATCCATGTTCCTGAAGAATTTGTCAATATGCAATCCTCTACCCACCCACCACCTTTTTTTCTATATTCCATGACATGCTATGACTATCAGTGGTAGGTAAAGACAGCCATTTGAGGAATAAGTCAATATTATCAGTTTTAATCTCTAAACCAACTGCTTATGGAAGATGGCATTTTAGGACTTCCTTTGTGGTCAAGTTTTGACAGTTTTGTGTCAATTGTTATAAACATAAATCATACCTATGAGCAGCTCATGTAGTATTTCATTTACATTTAAAGAGGTCTTCACAACAAAATAAATACAAAATAAGTGTCCTCTGTATATGAAAAAAAAAGAAAAAGTAAAACAAAGGAAGACAAGGCATCTGACTTCTTGATGGTCTCCCACAATGCATGAAACCGTATACAGCATGCCCATCACCAAACCACATACCTTCAGAGCCCAGCACAGTAGCACCATTGTAGTCCATGGATGAAGTTTCAATATTTTGGCAGACAACTTGTTCATGAGAAATGTAAAATGTGCAGGAAATAAGCCTACTTTAAATCGAAATACCACAGGCAAACAACAGTCTATCCCTTTATCCATCCTTTAAATGGAGGACTTCATTTGCCAAGTTCTAAATATCCAATATCTGCCACGTCTTGTATACCCAAACTCCTTTTTTCATTTTCATGTAACCCAGAACAACTTAAGATCACCTGTCACTATTTTACACCTTCCCACCCAGAACAGCTTTCTAACGGGTCTCTTTTCTGTCTTTTGCCACTTTGCATTCCCCCAATTCATCTCCCATTATATTCAGTTGTTCGATTAATCTTAAAGCAGAGCTCATATTACTTTTCTAAATGTCTATAATGACTGCCCACTGTCTACGAATTAAACACAAAGGTGCTAGTGTGGAATTTAAGGACACCCCCAGGAGAGCTCCATCATAGCTCTCCGCCATATGCTGTTCTATTATTAGCCCTTTAGGTGTTTATACTTTTTCCAGTCATTTTCCAGATATTTTCCCTATACATCTCTATTTACTTTTTTTTCTTCCTGGCTCCTATTATTATTTTCTGGTATCCTTTCCCTATTTCTATCAATATTAGCATGCCATTCAAAGCTACTTATCAGCTACGTTTTTTCATGAAATATTTCCTGAGCATAAAGACACAGTATGGTGATTTCATTAGTTTATTTGCCTTTACTCTACATTCCCTGTAGCATAAGATCCTTGATAAGAAGTGCTATCTGTATTCACAGTTGTAAAATCATCGTACCCTTACATACACCAGACACTCAATAATCGTCGAACTGTTGCTAATTTACATATTACGCTCCTCTTTTGAAGTTACAGAGACCATGCATAAATTAACCACAGGACAAACAAATATATCAATTCAGAGTTGTTTTAAACACAAAACATTATCAACATACCCTTGATTAAAGGACCACTGTATGAAAGGAAAGACTGTAGGTGTGTAATATGTCTTCTGATTTCACCATGACAGGCACTCTGTGAAGTACCTAATACTATCCTTGTTTTACAGATGAGGGTGCTCAGAATGGGTGAAGTATCATGTCCAAGTGAACAACTATTCACAGACAAATCTGAGACTGGAACCTAGAACTCACTGATGAACAAATTTTTGCGGTTTCCCTGTGTCACCAAACGAAAAGTGGTTACTAGTTACCAGTAAAAAAAAAGGGGGGGGTTAATATGTTAATGAATAACTCTGGATTAGTGTGTGTCATTTAACATGTTTTTTATGTGTGTCTATTACAGGTGTGGTAGTGTGCCAACTTTGAGTAAAGAGAAATTTGTCTGAGAGCCTGTGTTGGAAGAAGACCAGCTTATAGTGCCAGATTTTCTGAGCATGGATTTTGTTTCATATAAGAGCAATCTACTTTGAACTGGTGTTTGGCAACCATCTGCTTAACATAACTGTGGGAGGTTTGTGAAGCAAATTACACTATGAAATTATCTCTTTAATAAGGAGAGTACAAATTTTCAACCAAACTTCTGTAAGAAGTAAAATCATTATTGTAAAACCCAGCTGAATGGGCATATTCCAGAAGGGGCCCAACACACTGGATTGCCAGAGGTCACTAAGGACGCTTAAACCAGGTCAGAAGGCAGTGGTGCCGGCACGCTAAAGAGAAAACAGATAAGAAATGGAGCAGGGTTTCTATTACAGGGCAACAGCAACAGAGGAAAGAACCAAACCCATGCGACGTACTTTAGCGGCTTTACTTAGTCTCTGAACTGAAGTGACAGAGGAACTCAACGGCTACTCGCCCACTGGGTTCACATATCCTTGGTTTCTAAAATCTGGAACATACCTACTCCCATCAAGACTACAGAAATTCTTTCCCTGGTGTTCTTCCCTAAATACTTCACTACTTGGGTGAAAGAAACAGAGTTAACACTTGGCCTGAGATGCAGGGACTGGTCAGTTAAAAATGTATACCCAATAAAATATAGCAAATAGTAACAAAGAGGAGAAAACTCTTAGTGGTGATTAAGGAAAACAAATCTGGACAACCACAGAGCAAACTGTAACAGATCAGAATCACTTGTTTTCTGCAATGTTGCAGCAGCATTTTTTGTTTAAATAATGCCACTAATGAATCGACATTTTAGATAATCGTACATATGTTAAGGGGTAAAAAAAATTACTATATTGCAACATAAGAGATACTAAGTGAATAATGGAAATGCTGGATTCAAATACCCAGTTTAAGTTCTTTACACATGTGAACCTTAAGTCACTTAATGTCTCCTTGTTTCCTACTGTGCAAAGTGAGGATGATATCCTCCGTGTAAAGTTCCTCAGACTGGGAAAGCATGCAATCACTTAGAGTAGGCAGAATAGCCTGTGGTTAAGAGTATGGGATCTAGATTCAGTGTCCTTGGTTTTAAGTCCAGGTTCTTTCATTTATTAGCCACAGGACCTTAAGAAACCTCTCTGCCTCATTTGTCTCTCCTATAAAATCAAAATAATGATAATACCTGCTTTGTAGGGCTGTATACAATTGTGTATAAATACCCTTAGGGCTATTTCACTTATTAATAGATCAAAATATGAAAGCGTGTCATAAAGTGTAGGACATCAAATACATATAAACGTAGAGGTATGTTTACTATTGGGAACCACAAGGATGATACGGAAGAATCCATGAGAGACGAGGCATTTAAGGTAGGACTTACAGGTTGAATACGCTTCTACAATAAAGAGAAGAGAGATGGCACTCAACACTGGGGGCAATCATAAAAAGAAGAAAAGGCATGATGCATGTTTGAGTGACACCATGTTTTTCTGAAATGCATACATGCAATGAGTAACATAAATAAAAATATTCCAATATCTAAGAGAGTTTAAAATAAAGATATAAGAAAATTAAAGCTTGTAAAGCAGCAATTTCAAAGACAGATACTGTCAACTTATTAACAGACTGTGTTTCAACAATCACAGTATGAAGGAGGAAACTCCTTAGAAATCACTCATTCAGCTCTTCTAAATTACTACCATCTGCTCTCTAACAGGTCCGGCAGTGAACAAGACAGATACAGTACTGCTTCCATGGCACTTGTGAAATTTATGCATATATGGATATATATGTATGTGTGTATGTGTGTGTGTATATATATATATATATCTTTTTTATATATATGAACAACTACACACAGTAAAATACTGTGGTGAGAATTACAATGACTGATAATACAATCCCCAGAATATAATACAATCTCAGGGCAAAAATGTAGAGCATAAATAATCAAACACTCTCATAAGATCACTATTTCAAAAGGAAAGCTTCTTCTGAATTGGAAGTGGTTACTTTAAGCATGTCACCTATCTGTGAACTGAAGTTTTGATTACTCAATGAGTTGTCTGCCCCCATTTCCAGAATATCCTCCGGCCAGCTTTTTAAAGCTCATAACTAAGGTACATAAAACATTCTTAAAGTGATGACATAGTTCTATGTATCAGAGAGAGCCAGAGAGACATACCAAATACTGGGCAAATAAATACCTTTTGCAAAACTTGTAAAGGTAAGTTATTACATTTCTCAAATGTTAAAGAATTCCTTACTCATTTAAATATACTTATTTAAAAATACTTGATATTTTCTGGTCACATCAAAAGTAGACTATACTAACTGGGTTTTATTCATCCTTCTATTAGCCTATGGTTTAGTGCGGACACCGTATCTCTGTCACCTATAACTGGGCAGGTTACCTTCTAGAGACTTCGCGTGAAATGTGAGATGATGTGACTTACATGTGCAGGTAAAATAATTAAAAGCCTATCTGCCTGGGGCCAAGACCCTTGAGGTCCCTTCAGTCTGTGGTACCTATGATTCCAGGATTCAACCAGACTATGCTTAAAAGTTTATGCAAAAACAAAATTTATGTAATTGGTAATAACTGTTAGCTCCTTAGTATTCAATATAAATTTCTTTATACAAAAAATCATCGCCAAGACTGATGTCAAGGAGCTTACCCCCTAGGTTTTCTTCTAGGAGTTTTACAGTTTCGGGCCTTAAATTTAAGTCTTTAACCCATTCTGAGTTTATTTTTGTGTATGGTATAAGATATGGGTCCAGTTTCATTCTTCTGCATGTTGTCCAGTTTTCTCAGTACCATTTACTGGAGAGACTATACTTTCCCTATGTGTATTCTTGACTCCTTTTATGTAAATTAATAAACCATATATGTATGGGTTGATTTCCGGGTACTCTGTTGTATTTACATATGTGTCTATTTTTATGCCAATACCATACTGTTTTGATTACTATAGCTTCCTAACTATGGTCTGAAATTGGAAGTATGATGCCCCTAGCTTTGTTCTTTTTTCTCAAACACCATTTTGGCTATTCCGGGTCTTTTATGTTTCCATACAATTTTTTTTCCTATTTCTGTGAAAATATCATTCAAATTTTGACAGAGACTGCATTGCATGTATGGAGTACTTTGGGCAGTATGAGCATTTTAACAATACTAATTGTTTCATCCTATTAGCATGGGATATCTTTTCATTTATTTATGTCTTCTTCATTTTCTTTTCTTCAATCTGTACAGTTTTCAGCATACAGATCTTTTACCTCCTTGGTTTAATTTATCCCCAGGTATTTTATTCTTTTTGATGAAACTCACAAATGAGATTGTTCCCCCCCTTTTGTTTTTACTGTAACATCTCTTTCTGATAGTTTGTTGTTGGTATATAGAAACAAAACTGATTTTTGTACAATGATTTTGTACCCTGCAACCTTACTGCAATTGCTGGTTAGTTCTAACAGTTTTTCTAATGGGTGTCTTTAGGGTTTTCTATATGTAATATGCCATCTACAGATGCTGTTTTACTTCTTCCTTTATGAATTTGATGCTATTTATTTATTTATTTTGCACAAAAGCCAAGATATAGAAACACGCTAAGGTGTCCAGCAATGAATGAATGGATAAAGATGTGTTACACACACACACAGGAATATTATCTGGCCATAAGAAAGAAGAAAATCCTGCTGTTTACAACAACATGGATAAACACTAAAGGCATTATGCTAAGTGAAATAAGCCAGCAAGAGAAAGACAAATACTACTGCATGTTATCACTTATATGGGAATCTAAAAACAAGTCAAACTCATGGAAACAGGGAGTACAGAAGTATGGTGCCAGGGGCTGGAAGATGAGAGACGGATGGAGAGATTAGTAAAAGGGTATAAACGTTCAGCTATGAGATGTTATAAGGTTTGAGGATCTGATGTATAGCATGGTGACATTGTTAATTCTGTGTAAGAGAAATTTAATAAGAGTGTAGAACTTAAACGTTCTCTCACACACAAAATATAAGCACGTGAGGTGATGGATGTGTTGATTAACTAGGTGGGAGGACTCCTTTCACAATGTATACATATACCAAATCGTCACAATACACACCTTAAATATCTTACAATTTCATTTGTCAGTTATACTTCAATGAAGCTGAAAAAATTTCAAGAGGCATTTAAAAATGAATATACTTCTTTATACAAAATCTCTTCCTACTCTGGGGCTCATAAAAGATCTATTTTAAATCATATATCTAAAAACTCTGGCTTAACACCGCATTTGTAAATCTATGTCTTAATGTATTTCTGAAGGTCATAGTGTAAGAGCATGTTATGTTCATTTATATATATATAAATAAATGTGCATATATATATAATATACAAACACACACGCGAGCGCGCACGCACACTCACACACACGGGATGGCACATTAATCACATTATGCTATCTTTTGCTTAAGTAGCTAACATTTATTGCTTAATAAAGACCGTCATGAACACATACCAACTAGGTTGTGTTGTGCCATCCCATGCATTTCCTTCAGTTGAATGCTGGCTGGCATCCAGGAAGAAAAGAAGAGCCAAACAAGCACAACATACTCATAACTTAAAATAAAAAAGTCGTACAACCTTCACAAAAACCATAAAGTCCTTGACTTAAATAATGTTATAAAGACAATTCTGAATTTTCCCTTTTTTCTACTTTGTCCCTGTTAGGATGTGAACCCTGCCATTATGTATGGCTTGCGGCTGTTTGCAAGCTTCCTCCCCATCTGGGACTAAGAGGCAAATTGCAGGTTTCCAGGGAGGGGGAATGCAGTTACTGTAGGGATTGCCTCAGCGCTTCACATGGACTGTGCCAAGCCCAGTGATACCAGCTACCTTGCTCCCTGGGACAAGCAGCCACAAGGTTTTGTACTTTTAGTTACTGAAAATATACCAGTCGCTAGTTTCAGAAGCCTAGAGTCTTTCTCTCCTTGAAGACCGTTGAGTGCACGAACCATTAAAAGTCATTTTACTTCTTTCTACCTTCAAAATGAATGAAATTATGTCAGGAGCACCAGAATACCCAAATCTACATTTTTGTCACATCCATCTCAAAGCCCACCGCCCTCTTCCACACTCCTAGAACGGTGCCTTTTCTCAAAGCAGCGCATGCTTACTGAAAGTGCTCATTCCGTGGGAGCTGTCAGCAATTACTGCATGAACTTTAAATCTTTTTCCTCTAACTACCATAGTATTCTAGAAATAATGACACAACTTCTCCCTGCTTTAAAATGTCAAGCTGACCACTCAGAAATTTACGCTGGGTTTCTCCAGGAAGGCCCAAATGATAAGACATTTCGTGAGCCTGCCATTTTTATCTCCTTTCCCATTACTATAGTGCCTAACACCTTCACAGTGTAACAACACCTTCTGGGACAAGCAGGAACTAAAACAAACCACAAACGCTGCCACCTTCACAAAGTTAACAATATGTCCCTGGCAAGAGTAAGCTATATATATTGTTTTATTTGACACTATCATCTGAATTAATTTTAGTCTCTTCCTCATAGTGCTATTTCTAAATAGTTTAAAACTGTTACGTAACTATTTTACCTAATGGCAAGATAGCTTTCCTTTAATTGTGCAATAATATTTTAGAAATATATACCCAGTACACTATAGTATTTTCATGCATTTTAGGATTAAATTTATTTTCAAATATCTGGTTCAACTTGTTATACTCAAAGAGAAAACAAAAATTATCTCTCCAAAATTTGAACTAACTTCATTAAACTAATGAAGCTGTACATTCCCAGTTGACACCAGAATTATAGATTTACCAGGTTAATGGGAATATAATAAAATCTTGGCATAGTTTTTCAGATAATATAGAAAGTATATGACTTGTGATTTTAACTATGCTCAATTTTGGCAAAGAGAGGTACATTATTTAAGAAAGAGCCATGTAGGGGTCAGTAGACTGAGCTTCTGACTTCAGCTCAGGTCATGATACGTTTTGTGAGTTGGAGCCGTGCACAGGACTCACTGCTATCAGCGCAGAGCCCGCTTTGGATCCTCTGTCCCCTCCCCTCTCTGCCCCTTACCTGCTCACACTCTCTCTTTCAAAATAAATATTAAAAACATAAAAGAAGAAAGAGCCATGTAGAGATCAAGTAAGGCTTAAACAGACTATCTTCAACCATACAAAGGAAAACCAAATTAAGGCAAAAGATACTGATAACTCACGTTTACCAACAGAAAATTCAGTTTCTCTCTTCAGATATTAGAAGTCTTGTTATCGCTCCATCAAATATTTAATGTGTGCTTGGGAAGGCACTGGGTTGTACCTCAAGATGAGAGAATTCACTGGCTTTCATGATGCCATTTTTACATCATCACTTTCCTATTAAAGTCAATAAATAAGCAAATCTATTCCATGATTCAGTCCACGTTCAGAGTGCAGGCTATACACTGGACGTGGCTAAGTGCCGGAGGTACAAGGGCAAATAAGACAAGTATGGGTTAGAGTCAGCTTTGAAATGGAGATGATCCCAACAATGCAGGTGGTTCTATGACCAGGGGAACACATATCTCAGTGACACAATATATAGAATTGGAGAGAAGGAAGAAGAAAAAGACAGGAAAACCAATTATAGTATCCAGGTCTCCCGAAATATTACCGCTAACTAAGAAAGAATCAAGGACCTTAAAGGCTAAATTCGGTACCAATGGGACCACAGCAATTTATTCATTACGTGGGCCAGTTTAAAATGGCTAGCTAAAGAAAGAGGAGATGAAAAGAGAGGGAGAAGTACTAACATTTAGCAAGGTTCCATTTTGTTGATTATCCTTCAACATTAGCCATTTGATTCTCAAATTTTTCTGGTAGGCATTAGTTTTGCTTTATAGAAAAAGAAGCTGAGGATCTGGACATGATAATGCTGAATAATACCAGGACTCTGAATCAGCGAAATACCCTCATAATGTAGGACTACAAAGGGAACCAAATGGAGAAAAATCCAACTTCTACAAATATGTGAATTCAAAGTTCATTTTCAATTGACGGTACCATCTTAAGGCATTCATATTTTACTAGGTACTAAACGAACAAATACTTAATGATAACTGACCTCAGAATAGTATAGGATAAAGATTTACGATATAAAGCAAAATATAAACTCATTTACTAAGTAGCATGCAAGTGAGTGAAAAGCAACCTAATAAATACAAAACTGCAAAGACTTTGCAGAGAAAAGGAACTGAATGAAATGAATGGGTCTAAGTACTGAATTTTTATGCCTAATTTTAAGGTGGCAGAAGTATGAGTGTTCATTCATTCAACAAAAATGTCTGGGATATAACTTTTATAACAGATACTGAGCTAAGCAATAAAAATATTAGTGACAATCAAATCAGAAATAGTCTTTGTTTTCATATTCCGTTCATATCTGGTGGAGACAAAGGGAGATGAAAACCCTGCATCAGCCTCTCTGTGTGAAGGAAGTAGGTAGAATAAAGGCAAAGAACGTGGAACAAGAAAGGCCCAGATCGATTCACTAAAACTCCTAGAATTCAGGACTTGTAGCCCTCCTGTATAATCCTTTATTGGAAAAAACTTCATTTCATTAATGTTTTACTTCTCTGAATTTTTGTTCTTAGTATATAAACAACTAACAAAGTAAAATATTTACTGTTGAAAATATACATGTAAGTATAGGCTAGCAGCAATTCTAATAATTCCCAGATTGTTCCCATCACAAATGAAAATAAAACTAGTTAATTGCCTGTTTTTGTTATTATGAAGGTAGCTCTACAATGTGAATGAACTCTGATTTAAAAAAAAAAAAAACATATACACACACAAAATTTGAATGAAACTCTAAAATGAAACCTCTTCAACCCATTATATTCACCACCATTAGATACAAGATTGCTCTGACAAGTAATAGAACATTTGGTCAAAAAGTAATAGCTTGGTTAAAATTTCTATGTGCTGATAATAGTTGCAAGCTTTCACTATACTGCCATACTATCAATCTTAATGAAATTCACTTGTCAGTTCCATTTTGGAACAGTGAATACTTGCACTGCATGACAAGGGTAAAATTAAAATCTTTTTCCTTTTCCTAATCAAATCAGCTAATGATAAAAATAAGAAAAAAAGAAGTAACCCAGAAATTTCTGTCACTAATTGGTCAAAAATATTAGTTTTCAGATTCCTTTGTTTTGTTTTTTTGTTTTTTTTTTTGTTTGTTTGTTTCCACTGGTGATCTCTTTAAATATTACCAGTCAGCTGCTTCCTTTAAGTTCACTCTGTCTCCCAGCAAGTAAATTGATTCAAACTTGCCAAAAACATGCAGGTAGGATAAAATACAATGGTAAGGAATAACACAGTAGATAATCAAGAATTTATTTCTACCCCAGTTGCATGTTTTATTATATTTAGCATTCACTGAGTGTTGAACACATACTGCTGTGGAGTATGCCACTGAGTAGCTCATTCTAAAACAGAGAAGGCAAAGATACCTGTTTACATATCCTGACTTTAACTATGAACCCCTGAAGCTTTAGTGAATTTCAATACTCTTGAAAGTAAGCCTAGTAAGAGAAGGGGTCATATTTATTTATCTTTTTATCCTCGTTTGTAGGGCAACTTCTCAAGCCTAGTATATTAGGCACATCAGACTTTACATTTTCTAGTGTTCTTATTTTAAGCTTTTGCTGAAAAGTGTTAAACAAGGCAATCTAATAGAAATTAAGTATAGCCTAGAAGATGAAATGAAAATTCAACTCAAATGATACATGAACCTGATGAAGTGTAGGCAATGAAACCCAACTACCTTTAATTTATGCTCCGTTCTTTAAATTTTATGTGGCTTAGTGTTCTATATTCCCAATGTCCAATTTTTAATTTATTAACCCATTTAATAATGCATATATTTAACAAATATTAGAATACTATCCCTCAGTGCAAGTACTTATTATCCTGGCTGCAAGAAGGTAGAAGTTTTAAAGAAATGGATATAAACATAGTCCTTAAAAACCTTAAAGTCTACTTAAACAATACATCATAAGTCCATCCACTCATGATTTGGGGAGAAGAGGGAAATAAAAACTATTTTTTATTCTTTGAGAAACATCACAAGTAAAGATTAATAAAGAAAATTAATGTAATTAATGTGGTAATAAGATATGATATGCAATAAACCAACAATCTAACTAGAAGATGCCTAGATTCTACTGTTGGTTGATAATGAACTTCGATGAGTAAAAAACAGGTCAACATAGTTCTCAGTTTCCCAATAAGTAAATAGAAATAAATTAACTCCATATTTATCACAGAATAACTTTATAAAAACCAAACGAAGCATTTCCAATGAAGTATTATACAAATATTTTCTCATAATCATAAAAACGCTTACAGTTATGACAGAATTACTGAACACTTGATGGGCAACTGATAGCATGTTATACCCTTGAAGGGTGTACCTCTTATACTAAGAGAAAAATAGCAGAAAAATCGATGTGCACTTAAATACCTTTCCAAAATCCAATACTTAATCATGTTAAATATACAAAGTTCAAGCCAGGAAAGTAAAAACCCCATTAACTTCTGAGAAACCAAAGGCCCATACAAATTTATAAATAATATAAATTAAAGAAATTCAAAATGATGTGAAGAACTCTCTCTAAAATAAACATAATCTGGAAGTTGAGAAAAGGTAAATTTCAAATTCATTTATTAATTCCTGGGGTTTAAAAACATGGACACGGGGCACCTGGGTGGCTCAGTCGGTTGAGCGTCTGACTTCGGCTCAGGTCATGATCTCACTCATGGGTTTGGGTCCTGCGTCAGGCTCTGTGCTGACAGCTCAGAGCCTGGAGCTTGCTTCAGATTCTGTGTCTCCCTCTCTCTCTGCCCTTCCCCTGCTCATGCTCTGTCTCTTTCTCTCTCTCTCTCAAAATAAATAAATGCCAAAAAAATTTTTTTATAAAACATGTACGTATTTGACCCAATTTCTATAATTTATTTTCCTAGTCCCTTGAATATATGGATCTTTATAGCCTCTCAAATTTAAAAAAGTAACAGCATTTTTAATTATTTTGTTGCAAATGTCCAGAGCATTGATCTAAATATAGACCCATTAATAGCACAGAAAACTAGCAAAAAGTAAAAAGGACCTTTGATGAGACAGATCTATGTTAAAATAAAAACATAAACACAATATTGGAATTTGTTTCTCATACTTTCCCTTCATTAGTAGCCCATTATAAAACTAAATCCAAAGGAATAAAATTATTCTGATGTATATATTATATACAAATATTTGTGTGAAAGATTAAAATCCAGACTGAACATTAGATTCACAAAAGCAAAACTCTTAAATCCAATAGCCCAATTATGTGTTCATGTTGTGTGTTTGTGCACACGCACATGTGTGTACTTAAAACTGACATAACATAAATGAATATGTAGAGGTTATGGTTTAAGTTTCACTTGGAATTTAGAGTCTGTGCCAGGAAAGGGTTCCTTATACATAATGTCATTTCTAAAAAATAAATTAACAACAATAAAATTCCTAAATAGAAGACATAAACAAGATATGAATAAGACAGAGAAGTATTTGTATAAGTACTGCACACTAACCAACTTTGCCTCTGGAGCTCTGAGGTAGAGTTATTTGGAGGCAAGTAATATGTATCAGGCATTTAATGTATATGTGAAAATTACATATGAAAGTTTGCAACATAGTTACATTGACATAGCACTTATATTTTGCCCTTATTTAAAGTAAATGAGGGGCGCCTGGGTGGCTCAGTCGGTTAAGCGGCCGACTTCGGCTCAGGTCATGATCTCATGGTCCGTGGGTTCAAGCTCTGCATCAGGCTCTATGTGACAGCTCAGAGCCTGGAGCCTGCTTCGTATTCTGTGTCTCCCTCTCTCTCTCCCCTTCCCTTGCTCATGCACTGTCTCTCTGTCTGTCAAAAATAAACGTTAAAAAAAAAAATTTAAGTAAATGAGATAATGTATGTGATGTGCTTTTTAACTTTAAAAGTCAAATGCATGTATTAACTATGGTTATTAGGATGTACTGGAATTGAATATTTGATATATCAGTTGTATACTGTCACTTCCTTATATTCAACACTGCGGAACGGTTATTCATTTTCAATTATTGAGGAACATGTCTATATGTTATTTTAAATTAGAAGAAGCTTGAGAGATATCCCACTTCTAAAAATGAATTCTACAAATCACTATTAAAAAAAAACAAAGTATATAAACTCAGAACAAAGTATATGGAGGCATATAACAAACATAAAAATCAAGTCAATAAAAATTATGGTCATCATAGAATAAAAGATTGTTACACATCATAGCACAAATTTACTAAAAGGACTGTAGAAAACTGTTATGCATTCTGCTTATAAATGATAGAAATATCCATCTTACATATGTAAGATTCACCCAATCTGGTATACAGAAGGGTTATATTAATGATTTCCCAGCAACTTAATTCTGTTTCAAGAATTCTTTTTTTATAATTTTTTTTAACGTTTATTTATTTTTGAGAGACAGAGAGACAGAGTGTGAACAGGGGAAGGGCAGAGAGAGAGGCCGACACAGAATCTGAAGCAAGCTCCAGGCCCCGAGCCATAAGCACAGACCCCGACGCGGGGCTCAAACTCACAGACCGTGAGATCATGACCTGAGCTGAAGTCGGCCGCTCAACTGACTGAGCCACCCAGGCGCCCCTGTTTTAAGAATTCTAATATCAGGGGTGTCTCAGTCGGTTAAGCTTCTGGCTCGATTTCAGCTCAGGTCATGATCTCATGGTTTGTGAGTTCGAGCCCCCCACATCAGCCTCTCTGCTGACAATGCAGACCATTGCCTGGGATTCTCTCCCTCTCTCTCTGCCCCTTCCCCACTTGCATTCTCTCTCTTTCTCTCTCTCTCTCTCTCTGTTTCTCTCTCTCTCAAAAAAAATAAAAAAGAGAATTCTATCATCTAATGAATATCAGAATGGAGGACAAATATGTATATTAATTGTCATTTGTTTATATTAGTGGTTCTTAAAATGTGCTCCCAAAAAGTACAAATGTTCCATACATAAAGTTGAAGTACTCCACAGCTAAAAGCAAAATACTACTATTACTACTTCACGGAAAGTTCTATAACTTTCCACAGTTAATTTTTTTTGTAAAAATTTATATTCGACCGCTATTAACTAAGTCTTATCTATAGTGAATGCTGGCAAACAACAAAATGAATGAAAATAACAAATGAATGTGAATGACAAAAATGGTTTCTCAGTGTTTTTTATTTTCCTTCTATGTATTTATTTTAAAAAATCATGTTCACACCTAACTTGAATGATAGGATCATATCTTTATATCTGTCCGAAATCATTTTTATTTTTGTTTTTAAGTCTATTATATAAGCGAGCTGGATCTCCTTAATAGTGAGATCTTATATTCCTTTCCCCGTTTAAAAGCTTTATGATCACACTAGGACTCCCACTGATGAATCTACAGATTTTTGCATTCTCAAATCTCAAATCATAATGTAAACAGATTAGCCATGTGACCTTTAAAAAATCACGAATACATGAATATGTGTTTAGCTATGTGAATTCTAGAAATTTAAAAACAACTGACTGAAACTTTAAAGGAAATCTGAATATATGGATAGCACCATTTTACTTTCTTCTTATATGTTAAAATAAAAATACACTTTAAAAAAAAATAGGATTTTCTCTCTTTACGTTACATTAGTTCTTTGGTCCATCGCAACAATTATGACATTCTTTTCAGAAACAAAATCTGTTTTATAGAGATTATGAGATTTTGTCTGAGTTTATATTGTAATTCATACCTAGATAGTTCGATATAATTCGCAGAGCACTCTCAAATCTGCCATCTCATTATGTCTTCTTCACACTGCGATGTAATGTATATGTATCCCAACACATGGGATGTATGTATCCTAACACATGGGATGTATGTATCCCAACACATGGGATGTATGTATCCTAACACATAAGTTAACGAGCCCGGGCTTAGATTTTGTTGACTGTTTGCTTTCGTTTTTGTTTTAATTCCAAGTACTGTGTTTCTCTTTAAATTTTACACTTTGATGAAATAAAGTGAATGACCACCTAATTTTGACCATAAATTCTTTATCTACCCCATAAGTACAGGCCAGACGGACAACCTACCAAACAGGATGGAACTCTGTTGTCATTTCTGCCACACCAAGGTCGTTTTTCTCTCTTGTGTCTATCTTGTGTCTCTAAGAGTTTTCTGTTTCCAAAAATAGCTTACATGGGGAATACTAACTTCTAAAATATCAGTTTGATATAAAAGAACAAGCCTACCACAGTTGAGATGAACCCTATCAAAAAACTGCAAATATTGCATTTATTGTTTTTATTGTCTTTAATTTTCTTTTTTCTTTTGAAGGGTGAGGTGAAGGAGTATCTATCAACAACAGGCTCCACACATAAACCACCATCATAGATTTCTTATATACTACCAACGGAGGAAGCTCCTACTGTCCCACCACAATTGGGCAGAGTATGTTCGCCAGTCCACACAAAATGGTGTAAATTTTGAGTAAACTAGGCAAAATTTGTCACCTCCTTTTTTCCCAGCTACTTCTGTTTTTTCCAAAGTCCTCACACCTAATTGGTGCCCACTGTTTTTCTGCCCTCCATTTCAACATCCATTTTGTTCTTTCCACAACATATCCTAAATGAACAACACCTGGTTCTGCTTTCCTATCACCCACCCCATCAAAATTCATCCATCGTTTCATCCGTTCCCTGGAACTGTGGCAAAACCTCTTAAGGAACCAATTACCTAATCTGATAAACTGATGAGCCATTTCTAGCAAAAAAATGTGATTAACATTTTAAAAACCATATGTACCCCAATTAGATTTCCTATAGCTTACAACTAGAAAGTTCTAAGGAACAAAAGGAATTTAAATACTTTCAAGAGGAAAAATAGGGCTCCTGGGTGGCTCAGTCTGTTAAGTGCCCGACTCTTGATTTCATGATCTCATGTCATGGTTCCTGTGTTTGAGCTCCACACTATCAGCCTCTCCCCCGATCAGGCTCACAGTACCCACCTCCCCGCAAATAAATAAATAAACTTAAAAAAAAAAAAAAAAGAGAGAGAGTAAAAGTAAAAAGCACCAAGCTTGAACTACTATATACCCTGGAAAAATATATACTTACAGTATGTTCAGTTCTGATACGGTAACATGAAAGAGTCTTTTGTTCACTCAGTAATTCATAAACATTAACTTTAAGAAGTTGGAAACTTCCTTTAAAGTAACCTTTGAAGAAAAGTAGCTTGGGTGTAGCTAGTAAAAATACTAACTATGAACTGAGAGCTACTGAAGCTCCTTGATGGATACATGAAGGTTCATTAAAAAACTACTTCTCTAGGGGCGCCTGGGTGGCACAGTAGGTTAAGCGTCTGAATCTTGATTTTGGCTCAGCTGATAATGATCACAGGGTTGTGGCATCCAGCCCCATGTGGGGCTCTATGCTGAGTGTGGAGCCTGCTTGAGATTCTTTATCCCTCTCACCTTCTGCGCCCCCCATCCCCTCACTCTCTCTCAAAAAAATTTTTAATAAAAAATCTACTTCTCTGTATAACCACATTGTCCATACTAAAAGTAAAATAAAAAAATGGAGAGATGATCAATCAATCAGTCGATCAATCCCGGGACAACAGTTATGAAAAGCAACAATGTAATTGAGAACTTTGAAAATGATGGAAATAGAGGCACCTGGCTCTGTCAGTTGAACATCTGACTCCTGATTTTGGCCCAGGTCATGATCTCAGGATCCGCCCACACTGGGATCTGTGCTAATAAGCATGGAGCCTGCTTAAGATTTAAGATTCTCAAGGGGTGTCTGGATGGCTCGGTCAGTTAAGCATCTGACTTTGGCTCAGGTCATGATCTCAGGGTTCATGAGTTCAAGCCATGCAAGAGGCTCTCTATTGTCAGCATAGAGCCCGCTTTAGATTCTCTCTCTCTGCCTCTCCCTGCTAACGCACTGTCTCTCTCTCTCTCTCTCTAAAAAAAAAAAAATAAGTAAACATTAAAAAAAATTATTGCAATAGAAAACAAGTGATCGAAAGGAAAAGAACATTTAACAATGTATGACAATAAGAAATAAGGGTAAAATGCAAATGATTAAGACTGTAAAATAAATGAGAACTAAATATTTGGGAAATATTTTAAAGAATTTCTTAAATCTAGTAAAATTTCATAGATCTGATTAATGGTTTTTAAAGGAAGAATATTAGTTTTCAAAACAATGACAAATTTAAGACGAAGGATATGGGTTAGACATGGCAAATAACGGTTTGATGGTAATGAAACAAACTACATGATTCCAACCACATCACTGATTCAAAATCCTAACTCTAATAGGCTTGATAACTACAACACACATGGTAGGTATGGGGGGAAGGCCACTTACTAAGTTCTTTTCAGAATCCATTTAATAGGAGATGGAATGTTTGGCAAAGTCCTGATCTATTCTTAAATTAGTCCAAATTATTAAAAATCACATTTATAAAGAAATTTTTAAGTGTTAGGCTAGATTTTTTTAGTATAAATCTATTAAAACTGATAAAAAGCAATTCAAGTTTTATTAATTTACCTGACATTTATTAAGTTAGGTGGAATCATAAGCCTAGAGGCTATAAAGATGAATAAGGTAGAATCATTGTCCCTGAAACTCAAGGGGAGACATAACAGGCTAGGGACGAGCACAAGAGGTGGTTCGGGAAGACTCCTAACCTATAGAGCTGGCCAGGCGTTATCCTAGCAATCAACCAACTGGAGCCTGGCCCAAAGGTACAAAAGAATCAAGATATTACCTAGAATAGAAGGAAAAAAGAACAGGTATATGAGTAAGGCATTATTAGATTCAATTTAATTCTAATATCCACAATATCCTCGGCATAGATGAAAGATGACTAGCAATGATCCAAAATGAAGTAGCAGGAAGCATCCATTCTTTTAAATATTTACTGAACCACAAAGAGCTCAGTCTAGTGGAGACAGAAAATCCACAAATAATGAGAATATGGTGTGATGAGTATACTGTTAGATGTGTATACTTAAGATATGAAGGAGGTATCAAGGAAGGGATGACCAAAGTAGTTTGAGTGTGTTAAGGAAGGCTTCTCGAACCCTTGCTGACTAAACTCCATCTTGGAACATAAGAAGAGGTTGGGCAAACTGGATGGAAAGACTTCCAGGCAGAGGGAATAACATGTACGAATGCATGAGAATATGAAAGAATGGAGTGCACGCTCTCGGTGGTCAGAGACTCGTTATGGGGAAAGTGCGATTTAAGGGCAAGAAATGAAAAACCCTGGGAGCAAACCACAAACTCAGGCTCTGAGGAACTAGATACCAAAGTCAAGCCAGGACTGACATGAAACGTAACTGGACTCAACTGATGAGCCACCACACAGCTCCTGATTTCCTCTCTTTAGGGCCTAGAATCCAAGTCCATTAAAGATATCCAGCTGTTCTGCAAAGTCGGGCAGATCCTTAAATATATTTTAAAAGGAACTAAACTAGAACTAAACTATAGACCTAATACAAGTCTATAAGGAACTGGTGAAACACATGATCAAGTTAAAGGTGAGGCTGATTACAAGTTACAAATAACTGGAGAGAAATCTAAGACTTCTGGTAACATGTCAAATGGGAATTCATTTTTCTAGTTTTGTTCCATTCAGTTGTGTTATATACCATATATTACAACAATTTTTTTAAATGTTTATTCATGAGAGAGAGAGATAGAAACAAGAGCAGGAGCAGAGGAGGGGCAGACGCAGAATCCGAAGCAGGCTTCAGGTCCTGAGCTGTCAGCACAGAGCCCGACGTGGGGCTCGAACCCACAAACCATGAGATCATGACTGAGCTGAAGTCGGCCGCTTAACCAACTGAGCCACCCAGGCGCCCCTGAGACAATTTACCATGAACTCCAGCAGCAATGATATATAATGAAGACTTGCTATTTAAAAATTATTGGGCTAACTTTAAGAAATAAAAAAATAATAATAAAGAACGATCTTTACACTCAAGAAACTTACAATGAAATTAAGGAAATAAAACAGCTACCTAAATATATGACCAAATATACAAAGTAGGACAAGTGTCAGATAAGTGCTTTCCTTTATTTGCCAATGTACTTTTTCACTAGCTTATCCTGTGATATTATATTGATGCTATAGATGATGAGATTTATAATACAAAATAGTGATAAAATGAGAAAAAGGCCATCATGGAATCAGTGCTAATGGTGGCAGTGAACAAATCCTCTGGACAAATTAATTCAAAAACTCAAATTTTATAGGGTTTTGATCTTACATATATAGTCAGTATCCCACATCCAATTTCCAAACCAGTTGTGTATCATAGGGCAAATTAGTTGGCTTCAGTTTCCCTCTCCTATAATGGTTCCCTGATAAAAAAAAAAAAGATGACAACAGCTACTTCTCAGAGATACTTTAAATATTAAATGTATAAAGTACATGAAATCATCTCAGGTAAGGGCTAGCACATAGCAGCACTCAAATCAATGTTCGATTCCTTTCTCTTTCTCCAAAGAACTCTCCTAAACTATAGTTTGCTTACACAGTCAGTGTTAGAAAAGTGCTTGGTAATTATTTTTACTATAGGTTGGGACAAAGAAACGGATATCTGAAATCTTGTAGAATAACAACGTATACAGAACGTATTTTTTGAAACAATCATAAAATGAGAAAACATATGAATAAAGAATCATCTGTGTCACTCTAAAATGGGAATATACTTGAGAAAAATAATGACTTTTCCCTAACCTTAATGTTCTGTGATGGCAGGTAGCAGTCTATCTTAGTCATCTGCTGTCTTCCCAACTACCAAAGACAGTATTAGATACATAGTAGATAGTCCATTAAAATTGTCGTACACATCAGTGAATGAATGAATACGCAAAGGACAAAATTCGCTTTCCCATCAATTATTAAGAGACTTCAATTGTGGGGAAATTCTCTTCATCACTCATGTGAAAACCTCTGCAGCCAATATCATTTATTTTTTTAATTTTTTAAAATTTATTAATTTGAGTACAGTTGACACACAATTAGTTACACTAACCTCAGGTGTACAACTTAATGATTTGACAAGTGTATATGTCATGCTATGTTCACCATTAAGTACAGCTACCGTCCGTCCCATTACATGTCTATTACAATATCACTGAGTGTATTTCTCATGCTCTGCCTTATTCCTATGACTTACTCATTCCATAACTGCAGTCTACATAATTAAAAAAAAAAAACAAAACAGGTTCCCTTAACTGTCTCTTCTTTAAGTATTTTCTTTTTTTTTTTTTTTTAAATCCGACTTCAGCTCAGGTCATGATCTCACGGTCTGTGAGTTCGAGCCCCACATCGGGCTCTTTAAGTATTTTCTAAGTTGCTACGAAGTCCTATGCTTTTGCTGGGATATGTATTATTTAAAAGTCTTTCATACATGAGGGGCACCTGGGTGGCTCAGCGGGTTAAGCGTCTGACTTTGGCTCAGATCATTGTCTCGCAGTCTGCAAGTTCGAGCCCCACATCAGGCTCACTGTTGTCACCCTGTCAGGGCAGAACCCACTTTGAATTCTTTGTCCCCCTCTCTCTGCTCCTTCTCTGCTTGCACTCTTCCCAAAATAAATATTATTAAAAAGGTCTTTCATACATGAAAAAATATTAGCATGAATTTCCTAATCTGAAAAACAGCAATAACAATGACCTTTGTTGAAGTCATATTTTGCAAACTTTGCAGTGCTTTCCTGTTTCCCCACCACGCTGACATAATGCTCTTTGCTCATGCAACATTTCTTTTCACTGGATGCCCTTGTATGTCCTCATTTTCCTCCTTTCATCATTCCAGGTAGAACCCCAACATTTGTCCTCAAAGCATATTCCTTTCTGACCAGTTTTAGGAAAATTAATATCTTCTATCAGAGCAGTGATCCCCAATTATAAGAGGAGTGATACGATTTAACTGTCTCTTCTATTAAACTACGCAGTGTGATCTGAGAACAATCTTATTCTTCTCTGTATTCCAAGTACTTAACACAATATACACACACATAGTAATATTCAGAAAATGTTTACCAAAACAAACTGAATCCTTTCACAAGTTACCTTTCTAATTTGTTATAAAAACACTTAGAAACAGGTGTTGTTATAAGCAATTTTTAATAAGCATTTTTTAAAATAAGAAGATGGAGTCTCTCTTTTATCAAAAGGTGCTAAAAGCAACTAAATATTTTCTAGATTATGTATGTTATCAAGCAGAAAGGCTTTTGGACACATGCTCCTGTTACCAGCCAAATTTATCAATAAGGTAAGTGATATATCATGGACATCTTACAGGCTGAATGGCATGTATAATAACATATTAACATCAAATATTAACATTTAAATGTGGTTTCATTTAAATGAGGTTTTTTTTTTTTTAAATCTGATTTAGGTCTTTATTCACTGTATTCTGATTCCAGAAACTAGTTTTAAAGCTTACTTACAAAAGCCAGTTTTTTGTAAACTGGAGTTTACTCAGTTTAGTCAGTGTGCTGGTTTCACTGTGGTGTAATAAAAGAATGAGAGAGTAGCTATCTATTCAGCAAAGGTGTTGCAGCATTAATGATAGGGAAACTGACCTGAGAAAAACATCTGAAACCCACAACATAATCTGTAGAATGAAGGAGGCGACACTGCCAGTCAATACAATGTACTCCACTTAAGAATTACCTTATCCTGATGTATAACCTCTTTATGTTTTCCTATGTATACAGAAGACCAGATCTTTATTCTCCATTATCCTTAAGGAGGTTGCACCCTTGTTAATGATAGGTGTCAAGATCTCCCGAAGAGATGGACTTTACTCACTGGAAAATGTTGAGACTTTCCGGGATCACTCTGGCCAAGTTCTTAAACTTGAGAAGGTGGTGATTAAAAGTTAGCAAGTGGCTCTGTTGTGGTGAGATGTGGGGTAAAGAATAATTGCTAACCCAAACTGCGGGCAACACCAAGTACTAACTTCAGTGAATTACAGAACTCAAGACTACTTAGAATAGAAATCACCTATTACTTGGACTTAGGAAAACTTTGAATTTTCACCTCAACACTACACTAATGAACCTTATGTTTTTCAGTATTCAGCAATACTTCTTACTATTTAAATATAACTCTGCATGTAGACTTGTAGAATCCAGGGAAAGAATCTCTGGAATGTTGTAACTGTTTGAATAGTTCCTATCCTGCAAATACCTGCATCTAAAAAAGAAGAAAGAAAGAGAGAGAGAGAGAGAGAGGGAAAGAAAGAGAGAGAAGGAAGGAAGGAAGGAAGGAAGGAAGGAAGGAAGGAAGGAAGAAAGAAAGAAAGAAAGAAAGAAAGAAAGAAAGAGAAAGAAAGAAAGAAAGAAAGAAAGAAAGAAAGAAAGAAAGAAAGAAAGAGAAGAAGAGAGAGAAAGAGAGGAGGGAGGGGAAAAGGGAAGGAACAAAGGAAGGAAGGAAGAGAAGAAGGGGCAGGCTGGAAGAGAATAAAGTTGCAAATGTTACTAATTTTTCAGTGCTAAACTCCCTGAAAATATAGTTTTAACAGTGCAAAATAGTATATGACAAAAAGTATGATTCACAAAAATGAGATTAAAATAGCACTAAATTTCCACAGACAAGAATGTCACCTGTGGCTGTGGGGAAGCGGGAGTGATCTTGATGAGGTATGAAGTTAGTTCAGGTGAGGAACAGGAGTTCAGTTCTTTTTCACACATAAACACTAGTTATAGAGGGGACGGCTCACCCTTTTTCCACATCCCTACAAGATGTTTGGAGATTTCTAGATTCCCTCAACAGGAACCACAGGGACTAACAACTCTTTCAAAGAGACACCCCCACCCCTTATACAATCAGACACCAGTCCAGCGGCCCCTGGCTATGCTCAAGCAAGGAATTTTAGGAATGGGGAATGGAATGGCATATTCCCTAGAGAGGCTAGCCTGGAACAGGGGTAGAAGGGGGGAGGGAAAAAGGGCACCCTTCACATCGCTGTCAGTCAACTATTATTAACTATTATGCTGATGGAATGGAATCTAACCTTATACTGGCAATGTCTGGCTTTATTCCAGGTTCAACACGATTGCCAAAGAAGAGACTGTGGTTTTATTAAGTGATCTAGCCTTTGCTCTTTAAAGATCTCCGAATTAATGCAATAGGGAGCGTCTCGACATTATATTCCCTCGTATACATTTACTCTGTTCTAAAAAAAAGAAAAAAAAGCAAAGCAAACAAACAAAACAAAAAAAACCTTTCTTAGGTTTTAAAACAAAGAGTAGTAGAAATCAAAACAACAGAAAACCTCGGCAAAACGAGTCTTGACACTCGAAGTATGGTGAGATCAATCCTGGCGGAGCAGAGAAATGAATGTGTTCTAAACACTGCCTGTTGCTTCACTTTGAGTCACTATTTCTGTGGGAATTTTGATTTGCATAAAGGTATTGCAAACCTTGAGAAGCACCATAGATTAACTCTCAATCACTAATCATATTTACAATTCAAAAAACACCCATGTGTTCTTATAATATTCAAAATACTTACTTTAATATTTTGTAATTCTACAATATATAATAAGGAATCTCATTAAAATAAGAAAAAAATCACTTTATATATGTATATGAAAAATGACAATCCATTATTATTCGCTCATTTATAGCCTATCTCATTCCAACATATTTAAAATCAGCTTTAAAAAAAATTCCTGGGGTGCCTGGGTGGCTCAGTTAGTTAAGCGTCCAACTTCAGGTGAGGTTGTGATCTCATGGTTCGTGAGTTCGAGCCCCGTGTCCGGTTCTGTGCTGACAGCTCAAAGCCTGGAACCTGCTTCAGATTCTGTGTCTCCCTCTCTCTTTCTGCCCCTCCCCCACTCTCTCTCTCTCTCTCAAAAATAAACAAACATTAAAAGTAAATAAATAAAAATAATATTCCTTTTGCAAAAATAGTAGCCAAACTGAAGATTTTAATAGGTACTAACTATATGTTAGGCACTATACTATGAGTTTCACAAATATTATCTACTGTAATTAGCTAAACAAAAATGAAATAAGTGATATCATTCCCATTTATATTGAGAACACCAATCCTTAAAAAAATAAGTAGCTTAGCCAAATCTTATAATTAGTAAGCAGCAAAAGCTTGGAGAGTAAAGATTTGTAAAGAAGAAAATATATAAAGATAGGAAAAAAATAAGAGTGTATCACACATAAAAGATGTGCTGTACAAATCAGGAGTAAAGTCATGCATGATATTCACAAATCTGGCAGCTTGGAACCTTGATTACACTGTAAGTCGTTTCAAAACTGCACTGTGCTGCAAGAGCATTCTGGCTCTCTCATCCTTTGGCTAAGACCTTTTGCTTAAGAGTCAAGATCTCTATCTGCTCTTATAGAAATGCATCTCAAACTTCACCTGTGCAAAACAGAATTTTTCACTCCAATCCCTAATTCCACTCTTCCTCCAGACCACCTTCCCCATATCAGTGAATGAAGTCACTATTCACAGGGTTGCTTGGGCCCAAAACCAGCAGTCATTCCTAAGATCTTTTCCCTCACATGCCACTTCTAATCTATAGGTAAGTCCAATAAGTTCTGTTTATATAATACATATGCGTGACCTTTTCTCACCACCTCCACCGTTCTCGCTCTGGTTGGTGGAAGCTCTGGTTGGTGAGTCCACCACCATCTTTCATGTAGTTTACTCTCACATGGGCCCCCTTAAAAATACCCTGGCTTGTGCTACTGCTCCCTTTGTCTACACTCCACAGAGCATCCAGAGTGGCCTTACTATTCTGCTATTCACACCACTATAACCCCATCAGTCTTTCTGTTCCTTAAATACACCAAATAAGCAATGTTTTACAATTCCCCAGAATGATCCTGATACATCTTCATTTAGTAAATCTAATGCTTTTATGTAGCAAAATATTTATGACTGTCAGATTTGGGGCCCAAAAAGTAATGTCTATTCTCTAGCCCCAATTCTGTTTGTAATCTGTCATGTTCAGGACAACTTTTATTCTGCAAAGGGAACAAGAGGGAGGAAATTGAACTAAAGGTAACAGATGAAGTATAGAAGTAAAAGTACAGCCTAGTATCTGTTCTCTGTGGAACTCCTTCCTGAGATTAAATGTTTACATAGAGGAATAAAGGCCAAAAAAATGATGGAACTATGTTTCATAAAAAATGAAAATCTGGAAAAGAGATGACGGCTAGAGACCGATCAAGAGGAATTTCTGATATTCTGGGCACTTAGCAGTGTTTGCTTAAAGCCCAAATGATACAGTATGGCAGAATTGGGGAAAAGGCTCCCCACAAAAAAAAAAAAATATCAGAGGCCACATATGGCATCCTTGATATGAGCCCTGGTTTCCTCCTTACAGGTAGTGACAACAAAGGATCTTTGCCAAGAACTTACTGACCTATAGATGTGGACATCTGGAAACCAGAGGAGGAATGGTAAGGCAGTGTGTAGTAGTAACAACTAAGAGAATAGTTTTCAGACACCTATGAAGTGATAATGCGTCCCACAAGTAACTTAGAACACTGAGAAGGGGCTAATTTCCATCAGTCAGGCCAGTAGGGTTGCTACTGGGGAGTCTGAACTACCTTAATCTGTTCACTAAGTACATATGTCTTTATATGAAAGTCACAGGCTGGTGAGGTCTGTAACATCTAGTTTCACCTAGAGGCATCTAGGTTCTATCTATAGGTGAAGCCCAGTTGCTTTTTTTTTTTTCCTTGTACTCTATTTCTTGTATTTTTTAAATTTATTTCTAATAGAGACTAAACAAACATCTTCTTTTTGTGTTATCATCTCTAGACTCATTTATTTTGACATTTACACTTTTATTTGATGTTCTGGTCATATATGGAGGGAATTACATAGTCCAATGAAATGATTTTCTATTATACTTCATTTTCACCAAGAAATAAGCCAATTTACAAATTAAAATTTTCTAAAAATTGCATATGCAATTAGTTAAGACGAGGCATTACTGGTAACCTTATAAATAAAGGAAATCTGGGCTTAGGCATGCACTCAGGAAGAAAGCCACGTGAACATGAAGGTAAAGATCAGGGTGATGCATCCAGAGGCCAAGGAATGCCAAACCACCAGTACCTAGGAGGGAGGCCTAGAACAGATTCTCCTTTATATCTCCCAGAAGGAACCAGCACTTCTGATACCTGGATCTCAGATGGCTAGCCCCCAGAACTCTGAAACAATACATCTATATGGTTAAAGCCACCCAGTCAGTCTGTGGTACTTTGATACAGCAGCCCCATAAAATTAATACAAGCTCAGATGAGATACATTCCATGGACCTCAAAGGAAATGCACAAGTAATCAAGAAACTACTGTAAGAAATTTTTGAAAGGCAAAGGGGGTGAATTCTGTAAATCTCAGATAAACAAACTTGCAATGAACCTATTAAAGATCGTAGGCAAAATGTTTATGTAATGACTTTAAAAAGGGTTCCACTATGGGTTCACTAAAAATAATATTTTTATTATTGATTCAATTTATTAGACTGGAAGATAAACAAAATGTGAACTTTGTCTATCCTGACCTTAATTGCACACCTGAAGAAATCTCTCACGATATTCTTGAGGTCAAAAATAAAGAAATATGCAGGAAATAACATGAGTTAGGTACATTCATAACAAGCTGAACAACCACACGCAAAAACAGTTGATTAAGGAAAGATGCTGACTTGATGAGAAGTCTCAAGTCCTATGGACAGGGAGACTTTCATAGGAATGAAAAACAGCATGTAAGACATATTAGGCAAACCTGTGGATGACACAAGCTGATAAGGATACCTGATCCTCTGAATGGCTATGTCTGGATTCCAGAAATTATCTAACTGCGGAAACACAGAAGGAATTAGAGATGTTTAAACAGGAGAAAAAGAGCAGAAAGGTAGATATGAAAGCTCAAGGCTAGATACATGGAAGACAAAGGATCAACAAAGTTCTTGCAGGAAAGGTCTGAGATCTTTTTCTTTTCAGTTTTTTTTAACGTTTATTTATTATTGAGACACAGAGAGAGACAGAGCATGATCATGGGATGGGCAGAGAGAGGGAGAGACACAGAATCTGAAGCAGACTCCCAGCTCCGAGCTGTCAGCACAGAGCTCGAAGCAGGGCTCAAACTCACAAACCACGAGATCATGACCTGAGCTAAAGTCGGATGCTCAATTGACTGAGCCATCCAGGCGTCCCAAGGTCTGAGATCTTAATAAAAGAATACTTCACTTCTCTCTGCCACTATCACTCTAATTCTAATTAATATGATATTTTACTTAACTATTACTGGTTTCCTCATGTCCACTAGTTTCTCCATTTTTCTCTTGCAATTTTCTAATCCATGTTCTAAAACACAATTAGAAGCCATCTTTTATGAACTGTAACCATACTAATGTGCTCTATCATCTCAGGGTACAATTATGGTCATATTAAATGTTTACTTTAAACATAACTGATGAGAGCTCTCACTTGCCCTAGAAGTGCAGTCTGTACGTCATACTTCAAAGAAGAGTAGAAAGTACTGATTACTTTGCTACCTTTGAGGCTACTGGTCTTTTATCACTCATCAGTGCTGGTCTAATACTGGCTCCCTATTCAAGCCACAGTGGTTCACACTTACCATCATCAACTGCTCTTCCTCAGTGTACAAATTACCCTAAGTACATCTACACTACTCTACAGCATTAGCCCCAGAAGCTCAGAAGGCTTGGTCCCCAACCTGGGTTCCCCTTTTCTGTCCTCAAATAATGTTTTCCTCAAGGCATTTTTATTTCAGGACTCTTACTGCCCTTTCTTGAAAAGTTTTTTAGTTAAAAAAATTTAATATTTATTTATTTTTAAGAAACAGAATGGCAGAGCACAAGTGGGTGAGGAGCAGAGACAGAGGGAGACACAGAATCTGAAGTGGGCTCTAGGTTCCAAGCTGTCAGCACAGAGCCCAATGAGGGGCTTGAACTCATGAACTGTGAGATTGTGATCAGGACAGAAGTCGGACGTTGAACCCACTGAGCCACCCAGGTGCCCCTGTTTTTTGTTTGTTTGTTTGTTTGTTTTTCCGGTTTTTTGTTTTTTTTTAGTGGGGGGGGGCAGGGCCACATAGCTCCATCCCAACAGAGATCAGGTATTAGTTCTTTCTCTCCCAGAAGACCCTGAGCATCTTTTATAAATTGATCTCCTCCTCCCCAGAAACCAGCTTTACAGAGCAGAACATACCTTGTTTCCTTGGGGCAGCAGCCTTATATCAATGCAATCAGAAAACGTTCTACTCTACAACAACGGCTGTGTACTTGCTCTACATTTCCAGAACTAAGAAAGCCATTTAAGTAATACAGAAAATCAGCCTTTCTGATTTAAAAATCTCCCCGTCCTCCCCGAAAAACATAAATCAAATCCTGTCAAGGCAGTATTCAAAATCTTTCAGTAGATGCTCATTTGCATTAGGATAAAAATACAAACTTCTTCCTATGATCTACAAGAAAGTATAATGTCATAGGTCTCCTTCCCACCTTTCCAGCCAAACGGTCCATCCTTCATCTTGCTCAGAAATACTAGGACTGCTTGTCTTCTTTCACTTCTTTGATGAATAAAAACAACGTTTGCCTACCTTAGGGTCATTGCACACAATGTACACACTAATCTCTCATACATCACAGCTCTGTGTGTATCCCCTCCTTACCAACTCTCCAGCTTAAATTTCACCCGTTCTAAATATTCAATGTAAACTAAGGCCCGATGCTCTTTTTCATGGTCCTCCCATTCTTTCACTTTGCAGCACCTATCATAAATTATTATTACACATTTCTGTGTATGCTTAATTTTTAATGTCTTCTCGCATATTGGACTGTAAGCTGTATAAGGCCAGAGCCATGTCTGTTTTGTTCATTACTGTAGGGCAAGTTCAGTGCTTGGCACACAAAACATCAAGAAATATTTCAAAACTGAATAACTGAAACTGGGCACTAGGAGTGCCCAACAACAGAACCACCAGCTTTACAAGCTTGGAAAGAAATCTTCATTGTATATCAAATGTTTTGCAGAAAGGACTCCTGAGATAGAAAGCAACATCAATTACACAAACTCTAAATTTCTAGTTCCGAAACTAATACTTTATAAGATATAGTCTGCTATATGGATTCTAAGAAGAGGAGGTCATTATAATCTGAGAAGTCAGTAAAAGTTTCAAGGAGGAATTACCTAAGATAGAACTGACATAGAACTTAACAGAAATCTTTGACTTGGAATGGCACTAGACAGAGAGGTATGAAAACGAACAAAAGCAATCATAAAAAGGGAAATGAGAACATCTCATGTTAGAAGATCAATCTGACTCATTGGGAGAGGCATGGAACAACAGGTTAGGCAGAAACGGTAAGGTCAGTTGATAAAGGGTCTGAACTGAGTTCCATCTCTTGATCAGAAGAGTAAAGAAATTAGGAAGAGTCATCTGTATATGATGAGTCTGTTAGAGGGAAAAGTAGGCAGAAGCAAAGGGCTAGTAAGAAGCTACTAATCTACCATAATAATTATGAAACTCAAAGCAAAGACAGAGGTGTTATTCTCTAGATCAATTACATAAACTGGTGCACTAGGAACAGGCAACAGTTCCCATAAGAGATAACGGCAGGTGCCCAGGGGGGTACTCAACACTTACAGAGGCCAGGACAGGGGGTGACTCAAGGCGACCAGGGAAAAGGCTATTTCTCAAACAGAAGCATTTTAATATTTTAGCAATCAGTTTAACTGTACTTGTGAGTGCTGGGTGACTATCAGCCCCAAGTAAAGAAAGCCTAGATGAGACAAGGAACATTAGGATAAGAGAGGATAGGATCAAATCAAAAGAAATCTTAAGGGAAACAAAATGAGAAACTAGAAGACTAGTAAGTATGAGAAAAAAAGAACGTCAAGTAATCAATGAGTTCAAGATTTCAAGCTTGAAGAACCGTATAGAGTAGTAGTTATATTAACAAGAGATATTTTGGAAAGAATATATTTGAATGCAGTGGAATATAAAAATTCTGAGTTGTTGATATGTTGAACTTGAGACAACTTTATAGTTATTTCTAAGTATGTTAAAGGCAGCTAAAAACATAAATCTTAAATTCAGAACTCAAAGTTGAAGACTCAGAAAAACTAAGGAAAAAATAGTATAAATGTGATAACTGTAGATAAACTCTTAAGTAAACACTGTCATGAATGACTGATAAATTTTAGAATAGAGCAAATTAAAGATTTTTTTTAATTTTTTTAACGTTTATTTATTTTTGAGAGACACAGAGACAGAGCATGAGCAGAGGAAGGGCAGAGAGAGAGGGAGACATAGAATCCGAAGCAAGCTCCAGGCTCTGAGCCGTCAGCACAGAGCCCGACACGGGGCTCGAAACCACAGACCGTGAGATCATGACCCGAGCTGAAGTCGGCCGCTTAACCGACTGAGCCACCCAGGCGCCCCAGAATAAAGCAAATTAAAATTGATCAAAATATACCATTAAATTAAAAATTAGGATGTTATATAATATTGCAAGCTGAACAAATCATTCAATAAACCCAAGATCCATTTTAAAATAGTGATCCTCAATCTAGGATGAATTCTAGAATCAGTTGGGTAAATTTTAAAAATCTACTGATTGCTATGGACTAAAAACTGTGTCCTTCCAAAATTCCTATGTTGAAGACTGGGCATTTTAGGGAGATCATTAGCTTTAGATGCGGTCGTGAGGGTAGGGCCCTCATAATGAGGTTATTTACCTTTTAAGAAGAGATACCAGAGAGCTTTCCCTTTCCATTTCTCTCTCTCTCTCTCTCTCTCTCCCAGCCCTCCATATTCCTACCCTTTCTGTGCCTTGTGAGAAACCAGTGAGAAAGTATGTATAAGCTGGGAAGAGTCCTCACCAGATCCACTCTGCCAACATACTGATGCTTAAACATCTGAATGAGAATCACTGAATTAAAAAAAAAAAAAAACATTCTAAGACTGCAAAAATAACTAGATCCAAATTACTCACCCAACTAATTTAATTGAAATATTCTGATAGGAAGATCTATGACTTAGGAAAAAAGTGTTCCACACATACTAACCACTCTATAAATGGTTGTTACATGAACAAAATGGATAAATGAGAACTGCATGCATGACTAACAATAAAATGATCTTGTGAGAGAAAAGTCAAATATCATGAGCTGAGAAAATATAAAACTCTAGTCTTCAATGGAGAGGAACACAACAATGAAGACTTACCTAGATAATAAAAATAGTTTAAACATTGAAGAGTCAAAAAATTAAAACAATTATTCAAAATAACTCCTTTAATTGTTGAAAGGTACACAATAAATATTTCAAAGATCAATTCTAAAACGACTCTTATGAAAACTAATACAACTTTGAGATTGCTTTTTTGAGCTAGTTTTACTTAAGTCTTACTTAAGTTTCTTAAGATAGATGTCTATTAATGAAAGTCTGAAGAACAAGCGGATATTTCAATTTATGTTAAGTTGTATATTTTGCTATTCTACTAAATGTAAAGAAAAATAAGTTATTGCATGTATTTCAGCAAAAGCAAAACTCAGGAAAAATCCCAATTTAGTATTTATAGCTCATCTAAGGACAGTGTTTCCATTTACTAAAGACAGAATTACAGACATTTAAAATATAAGTATCATGACTTGGAGTAAAAGAATTCCATTCCACTTTCCTTAGTATCAGTTGATACTTGTAAGGAATCCATGTCTGGGTTACAATGACAACTTCACATCATGCCTTTGGGAAGATAACCTGGAAGACATGCCCAGAAAAGCATGGAAAAGAATGGAGAGCCGAAATCTCTAAAAACAGCACTCATTCTCTGAGAATAAGTTGTTTGATCAAGAGAACATCATACTCTAAACTTGATACAAATTTAACAAACTTACCAGCTAGAAGATTGACTCTAAAAATGTCTAAGAATATCTAAAAATACCCAAGAATAGCAACTCAAATCTGGCCCCCAAAATAAAGCTGCTGATAATTATATGTAAAATTTGTTTGATATTTTTCTTTCTAATTAAAGCAACAAGCCCTCATCATATAAAATTGGTAAACAATTTTAATATATATAAAAACTCACGAACCTACCCCTACTTTTAACATTCATTTTAGTGTGTCTCTCCATCATATCTTTCAAGGAGAGTTGAGAGTATATATATATTAATAAACAAGTTGTAGACATATATAATATATACTATATACTGTCTACTCCTCTAAATTGGTATAAGCCTTTCCCACTTCATTAAGAAATCTTCATCAACATAATTTTCTAATGTTACAATATATTTCATATATAGAATAACAATAATTTACTTAAGCATTGTTTCCAAAAATAATTTCCAATTACAATGTTCAATGACCAAAAACTTCTAACCGTATTTCTGACTAGTGTCTTAAGATTAGCGTGTTAAAAGAGGCACTAGGATAGTATGGACATTGAATGGGTCCTTTATATATACTATAAAATTTCTTTCCAAAATGGGGCATGAATTGATACTACTATGAGTAATATGCAACATCAATATTACCAGTAATGTTATCAAATCAAACTAGTGCAACATTAATATTACCAGTAATGTTATCAAATCAAACCAGTAATGTTATCAAATCAAACCAGTGCAACGTTAGCAATGTAAAATAATCTCACCGGTTTTCATCTTTTTTTAAATATCATGAGTGAAACATGATATGTCTTGTTATAAGGTGTATTTCGTGATGAAATATGAACTTGGAAAAGGATAGCCATTTCCTTCTTTTTTCTTATTTTTAAACATTTTAAGATGAGCTTGTTGTGCAAGCTATTAACTCATGTGATAAAAATGTTGAAATGTGTCAAGATCAGTCACTGAAAGACTAAGTTATTGTCTTTATATTTTAAAAGATAATACAGTGAACAGGAAGTAAAATCAAGGCTAATGGTATACTTTATGTAATAACATGGTTTACTGTGCTAATTAATACAATTGTGGAATCATTTTAGATGTTCAAGTTAACTATTGTGTTTCTGGGGTGGCTCAGTTGGTTAAGCATCCAACTCTTGGTTTCAGCTCAGGTCATGATATCATAGTCCTTGAGTTTGAGCCCCACATCAGGCTCAGCACTGGCAGTGCAGAGCCTGCCTGGGATTCTCTGTCTCTGTCTCTCTCTCTGCCTCTCTCCTGCTTGTTCTCTTTCTTTTTCTCTCTCAAATTCAATAAACTTTAAAAAATTATTTAAAAAAATATTGTGTTTCTAAAAATATGAAATAATTGGTAACAATGAGACTCATAATGTAAAATGATATTTTAAAACATCAGTAAAAAATCATTATCTAAATGATCAAAATAAAGTTTCATCTCTGCTATAATTACCAAATAGATAAAGTAAAAATAAAATCCTGCACAGTTAAGCAAATAGTTATATTATATAATCAGTAAAGTAAAATGTAATACCAATTCTATTTTTCTGGGCTTTTTAATTTTTTTTTTTTTTTTTACTATATATACTTTCGCTGACAGTAACTTAAATCCCAAGGTTCATCCCTGATTTAGTATTTTTTAAGTGTCCAGAAACCTCCACATTTAGCTTTCAAGTCCAGTAGATAAGTTAGTTGGATCACTTTTAAGATCAATCAGATCTATGAGATTATGTATCTTAATAAAATATAATAATTTTAATTAAAAAACTATTTAGTCCCAATTTCTTCATGTATAGGGGAATAGTGATCCTTTATTAGAGATTATTGTATCATAGAACTTGGCACATAGCCCACAGAGGTGCTCAATAAACATTATTTCCTTACCTTTCACTCCTCCCTTTCCTACCTTTCGGTCACTATATACTTGTTGTCAAACTATTTACTTGTAATTAGATGTGTGATTAAAATAGGGTATCATTACATATTTACAATATCCATCACCAAACATTTTTATATTCTATTAACAGTTGAATATAATCTACTAAAATATAGTATCATATGAAAGGACCCTTTTCCAACTCAATACTAAAAAACAAAAGACACTTTGCAAAAGAGCACTTTTTGTGAGGGTGATTAAAATAGTTAATATGTATTAATTAACCTCAGAAAATCCTGTTAGGTCAGCTACATCATACTATACCACTGATTCTAGACCTTCACTGTGGATCAGTTTATTTAGGGAAATTAGCAAATCATCATTGATGCCTGAGCCCCACCCCTGAAGATTTTGATTAAATTGGTCTCGAATGGGCCAAAGCATTATTATTTTTTAAACGTCCCCAGATGATTCTAATGTGTAGTCAGAGTTGAGAACCACTGAACTATATATTACTTAAGAGGAAATAAGTTACAGAGGAATAAAGTGACTTGCTAAAATTTACAAAGGAAGTCAGTAAGGAAGTTGAGGCTAAAATCCAAGTATCCATTTATAGTAATTATAAGGAAATCTCATTCTACAGTCAAAAGAGGTTTCAGCATCCGATATTGCATAACCTGGAAATATTTAAATACTTTATTGAGATAGGTACCATATTTAACCTATATTTAACTTTATGCAAAATGCTTATACTCAACAAAAGATCACCTTTACTATTTTCATGAATTTTTTTTTTTCATTACGCTACCTTAATTACAGAACCAATATTTCCTTTGCTTCTTAGTCTGAAGATTTTTTTTAAAAAACACTCAAAGTCTAACATAAAAATTAGCAATTACTTTTTTCTATATGAAGAGAAATAAGTCTTCATTACAAATGTATTCTATACAAAAATGGACAGAAGGAAAAGATGTGAACAGAATCACTGCCTTAGGTGATGGGCAAAGAGTCTCCAAAGCAAAGTGCTCTCTTACTCTGTCCGGTTTAAAACCTGTTTGTCTAGGGATTGGCTCAACTGCTGCAGTTCCAGCTTCCCAGCCTTCCAGGGTGCTGACGTGACCTCAATCTTCTCTTTGCTGGAGCTGGATCCGACTAACAAAACCCAACACATGCAGGCACTTGTTTCTCCATTATCCAGTGCCTTCAAGGGCAGCAGAGAATCAGGAGTCAGTCACCTCTTCTAGTTCTCCCCTTGATAGTTTTTATCCTCAATCTTTAAACAGTGTCCAAAGGCTATCAGGCAGATGGACACATCAATGACCAGTGGTAGAATTAACCAAATGAAGACAAAGTATAAATCCAACTAAACATTAACTAGTTGAATTACAGAATTTTAGAGAAGTGAAAGCATCTAGTAAACCAACTGAGTTTACCCATCTACTGATGAAGATCCAAAGGCTTATTTCACTGAGGACTCTACACGAGGAAAGTTAACTTTCGTCCTTCTCTTCCTGCCTGTCTTTATCTCTCCCTTCCTTCTATTTGCAAAGATAAAGAGAAAATAGATGATTGAAGAGGCTGGGGAGGGGGAAAATATCTGAAGTATTACTTTATTAGATGGAAATATTATACACATGTTTCTTGAGAGTTGAGTATCTATGTTCACATGAAGAGCAGGGATGTCATTGATAAATCACTTCTCATCTCCTTTTTGGGAAGAAGGATTCCATGTAACAAACAGTATCAACTATAACTTGAATATATTATCCCTAAAATTCTATATTATCTGTAATTTATACTAATAGACTTTGAGGTCAAAATCAACATGTGTGATGATGTCTCATCTTAATCTCCTATGCCAATTTACCACTGAAGATCTCCAAATACTTGAGCTTTCTTCTACCTCAAACTAGCTCCTGATTTTAGAGCATGATACAAGTAAAAATATTAAAATCTACTAAAAAATAATATACTCTCTTTTTTCCTTCTATAACTAAAAAAGAAAGTCCTAAAAATCTGGAATATAAATTAGAAAACGTCATCCCCTATCCTAACATATGAAATTTAGATGTTTAAGAACCCTCCCCCTTCTCAAAATAAATAAAAATAAAGATTAAAAAAATGCACATATTTAATTTGTGATCTTAAAACATCATTGAAGAAACTGGACTTTAACTTGCTACAGATTTAGAACAGAGAAATACAGAATAACTTCTATCCTGTAGAACAGTTACTAAATAAACATGAGAAACAAACAATAAGAGTAACCTCACATTAAAATAATTAAAACGAGTTCCTCATACTAATCTAACTACAATACATTTTGGATGTTTGGCAACTTTAACAGAACCTGTTGCTACTTCAGATAGTGTTTTTTTAAAAAAAAGTGTACGTATTTGTATAGATAAAGAAAAGTCCCAATAATATAATGCCAATACATTAAATTGTTTATTTTTCCTTATGGAATATCTAATACCTATTATGTATTTTCTCTTCTCTTATGGTTTCAATACAACCTCTTACCAGTTTTGGCATTAATGCCAGTAACTTAACAGTACAGACTCTACCTACACAGAACTTCACTAGGGTTAACCTTTTTATATACTTATATCCCTTTATTGATGAAAGAAAATCTCCTATATCCCTAACAAGTTAATAATACATTCAAACAAAGATGAGATGGACAGAAGAACATTCTTGCATCTATAATGACAAAGTTTGGTTTATCAGTAAATCACTTCACACCTTTCAAAGATGCCTTAAAAAAAAAACCCTCAGAAACTAAGAAATGTTTTCATTAGTTATTTAAAACACTAGATAGTATTGAGGATTGGAGATGAAAGTGAGAAGCAGTCTCTAAACCAACATTATTCATTATTTCTCCAACCTGAAAGAAATTTTTCTTCTTTTGTATGTCAAACTAGAAGTTTCCTCACACTGGACAAAGCAGTCCAGCTGAGGTATCAGAGATGGAGTGGGTAGACACCTTCACTCCAGACTGCTGTAAGAATGCACTAGGAAAAGGACTTGTGATCTCCAAACTTCCTTCACAGTAAGGTTTTTCTGGTAACTGACACTACTTATTATGAAGATGATTCCGGAATTACAAAAGCAAATTAGTTTCAAAAACAGAAAAGCATTTCCCAGGCCCAAATTAAATTCATATTTCATTTCAAAAAGCAATGTTTAAAAATGTTTAACATCCCAAAAGAAAATAACATTAAGACTCAAACACATGAGGCCACAATCAGCTACTGGATGAATAATCCAGTGCCTTTTGGAGTACGTTTAATCAGTCTCTGTATTCCATCACACATGAGATACAGTACAGCTTGTTCCTCATTTGGTCCAAGATGCTAATGATAGTAGCTGTGGCAATCAAATCAGTAGCACAAATGATAGTACATTCACACCTAAAGTGCAAAGGAACATTCTTACCGCTTTATTCTCACTTTAGCTCTGTCTAAAGGACAGGAAATAATGTCATTCCTCCCTTCACAAATAAACCCGCCATTTTAGATAACTGATCCATGACGGGTTACTAGTATTCAAAACAGACACTTAGAACAGTGCCATCATGCAAGCCAATAGGAAGTGATTTCCAGGCTGAGACTTGAATATGCTACACAGATTTTTCCCTCTGTTGGTAGAACCAGGGAAGAAGTTCATATGATACATATTTTTAAAGATAAGCGACTTTCAGTTTTTCAATAATAATATATTTTAATTGGAATTTGGAGTGGCATCTTTTAGGTGGGACACATATATGCTCCCAGAACTAACTGACTGCTTTCTGTACCCAGGAAAGCCAAGGTGTGGTACCAGTAGGAGTTGCCGAGGTATCTGTTTGCCCAACTGTCACCTAGCTGGAGCAGAAGTAATAATAAGCTCTTGAAGCATAAAGTGAAAGTGGAAAAAGATAAAATTGCAGACCGGATTTCCAATATTGAATTAAAATGCTCAGTGCTGTATAGTACCTGACCATTAAACACAGTACAAACAAAAATACACCAAAGCAGTCCACAATTCACCAAGGCAAGTATGGAAGTTGTTTTTACACCTCTTCTTTGTTTCTGACATAGAAGCAATATGAAATTTTAAGAAGAAATAAGATGTCAGTCTCTTTAAGATTTCAATAATTCATTATCAGAAACTAACAAAAAGAATACATAAAAACCAATGGTATACAGTAAAATGAGTCTTAATAATACTGTACAATATTTAAGAGAAGGGTCTCAATTATATTGGATCTATAGAAAAATATACCCTTTATTTAACTCATAATGAAATATTTTACTCTTTTTGTCACGTTCACACTGTACAAGAGGAAGAGGGGTGGAGAGGAAAGCAGTGCCTCCTCAGTCCTACTCTGCTGCTGTGCAACACCACGTATGGAGGCACCAAGACACAAGCAAGTACAACAAATGAGGCAGATGAAGAGTCCTTTTTTTTACTCTACAATACTGTGGGGTAGGTAGAATTGGAAAAATAAAAGCAGTAACACAGCATGGAGGCAAGGAAATAATCCGAGGCTCAAAAACATAAAGTGATCACAGTAATGGTAATATAAACAATAACAATAAAGCTACTGAGAGTCCATCATGTTCCAAATATGCAGGAGGCTTAAATATTCACTTAATCTAATTCTAACAATCTTAACAAATAAGCATAGTCCACTTTTCTTTATATAGGTATGTCGAGTGAGGCTCAGAGGTATTAATTTATTCACACAAGGTCACTCAGTCAGTAGTTAACTATTCTTTTGGGTAATAATGATAGATTGTGATAAGTGATGACAGAGAGACAGACATGGATTCATGTTTATCACAGCTAATAGAAACCCTGTGAGTGTCTCCAAAGCCTGGACTGACAAGTTAACAAAAAATCATAAAAGGCTAATCAAAAATATTTTATTAATGCTTACAGAAGATAATCCTCTGATTTATTAAACCAACAACTAAAAGGAAACACTTAATATAAGCTTAGTGGGCACTTAATAAAATGTATACCGAATGAAAAAATGAATGAATGAATATAAGATGACAAAGGATGAATGAGCTTTTTTTTTTTCTTTTTAAGGAAAGAACAGGCAATCTCTAACCTTTCCTATTGCTACTTCCATTCCCTAAAAGGAAAGGTCTTCTTAAAATAAAATTACATCTTAATCTTCAGTAAGTGTTTGCTTTGTGAATTTTGGATAATTAGGGAAAATAAGAGAAATAAGAAAATATAGTATTTGAAGGAAGCTTAAGAATGAGCTATTTTAAAGGATATATAGGTTTGCTAGAGATGTTAATTTTTATAACTTGGAAAAACTATTATAGAATTCTTTTTTAATCACAAAGTGATCAGATTTATTAAAAAAGTTAAAATTATTTTGAATTCTCTAAAAAGAATAGTATATTTTGAAATGTACTGAATAAAAGTAATGCTAACTATGCCATATAAATGGTGTATATATTTTCTGCATAAAAATTGTGTTGCTTCCTTTATTTTAATGCTCACACACTTCAGATGCTATTTGTAATAGAGATAAAAAGCAAGGAGAAAAAAAGAGTTAACTGTTCCATAGCCATAAGTTCTGAAACTCTCAGAAAAGCAGTTAAAACAGAACCTGTTAGTTTCTTGAGCTACCACGCAAGTGTTTTAAAAGTTTTGTTTTGTTGTGGTTTTAAAGCTTAGTGTAATCTCTCTACCACTGCTTCCAACGGGCAAAAAACAAAGAGTGAAAACTCAAATACGACAGTAAACCACAGGACACAGACAAGGCTCTCTCAGCCCATTCCTAACAAACTCGTTGATGGTCCTGTCTGCACCATCCGAACGCCTGTGTTTCTCTGGCCTTGAGCCAAGAGTATCATTTTACTCTGAGTGAAGAAAAAGAGTTTCATTCTTCCAATCTTGTACTACTTTCACCCCGACCTTGTAATCTTGTTTTTCCACATTTTCTAACTACTCAAACAAAAGACTTACCCCTAAAATATTCATACAGGATAGAAAAAGAAAAGAATGGGAAGGAGGCGTTCTCTTTATAGATAGAACTCATAGTACTGGGCACTATTTTAAATACTGATAAGGGCAAGCACGGAGGCAGGGACTCCACTTGCACCCAGTGAATTCAGGTAATGTAGCCATTGTTCCACATTGCTACGGTCTGGTGACAGGAACCCCAACTAGAACAAGCTTGCCCTGCATTTTCCTTTGCATTTAGATGCCAACTTTGATAAGGTCACGCCTTAAAAGATCCACATAGCATGCAACACACAGATAGCAATAAAGCCTTCAGCCATTCCCATACTCAGATAAGGCAGGAAAAAGAAGAGGAAATCAGAACATTCACATACACAAACATATTTACACTGCCAGCCCATTTGTAACTACAGCTATCTAGATCCCTACTCACACCAGGGACTAAGTGGGGCCAACAAGAGTAATGGAGAGACTCCACCCCTCCTCCCCGCCCTGTTCTTAATCCCAGGACTTTCTCAAAAGACCTCCATGCTTTCCCGTCACAGTCACCTTTCAGGAGTATCCAAAAAAGAATTCCTTCGTTACTCTGTTTCCTTTAATCCTAATGATTTCCTGAAATGCCAATTCCTGACCCTTTATTCCCCTGAACTTCCCCCAAAGATTTGACTCTTCTCCTACTGCAGAGCTCTCTCCCAAGAGCTACCCATAGAAACCAATTCCCCTGACTGCCTTCCCTCCCAATCATTCCCCAAAGATCCAATCCACTTCACCCCTACTGTTTTCCTTTCCAACTGCTCCCAAAAGAACCTGACATCACTATTAGTGAAAATACACTAGAGGTTTGGGAAGAAGGGGAGAGCATACCACTATAGCAAAGAAACACACACACACACACACACACACACACACACTGAAGGAATGACTTTCTAATTCCTGGTTTTTCACTTCTCTGAAAGTTTTGCTTATACATAATACATCATACCATCTCTGATACAAACTTTCCCAAATCGTTTGATGAAATGATTTTATCTAAAACATTTAAAGAAGTGCAATATATGTACCTGTGTGTGTTTTCTAATAAAAACAACATAACTTACAGAAAGCTTACTAACATAAAATTGTGACAAAAATCAAAAGACTTAGGTACAAAGGTCCTTTTTTTACCTCCTATCAAACACTAGAAATCAGAATTCTGAAAAGAAACAAAACTTTTTCACCCAAAACTACTGATAGACTGTCATCATGCTCAAAACTCCTGGTGAGAATGCCATGCTCCATCTCACAGTCTAACCAAGCTATCAGAAACTCTTTATTTCATTATAATGTTTGCAATAAGATTTAAGCATTTTGAAACAGCTGCTTTTACAGTATTTAATTTTTGTCTACTTAAGATAATAAAACATCCCTGAACAAAAGAAAAATGCATAATTTGTTTGAGAACTTTTTTTCAATCTATATATTTTTATAACCAGAAACACAGAGATAAAAATTAAATGATTCCATTTTTCCTTTTTTTTACTTGAGAGAAAGAGAGAGAGAGAGAGCAAGTAGGGGAGAGGGGCAGAGGGAGAGGAAGTCTTAAGCAGGTTCCATGCTCAGCACGGAGTCCAACATGGGGCTCAATCCCATGACCCGAGGATCTTGACCTGAGCTGGTATCAAGAGTTGGACCCTCAACTGACTGAGCCACCCAGGTGCCGCAATTTTTTCTTTTAAGATATAAATTTACCTAAACATTCTTTATTTAAACCGGTAAACTTCAGAATTGGCTACTTTAAAAACAAAACATAAAAAGCACTACTATCACGACGGAAAATAATGAATCAAATAATTAGTATTCAAATATTTTTAACGCAGATCCTATAATTTTTTTCCTGTGGTTTCTAAAAAGACAATATATGAACAGAGATCAAACTCTTCCTGTTTAATTTAGGACATCTTTGTTTTTTTCTAAGTGAAAAGACGGTGTTATTACTTTTAAGAAAAAAATATTTGTTTCTAGTCAGTTTTCCATTCTGATACCAAACATCTAAAAGCTTTTTGCCATACGGAAAATATAGAAGTAAAGGGTCCCGAATCTCACTTGGTTATATCTAGCTCATAGTACTATGATGAACACATTAAATAAAGTATGTATTTAAGATATAGTTAACATGTAATATTTGGATAGATGTATTAAAAAGTATCTAATTTTTAGATACTTTAGCACTAAAAGATTTTTTAAAATTTGATGTAGTTTTCATTCAAAATTCTCTATCATTTCATCAAGTCATCATATGGTAAAGAACAGATATATCACGCTATTGATTAATGGAAAAAAACCATATATGTAGAAATAACTATATCACATGGAAGGGGAGGAAATTCTGTCCACATCCAGAAACAACACTTAGGGCTCCCTTGGAAACATAATAAAAGAGGGCTATCACAAAGGGCTTGGACTGTTCAGAAAGGACAATCAAAATAACAGGCCTCTGAAGGTACTTTGTAATCCCTTGCCCTTGAGAACTTTAAGGCTTAACAAGGCAGAAAAACAAAAAAATTATTTTTATTTGAATGAGATTTATTACATTTATTTCAAGAAAGAGATGAAAATTATATGGTCTATTATTATCAAGGTTGTAACTTTTTAGAGAGAGGAGTCTTTGAACTCCAGACAAACTGTATACCTCATTTTATTTTAATTTGTTTTTAATGTTTATTTATTTTTGAGAGAGAGAGACACACAGAGAGACAGAGCACGAGCAGGAAAGGAGCAGAGAGAGAGGGAGACACAGAATCGAAGCAGGCTCCAGGCTCTAAGCGATCAGTCCAGAGCCCAACGCAGGGCTCGAACTCAGGAACCATGAGATCATGATCTGAGCTGAATTGAGACACCCAGGCATGTCCGTATACCTCATTTTAAGTATGTGTGTAGACATGCATTTTTCCAGTTTTCATTAAAATCTCAAAATTCTAGAACTGTAGAACTGTCTCTAAATGTTTCTCTCCCTAAAGAGAAGATTTGGTCAACTGTAGTGAATGAAAACCTGAACTTAATAGGTAAGGTATGTGAACTGTGGTTCAAGTTCAGTTAATGCCAGAGCTTTCATGTACCAGAGTTTTCTGTGGTAATTTGGATAATTTATCCTGATATAAATACATGTATCTTTCTTATGAATCCTCAGCAGAGGAAAAAAGAATTAAACGTACATTACACATCTAAATTTCTATACTCCTTGGAGAGATACCACACAAATCCTAGATCTTTCTTGAGAGTTTTTTAGAGAATCTTCAAGAATACTGGAACATGGAATAATACATTCTGAATTGGAAGTTAAAAGACTTGAAGTTTGTCTATTTGCTAACTGTGTAGCCTTGAAAAATTCACTAACTTTTCTGTGTCTCAGTTTTCACATCTCTATGTGAAATGAAGGGTATTAAAGTATCTCTGAAAAGCTATGATTAAATGAAATGAAAAGAATCAGGGCCATGAGATCCTAAATTAGGCAAAAGGTAACATAAAAACAATAGGGACACCAAACTGAATTGTCAGGAGCATGAAGTGAATATAAATTGAGGAAAAATGATTGAAATGACTCAATGGAAACCCACCAGACATCCTTTTCAGTGTTTAGCTCACTATTCTCCACAGTATTCACAATGGGGGTTATACATGATGTCAACTAGATCAACACCAGCTGCTAAGAAGTGAAATAATGAAAACTACATGAGACATACATTATTTCACTGGAAAGTAAGGATTTTTTTCAAATTGAGCACAAGTACAACAGAACTTTATATTTTCTTTTCAATTTCTCCTACATTTCCATAGCATAAAATACCCTTGCTTAAATTACCTTCATATGCTACTTTTACTCTCCCTAATGTCCTGTGATCTGTATTTGGCCTCGATAAGCAGATTTACTTGAAAGAAAAGGCATAGGGATCTCATTCTAAAAAACCCTGAGTTGTGGCCCGCAATTTTCAGAGAGCTGAGCTACATGCTGGGCTACTGAACTGATGTGACCTGAGACCTGATCCCACTGCGGTAGCCACCAGGCTACAGTGGTAGTGTTACTTTACCAAAATAAACCCCTCCCCAGTACACAAAAGTGCCAACAGTACTTCCAGGTGCCAACCACTACTCTTCTGGAATAAGATTTCAGTAACAAAGTTAGGATAGTTTGAACTACATTTTCTTTAGAAGGAGGTACATACATTTAGATTCTACCTAATCTACTCTCAAAGTATCTGTAATCTACTCTCAAAGTATCTGTAAAAGTACACTGCATATACATATGCAAGTACATGTACTGCAAGTACATATATATGGAACAATTTCGTTGTAGAACATTTGGAAATAAAAAAATATAGAATTAATAAATATCACAATTCCAACACTGAAAGACCACTAGCAACATTTGATATATATTCTTCCCACCTTTTCTCTATAAAATAAATACATATACATGTTTATACATAGTGGGTTTTGTTTAAAAATTTAAAGTCCTACTATATACACTTGGGTAGTCTTTTAAATTTTTGTATTTTGCAAAGTTTCTATGACATAATTTCTTTATAGTATATGATTTTTGATAGCTGCATCTTATTCTATCAGTGAATATGCCATTTTAAAACAAAACACCATTATTTAAAATATTTCAAATAATTGAAATCTAATAGTTAATTCTCCATATTATTCAATTTGAGAAGATTATTTTAAAAGCCATTTTAACAGTTGATCCTATTAAACTCTGAGTAAAGGAAAAATGCAAGTAGACAAAAACTTACAGCAGTGAAAATATTGTAATCAACCTCTCCATTTTATTCAAATAAATCAAATTTTATAGGTAGTGGCAAACTGGGCATATTGCCTTAACATTCATCTTGAAATTTTAGGGTTTCATACCATCATTAACATAACCACAGGAATAATAAATCGTTGTGTGCAGTATCTTTTATGCTGAGTGTTTCTTAAAGACATTCACTCTAATCCTGACTACAGCCTTCTGAGTTAAGTACTGGTATCTTTTCTAAGAATTGAGAAACCAACTTTCTGAAAGGTTAAATAATGCATACAGCTAATAAATGAATTCTACCAAAAATTAGGATGTAGCTCTTAAATCCCATATTGAACACATGTCCAAAGTCCTAATTTATATTTATGCTATATATATTTATATTTGTTAACTGTATTTTAATGCTAATGAAAATAAACTCCTAAGACTCCGCTATTACTATGATGTTATAGCATGGCAATTTGACAATGGTATACTTCAGAGAGATAAGTATAAGCAAGGCAAAATATATACAAGGATTTTTAATGACATTATAATTTTTAGAGTTGCATACTATATATAATAATGTCTGGTGATTTTAAGAAAAATTCCAGTCTCTGTTGTCAAATATTATTTTTCTTCACTGCCACTTACCCACATTTTTGAGTAATAATTGTTTGATGGTATTAAAGTATAAGGAACCAAGACATAAAACGCGATTAAAATTATTAAATATATACAAAAACTAAAACTACCAACAAATGATAAAGGTGTGAGGCATCTGTATCTAAATTGTATCTGGGGAAAGCAAATTGAGGGATTATGCTAGTCTTTTACAATTCACTTGCAAGGACCTGTGGGGTTGACATTTAGTTCTATTCCATAGAAAAATTATGTTCTCAGTGAACTCACATGAGTGGTGTGGTTCGTTTGTTATTTTTTGTGTTTTTCTTTTCTCTCTCTCTTTTTTTTTTTTTTTTGGTTGAAGAGATCTATATTCTCATAGTTCAAAATTTAAAACCATATAAATAGAGAAATGTCTTGGTTTAAAAAAGTTTATAGTGAAGAATCTTCCTTCCAAGTTCTCGGTCTACTCAGCTCCCATCGCTCTACCTACAAACCACCACCCAATTAATTAACCAACTTATTGCTTTCTTATATATATTTTCAGTTCTTAGCAATATATTTTGGAAAGCTTTCAATATTCATGATACTTCTCAATTTTTGTACTCCTGCATAGTATTCCATTATGATTATACCTAATTTATTTAACTATTCCTCTACTGATAGACACTGTCTGCAAAATAATTCCACCTTTCGCTATTAAAGACAAAGCCTCAATGAATAAATTTGTACATCTAACATTTTACAAATATATCACAAGATAAATTTGTAGATATAAGAATATTAAATCAAGGCTTATATGCATTTGTTTCATTTATATTTAAAACAACTTACATTTGCATCAACACTGGAAAGCCCTTATTTCCTTGGAGCCTTGACAATAGGGCAGGATATTATACGTTTGGATTTCAGCTAATGTACTAGATTAAAAATGTTGTCAGTGTGGTTTAAGATTTCTCTTATTTTGAATGAAGCTGAAAAATTCTTTACAAGTGTAAAAGTCAATGTGTTTTTTTTTTTCTGTGAACTGTGGGTAAAGACTCTTTGACCAGATTTCCACTAGGTCTTTGTCAATTATTATGAGCTGTTACGTATCAGGGAAATTGGATCTTTATTCATGATGAGTTGCAATTTTTACCTTCAGTTTGTCATTTACCTTTTGGCTTTGCTTATGATATCTTGTTGCTATAAATAAGTTTTAAATTTGTAAAATTTCTAATATTTTCATCTTTAACTGACTTTTGAATCTGAGTTTTATTAAAAAGGCCTTCCTTATACTAAGGCCATAGGAAATCCATATTTTCTTCTACTACTTTTGTGTTTTCATCTTTCGAATTTAAATATCTGTTCTAATTCAGTGCTTATCTTGATGCTCAGCATAAGGAATGATATTGAGTCTACTTGTCAAAGAAAATCGTATTTCTCCCCATTTTAAAATATTCTTTTGCACATTATTTAATATAAATAATATTCGATTCAATAAAAGTTGTATATTAATTTTGAACGTCCCTATTACTCAATTATTTTGTTTGTCATCATTTTTCAACTGATTCTCTGAAACTTGTGGGTATAAAATCTTATCCTCTGTAAACAGCAATTACTTTGTCTAACTTTCTTTCTAATTCATATACCCTATTTTCTTTTATCTAACTGCACTGGAAATTTCCTCTTGCATGATATTAAATAATAGCTAAGAAAGTGAACTGAATTTTTTGTTTTCTGACGCTACTGAATATGCCACATGTGTTTTCTCACCAATCATAATAGCTTTGGGGATAAAATAAATATATTTTATTACATTGAAGAATTTTCCTTTTAATCCTATTGTATTGAATGTAGAGAATGGCTGTTAACTTTTTATCATAGGTCTTTTCAGTGTCTATAAAGATAATATTATTTTTCTAATATGATAAATGTTAGCAACTTTCCTCCTACTGAACCATCAGTATATACTGCTGAAATAAACTCCACTTATGGTAATGTATTTCTACTTTAATGAAATCTAGGTTGTTAAATTATTTTTTAGGAATTGCCTTATTTTGGACTATGATTATTATTTGACCATATTAAACTACTAAAGACCAAGTCTTAAAGTAATAAAAAATAACCAACCAAAAAGATCTGGGGAGGTGAACTTGAGTTTAGGTTGGAGATCAGATACACATTAATTGATTATATTGGACTGTTATAGTTCCATTGATTAGAAACTATGGGGCTAACATTTTCAATCCTACTCCACAGGAAATTACATGTTCAGCAGAAGTCTTTTATTCCAATGCTGTGTGGGTCTTAATTTAATAATATATTAATTCAACTAATAAAAAATTACCAAATACCTATTATTTTGAAAGCACTGAGTGGCTCTATAGTATAGTTCAGTGGCTTGCAAATATATTTTGACCTACATACACAATAAGAGATACATTTTTATTATGACTCAATACACATGTATATCTATGTGTGTCTAAATATATATTCATGTATATGAAGAACAGTTTAACAAAATAACACACTACACATATAACATATACTTAATATATAGAATGTTACCTTATATTCTATTTTTTAATTCCATATCATTTTTATTAAAGGACTAGTTGCAACACATTATATTGATTTTCTAATCCATAATAAATTACAATCTGTAGTTTGGGAAATAGTGTCACACTAGTTACTAGAACTAGCTACTTGGCTCCTAAGATAAGGATTCTAGAGCCAGACAACTGAGGCTTGAATCACAGTTTTACCTCTTAATGGCTTTTAACTATAACTCCATGTCTCATCTATTAAGACAAGGGCAACAGTATATACCTCATAGAATTCTATGAAAATTTAATTAGTTAATATTGTAAATACATATTTCAATAATAGAGTTGACTGGTTCAATAAATTACTTCCTTGAGCTTTCAGCTGCCAAAAGAAAAAGCAGCATCTGAGGAAAATAACCTCCTAAAACATAGAAACTGAGGAAAAAATCATTAAAAACATAGACTTCCTATCATCTACTAGAAATAGTTATGAGCATTCCAGTATGAGCTCAGTGTCTGATCTGGACCTTGTCTTCTCTTCTAAGGCCTTGGAAATAATCCACAAATATTTGTAATAAATAAGCATTATGGTCTCCATTTTATTCTCCCTTTATATACCAATGCACTTAAGTCCTTTTAGGGGCGATATGAAACCAACATGCATACTAAAAATTATATTTTACCAGTACATTATAAAGAAGGCACCAAGCATTGTGACTCTAAATTATATACATTTTGACTATTCCACAGAAACATATAAATATCTGACAGATATATATAAGATGTAATCTTATGCTCCAGATTTTCAAATCTGTAAACTAGATAAAGAAACACTTTTATGCTATGTTTCTTACGATACTTATGAAAACCTTCTGGCTTATTGCCTACTCCTATTCCTTACTGCTTCTGATTGAGTAGAGAAAGAGGTAATGATACCTTCGACATAACTACAAGTAGGTCAAAAGAAATTTAGGGACTAAGTTTCCGGAATACCTGGGTTCAATGTCTCTGACCTATAACTTCTACAGAAGTTGGTGGCATTATAAGAGGTGGGGTAAATAAAAATCCTCCTAAGGAGAAGGGAGAGCTTGCCCTCTCCAGATTTATATGCTAATTCTTAGAGGATTCCAAATGAAATGGAGACAGACATGGGCAAGTTCTATACAAAAGGGCACAGGTATCCAGCTATCATTCCCACAATAACAAAAATGACCCTATTTTATCCACGAGCCTAAGGCACACCCACGCTGGCTCTTGGCACAGCTTTAGCAAGAGCCAATCCAGGTGATATATATCACGGTACAATTCTAACACAGTGTGAAATAGTAGGCAGAGAGTAATCTTTACAGTACTTAGGTGTAGAAACACCTTAAATCCAGCCTGCAGGACAGAGTCCCTTTATTCCCTCCTTAATTCTCAGTATTCCAGGACGTCTCCAAAACGAACCTTGTAACCAATGTTGAATAGGTATTTATTAGACCTGATTTCACTGTTCTGTCATCTTGCTAGAATCCATCCTCTATACATATCAAATGAGACTAATATTTAGGCTACCTCTGGTAAATACGCTACATTAATTTCAAGTACAATCCCAAGAAATCCCCTAATTATGCAAGTGTCTGTTTCTCCAAAAACCAGACAGTCATGTTGGAAAGTTAATTTACTTCTGAAGTTAAGAAATTCTGTTTTCTCTATATCCTCCCTTCCCTTCTCCTTCTCCCCTCTCCTCTCCTCTCCCTCTCTTTTTTCAATTGTACATATTCCACTTTGCACATGTTTTCCTAATTGTGGTGGAGGGATAGACAGGTATTTGTTTGGTTTTAACATGTTCCTAAATCTGAGTAGGACTGTATTCTTACATGCAGCACCTATTCATCAAGGAGGGGCAACGTACATGAGTTTGACAGAAATAAAGAAAGGTAAATGGATAATTTTTATGCTTATTACAGGGATAGCAAGTGCTAGCAGGCTGCCAGAACACCCATCTCCCATTGAAACTGCGACACCACCCTCCTCCTAAGAGACATATAGCAATCGGTCCTGCCTAATACATCTGCTTGAGACTTGTTCTCTGCCCTTAGATGCCTTCCTGAATTCCTTCCATATTGATACCCACTCCAAAGTTTAAGTTCAAATAACAGCTGGCTGAAATTTTTCAATATATTTTCACAATATATTGTGAACCTGTGTGTATTATAAAGACAAAGGTGTTTTTATTATTATTTTTTATTTTTTTTACTCTGACAAGTACTTCGATAGTTTTATTTTAATAGATCCTACGTGTAAATCATTACAGAATAGTCTAAAAGAGTATTTTGGTGAAATAAAATATTAAGAAAGACTAGCTTTTGTCATTTTTTGTTTGTTATTTTTTTTTTTTTGCCTTTCATATTTCACCCATTGATTTACTATTGGATTGACATGAGAAACAGAATTATTAGTGATCTTATTAAGTGAATGTATGATGTACAACAATGTATGGACTAAACACAGTCACAAAATAAAGTATATGAATAACAATGTGAAAATCAGGTAAGAGAATCCTCAAAAAGAGACTCCCCACAAATGCATGAAGATCTGATTCTCCACTGCACCGAATTTAATGTCCTTTGATTAAAGCATAAATCTCTTAAGAAACAAAAATATAAACCTATACAGGAAAAGCCTTCTAGAATTAAACCAAATGCACATTAACTCTTTTTTTTTAAGTTTATTTATTTTGGGGGGCGCAGAGAGATGGGGAGAGAGAATGCCAAGCTAGCTCCACAGAGCCCGACCGGGGCTCTATCTCAGGAACTGTGAGAACATGACCTGAGCTGAAATCCAGAGTTAGACACTTAATCAACTGAGCTACCCAGGTGCTCCTACACATGAACTCTTAAAAGCTGTAAAAAAGTTTCAACCAGGCTCTAAGAAGACAAAATTACACCTAAATTAGGTAATGCTGGGGCAGGGTAGCTGCGGAAAAGCTGCGGAATAAATGTGTATAATCACATACATTATATCACATTTCACGTTGCTACGTAGGTCTTAATCTAACTTCGTTCATTCAATATTCAATAAATGTATTGAACTTTTCATGTATTCAAGGCACAGGCCAACGAAAATAAAATTATACATTTTTATGCCTTAGATATTAACTGGTCCTAACTTAGGGAGGAGGGAAGAGAATAGGATTGGAAAGAAAATAAGACTTCTAGTCCCCTCCTGAATAAACATGTTATCCTATTAGTTAGATGAAATTCAATAGGCTTGAAACAATGGAAGAATTAAATCTCAGATGGAATATTTCCTTTTATCTCTCTGCCACCCTGGGAAAATGTCTGCTTTCAGAGCGAGGTCTCTCAAAATGATAGCAGACTAATTGGTACAGGTTCTTGAGATAATGGAAGTTCGCCTGGCTAAGCAGGCAGCCTGCCCATCAACTTCAGAACCACGTATCTCCCGAATTACAATCAGAGACTGGTGTCCACACCCTGAAACCAATCCATCACTCTCATCTCCTGCCTTAAAAATATATTAAAGAGATAGGTGAAGGCACTGCATGACTCAAGCCATGTGGGTCTCAACAAATATGTCCCATTTACTCTCATGGAACAGTCATAATTGGCATTAGACCAAGTTTTTCCCATCCAAACCAAAAGATAATAGAAACGCTGTATGCCGAAAGTCGGTAAACCAAGAAAGTCTAATTATTTACACAGGATAATTAATACTCAGATCTTATTTTACTTTAAGACATCTTAGAAAAGAAGTAGCTCCCTCAGAATCATCATTTGGGTGTATGACAGGAAAAAAAAAAACGCCTGTGTAACATCAAATATTTTGTAGAGCGGGTATACAAAAAAGGGTAAAATTATCAGACATACCGAAGTGCTGTCTGAATCTCTGTTCGTATGAATGAATGATAGATGACACTTTATTGACTTTCTTGTTAATAACACTATTTGCAGGGAAAACAAAGTCTATTATTAACATCTTAAATGGTAAACTCTCCCTCAGAGGAGCACAGAGAGATGCACCAATAGGTTCATTACCAATGAATGAAACATTCTGCGGGTGCTAAAACTCATAATGAATATATGTGCTCAGTACCATGAGACAGTGTTTAGAATGTATACTGTTGAGAGAAAAAATAATCGTATCATAAACTATTTTTATTATCTGATCCTAGCCATTCCTATGTTTACACGGGCATAGCAAATGACCTGGATAGATGCACTCTGAGTTGTTAAATAAATCAGATGCGAAGCACTTAGAACAATGCCTGATATATAGTAAATGCTCTATAAGCATTTATAAAACTATTATTTTGCATAGTAATTGGTTCTGATTGTGAGAGTGCTTTTCCGTTTTCACTTATGCATATTTTCTTTTTCCTCTTAATTAACCTGCATTCATTCTATTAAAAAATTCACAGTGAAGTATGTATCATTAAAATATACTTTATTAAAACCATCGTGTTCACATCCAATAATCACAAATGCAAGAAAATTAACCTGTATTATAAATCCTTCACATAACTGGAATACCCAATAATTTTTATTCAATGGCATTTAAGGTAGAATTCAGTAGGAAATAAGCTCAGAACTAAAGGTATCTAGAAAGGGAAAGAAACAAACATTAGAAGTTTAGACATCTGAGGGTTCTGTGCTGTACTAGTAAAGAAATTCATTTCACAAAAGCTCCTGACCCCAATAAACAAACCAACATGTAAATGAGCCATCATTATTCAACACTGCCTCCCTAACAAGAAAGTGACAGGAGCTACTGACATTCATCCAACAGTTATTTAATAATAGCATTTCACATTTATGGGATCATTTACTAGGTGCCCCCAAACTCTGCTAATAGCTTCATGCTTCATGTCATTTAATCCTTTCAATAGCCCTACAGGAGAGGTGTGCTTCACAATCTTTAGGGCAGAGGGAGATGAAGCACAGAGCTTAAGTAACTTATCCAAGGTCACACAGCTGGTAAACGGATTGTACGTAGGCAGAACTGAGGCTGCAGCTGCTACTCACCAGTTAGTTATTGAGCATCTACTATTTGCATAACGTTAGGGACATCAAGTAACTGATGACTGCCCAATTGCCAAGTTGCTTGCCCTAATAAGGCTAGGGTCTCTAACAAGTATTCTGTCAGCTCTCTTCCAACTCTCAGCTGCGCCCCTGCCTTTAGCACCACAGTCACTGTAACTGCACTTATCACCACTACCACCAGAACTGTGACTGCCCTAACTCTGTTCACCATTCCTGACTATACAGGAAAAATGTAATCCTCAAGTTCTGGCTTTGTGACTTGAAATGTATTTCATCATGAATGATTAGTTTGCATAATACTATTTAAACTATTGAGGGGCACCTGGGTGGCTCAGTCGGCTGAGCGTCTGACTTCCGCTCAGGTCATGTTCTCATGGTTGGTGAGTCTGAGTCCTGTATCAGGCTCTCTGCAGTCAGTGTGGAGCCTGCTTCGGATCCTCTTTCCCCCTCTCTCTCTCTTTTTTTTTTTTTTTTTAATTTTTTTTTTTTAATGTTTATTTATGTTTGAGACAGAGAGAGACAGAGCATGAGTGGGGGAGGAGCAGAGAGAGAGGGAGACACAGAATCAGAAGTAGGCTCCAGGCTCTGAGCCATCAGCACAGAGCCCGACGCGGGGCTCGAACTCACAGACCGCGAGATCATGACCTGAGCTGAAGTCGGCGCTCAACCGACTGAGCCACCCAGGCGCCCCATCTTTCCCCCTCTCTCTGCCCCTCCCCATGTGCGCTCTCTTTCTCTCTCAAAAACAAACGAAAAAACTACTGATCAGATAAATGTCACATTAACCAAGTTTTTTCATTGATTATTCTGGAAATTTAACCATGATTTTACCATGGTTTCATATGAAAAGAAAAATGCATTCTTTTATTCCATAATTCTATTTTTAATTTATCTTTAAAAAAATTGAGCTTTTTTTTTTTCCTTTTAGTATCCAGTTCTACAACATGCAGAGATTCATGTAGCCACCACCATAATCAGGATACAGAACAAAACTACAATTTTTAATAAAAAAGAACAGTGGCTTATAAATGGACCTAAAGGCAATCCCTGTTAGATCTCCTGCTCTGTGCCGTCCAGCTGACCAGGTATTCCTTCCTTCCTAGGACAAACACCCTGCATGCCAAAATAAAACAGTTTCGTACATTTTCGCAAAATATATTTTTATGCCTTTTCACCTGTACAGATATTTAAAGCTGTGGTTTTATGGGGGCTCTATTATGGAAACGGCTGCAATGCTTTTCCATGGTGGAGTTTGCACGACTGTGGAAAGTACTAAATGAGCACAACTTTTCCACACTACACGTGACTGAGCACTGCTTATGCAAAGACAAGGGCTGGGTGGAGGTCTCCTGTCTAAGATTATCAAGCACATCTTTATTCAATATTCAAAGACATTTGTAAGCGTGTTCTGTATTTATGAAACCATAACCAGAAGTTTCTTATATTGAAACAACAGTAAACAATATCAACTCTAACAAACTGAAAAAGGTAATTTCAAATCTTATTAGCTCAAGCTCTACTATGGCTTCATAGATACATTCACCTAAACCCCGCCACCCAATCTCCAAAATTAATGGACACAGGAGTCAAAGAATGGCCAAGGAGTCATTTCCAGATCCTAATATTGTCTAACACTTTTTCACCACGAAATTAATCTTTAGTGCTGATATTTAGTACTCATGGAAAAAAAAGAAATCTAAACTCAGGTCTGATACTGTCTTCAAGCTAGGAAAACAGTTACATTGATGATATCGATTTGGCAGAAAACAAAAGAATAATTTTCATGGCCCCAAACTTCTCCCCAATATACTCCAGTGTGATCTGGTGCCTGAAGTTCCCCTTACTAGAAATTTATCAAAACTTGAGACCAAGTTTCTCAAAAAACCTTTATTAAAGAAACATATACGCTAGCATAAAACAATAATAATCCATTAAACAAAGTCACTTCCTAAAATCTCAGCTTGAATGAGTTTACTTGAATTGTTCTAGGACAGGACAGAAAGCTGAGAAAAGGGTTCCCTTTTCCATAGATGGGTTTCCAAAACCATAGATAGGTCTTGACTTGGATGAAGAGGAGTTGTGAAGACACTTATCAGAATCATGCACCCTGAAAGGAAGACAGGACTGAGTGGGACAGTGAAGCAGAAAGAAAGTACCACAAGGGAAGTGGGTTTTTAAAGAGGAGTGCTAAAGAAGAAGAAAGGAGAGCAAAAGGGGCCCAAAGACAAGTCAGGTACTTCACTACAGCTAGCCTTATCTACATAACCTTTGCTGGGGCACCAGCGGCATGCCCCTTCCTGCCTTCTCAGTACTCATCCCACCACAACCTCATTTTTTTTAATGAAATAGGTCAGCTTAACAAAGGGCAAATAAGTGAGCTGAAACAAATTCTCTAGGTTTAGCCAGGGTAAGTTTCAATAGAAGTCTAAAACCATGAGCCAGCACAAACAGGATAGATGCAAGTGTGGGAGAGAAGAAATATGAGAAGGACAAAGAAGAAAGGGTGTACATGTTACGGATGACACATACAAGGAAGTCCATTTGAATTTTGCTTATGAATACTGCAGCCTACCATGTAGCCCAGCTACAGATGGACCCATCTCGGCTAACTCCAAATGACAAAAATAACCATGAAGCAAAACCCAATAGCCGTGAGTGCTGAGTGCAGGACTCTAGAGCTCTGGGTTCAGATGTGACCATCCCCTATGGACCCTTAGTGCATCCTGTTCACTTAAGGGCAGGTGAAAATTCACCTTTACTGTTTGATCTTTTTTCCCCACAGCTAAAGAAGCCACCACCTTTTGTGTTTCCTCAAAGGCAGCCCCCACTCCTATCCACTTCAAGAAAGGCCATATAATGTCCCTTAGTCATTTGTTCACAAAACACGGGAGTAGTGTACCTAACTCTGTACCATGTACAGTGGCATTATTATAGTACAGAGATAAATAAGACAGTCTCTGCCCTGCAGGAGCTCAGTCTGAAACAGGAGAGATATAAAACAGCAACAATAGAATGTGGTTAATACTATAATGGAGATATATACACACTCATTGCTACAAGAATATGGGGAAGTGGCTAAAGTTTTAAAGAACCAGTAACATTTGCTCTTTAAGGATTGAGAGTTTGCCTAGTGGAGAAAAGGAGACAAAAATTCAAGGAAAAGGGAAGGATTTATGCAAAGTCAAGACAATATGAAAGAACTTGTTATGTTTAAGACATGGAAGTGCCTGTTTCTGAAGCATGGGGTTTGTGAAAGGGAATTTCAGGAGATGAAGATAAAAAGATTGTGTTGTTTAATAAAGGAAGTAGTATAAAATGCTAAAGAGAGCTTATTAGCTCTATTGTAGCTCCCCATAGGTAGGGACAGTCATGAGGCTTTTAGGAAGAGTAATGATAAACAGATTTGTATTATACATATAGGTGACAAGGCTACAGAAAGATGATTAATTCTATGAATATAACTAGAAGACAGATGACCTCCAATTTTTTTCTAAAAAAATCAGTGTATCCTTGCCTTAATTATATGGATATAGTTGGGAAACTCTGTTATGTTTGCCTGAATATCTCTAACTCATGTCTAAAATATCCAGCTGATAATTAACTCTTTATTTAAAATTTATGATTTCTCTAAGTTTTGTTCTCTTTAAAGGAAGAATGCATTTTTCTTCTCTGTCCTACACACAATACACACTTTAATAAATTATTTGTTCAATTCAATAAATACTGATTGATTAATATGCATAATAATTATTCTACAGGATCTATTTTATAAACCAGTTTTAAACTTTCTGATTTTATTTCTACCCATTTTTTATTTTTATCAATTCGATTTTGTCCTGATTCTGTTTCTACAGACTACTGAAGAAATATAAGGTCAACCAGGTAAGTCTTTGCACAAGTGCATTTAAACACGCATCTCTTCTTTCCTTTTGGCTCCAGCTCATGGGGATACGGCTTCCTATCTTAGACGAATCAGTACTTGGGTGCCACACTGATACCATTAGCTATATTTCTTACATTCAGTAGTAATTCAATGTGGAAGCTGGAATCCCCGTGAAACTGTTAAGCAGCTCATATAGGATATTTCTGGTTATTCACCAATATTTTTTCTAACAAGCAGAGTTGATAAGTAAAAGGACACTCATGAAATTTTTGTTATTACTTTTGTAATAACTGCTCTTGGCAGACTGGTCACTAAACGTTTTGACAGCTTCATCGAGGTGCAATAAAGAAAAACATAACTACAGTGCAGGCCTTTTATAACCACAGCATTGCTTTAAAATGATCATTATTACTTTTTTGTGCAGACAACTAAGAATAATATTTGTTACCATTCTTAAGAGTTCCTTCTCAGTTTGGTTAGAACTGAGCACTAATCAGCTGTTGAAATCTAAACTGATTATTTCTGAAGTGTCAACAGATGTACAAGCTCCCTGGCTGAAACAGGAATATGTATCTATTTTTCGTAAACAGGCTGAAGGAATACAACTGAGAAAGAAGGGGAGAGAGAAGATATTCAGTCTCATCAAATGCAGTGTGAAAATGCTGCATAGTTTTACAAAATGCCCCAAACAAAATTAACTGGAAGGCCAAGAAAAAAGAAAATGACCAGAGACAGGCAGAGAAAAAGAATAAAGACCTTTTTGCCTATTAAAATAAAACGACATAATATATCTTTACATTTTTAGTTTTGTTTTGTTTTTTTTCTTGAAAAGAGCAACCCCTATCCTTCTCCCACCTCCTGCAGACCCTAAAGATACAGTTCAGTCATATTTCTGTACCATCACTGAGAAGTAAGGAACATTTTCGTGTCTGAGAGTAACAAGCTATAATTCCCTGGCTCCTTGGAGCAAGCACTATCCTCTTTCCAAGTACAATCCTTTCCAACTCCCTGTATGTATACTATTTGACAGAGTTTCCTCAACTTGCCTGATCATCAGGGTCACAGGTTTCTTCCTTGAAGATTTTCACTCAGTACACCTGAGATGAGGTATGGGAATCTTTATTTTCACAGGCAACCCAGATTATTCTTATGATCAAGCAAGCTTGAGAAACAGGGCTCTATAACAAACTATTTTTAAAATAACTTGGTTATAGGGACTATTCTTTCCCATGAATTTCATGTCCCTTGCCATGATAGGAGATCCTATTACTGGTAGTAATGAACTTGGGAAGCACCCTTATCAAATCAGCAGTGACAAGATTAAATGGAGGAACACATTTCCTAAATGTTTATCCATCATTTCTCAGCAAGCAAATGCCCTAAGTAGATAATTCTCCAAAATAAAGCAAAGACAGGTCTAACAAAACCTAACTGTCTAATCAAGAGAAATTCCCACCCTCTACATGGCTACATTTTACCACAAGTGATCTGGAACACTTTACATCTCTGTGGCTAGGGTCAACTCCTCCCCAAATGTTCACACAAAGACAAAGCCAGCTAATTTCCCTGTTAAATGTGAGTGAGTCACCATCCTAACAATTTAGATTGTGAAGGTGCACATATTGAAATATATGCTTCCCGGCACAATTCCAGATCCAATTACAATAGAAAATCCAATAAAGGCACGGTAAAACTGTCACTCTGGCAAGGGAGAAATACGAAGTCATGAGCCAATTCAAATATTGCTAATGTTCTTGGAGGAACAAACGTGGATGCCTAAAACCCCTGTCAGGAGACTCCAAATTATCTTTTTCACCTAGGAATCTTTCCTGAGAAATTTCAGTTGGAAAATTTTGCAAAGTTTCCACATCCTAAGCTAAACAAATCCTTGAAAGATGATCCTATTTCTTTTACATGAATTTTGCAACATTTCCCTATATGCCTTTTTACTTTTAAGTCCCACTTTTAAATCTCAAAGCATTAGAGTAACGTAGTAACTACTAAAACATCTTTGCATAAAACTAAAATTTTTCATTCCATTTGAAATGGAAACATAATCAGTGGATTTCTACCTTGAAAACACGTATAGATAGTTTTCTGGCAAAATATCATCTTAACTATAACCTGAACTGTCAAATGAAAGACTTAAAAGTCATTTAAGGATAAAATAACCAAAAATAGCATTAAGATATAAGCTACTGGAAATAAATCCAAGGATTTTTGTTTTGTTTGTTTGTTTTGTTTTGTTTGCTATTTAACCGTACTTAGATGGTTTACTTGTAGCTGTCTAGGTAAAGATGAAAAGACAGGGCATAGATGTTAGGTATTACCCCCATGGCATTATCCCTCAGGAGAAATTAAGATAGCCTTTTAAATACAAGGGGGGTTAATGCAAAATTCTAAAAGCCTACATGAAAACCTAGTCTATAAGCACTAATATAGAACAAAGCATCTAAAATTCCCCTTAGATTTTTAGTTTGTGTCTTAGCAAAAAGCAATGACATTCCAGAGAGGCAGATAAGAGTTCAATGTAAGGAAGAATTTTCTAAGAATTAGAGCCGACCAACAATGCAACAGTGAGCTCCCTTCCTCTAGTGCTAGAAGCAGTCAAACAAAATCCCAGAGAACACCTGTCATGCATGCTGTCAAGGATATTCTTGCTTTGTTTAGGAAGTTGTTCTAAATGACCTCTAAGGGCACTTCCAAGTAAGTGTTCGATTCATCAGGGTTATTTTCAGTGGTTGGATGAATGACACGGGTACACACACGGAGACCCACCCACACACACACACAGACCCCCAGAAGAGAACTTGGAAGGTTGCTATTTTTAAATGTGATTTTGCAGGCAAAAAAGCAGAGGTTGAATCAGCTATATCCTCAAACCATCATTCTAGGGAAGGGAAAGGAGGAAACAAGTACAAGTGTGTTCTGCCTTAATATTCTCTTTGAGTTAAAAGAACAAGCCCAGGTCCTGGTGACCGCTAGCATACTCCTTAGCAGGCCACCACACTCTAGTTCTTAGGATAGACTAGGAGCTATAAAACTAGGAAACATAGCTGGATGCTCAGGAAAAACATATTTGTCATACAATAAACTTTATCTGTTCTCATGTATATTTCAGTTTCCTATGTGAGTAAAACACAGGACGAGTGTAAACCTAGTAGTTTCCAGAAAAGTGTACAAGAAACAAAAAGAATACTAAACTCAAGATAAGACTTAGCCTGTGAGTTTCCAGGCAATTCAGCTTTTCTACGAAAAGACTCAGGGATCTCCACCAATTGTGAAATAGGAAACAAGGTAAACTTAGGTTCTACACAGGTAGCTCCTTATCCCCTTATATCTTACCTAGTACCTTAAGTTAATACTAATTAAATTTGATTTAATTAATAAAATAATTTTTAAGTTAAACTTTAATTCTGTACACTTTGCTTGCTACTTCTACTTTTTTCTCCAAGTTTTTACAGTGCAATATTAATTTCACATGTGGAATTTAGTGATTCATTACTTACATATATAACACCCAGTGCTCATCATTACAAATGCCCTCCTTAATCCCCATCACCTACTTAACCCATGCCCTCCAGGAACCATCAGTTTGTTCTCTATAGTTAAGAGTCTGTTTCTTAGTTTCCCTCTCTTTCCACCTCCTTCCGTGTTCATTTGTTTTGTTTTGTTAATTCCACAAATGAGTGAAATTAAATGGTATTTGTGTTTCTCTGATTGGCTTATTCTGCTTGGTATAATATTCTCTAGCTTCATCCACATTGTTGCAAATGGCAAGATTTCATTCTTATTTATGGCTGAGTAATATCCTATTGTGTAGGATATTATTATACACACATTTATATATATATATAACATCTTCTTTATCCATTTATCAGTCAATGGACATTTGAGCTCTTTCCATTATTTGCCTATTGTTGATAATGCTTCTATAAATATCGGGGTACATGTATCGCTATGAATTAGTATTTTGTATTCTTTGGGTAAATACTGAGTAGTACAAGTGCTAGATCATATGGTAATTCTATTTTTAACTGTTTTTAAAGTTTTTATTTATTGATTTTGAGAGAGTGTGAGCAGGGGAGGTACAAAGAGAGAGAATCCCAAGCAGGCTCCACATTGTCAGCATGGAGCCCGATATGGAACTCGATCTCATGAACTGTGAGATCATGACCTGAGCTGAAATCAAGAATCAGATCCTTAACCTACTAAACCACCCAGATGCCCCTGTTTCTAACTTTTTGAGGAACCTCCACACTGTTTTCCATAGTGGCTGCACCAGTTTGGATTCCCACCAACAGTGTTAGAGGGTTCCTATTTGTCCACATCCTCACCAATACTTGTTTCCTCTGTTGTTAATTTTAGCCATTTTGATTGGTGTCAGGTAATATCTCATTGTAGTTTTGATTTGTATTACCCTGATGATGAGTGATGGTGAGCATCTTTTCATGTGTCTGTCAGCCATCTGTGTGTCTTTTTTGGAAAAACATCTACTCATGTCTTCTGCCCATTTCTTAACTGGATTATTTATTTCTTGGGTTTTGGGTTTTAAAAGTTCTTTATATATTTTGGATACTCACCCTTTATCGGATATGTCATTTACTAATATCTTCTCCCATTCCCTCAATTGTTTTTTAGTTTTGTTGACTGTTTCCTACTTCTACTTTTTAGATACTCACTAAAGTAATTGATGCTCCATGGTCAGCCAGGTTTATGATATAACAATATTTCATTAACTTCTGAACTTTACTGAAGTACTAAATACCTTGGATAGATTTCTTATGTGATTTGCCAAGATGAACCGACTAGTGAAGAAAAAGCTACTTCTGCTCTAGAGTACGTAACATTCTAAAGTTTTTACTTAACATCAAATGACTGGCATCCTTCCATTAAAATCTGCCTCAAAACATGGATCCCAAATAAAACCTTTTTTCCTTCCTTTGTCAAAGCTCTTAATAGAGATTTTAATTATAATTTCTCCTGAGAGCTAAAATAGAATTGAGCCTCAGGGACAGAAATTGAACACAGATATCCCCACCAACAAACATATAAAATAAAATTTAAGTAACCATAATTTAAAAATGTAAAACATCCCTACATACTATTTTCTCCCCATCAAATTAACCAAAATCAAAAAAATTCAATGTTGTCAAAGATAACAAAATAGAGACTCATGAGCTACTTTGTAGGGTGAACTGTTGAAAAAGTGAACTTTTTCAAAAGGCAATTTGACGATACTTTATCCACCAAAATAGTTATCACACAGATTTCTTGACACAGCAAATCTACAGACAAATTATCCGAAGGATGTATGTAAAGGTAAATGGATGGACAATGACATTCACAGTAATACTGTGTGTATAAGAGCAAAAACCTAAAAACAAATTAATTGTTCATCAGTGAAGGACTAGTTAAGTAAATCACAGTGTATCCTCAGTGTAGAACAGAATTACATGCACCCAAGAACTAAGTGCTGATATGAAAAAGAAATCCCTAAATGAAAAATCAAGTCATAAGTCAGGGAGCACAGTGTAATCCTACCTGTATTAGAAGAAAAAATATATATAGACGTGGTAATCTGTATTTCAGCTGAACTCGCACTATACTGAACATGCTAGAATATACGATAAAACTACAGAAAGACATTTCAGAAACTGGTAACATGAGAAAGTGAGGAAGGGGATTACATAGGCTGTGGGGATTCTACTTTTCATTTTATATCTGTTTCCACTTTTTAAATTTTATACCCCGTTCCCGTTATCACTTTTCTTTAGAATCTTTGTAGACTACTCTTCAGCCCCAGAGCACGGCAGGATTTTGTAACACTGGCCACATCCCCTGTGGGATGAAGCTCACTACCCACACCCTATCATCCCCGGCACTATCATGCCTTAACACCAAAGTTCCAGTTCGGAACTTACGTAATGGATGGTTTCAGAGCTGACATTTCCCCTACCACTTTTCTTCTTTCTTCACATCCTTATGTTATTTGTGCTGATTTGAACCTCTAATTCTCTAAAATATAAGCTCTTTTGAGGGCAGGGTCAATGCTGTCTTAATCCTTGCTTCTCCCAATAACATCTAGCACAGTGCTCAGTGGTGCCAGTAATAATAAGTGCTAAATCTGGTTTTTATGAGAATATTATAGCTTTAAGGTTAAAATTTATTTTAAAAAGAAGAACCTGCCACTTCCCTGATCATGTATATGTGGTAATAAATCACCTTCATATTACAGAAAGAAACATTAAGGTTCTTTAAACTTACAAGTAATATGCCATTAAACAACTAAGTAAAAGATGAAGACAGAAACAGTAAACAGGTCTAAATAATTTTTTAAATGTTAAGAAAATATATAGTCCTTCATTAGGATGCCATATGGGACAAGAGAACACAGGCAAAGAAAAAGAAATCTGATTCAAGAAAAAATGTTATAATATCCTCATTTCCAACAGTGTCAACTGCAATTTCAAAAAAAAAAAAAAAAAGGATTGGTTTCAGCTCTGGGTACACATTTATAACAGTGAGTAGGAACTACACATCAGAATGGAATGATTATTGATTTCTTAATGGATTACGGCTGCACAAATTTACACTCACCAAAAAACCATCAATCTTTGGGTAATAATTATAAACCTATCACAGTACATACAGCATTCTGACTGAATTGAAACTTACTGCTATCTGCCGGGAAATGACCAATTTTCTACTTCTCCAGCTTCAACCACAATACAGAATGGTGAGCAGCTACTTACATCAAATGCTATTATAGGACATGGTTTGTAACAGCCACAGTATGTACCATCTGTAAATTGCTATTAGAGAGGTAAACAATCAGGTCCTGGTGGACTTTTTCATATTATTCATTAGCTATGAAAACTGTAAATAAAATGGGCATCGGGCAGCTATACTTGTCAAAGACCTATCATTACCAGCAAGTTGTGGAGAAGGGGTCAGGGGCAAACATACATTAGCTAAAGTCATGCTGTTCTGACTTTATATCCCAATTTTAAACCTCTCCCCAACTCCACATCAGAAAGCACTAAACCACTACAGAGGTTAGGTCTCTTTCTAAACTCTAAACGTGTTCTCAGTGAATCACATTTTTACGAAATGCCAAGTGGAACACCATTACAATTAAGATACTATTTTCCTAAAAGAAAAGCCCCTATGTCACTTCCACCCAGCGGTCTTTAATCATTGGATAATGATGTGATCCGTTATTAATCAATTAAGTTTCTAATTCTCATATTTTCCAGCTGTAGGGTTTAGATAACAGCACTTCCTTCCAGATAGTTAATCACATTCTGAACACCTTACTGATCTATATTATACATATAGCCATAGAATGAAGACAATTAATCGAACTCAAATAAAGGTAATTTGGACTCAACAGTACACTTGTTTCCATTTTCTCTTTAAATTTTTTTTTAGTGTTTATTTTTGAGAGACAGAAAGAGAGAGAGAGAGAGAGCGCGCGCATGAGCACGGGAGGGGCAGAGAGAGAGAGGGAGACACAGATTCCAAAACAGGCTCCAGCACAGAGCCCAATGCCGGGCTGGAACTTGGGAATGTTGAGATCATGACCTAGGCTGAAGTCGGACACTTAACCAAATGAGCCAGCCAGGAGCCCCATTTCCATTTTCTCTTTAGATTCTAATCTATCATCAGAATTTTTTGGTTAGGTATATCAATTCTATTTTCTAAAAAATTATAACATAATTTTTCACTCAATTAACTAACAAAAAAATACGTATTCCCAAAGCATCCTAGGAACTAAAGAAATAAGACTTGATTGTTTTTATAAAGAATTCCCTTTCCTAAGTACTCAGAGACTAATAAATCACCATAATAATCAAAATACCATTAAGGATAACATAAAATCAAACAGAAAAGCCAAATAAAGTTACCATTATATATTTATGAAACAACAATGGATTTGTGAAACAGTGAAATTTACAGACGTCAAACTTTTTGTTTGACGGAAAATATTCTAAATGTTGTAACAATCAAGTCAGAAAAATAAATGTATTCTCTAGCAGGCAAGAAATAACTTGAAACTGAGTTAACATTACTATATTTCAAGTAATATTTCAGGAACCATGTCTAATAAGCATAAAAACCATAAACAAATATTTACATTATGTAAACAATAACAGCTAGTTGTGCCAGAAAATGAGCTAAATGCTTTATGTAAGTAATTGCATTTATTTCTTAAAATCTTATGAAAGCTTTAACCTCTTAAGGTAAAACCTTACAACTTATTATTTGTAGCAAAGGGAAGTGAATGTAGAAAATCCAAGGAATATTCGCAAGGTCACATAGTTGAAAAACAATCAGACATCAGTAATTCCTAAGGCTTAACTTTGAAGTAAGGAGCAGAGCCAGGAATCGACCCCATGTCTACGTAACTTGAAAGTCAGTACTCTTACACTCTAGATCTCACCTCAAAACGCAAGAAGAGATGCACCCACAGGGACTGCTATATTTTAGTGCACACGGGTACCCAGTATTTGCATTAAGTGGAGTAAATAAACAAATTAATAAAAAGAAGCAATGAAAATCTCATGTAAGGGAAGAAACGCCAAGTCAAAGCCAGAAGACAAGGTTTTAAATCATTGTTCTACTGCTCTATCCCCAGGTGATCACGGGTCTAATATATACATTTCTAAAATATAGGCTATAGAATGGATATTACAATATACAATACTGTGTTTACTATAAATGCGTATGTGTGCACACATACACATATACGCACACAGAAAGAATTTTATTTATGGAAGGCAAAGGATAGGAATTCAGTTAGCTTATTGAGCCCACCTCAACATCACCCACTATGTTCCTGGTTCTATTCTGGATATTAGGGCTATGTGAGTAACCAAGATACATGTTTCTAAAGTATGTGTTGGGAGAAGTGACAAATAAATTAATTGAATAATTTCAGATACTACCAAATATGACAAAGAAAATAAAAGAGAGTAATGTCATAGAATGCCTGAGGGGGCTTATTTACCTGGGGTATTCAGGATGAGCCTTTCCAAGGAGGCAACAAGTGAGTTGAGAGACGAAGAGAAGGAGGCTTTCAGGCAAAGTTATGAAGGAACAGTCTCCCCAAAGAGAAGGAGCAGTAAGGAAAAGACCCTCAAGGGAATAAATCTGCCGTGTGCAAAGAGAAGAAAGATAGAAGGTATTTTGAAAGTTTAGAGAACAGAAAAATGCAAGAAGAGATGTTCAGAGATGGAGGCAAGGGCCACAACCTATAGGATCTTGTAGACTTGAGAAATAATTTTTAAATTTATTTTATTTTCAACAACAACAAAATTGTGTCTGAAGCCATGGATTGTTATAACGTGATTTAGGTTTCAGAAAGTCCACCTATTGGGTGGATGATGGGGAAGAGAGGAACCGGAACGAAAGCTGGAAGTCCAGGTGTAACATTTTGCAATATTTTAGGCTTGGGGATTGAGAAATGATGGTAGTTCAGCCCAAAGTCGTTGAAGTGAACATGATAAGAATCATGCAAATTCAGGATATAATATAATATTATTTATTTACTTATCGAGTAGAGACAAAGAGAGACAGACAGACAGCCAAGAGCGCACGCAGGTGCTGGGGAGGGACAGAGGGAGAGAGAACCTTAAGCAGGCTCCTCGCTGGGCAGGGAGCTCGATGTGGGGCTTGATCTCATGAAACCATGGGATCACGTTGTGAGCTCAAATCAAGAGTCAGACACTTAACCAACTGAGCCACCCAGGTGCCCCAGGATATATTTTAGATGTGGAACAATGTTTTCTAAGGGACTGGACTTGGAGTTTGAGGAAAAGGAACAATACCAAATGTAGATTTGAAAGTGAAAGCACCATCAGTATCAAAAAAATAAACACAGAGAGAAGAGGACCTGCAGATAGAGACAGAAGTGCTGCTAATGGATGAAGGTGAGCACCCGATGTTTCCTGTTCACTGCGTAATTGGCACCCACCGATAATGACTTTCTCATGAAGCTATGCCTTTCTCCATGTCTTTCTCTTAGTGGCAGTAGACACTTCTCACATTTCTACCAAAAGCTTCTAGCTTTCTGATTTCAACTAACTGGATTATTTCTTTTATTTCAATAGCCACTAACCTAGAAAATCAAAACACATGGATAAAAATAGAAACATGGAAATATAGAATAGATAATATCCAAGCCCAGGGTCTCATAGGCAGCAAAAAAGTATAAACTCAAAATTCAAAGTATAAGAGCATTTGAAAGCAACAAAAGACTTTGTTATAAAGTGATAAAAAACAATTAATAGTCATCAACCACCAGCATTGTGCCCATCGAGATACATGATCCCGAAAATATGTTAAGATCCCAAATATCCATGAACTCCACACTTGACAAGGAAGCATTTGGAGGAGTGAAGTTTGTCACTATCCTGAAGAGCCACCCAAGAAGGTAACAATGCTCATTAACGGATTAAAAACAAAGTAGCTCGCGGCTAAAAATGTTTTACAGCAATTCAAATACCACCACTCACACAACAAGAAAAAAATAGCAAAAAGAAAATCACGGATTGATCACCACAAAGGGCTCCTTTTCAGTATAAAAATGCAGATAACCTGTTACCATTAATTGCTACGAGAGGAATACAAACACTTTCGTTTTAGGTAAGATTAAGTACATTGCTTTCCTATGTATGCCAGTTAAACATAACGGCTTAATTTATAGAATGTTATGTCAAGAGAACTACATTTCATGAGCTTCCAAATGACATATAATTTTGTTGTAAATTTTTTTAAAAAAGGAAAATCACAAGTAGAGAAGCAATAAAAAGATAAGAAGACGATCTTTTACAGTGTAAACAATGAGAAGACTTGGTATTCTCCAAGCTATTAAATATACTGCCTTAATTCTTGTGGCTAGGGGAATAATCACAAACAAATGTTTGCAAAACTAGATAACCATTGCTCATTAAAGTTGGGCACATTTAAACAGTATTTCATAAAAGGATTCAGATGAAAACTGCAAAAGAAAAATTTTTGTCAAGGTGTTTAACTGATCCTAGGTACTATTATGATAACTATATCATGAAAAAATGTGACAACACAACTGGTCTAAGAAAACTGAAGTCTGACCTCACAATCTAGCATAAGCAGACCTGTACAGTTATTTGATTCATAAGTTTTTAAACGATCTTTGAAACTGAGGTCCTGGGTAAGAGTTCCCTGAAACAATAGCAATATGATATCCCATTTTCATATGTGTCTGGTAAATGGGAAGGTTATTATTTGAGAGAGCTAAGATCATGAAGATTGGAAATCTTCAAAATAATAATAATTATTATTTAAAATTATTATTATCTAAAGTTACTACAAGTAATCTTCAAAATAATAATAATTATTATTTAAAATTATTATCTAAAGTTACTACAAGTAATAATTTTCAAAGTACAGACTTTCTAAATAATATCAATAAATAACCTAAATGTCTCAGGGTGAATTTCAATTCTTTTAATTTATATATGTAAATACATGCATATACATACATTCATATATACATATATATTTACATATACAAATACATATATACGTACACACATACATAAATTAGACATACATATAATGCTTATTTATATGTACTATAAATATATGTATATGCAACATGTATTTATAAATAAAGTCAAGATTCTCTACAGTGCTTTTAAAGTCTTCCATAAAACCTATCTCTAGGGGCACCTGGATGGCTCAGTCAGGTAAGCGTCCGACTCTTGATTTCAGCTCAGGTCATGATCTTATGATTCATGATGGGGGTTCGAGCCCCACATCAGGTTCTGTGCAGAAGGCGTGGAGTCACTTGCGATTCTCTCTCCCACTCCCTCTGCCCCTCCCCCACTTGTGCACACATACTCTCTCTCTCTCTAAGTAAATAAACTTAAAAAAAAAAAAACCTATCTCTATATTCTAGGGAGTGACGCTGGCCTGAAAACATGTAATTTTACGAAGCCTTGTGAAACTTCTAAGTACTTGAAACTTACTCCAGTGTAGTATTCTGCAGGCTTCTACTTGAATGTGTGTTAAGAAGACAGTAAGCTAGTGCAACTTTAGAACATTTATTTTAAAGCTGCTTTGTGGGTAAAAAGACTAGCTGGGTGATTTAGTCACTGATATCTTCATCACGGATAGTGCTTATGTGTCCAAACCTATGGTTTTTATTATTCTTACAGGAATAATTGAGATCTGTCTCTAATGTATCCAGTCAGATAAGTAACACATATTAACTCATAATGTATTTTTTTTATAAATTTCTTTAATGTTTATTCATTTTTGAGAGAGAGAACAGAGTGTTAGCAGGGGAGGGGCAGAGAGAAAGGGAGACACAGAATCGGAAGCAGGAGCTGTCAGCACAGAGCCCGACACGGGGCTTGAACCCACGAACCACGAGATCATGACCTGAGCCGAAGTTGGACGCTCAACCGGCTGAGCCACCCAGGTGCCCCACTCATAATGTATTTAAATTAACAGGCAACTTTCTTAATTGAGAGACTTCTATGTATAAGGCACTGTGCTAGCTAGCTTCTACAGAAAAGAGTAACTACTATTTCTTGAATTATTTCTTAAAATCTATTATGCAGTGTGACAGATAGAAGCTTTAACTAAAGTTATTTTATTAATCCTCACAATAACCCCAAGAGACAAGTACTAACGTTTTCTCACTTACAAACAAGAAAGTGGAGACTAACAAAGTGCAGCCAATATATAAATTCAAGCCTGCCCATCTCTTGTCTGCTATATCCCGGGGCAACAGAGATTACAGTCATTTCCCCTGCCCTCAAGGAGATTCCAGTTTCACACTAGAGATAAGATGAACACAAATAAGGGAGTAATGGTAAAATGAGATAGGAAGTGATAAAGGCTTCCTAGGTTTTTTTTGTTTTGTTTTGTTTTTAATGTTTACTTTTGAGGAGGAGAGACAGAGACAGAGACAGAGACAGAGCAGCACAGCCAGAGAGGGGCTGAGAGCGAGGGAAACACAGAATGTGAAGCAGGCTCCTGGCTGTCAGCACAGACCCCAATGCAGGGCTCGAACGCATAAACCTTGAGATCATGACCTGAGTTGAAGCTGGATGCTTAACCTACTGAACCACCCAGGTGCCCCAAGGCTTCCTAGTTTTTAAAGAAGAAATTACTTCTGAATAAAGAGAATTATTTGGTTTGAGGAGTACCTGGGTAGCTCAGTCCTTAAGTGTCTGACTCTTGATTTTGGTTCAGGTCATAATCTCATTGTTTGTGAGTTCAAGCCCTGCTTTGGGGCTTTGGGCTCTGCACAAACAGCATGGACCCTCCTTGGGATTCTCTCTCTCCCTTTCTCTCTGCCCCTCCCCCACTTGCACACAGGCTCTGCTCCCTCGCTCTCTCTCTCAAAATAAATAAACTTAAAAAAAAAAGGATCATTTGGTTTGAAAGACTGATTACACTGTCACTATGCTAATAGTAACCCTGACCCAAGAAAAGCTAAACTTGGACATGAAAAGCAAAATGTGTATCTTTAAATGATCTCATTGGGATTTATGAAGACTTCTTCACCTTTTAACCACATGACCTATGAGTAGTCTGTTTATATGTACTCTGCTATAAATCTTTTTAAAGATTTCTCCCTGACTGCTCACAGGATAAAAGGGAAAAAGTGGACATTAGAAGAGTCTGATAGAGTTGAGAATCCCAGATACGCAACAGAGCAATGTGTTATGATACAGGACACACAGCACCTTGACTATGGAATTCATGAAATTTCAGAACCATATCTATCGGGAATTCACTCACCGACACATCAGGTAAATAAGTAAACAAATCCCCACTAACAGATCACCCAGGGCCAGGTCAAGAGGGCGGCACACCCCGCAGTCAAGCCCTGCCACAAACACATCTTCTGAACTGCCATCCTCAAATGAAATGCATTACTAGTGCGTAATTACCATTTCAATTATATCCCCCACAAACAGAGCAGGTTTATTTGTGATCCGCTTTAATTAGGTAATTTTAGTTTCATTTCTTTAGTAATTGATTTGAATACAACAGAAGTAATAATTGCCTCATCTCTGCACACACCTTTCTTTTCAAACAAGGACTGACAGCACTCAGATGAAGAACAAAAATACCTCGTCAGTGACGCAGAAATCTTGTGTTTTATTGGCAATGCTTTTGAATCTTTTTTTTTTTTTTTTTTACTATTACTACAGTTGTTAATTAAAAGCAGTGTAAAAGCATATCTTTCCTGGAAGACTATTTAGTGTAACATGTTTGTGGAGCCTATTTCTTAGCTATTTGATTCAAGTTTTTTCGTACACTCTTTGTATCTAACAATGAAATAATAGCTACGGTTCTGGTGTACTTACCACGTGCCAGTCACCATTCTGGAGACTTTATGTATATTCTTTCTAATGCTCGTCACTCCTCTGACAAGACAGATATCAATGTCCCTGTTTTACAAACTGAGATGCCAAGAGATGAAACATCTGCCTAGGGGTCACATATTTGACATACAACACCAGAACTCAGTTTTTTACGCTACGGAGGAAGGGGAAGAGGAAAATGTATTTAATCCAATTTAAAAAATATAGATGCTTATTATTTTCTAGTAACAAAACGCTTAAGTACTGCCAGGAAGAGTAAATTCCTCAGAGACTGCCTGAATATTTAAGTTCAAGTTTTAATGGGCACATTGTATGTTATATGTGAAAGCATTTCAAATACTGTAAAGTGTCTTAAAAATAAAATATTACTTTTAATAGGCTTAAAAACAGTTTGTTTTCTTCAGCACGTTAAACATATACCCTGATCTTGTTTTTATTATTTATGGGCTTAGCGAACTTTTCATTCAACAATAATACATGTATAAACTTTATCTCATGTATGATAAATTTTTACTGCAGTATTATCATCAGGTTAATTTTAGAAGAGTATTCCAGAGGGTAAAAGCCAATCTGGGAATTCTAAGTATGGTCTCAAGAAAGTCTTTTAAAACACTCAATGCTTGTGTCTTAGATACTTAAGGAGGAAAATGGAAAAACAACAGATCAGAGAACAAAAACTGGATGCAAAACCCCATCTCATCTGCTCAATATCAAGTTCCTTCTTCACTGACACCTCCCAAGAGGAAGGAAAAAAAAAAAAAAAAAAGGCAGGAAAGTTCTTACTGTTTCTGTCAGGACTGTGGCTTTCTCTAACTCCGTAACCCCTTGCCCACTGAAGTGAGGTAAAAAGGCAGCTGAGGGACAAGACCAAACTTTACTGCATTGATGATAATTCAGAAATATAATCAGCTAGGGTACCTCTCACGCACAGTGTATTTACCACACAGTCACTGTTGCAAAAGATAAAAGAAACAGACTAGTCCAAAGTGACCATCAGTAATACCACTGTTTATGATAGCAAGCAACCTACTATAGGTGCTAACAACTTTTACACTGCTTCCGTCTCCCCATCTTTCTCAGAATGAAGCCCAGAGTACTCCAGTTCTTCTAACCACCCCATCTCCTAATCCCTGGCTTTCTGATATATGAAGGAGTAAACCTCTTTCTGTTGAATCTCATTCATCTTCTACCAGAAACCATTCCAACCTTATTGCCACATCTCTCATCAATCAAACAGGTAGTTTCTTTAATTAGTTTATAAATTCAGATCTTTCTTTATACTTTCTGAGAGAAGAAAAAAAGGGAAAGATCCTATTTTTCTTTTGCCCTATTCCTCTCTCTGGTAGATCTAGGAACTCTAGAGGATTCTATGGCTTACCCCTCACTCCTGCGCTCACCATGTTTATTCTTTCTTTCCTCTCGAGCTACTGTTTTTTAAGTTCCCTTATACTTCACACCTCTGCTCTTCCCGTTCATGTCTGAAGTTAGTTTCACAGGTCCTACTCCCATTAGTAACTACCACAGCTGTCTTGCTGAAAACAGTGTATCCTTAGAAGATTTAATATAAAAGTTAGCAAGACTCAATGAGTTTTAAACTGATGAACATGAGGGGTGCCTGGGCAGCTCAGTCTGTTGAGCATCGGATTTTGGCTCAGGTCATGATCTCCTGGTTAATGAGTTCAAGTCCCACATCGGGCTTTCTACTGTCAGTGTAGAGCCCACTTGGGATCCTCTGACGCCCCTCTCTTTCTGCCCCTCCTCCAGTCATTCTCTCTCTCTCTTTCTATCTCTCTCAAAAATCAATAAACATTAAAAAAATATTTTAAAATTTTAAAAAATAAATTGATGAATATGAAAAAGAGACTAAGGCACTTTTTAAAAAGTAAACTTGATTATATTATCATAAACAGGATACAACTTGTTTTTCGTTTTTTTTACAGGGAGAGTATGAATAGGGGAGCAGGGCAGAGGGAGAGAAGAGGGAGAGAGAGAGCATCTTAAGCAGCTCCCTACACAGGCAGGGCTCAGTCTCATCTCACGACCATGAGATCACTAGTGGAGCTAAAATCGAGTCTGACATTTAACCCACTGAGCCACCCAGGTGCCCCTACAAGAGTGAGTGGATAACCTACTCCACTCAGATTTATTTTGGTATCATAATGCTATGTCTCCTTACCAGGGAAGTACCCTGATATGTATATTACTTACAGTATCCCATGCTATAAATGAATATCACTCATAAAAAAATGCAGCATATATTTAGAAATTCCACTGTATTACAGCAATTAAGAAAATACCTTATACCCAGACTAAATCTAAAATGATATTCAAGGAGTCCGAAAACACTATTTGCATATGAGAACATCCCCTGGCTTCAGTATTTAGCATTAATGGCAATAGTCTATTTTCATGACTATATAATATCACTGAAATTTCAAGGTTAAATCTGTGTGATCAGTTATCACTGGCTCTGACAGAAAGGCTTCAAGCCTTTATTCGTTTTACAAGATGTCTGACTGAATTAGGATGTTCTTTAATGACACAAGTAAAAGATCTTTTGTGAAAAATCCAAATAAGGCAGAACTATTTGGAATAAATGATAAAATGCCCCATTTCCTCTCCCAGATGGCAAAGTGAATTCTATCAATAGTGTGATAGTTCTTTCTTGTCCTTACTCTTTCCCTTCGCACATATGCACGTACACGAGTGCACATGTAAACGCACGTATGCTTTTAAAACACATATGGCACTTTCTTGTACATACAGTTGTATGAAAGCAATTGTTTAGTTAAGGAAAGCTTCCCTGATTTACTGGAAAAATATTATCTCTTCAAATTTGTTACCAGCTATTGTACTCGAAACTGTGGAGCCAACTAAAACTACTCAAATTCATGAAAATGTTTTTTATGCAAACAGCCTTACTATAATAACAATTTATGTAAAAATAATTCATTTCAAATCATGTGTTTTTTTGGGGGGACACAGAAAGAGGTTTCTTTTTTGTCTGTTTTTGTTTCCAAAAAAACTGAATCTAAAAACTGTCATTACATCATTAGTGTGTCATAGTTCAGACAGATGGTGGGGTGTAATTCATATTTTGAGAGTTTAAAAACAGCAGACTCACAGAAAATATCTTTCTTTTTCCAGTTTGCAGTTATGTCCACACAAAATCTATTACTGCTGTCAACTATTTTGTGAACATTTAGCACTATAATAGAATTCATTTCCATATTTCAAAATACTATATTAGAATCAGCGCTTTTAAAGTGTTTGAATTTTAAAGCAATATCTAAAAATGACTAGGTATGATTGGTTATAATGTTTATTTTTCAAACAAGGGTCTGTACGCAAATGACTATGACAGAAAAATTTCATATAGTTGTAGAATAAATGATACCTCTTTAGAACTCAACCAGAAATTCTTAAAGTTAATTCAATAGAAACGAGGAATATAGCATCCTAGCACTTCAAAATACGATCAAGCCCTGCATACTGATATCTTAGCAAGAAGAAGGTAGAGTTGATACAGTTAGGTGTATTAAGAACGATAACTTCCATGATAATAAGAGAGCAATGACAAAAATGTCAAAGGTGTAGACACCCAGAATGTTAATTTATTAGAACGTGACTTTACACTGATTAATTATATGCTCCGCAAAATATCTGGAGTGCATAAAAAAAGTTAATTGAAGCATTTCACTTTGTACATGCTATTAAAATTAGTTTTAAATAAGTGATAGAGAACTGATTTCAAAATTATAAGTATGTGGAATTCAATCTGTAAACTCTAAATGTGCTATATAAAGATAATAGTAATGAAGATGATTATGGTGACCAGAGAACTTTCATGGGAATATTTACATTCACTTGATTCCACTGAACATGTATAGAATTAGAAAACTTAAAAGCTCTTTAGAATCTCAAAAATCACTTTTTAGGTGTTGATTTGAAGATTATAAATTTTTTGGGGGGGTGCCTGGGTGGCTCAGTTGGTTGAGCATCTCAGCTCAGGTTATGATCTCAGGGTTCATGGGTTTGAGCCCCACATAGGGCTTTGCACTGACAGTGCAGAGCCTGCTTAGGATTTTCTGTCTCCCTCTCTCTCTGCCACTTCCCCGCTTGCATGTGTTCTCTCTCTCAAAAATGAACATTAAAAAAAAACTTAAGATTACAAAATCTTTTTTAGAGTGAGACACGGTTAAAAACAACACACTCCCAAACAGAGAAAATCACAAGTAAGTTCGGATTTCAGAATTATTTCAATATCTAAAAACTTAAGTTTTCAAATTTCCTCAAATAGGTCAGAAACACATTACTTAAATATATATATATATATATATATATGCAATACAACCATAAGTATTTCCTTAATTCAACAAATGACTACTAGAGAATGAAGAGATGGGGCATGGTCATTTTCCTTGAAGATTCACGTCTGGAAAATCTGCGATTAGCATCTTTGTAATCAAAGCCTGGCCCCCAAATAGAGCTGAATGCTTCAACAGATATTCTCAAATTTGCAACCAGTAATTAAGATAGCCTTCCTTATTAGCTAAACGAAAATACTGTAATTTTCTATAAAATTTCATTTGCTATCATCAGACAGTGACTACAATGATTTCACGAAACTGGTATAATATTTGTTCCTCTTGACCTATAAACTAGGAGCACTTCTAGATCCCCAACTAACCTGAGGTGTCTTTCTCCGGTGGCAGTGCTATCTCCCATCTTCATTTAAAACTTTAAGGGGCACCTGGGTGGTTCAGTCAGTTAACTGCCCTCCTCTTGATTTCAGCTCAGGTCAAGATTCCGTGGTCACGAGATCAAGCCGTATCAAGCCCCATGTTGAGCCCTGTGTTGAGCTCCCTGTTGGGCTCCTCACAGGGCACAGAGCCTGCCTAAGATTATCTTCTCTTCTCTCTCCCACTGTCCTTCTCCAGCTTGTGCTCTCTGTTCTCGCTCTCTCTCAAAACAAAACAACTAAAAACTGACTTTAAGCCCTCTTAAATTGCTGACCATATCACCTATCAACATTTCTCTGAATAGTAGTTTGAATTTAAGGTAATAGTAGTTGGAGTATCCTTGTAGGCACTATAAGATTATTTTTAGAGGTAAGCTATAAAATCAACAGTCAACAAAACGTTTTACAAAAATGTAAAATTACACTAAAGAAAATGAATCCATCCTAGGCTGGCAAAATTGGTTGTAACCTGATTGTATGTAATAATATAAGTTAAAGACTGAATCCGGAGGATTTAGCCAAGGAAACTGAGAAAGAAAAAAAAATAACTCCTAGCAGTTATATCTATGCAATCTAAATCCACGTCCATCCAGGGAAGAAATTAGACAATGGACTTCAACCATACTGATCCAAACGGCAATGCTATCTCTATTGTGATCCTGAATATATTAGGGTCTCTTAGTCTAATGCCATTAAACATTTGAATTATATAACTAATTCCTTTTGTTCAGACTCTTTGCTCACCAAGTGACCTTTGCTGATCACCTATGTAGGTCAGTTCACAAGAACAAAATGTTCTGGTCAGCCAAATGGAGGGATCCAAATCCTTTATTAGTTGGTTGGGGTTTTTTGTTTGTTTTATTTTCAATCAATGTATAGACATAAATTGATGCCTTCTGATTTTAAATACCAATCTTATAAACTTGTTTATATAAGTCAATCTGGGGATCCACTCTAAGTGTGCTGCCAAACAAGTTTCAGAACTTGTAAGGCTTATGGCCAAATCCTGCAGTATAAAAAATTTCTTGGGGAAATGTTATCCTTTGGGACCCTCATTTAAAGCTTGTTGCATTTTCATCTCTGTTTCATTGTGCATTTTCAAAATTATATACTTTGGAACAACTCTTGGTGGTAAAAGGTGAGAAGCAATTCATTTGTCTATAATGGATATAAATCACAGTAAGTACACCACACTTATTTGCTTCTAAATGCAATAGGATTATTAATGTCTCCAATAATATATGGACTGACTTGGAACCTAAAAGACAACATCTCTCTCGACAAAACTCTAACATACTTTTTGTGCTCCAGCATCAGCAGTGCATCAGACGAAGTAACTGCTTAATAAATGTTTACTGGATCAATGATTGAAAGATGAAAAATATCTCTCTAGAGATTTCTGAATCTCCATATACAGGAAATCTCAGACGAAGTATTTCCATCATTAACATTCATTTGGAATTCTGTGGTGTCTCAGGTAATGAGAGCTTACATCTTTAAGATGGAGTTCTAGAATAGACATTTTGAGATAATAAATATATTAATTAAGATGTTTTCCATATCATACTATATCATACCCTAGGTAATCTTACCCTAACAGGCACAATAATTATAAACTTAAAAAAAAGTTAAGTAGGTACTAAATCATTTTCAAATCATGTATGTATATTTATCTTAAAGTTTTTTTAAAAAGCTCTGGACAAAAATACTAAATATCTTGTCTACTAATGTGGCAGAACTGTCCAGTCGCTAACGAATCATTTCTCATATATTTTAAATTACATATTTATAAAGAAATAGATTACAGAGTAAAGATAAATCATTACAGTAGAAGCATTGAAGTATATGTTGTCTATCAGATTTGATTTTTAAAAATAACCCTAATAGTTATGATATTAACTATACCACAAAAACTTAAAGAGAAGGGCTGGCATATTTTGTTTAAAAATCAGTGACTCTATCGCTTCAACTAATCCAAATTCTGAGACTAGCATAAAAGGACTCTATTAAGCAGAGAGAGTTCATTAAAACCTGTACTCTTAGGGGCGCCTGGGTGGCTCAGTTGGTTAAGTGGCCGACTTTGGCTCAGGTCACGATCTCGCGATCTGTGAGTTCGAGCCCTGCATAGGGCTCTGTGTTGACGGCTCAGAGCCTGGAGCCTGCTTCCGACTCTGTATCTCCTCTCTCTACCCTCCCCCTACTCATACTCTGTCTCTATATCTCTCGAAAATAAATAAAACGTTAAAAACAAAACAAAACCCTGTACTCATACATTTCAACATAGAATTTTGACTTAATGGGGCAAGTAGGAAAATAAAATCACTGATCAAATGCTGGGACTTACTTATGGAATAATTGTTTCAAAATACTAAACTATTGTTAAAGTAATACAGTAGCAAATAACCAAATCACAAGCTACCTATGAGATTTCCAGTCTAATCTGTCCACATGCCTGATTGCTATCTTCTCCCAAACCCTATATGTGCTTCAAACTCTCTGGATCCAGAATGAAACGAAACCAAATCTTTTCCTGGAAAAGCATTTCCAGTACTTCCTATCCTCCCTAATGGAACCTACTGCCATTTCTCCAATAATCTAGGGATCGCCATCATGAACTTCCTTCTCTCCTTAATCCTACCATCCAAGTCCAATCCACTTTAAGCTATGAAATATTTCCCAAATCCTCTCCTTCCTTTTGGAAATATTTTCCAAATCCTACCCCACTATCACCAGCTCTCACAACTTCTCACTCAACCACTGCAATAGCTGTTAAAAATACCCCTGCCTCTAGACAGGTCCTTATCCACAATCTTTTTTCCCCACAGGACAGCCAGTGTGATCCAGGTCAATCAAAAGACAGAAGTCATCTGCTTTGTTGAAAGCCTTGGCTCCCTTGAAAATGAAATCCAAGATTTCTCTTGTACAAGATACTCCTTCATCTTGCCTGATTAATTATGCAGAGTCATCTCTGGCCTCAAATCCTGGGCATCAACCTCACACTCTGGAAATACTAACCTGCTTTTATTTTCCAGAACATGTCATGTTCTTTCTCAGCTCTCACTGTGGATACTTCATCTACTGAAAAAGCCTTCCGCTTTTCCTCCAAATCCTATTCCCTTAACAAGTCTCAGCTCAAGCAGCCTCTCCCTCTAGGAAGACTTCTGGTACCACCCTTTACTCCCCATAACAATCGGAACGCTGAGCATACCACAGGATAATGCCCTGCTTAAATGTCTTTCAAACTAGAATGTGAGCTCCTGGAGGACAGCGTACACTTCACCTTTGGATTTGCCTTGCAGTGCCTGATGCATGAAAGGTGGCTTATGAATTTGCTGAATTAATCAACTAGAATAATACAGCAACATAGCAAATGCCTAGAACTGATAACCACATATTTGAAGCTTACTTCAAATTTGAAACAAATAACTATTATCCCCCAATGCACAATTAGAACGATCAGGACTACAATGTAATTAGGTAGCACCAAATAAAAATTTATGGTACCACCAGAAGCATCAAAGGAGGTGAAATTTCAGATGCAGATCTTCTTCTTCTTCTTTTTTTTTTTAATGTATATATTTTTGAGAGAGAGAGAAATAGAGCATGAGCAGGGGAGGGGCAGAGAGAGAGAGGGAGACACAGAACCCAAAACAGGCTCCAGGTTTTGCACTGTCAGCACAGAGCCCAGTGCAGGGCTTGGAATCATGAACTGTGAGATGATGACCCGAGCCAAAGTTGGACGCTAAACCGACTGAGCCACCCAAGTACCCCTAGATGCAGACCTTCTAGGAAAGAATTGATTACAGATATAGATAGGTTTCTCTATCAAATGAACTTTTTCCTTATCCTTCTTAATGACTCCTATCCTTGGAGCATCAAAGGCAAGCAATGATTTTCTTTACATAACCAAAAAACATAAAGCTATAGTCAGGAGCACTGAAACCCAACAAAAAAAATTTCTGACATATAAATTCTACTTCTTTGTTAACCAAAATCTTCATAGATGCTTTAAGTAACAGAAAGGCTCTTCTTCAATTTTTACCCTAAATTCTTAGAAGCCTCTGTCTCTGTTCCATGGATGTACATAATAAAAAGGAAAGAGCAAATGACCGGAATTTCAAACAGAAATGGATTCGAAAACAAACTCTTTTTATTGTGAGTCACTGATCGATGACAAAGCAACGACTCCTCTGAGTGATAGCAGCAGTGATTATTTATTGCATGTAAGCATGCACCAGGAACTATGCAAGTATTTTGTATGTACTACTTCATTTAAACCTCGCAGCAGTCCACTGAGGTAGGTATGCCTTATCCCTATTCTACAGAGAAGGAAACTGGAGCTCAGAGACATGAAGAAACATGTCTACGGTCACACAGCAAGTGGGTGGCAAAGCAGTAATGCTAACACAGGCATATATAACTCCAAAGCCTGTATTTTTAACCACTTACATTCTACTGCTTCTGTGTCTCAGTTTTCTGTACTATCAGGTAGAGTAGTTGCTTCGCTCACAGAGCTGTTGTGGAGACTAAGTGAAATAATACAGATGTATCTAGCATAGTGCTGGGCGTCCTATATATACTCAATAAATTATGTTCCCCGTCCTTTTATCACTCCAGTGTTGATTAAACATTTATCATAAGGGATATATAGTTCCTAAATACTCCTTACCTATTTCAAAGCATAGATATTCTGAGTCTTGATTAATTTCAAAAGGAAAATACTAGGAGATCAATAAATATATTTGATCCAAACAGATATAAAGGGAAAAAAAAATCAAAGAGAAAAACGATACATTCCACCTAATTTTATGACTGTGGCCCTGCTATTGATTGTTCAGAACATCGCAAGATCAAAATAGATAAATATTTAAAGTTAGGAGAAAAGAGCATGGGATCCAGAAATCTCAATTCATTATAGCTTGAAAGAAGAACCCCAAAAGAACCTAAGAAATCATGTTACATTAAAAAAAAAAATGTACTTCCAGTGGGGAAGACAGATTGGAACAAAGACAGAGGCAATAAGGATAAAACTTCTATAGTAAGTTGATTTGTTTGTTGAAGACGGACTTTTATTCTTATGTTGAAGCAGCCTAAAAATGCCAGAAGGGGGAAATGAGGGGCAAAGAAAAATACACAGCATTTCTACTGTTAATTCCCTAGACATACATACTTCTTATAGTTTCTTTATTTTCTTTTTCGCTTGGTTCATAACAAAACATTACCTCTGATAGATGTAAAGAAACCAAATTAAACTTGGGGCACCTAGGTGGCTCATTTGGTTAAGTGTCCTACTCTTGATTTCAGCTCAGATCATGATCTCAGGGTTCATGAGATGAAGCCCCGCATTCGCTCTGCACTGACAGTGAGGAGCCCCCTTGGGATTCTCTCTCCTCTCTCTCTCTCTGCCCCTCCCCTGCTCTCTCTCTCTCTCTCTCTCAAAATAAATAAACTTTTTTTTAAAAAAAGGAAATAAAATCAAACTTTTGTCTTAATTTCCCAACAACTAAAAACTAAATATATCCACACATATATATACATCTAAGTACTATAATTCAGAACAGAGTGAGTTCTTATATCAAGCCCATCTGCTGTTATATTAGAGTGTATATCCCATGGAAATCCAACCAAGAGTGACTGCCAAACGAAGCTACAAGAAGACAATTCAGAAAGCTGGTGAGTCCCATAATATAAACAATATTTTTAAAAGTGCATGAGAGTATCTGTTTAACGACATTATCTGATACCACTCCACCTTCATAAGAACCTCCCTCTACTTCTGTAATACACTTTTGTCACCAAAACATGGGTCAGGATTGGACACGGCGGGCACCCTGAGATAATAACATTATTAAGGGACATCAGTTAAGTGACCTAACTAACCCACAAGGTAATACCACAGTTTTATGTCCCAATCCTGACAACTCCATCCTTCTGTTAAGGGACCTAAAAGGCCAACTGATTTCTTCAGACCTCCATTTCTACATAAGAAAAATGGAAATCATAATACACTTTTGCTTCACCAGGCTCTAAAAATGGAAACTAGCTAAGAAAAAAAAAAAAAATGAACGTGAAGCACTCTGAAAAGAATAAACTAGATTTCCTGACCTGATTATTGGTCAGAGGCTTGTAAAACTAGAATAACTACTTCTTCCAATTCCATACATGCCACCTGGTCATCAAACTGACTGGTAAGTAGTATTGACTGCAAGGTGATCCACGTAAAAACTTTTAAAGTAATAGAAACAAACTCTGTGTCACAATGTATTTTCATACCGTTACCTACCTCCAAGGGAAATTTACTTATTGGCATTACAAAAGTAGAAGATAAAAAGTGTAAGATGACAAATTTTTGAACCTTAAATTTTGTTTTAAATAGTCAGCGGCACGTACAGATAGAAGAGTTTGAAACCGATACGGAAGCAACTATGCAAGAACTGGAGAGGAGCTAACCCAGAAACAGAAGGAATCACAAAGGCCAAAATACAATATGGATTATTTTTATATTGTTCTGTCTGAGTTGTCTGGTGCAGATTCCGAACTTCCAGATTCTATTTTTAAAATCACTTAACATGGTGTATTTCCAGTAGCCATCAAGGCATATACTGTCATCCCTGACACCGCAGATTGTCAGCAAATTCAACATGTACACTAATGATCTCAGGCAACAATGCCCATCTTCTTTATCAAAGAGATCCTATTCCAGAAGAAAAAGTCTAAGGTTCTCTAAGAAAATTCATTCTAAAACATAAGAAGTAGTTACTATAAAATGGTAAGATCCATATCACCCCTCAATTTTTAAGATTATCTTATATGCTAAATTTTAAAACCCCAAACTGTCAGACGTTATGACATTTTTAGTTTTCCCCCAAGTCGCCGATGCTCGTGTCTAGCACTGTCAAATAATGATAGCTGCTGTCATTATGTTTTATACAATAGCTGGCAGCAAGTTGTACAGATACCCTTCATCTTAGAACAGTCATCAAATAACCTAAATAAATGACTAGGACTTTGCGGTAAAACTGACCACTCTCCTAATACCAAAATAAACATGGGTTTACTGCCAGAATGTTAGTTATTTTATTTTTTAAAAAATCGAAGGTTTTAATTCTTTTAATTTTTTTTTTCTAAGCTGCTTTAAAATAACTTTCTTCCTCTTACACATATAGTCCTGTCCTCTCCTTGCTGCTACTGGAGGTTATCTTATTCTATCACAAAAGTAGTCCCACTGAAAGTCCCATACTTTCAATCAAAATCGCCAATTTTGTTTTTGGATGCAACGGCCCTTCAGGAAGTATATTTGAAGACATAAAAAAAAATACAGAACATAAATAAGCTATTTTCATTTGATAAAGTTCAACAATGCATTTAAATGGACTTAAGAAATCCAGTCATCTCGGACACAAGGGATCTGACAGGCCCCAAACATACAAGAACTATTCTAAATCACAGGAAAACATCTGAGTGGCCGATTTTAGGTCTCTTGTTCTAAGTAATAGACAAGACTCCCTCTTCACCTCTGTTTGCCTTGGCAATCTGAAATGCTGATATTCTCTTAGATCTAACAGAAAGGAAAAATGGGTATCTTCTCCATCTAACACCTAAGTGGGTAACCTAGATACTGTAAATAGAGGCTACATAAAGGATACAACACACAGCTCTGAAGTGAGAGCCAAATATTTAACCTGCAACTCTTTGGAAAAGAACACGAAAGCATGTTTAGCTCAGCCAAAGACTGTATTAACATGGAATTGCCACAGGCTAGTAAGTTTGGGGAAAAGAAAAAAAAAAAAAAAAAACTTTACCAACATAATTTTACTGTGGTTGGATGAGAAAAGCTCGAATGTCAAAAGCACGGTTCTTTCTTGTTCAAATTGATCATGCCCACACTCTGCGATGTTTACGTAAAAGAAACTGCTTTTTTGAAGAGTACTTGTAAAACCAGAATCAAATTCACAAATAAAGGGGCCAACTAACGAGTATTTTCCTGCTGATATCCTAGTGGTAGCCAGGGGATGACAGCTAAAAGTCTACGATTATTCAAAGTTTCTCATGTTTCTAAAACTGATAGCTAAATATTAAGCTAACGAAATTTTAATATCAATCTATCTTTACTCTTTAAAAAGTGAAACAAAAATTATCAGAAAAATAAAAATCTATTCTACCAAGGAACGAGTAACATTAAATGTTAAAATATAAAAAGTGTACAACTACACTGCAGTAGTAGTACAACTTTTGTTAGATTATAGCCAACTAGCCAAAATATAAATAAATGCTACAAGATTCATTATAAAAGATTAACATTAGAATTTAATATACATTCACTCACTCACTATTAATTTTTCTTTCTACATGATGAAGGAATTTCAATGACTGCTTCCAGAGTAAAATCTTCTGGGAAATGCTTCCCATTAATAAAAAGATAACTTTTATAGAAGTAAATTCACATAGTTCAATAAAAATTTCAAGTCAATAAGTAGGATCACTTCAAGTCAATGAACTCAAAATGTATTCAACAGTACTCTATATACTTTTGCTTAACATTCGGAAGTCTTCACTATTTACAAAACTAGTAGCTTTATAATAACCTCAAGTTTTGAGAACTATAAGAGGGAACTGGAAAGGAAAATTTGTTCTCTCTGGATAATCAGAATTAACTTGAGAATATATTCATAATTTAGTAGCTGATTCGGTTTCCTTCAGTTATTAAATCTTTGTTTAAAAAAAAAGGAAAAAAAATTGCTTTTCCTTCACACATCACCCAAATAGAAAACTTTTAAATTAAGTTATATTTACATATAAGCCAGAAGTCCTTTTACGCAAGAATAAAACACATACAAAAGTATAAGGGAAACACAAGATTTCAAGTTACATTTAAGGAGTCATAGCATTTGCACTTAATAACTAAACTGATAAAACATTATAATTAAGAGAAAACAAACTATATTCTTAATGAAGTATTTTGTCTTCTGTCACGGGCAACATACGAGTTGCTCTTTTATTACACAAAAACAATGTTTACTACACCAGTGAATGGCTCTATCAAAAATAGTACCCAAAAGAGTCTATTCCTGCAAGTTGAAAACATTCTTCCTAACGTTCACAATTCTTCCCTGGACAGTCTAAAACAAAACGCTTTCACTTTGTTGGAGAAATGGATTTAAATCAGATCCATAAATTTTCCATTACACTTCACTTCCAATGCTTTGGAGGAGAAATTTTCACATATTAAAAAAAAAAAAAAAAGTAACACTGCAATTCTACCACTGATAGATTAGCTTTACACCAAGGCAACGTAAAATTATTTCGTTTTTTTACTGTGAAGAGTCCTTTGGAAGTGACTTGTTTCCATATTCTTTTATCCAACAACAACAACAAATTTAGTCATAAACCTGGCAAGTCAAAACAACAACCAGCAAAGTCTAACATTTCTTACCTGATACAGGTAAGCACCAGCTCCCAAATGCCACCTTGGGATAGGTCAGACTAGTAAGCAGGCTCATGTTTTATGATACTAGAATGAACAGGAATAAATCTGTGTCGTTCTTTCTTTAGCAAAATCTATAGCAGCAGCTACACCACAATGTGAGAGAGAGGACCCCAAAGACCTAACAAATTCAAGTGTGTCGCTAGAGAAATAGGGAAAAAAAATTATAAAAGTGAAGACTTACTGCTTGTCATGTGACTTGGTGAGGCGTGCTGTCCATTGGGTGTGCTTGAGGTGAGGTCGATTGCCATGGAGGAGTGCTCTCTTTCAGGTGAAAGCTCATTGTCACCTGCTTCCACAAAATAAGATCTTTTGGTCTCTGCTCGTTGTTACATAAAATCTAATTACCAACTTTGCTTCATACATGCAGAGGCATGCATAGCCTTGAAATTTTAATCTAATACATGTTTCCCTTAAAAGAAACTATAAGGAAATATAATTTAGAAATATAGAGCAAATGAATGAATCACGAAAAGCCATAACCAGCCCACAATAAAAATAAAAAAGGAAACTACAAAACCTGACCATCACAATAACCTTAACTGTAAAATAAGAACAAGTAGAAGAAGTCAATCTGTAAAGTTTTTTCAGTTGAGAAACTAAATTTTCTTTTAGCACCTAATTTAACTATGAAGCATGGAGCATTTATAATGAGCATTTTCCGAAATGCTGATTGTCAGAGAGCTGGGTGTTTAAAAGGAAAATTGTCTAAAAAAAAGGTCAACTTAAGGAGCTTTCACATTATGTGTGTGAAAAATTAGGTTACAAAGTTGTAAATATTTAGCATATGCCATGTTAGTAGACATGTATGTAACCTGACTTATTGTAAACTTAGAGTAAAGTAACTGAAAAAAACTCCAGTGGAAAAGTGTTGATCTGCTAAGCTACTTAATACTGATTAAAATGTTATCATGAAGAGAGTAAGTGCATTTCTGTATTTTCTTCGTTTTCCTTCTGTGCTGTTATTTTCTCAAACTCATTTAAAGGTGAAATTGTAAACAGAGAAAATAAGAGTACAGAATTCTTACTTAGTTCAGAAAATTCATAAATAGTTCAGAAAATAAAATACAAGGAACACAAATATAACTTTATTACCGATAACAAATTAATGAAAATGAATACTTACACGTTATATAGCCATCAATAGCCTCTGTTTCCATAGTCAAAGTGCAGTGCTGCAATACAAAAGATTATATCCTTAACACAATGATTTCTTTCAGTATCTGCCATTAAATGCCTAACTTATTTGACGCTCCAAGCAGTCAGCCCATGTTGCTGCTACTGCAACCTGTGCCCAAGAAACATACTACAGTGTACTGTATGTGCTCATTTGCAAGTCACTGAACTCTTTCTGCAAATGATCTGATTCCTGCTGGAGATAGGATAGGAAAGATAAGTGTGCTGTGAGATGGGCTGTAGCAAGAAAGGAATGACTCTCTTAATCAGAATTTACTTAAAGAAAAAAAAAAAAAAAACAGGGAGGGCACACCTCAAATGTGCCAGCTCTAACTGGGATAGAAGTATTTTACCATTCACTACTTCCCACAATCACACTGCAGTTTGAGGACTTCCCTGGTATACAGATAGCTCTATTCACAATTGTTGCAAGTTGGTTCATCATGTTCTAATAGGGAGGAGGGAGGACAAACAAACATAACAAAACAAAACAAAACAAAAATTTAGTGCCCCAGTGTGTCTCCTACTCCCAGAGTTGTATTGACATTTTAGCCTACACGAAGTTCTGTGGAAGCACCTGTTCAACGTAACCTTAATTCCTGCCAGACCATGGTTGGAGACAAATACCAAGCCAACTTAATACATTCTGATTTTGAAAATGTCATAAACCTTTTGCTCTCAGGAAGGGAATCACTTTTTTAAAGTTTGGGGAATTGTTTTCATGCACCAATGACACAAAACAGAACTTAATTCTCAGAAACAAAAGTAAATTGTATGAGATGACACCCCCTAGCTTTGATTTCACATAATGAAAAGATCGATAAGCTAACTGTATTCTTTGAAGGAAAAAGTTTAAAGAATTGACATGTCCTGAAGAGATTTTTACTAATTTTTTTTTTTTTCCTTTGGCCCTGGTCCTTTTTGCCTTTAGTTTCAAAACTCTCTCTGCACCAGCAGCTAAATTATTCACAATGAGCCATTTCTGTATTGATCGCCAAGTATATTTAGCCCTGGCTCCTGGAATTTCTCCATTACTTACTGGAAAACAGGCAGCTTCACTTCTTGTCTCCAAAACCACTTCCCTTCTCCCTCCCCTCCCCTTCTTCACCACCACCCTCCCCACCCCCCCAAAAAAAACTTTTCTTTCTTTCTTTATGGAATAATCAGATCAAATTCCCAACTCAGTCACTACACAGCACTTAAATTTCAACCTGCTGTACTGTTATCAAATGCTTTCAAATTATGATTACATAAGGTTTTCAAGAAAGGCATCCGTAAAGTTTAAAAGGGGAGCAGTTTCTTCGGATATTTTACAAACGAGTTTATCTCTCTAAAAATGTACACATTTAACACACACATATCAAAAAGAAAGAAACGTCAGGGAGAAGCGAAAGAAGTCTGCCCCATCAATGAAATGGTTATTAACCCTCAGAGAAGGAGAGAAAGAAAAAGAAAAGGAGAAAGAGAAACGAAATGTACATACAAAAGAAATTGTCCTTTGATTAAAAAAGATTCATCACCATTTCCAGCTCTGTCGGGAGATCTCAGCTTCTTCTAACCCCTCAAAGAGGAGGTGACAATGTCGGGCTGAAGATAAACGGAGAAAGAAAGAAAGAAGTTTTTTGTGTTTCCCCCTTCTCTCTTTCCCTCCCTTGCCCCCTCCAAGCCAAGCCCCCTGCAGAGTTCAAGGCAAGGAGGAAGGAAAAGCACTTTACAGGTGGGTCATTCCGAGCCCAAATCCTGCAAACAGATCGGCTGATAAACAAAACCAAGAAATGAGAGAGAAGGAACACCCCCCTCTCCTCCTCCTCCTCCTCCTCCTCCTCCTTATACCCCTCCCCCTCGTCCCTTTGGGATGGTCTAGTAGGAAAAGTCACTCAGGAATGGCACCACGTACTTTCAGGAAAGAGGAAAAAAAAAAGAGGGGGAGAGAGAGAGAGCGAGAGAGAGGTCAGTCAGTGCTACAGCAATGCGATTAACAAGAAGAGAAAAAACTTGATCCACCGGTTCCTTAAGAATCGACCAAAAGCTAAGACAAGAAAACTGAAAGAAAAGGTGGGGGGGGGGGGTAGTAAGAGGGGAGGGACAGTCAGGCCGAACCCAGCAAGGAACCTAGGCCAACTTCACAGGACTATTTTTCGCCCTTGGCAAAAAAAAGAAAAAAAAGAAAAGAAAAGAAAAAATTAAATCTTAATTCCATCTCTTTCGCCCATACTAGAACCTGTCAAAGTGATTTAACTGCTGCCTTTTCACATGTGTCATACCAGGATTTTTGCTTTTTAAAAAATTCCAACAGGATCTAGATATTACCTTCTATCAGGACAGCTGCAATTTATTCCAGGCTACTCAATCTTTCTTGGAATTCAAGTTAAAACAAAGCAAAACAAGTCAAAATTCATGACAGCTACAGAGATGAGAACTGATTAATCGATTAACATCCTCGAAACAGATTACAAGAAGGGGACGATAAATTAAGGCAGAAGACATCATCTTCAACCCGATTCCCTGAGCGTCCTTTACAGAAATCATTATCCTAATCATAACCACAATTCATCCCGCCCAGAGAAAAATATCTATATTATTATTATTACTGGTTAACAGCAACAAGTCATTTGATCACATCACAGTGCAAAACGAGATGCTATATAATTACACTTAACTTTGAAACACTCCCCCCTCTGCAAATCAGATACACATATTTATATATAATCTATGAATCAGAAGACAAATAAAACAAGAGCTGTTCTTCACCACGCAAAAGCCAAGCGGAGATTTACCTCAGCAGTGCATGCAGTAAAATAATCCCATCACCCTTTTGTTTGTGTTTACTGTTAGTGTAGCCTCTCTCTTTCTTTCTTTCCTGTGCCTAACGTGTGTTTGTGCACTGCAGTTGGTGGTGGAAACTAAGGCAGTAGATCTGTAGCTAAGGGTAATCCTGTTTTTACTTCCTCCATCTTCAGCGAGGAGCAGGGTTAGCCCGGGACAGCTGGTCAAACCCCGAGAAACCGATCCGCCGGAGCCCGAGCACATCTCCCCCGCCGGCCGGGCTCGCGCAGACGCCCGCGGGCGGAGGGCGGGTTGGCGGCGGCGGGCGGCGGGCGGCCGGGCCCGGGGCGCGGGCAGGCGGACGTGCGTGCGTGCGCGCGCGCGTGTGTGTGTGCGTGTGTGCGGGGCCTGGGCGCAAGTGGGGGTGCGTGTGTGTGTGTGTATATGTGTGTGTGCGCGTGTGCGCGCGGGCTGGCGAGGGCGCGTGTGCGCGTGTCTGCGCTCTGGGCCGCTCGGCGCGCTCGGCAATCGATTACAGGACAAGTGCTGCCCGGCGGCTCTGCGACGCGCGCACTCCCTCGCGCCCACCCGCGCCGCGGGGTCGCGGCGCCCCCGGCCCCGCGGTCCCCAGATGGCGGACCCCGCCCCCAAAGCGGGACCAGGTAACCAGCTTCCGAGAGTGCCACGGCGACCCCAACTCGTCCCTCCCCCCCCCCCACCAAGCCATAATAAATCTCACGTTTTCTGCCGGCCGTGAAGGAAGAATTGGAGCGGTGAGGGGAGGTTCATTTCGGCCGCTTGAAGTTTTCTTTCAAACTGGGATTTGTGACGAGGCCCGGCCGAGGGAGCGGGACGACGATCTAGGCGCCCGACGCGGAGCTCAGGCATCAGCGTCCTGGCCGGAGTCGGGTGTTCGCGTGGACCCACCCACTCAGGCTTCGCAATAAACTATGCGGTACAATTTCAGAAAACGGCACCGGGCAGACCAGGACACGAATCAGGATAGAAGGGTCCTCGGGAATGGATTTGAGAAGGAAATTGAGGTCTGAGATGAAGCTCAACTATTTTGAAAGTGCTTTACAGTGCAAGTTTAAATTTAGAGTGTTTACTTGCTTTTACTGCCCAGGGCTTGTGCCGCATTCACCAAAGTCAAAGGAACGGTTGAGGGTCCAAAAAGTTGGTCCCAGTGACGTGTCAATATCATCAGGTATAGCACAGCTTTTTTATTTGGGAAGACCGCCTGTGGACCGTCATGGAAAAAGCAAATGCATATTTCTTCTACAAATAGTAGCATTTAGCATCTTACTTGACCACATTTGCAAAAAGAGGGAATAGAGACTTCTATAATTAAAGGGAAAAGGAAAATGAAAGGAGCTGAAAATACTGAACTGTGTAGTCTGGGTGGCTTAAGTTTGAAAACACATGAAATTATCAGGACTGCCAAACAGCATTTCTGAGAAACCGTATCACAGATTGTGAAGAAAATCAATGCTGAAACAGTTAGGAGGAGGCATCATACTCCTACTCCTTTCAAGAATCCCAAAAATAGTTGCTGAGTTGTTGAGGTTTGTTTTTTTTTTTTTTTCTTTCCTCCTCAGGAAAGAAATGCTACATTGAAAATAAAATCATCAACTATATCTTAAGCACTGGTCTGTATGTCTATAAAATTTTGAATCATGTCTTTAGATTTCAGGGTGGGGAAGGAATTCGTTCACATTAATAAACACTAAATGAATACCATAGGACTTGTGTAATAACTTTAAGTCGTGCTGTGAATTAAGAGTTTATTTTATGCATTTTTTTTAAAACAAATGTACCAACAGGCTCCTTTTTAATTATGGAAATTGAAAGCTGGTGCTATAGTGCAACAAAGATTAACCGATTTTCATTGGAGAACAAATCATTTGGGCTCAGGTCAGAACAATTTGCAGTCTGTGATTTCTATATTGGTAAGGCAGGTGTTTGGGTTTTTTTTAACCTGTTATCTAAATAAAAGTAATTTTCCTGAAGTCCTATTTAGGAAAGCTGTGAACGCAGACCTCCACGAATCATTCTCGTCATCCCAGTAGAGAGCAAAGTTTAAATCCTAAGTCATCTTAGGAAATTGGAATGTTGTTCATAATATATAAATTCCCAATAAATAAAGGGTAATATAACTTCCCTGAATTGCCACAAGTCTTTCCTAAAAATTAAGCCTGTGTTTAAGTATCTGCAAAGTTATGGAGGTCTTTGCGAAAGATGAATTAAAACATTCAAAATTAAGATGAAATATCTGGATAGTTTAGCTGATTTAATTACTAGTACAAGAGGATCCATTGTGAAGTCTTAAGGAACTGTCTTCAAATTTCCCAAAGCTACCACAGTTGACATAGTCCTTACCCCTGACTGATTAGAGCTTAATTTAGCTCCCTTGAAAGCCTATCCTTTTCATGAGTTACTTTCATTGGCTCCAGAATCACCAGAGGCACACTCTCTCCCTCTAGTGGCTAAGCATTCAGGCACTTTACATCTGGTGGCCCTGTCTCCCCAAGAATGGGGGATTTAGGCAGAGAGCAATAGCTCCCAAATTTTAGAATGGCAAAGATCTTACAGCCACTTGTGAGAATTAGACCATTTGGGGAGATTTTCCCTGTTTTTAACATGCCTCTCTCATTTGCAGATCATGGTATGTCCAACTCACCCCCAAAAAAGTCAGTTATGTTTACATACTAAGATGAAGGGTTCTATTTCACCTTCCGCAGTTGAACAGTCCTGGCTCCGAGATCACAGTTGTACTTGTAGAAAGGAACCTTTGTAAAATCTGTAGTAATTCACTATGTTCACAGTTTTTCTATACAGTATTTTTATAGTGGCTAGAGGATGTATTTATTTCCATCCTTTGCTGTAACTACACCGCACACATTTTTAAAGTACATATATGGTTATACTATGCATAAAAACATACCACTAGGGAAGTGCAGTACCATACATAAATTTTCACTTTGGGGAGGTAGTGAGGAGGTGGGGGGAAAACACAACCCATGCCCACCATTTTTTGAATAGATGCTTCTTTCTCATCCTTTCTGTCCCATCCTACCAGAAACTGTGCCTACCCAGCACTAACCCTTATCTTAGCTCCTTGCACATTTCTTTCATTGTACAATTTGTAAATATCTTCTATTTGCTGAGTTTTAAAAGAAAATCCCCCCCCACTACAATGCATCTTTTTAAGAGCAAAGGTTGTGTCTGTCTTGCTAACAGTTGTTTTCTCAGAACTAGCACTATGTTTGGCACAAAGTTGGTACTCAATAAACTTTTACTCAATGAATATGGAGCTAATCACATATTCACTTAGCTTCGTGTGTTAAACTGTTGTAAGGGACAAGAAGGGTATGATAACAAAGATAGATTCTAATTCCATAAAGATTTTGGTCAAGTCTTGGCTCGTAAGTCATGTAACAAATATCATTAACAGGTCAACTCTGGTTTCTGTCCACATGAAGAATGTGAACACCTGAGTAGACAAATATAACTTTTACAAATATAAATAGGAAGAATGGTTTAAATTGTACATAAAATATAATTTTGAGTAAAATACACTTATGTGACCCCTCTGTTTCAAAAAGAAATGTTTTCATGTTAATGCCCAATAATTCGGGAACCTAGTTGACTATCAAAAGAATGCAACAGATTTAATTCTATAATCACTAAATCCAATTAGCAAAAGAAATTTTTAATTTTTTTAAATGTTTATTCATTTTTGAGAGAGAGAATTTCGAGTGGGGGAGGGGCAGAGAGAAAGGGAGACACAGAATTGGAAGCCGGCTCCGGGCTCTGAGCCGTCAGCACAGAGCCCCACGCGGGGCTCGAACTCACAGACTGTGAGATCATGATCTGAGCTGAAGTCGGACACTTAACCTACTGAGCCACCCAGGTGCCACAGCAAAAGAAATTTATAAAAGGCACTATAGCTAAAATGTGCATTATGAAGTATTCTGTTTTCTTTAGATGGTTTATTTCATCTGTGTTTGATTTAAAAGCTCTAGTACCCTTTAAAGGAATTTTAATAAAGGTGAATTTTTGTTGAAGGAATTTTCTCCATGTTTTTCAGTGTGGTTTTGTTTTTAGCAGAGGGTAAGAGGAGAAAATTCTACAAGTATGTTGCAATACTTTCCTAGCATCAAAGGAAAAAATTTTGGAAACTAATTATATATTTATTATTTTTATTTAGATGGTTTCATTGTGCAAGACACAGAATGTAATCACCCAAAATAGTTTCCCTAAAGTAACTTATATCCCTGAAAAAGTTAAGATTAACAAGCACACCGGCACAATGTTTTAAAACTGATTGCTTGTTGTTTTAGTTTTGTCAGGTGTTGTGCTCTTTGAAGTGGTGTTCTCTTTTAAGCGGGATATGGAACAATGGTCTCATATTCTCCTGTCGACCTAGATTGGCACTATGAAGAGACAAGCAAGCCAGAAATAGAACCATAATTTCAAAGAAAACATTCTAAGATACCAAATCCAGTTCATAAGTAAGGCATATTAATACCTCCCTGACTACATTGATAATCTGGGGTCTGCTGGGTGGCATGTCTCCTATATGGTAAGGGTCTTCTCATTCCATCCACCTTGGACAATAGTTTCTTTTAACAATTCTTAAGAGTGTCGCTTTACAATTAGAGATAAGGTTCTTCTGCAAATACCCATGTCCCTAGAAAAGGTAACGGTGTGACTTAAATTCACACTTTGATAGAATAATATCAGATTGCTTCTAAAGAGCACGTTTTGATGCAGAGCAGAAGATAAGCTATCTCTATCCCAAATGAGACTTATAAATTGTGGGAGTTAAACTCAAGACCAAGGGCATGTGGACTGGAGAAGTTTCTGAATAAAAATGAAAGTACACATTTTTAAAGATGTCATCAGAATACATCATAATTGCTTTAAAATGCAGATGTGTTCAGTATTTGAGGAAATGAATTCTATTAATGCAAAAATGAAAGAACTTTGGGCTGGGTCAAGTGTAGATAGCTGATGCTCAAAAAAAAAAAAAAAAAAAAAAACTAAAAGGCACGGAGGAAAAAAAGTCTTCTAAAACAACCTTAAAATTTGTGAACATAAAAAGTATAATGAGGTTATTGAACTCTCTAATTAAGTGTTAGCACAAGAGAAGAAAAAGATTATTCAACTTTTAAAGACACAGCTCACAAATTGAAAGGATAACAATAAGGAGAATGCATTGTCTAGTGAGTATTAATTATTTATTCTTTTTTTAATTTTTTTAACGTTTTTATTTATTTTTGAGAGACATAGAGACAGAGCATGAGCAGGGGAAGGGCAGAGAGAGAGGGAGACACAGAATCTGAAACAGGCTCCAGGCTCTGAGCTGTCAGCACAGAGCCCGATGTGGGGCTTGAACTCACAGACCATGAGATCATGACCTGAGCCGAAGTCGGCTGCTTAACCAACTGAGCCACCCAGGCACCCCTAATTATTTACTTTTAAAGTGTATGCATTTATTTTGAGAGGGAGAGAGAGCACATGAGTGAGGGAGGAACAGAGAGAGAATCCCAAGCAGGCTCCACACTACCAGCACAGCAGCACACAGAGCCAGACACAGGGCTTAAACCCATGAACCAGGAGATAATGACCAGAAGTCAAAACCAAGAGCCAGATGCTCAACAAACTGAGCCACCCAGGTGCCCCTAATTTAGATATAAGCTAACAAATACCCTCTGGGGATAAGACGGAAGACCGAAAGTGATCATTTGACTTCGGAATTGGGAAGTGAAAATGGGGCAGATTAGCCTAGAGACCGGTCATATCCACAGATGGATTCTGCTAGAGACATCCATAGTCTAAAGCAGAGCGATGACAGGTGACATCTCAAGGGAAACCCTTGGTAGTTAAACCAGTGCTAATAGGAGTATGATCCTGTTTTGTTTTGTTTCGTTTCATTTTGTTTTGTTTTGTTTTAATCCTGTGAAAAGCTCTGGAATTACAGGTCCAGTTTTTGTGACAAGCCTCAGCTCCTGTGAACCGAAATTCTTTCACACTACCGCCGAGTCTAATCATATGTTTAAACAACCCTATAAAGACTGAAGAAAGTAGAAGACCACATTACCAACAGATAGTGAAGGAAAGAATCCAGGGATTCAACCTTCCCCCTCTTTTATAGCCAGATGGTGACAACTTAGGGAATTAAAAGCCACACAGGGATAGAAATGGGGAGCCGTTTCCTGCCTGATAACTCTGAAAGACAATGTGTGGTCTGGAAGAGGGAAATTAATCAAAGAAAGGTCATTTACAGGTAGTAAAGTCAAATGTCACCTCCCCCAATTCTCATGACTTGTGGTTTAGAGAAAGGTTAGCTTAATATAGAGGTTAGTGTGGCATTCTGAACTGTCTTGAGACATGATATATGAAGATGAGAATAACATCGTCAGTATCCCTCCCCCTAACAGCTATGTTCAGGCTTCTAAAAGGTATTTAAAACTTGACGTCATGGTGAGGTACTAGGCACCTGGGAAAGTCCCACTTAGTAGACTAAGGATATCATCAAAAGTCCTATAAACTATATTCCAAATATAGTTTTTAGCAGAGGGTAAGAACATTGCAATACTTCATCAGAAGATTATGTTTTTGAAATATATCATTTTTGAGAAATAAATCTTTATGCAGAATCTACAGCACTTAAGTTTGATGGTATAACTGATCTCGGAGTTGGAGTATCACGGTGCCTGGGTGGCTGGGTCGGTTGAGCATTTGACTTGGCTCAGGTTATGGTCTCATGGTTGGTGAGTTCGAGACGCCCCACCCCCAACCCCAATGCCGCTGTGGGGCGCTGAGCTGACTGCTTGGAGCCTGGAGCCAGCTTTGGATTCTGTGTTTCCCTTTCTCTCTGCTCCTTCCCTGCTCACTCTCTGTTTCTCTCTCCCCTTCAAAAATAAACATACAAAAAAAAAATTAAGTTGGCGTATCAGTGATATGCCATCATTACCATTATAGACATTTACTTTATGCCAAGCATCATGATAAGCATGTTACATGCATTATCTCATTTAACCCCATAGCCATCTTTAAGAGAGATAACATTAGCCCTATTTTTCACATGCAGAAATTGAAGCATGGATACATTATTATCTTTTTCAGGATACTATAATGTCACAGCTGAACTCCATCACATGTTTTAGGTTCTAAAAAGCCAATGGTAATAACTACCATGATATACTGTCACCTAAGTAACCAAATATTCTTACCAATCATACAGAACTGTGGATGCAGTTAACTCCAGCCCTTTGGGTAACTACTGTCCAATATTGAACCACTTGGAAGAAAACCCAAATGTCTACGATGTTCTTAGAAGCTTATTTGAATGTCGTATCAACATAGAACTCTACCAAATCCAGTGCCTATCTATGTGAAACATAACCTACTTGACATCTATTACTTTAACATCAGGTATTCATCTGTACCTTCCTTGAGTACTTCTGAACTAGTGAATGGCAGGAGAGAACCACTGAGAGTGAATTAAAAGATAATCACCCCATAAAGAACTGAGTATCAATTAATGGTGAAAAAAAGATAGAGACAAGATCTTAACTTTAAATTCTGAATCACCAAGCACATTTGCACTTTTGTTTCAAAAGGGATCACTTCTGATTCATTCCTTCTCAAAATATACGCATCAAACTCCTTCCTTTTGTAGACTTACTTCACCTATGTGTGCAAAGAATGAATAACTGACTTTGTGTAGTGAACATTGTGATTTTAAATCGTTATGGTTTCTTAAGTGACATTTTGAATTCAAGAAACAGATTTTTTTTCCTAGTGGAGAGCAGCTCCCAGTTTATAGTAAAGGTCAATTTGAGCATTTTGCTAGGATCCATTAAATGAAGCCTGTGAGATTAGGATTTTTTTTTCTCTGTTTTAATTTACAAATTGAATACTGGAGTAGAGACACGAAACTGTACTATTTTAATTAAGTTCTTCTGTCCCCATTTACATGGGTATAGAAGTTACATATTTGTTCCTTCACAGCAGGGTTTTTTACTAAAAACAAAAAGAAATAATACTTTGATAACAGAGATTCTATTTACGAAGGAAACTGATTGATGGCTTTGGGGAAAGTTTGTTTTAGTACATTTTGAATAACCTGTCCTAAGGCAGGAAAGCTACTCCAAACAACTTGAAATACCCCAAAAAGAAAGTGAACAAGTGTTCTGATGTGTTCATAATATATTCTTAAAAATAATTGAACATCTCCTGATATTTATGTTCGAGAATAAATGCTGAACAGAAGACTACTTAAATATTCATATAGAAATCCTCTTTCTTCACAGCTTAATATATCTGAGAGAGGATTACCCTTCTCCCAAGTCTTTGGGAATATTCTTGATGTGGAGGTGGACACTGCAGGCTATAAGGCCATTAGACAGTCTTTCATACACAGAACCTTTGATCAATTCCAAACCCAACATTGGCAACTTGGTGATGTTTGCACTTTTCTTGTCATTTTCCTATGTGGAGATAATATGCTTAAAAATTGTTTTCCTTTAGGTATAAATGATGTTCCTGGGTTTTATACAGTCATGTCTTAGGAGTTTAAATGTTTTAAGTTGTCCTAAGTGCATCTATAAACTTGAGTTTCTGTAGCCCCACAAGACTAACGGCCAGACCCTAGATACTAAAGCTCACTAAGTGAATCCATTCTGCACATGCACGTGACCCATCATCATCTGCCCAGACTTCTCTCCTGACCCTCAAGAATATCATGGTCTCATCCTTTTGCCTGTTTTAGAACTTCTGTGAATCATTCAGCCTCAATCAAGCCAGGCTACTTAAGGAGATTCATGAGGGACAAACAGCATTTTTGAGATAAACTGTCTAAATGGAATCATTCAGAGATCTGACAGGAAAACCAGGAGATCTAAGAAGAAGGAAGGAAGAGAATAACAGCAACGAATGCTTCCTATAGTGATGACAGCAGAAAACAGATCAGAGTCATTGGGGAGAGCATAAGTGAGCAAATAGAGGCTATGAGTATAGAGCAATGATTTCAATGAGTTTGGCTTTAAAAAGAAAGACAGAGCTTGGTAGCTGGAGGAAGATGTGGGGTTAAGAGAACTCGTTTTCATTTTTGTTTTTTGTTTTTTAAGACTTCAACATGCTGATCAGAAGACGCCAATAGCAATTTAGGGATTGGAGATAGAAAAAAATTGGTAAAGTGGGATCCCTTCAGGGACAGGAAAAAAAATACCTAGAGCACAAATGAAATAATTAGCTTCAGATAGGGAAGGAGATACCTCTTATACGTAAGAGAAGCAAGAAAAAATGAGTACTTGCAAATAAGTCTGTTAGTTGATGTGATGGCAAGTTGGGGAGGGTTTGAAGAAGGTGTTATCTCATTAACTGAGAGTGAAAGGAATAATTCTGGATTGAAAGTTTAACAAACGTGAATAAGCCTGAGATACTTGCTATGAAGATTGTGAGAGATGGTAATAAAAAGTATTGGGAAAATTGATGGACAGAATAGAGGAAACAGTCGAAGTTGGTGACAATAAACCATCCATATGCTTGATGCTATAACTTATAGGTGAACTCATAGACCAGGTATAATGATTTTGACAATATGAACCACAGGATTGGCCCAGTGGAGCAATCTAAATAGGTAGGGAGCTATAAGACCCTGAATCAAAGTTGAGTTTAGTTAAAAGAAAGAAAGTAACAAACTGTTGAGTAAGCTGTATAGAAAAGGATACCAACAGAAAGGGTGCCGACCAATACAAAAGATAGAGAGATATAGAGACTTGAGTCTCATTGGGGTTGAAGAACTTGTCTGAAAGGGAATACTGAGTGAGAGATATAAAAGTATACAGGACTGCGAATGATATTTCTGTTGAATAACAAGATACCAGGATCCAGAATGGAGGTTGAGAAGTCATGACTTCTGGGATCTGGATTATTAGAAAAGGGATAGGATAATCAGGAAATTATCTTTTATCTGGGTCTTGGAAGTAGAGGAAGATATTGAACTAGGTGCTGAAGTCTTTGAAGAGCTAGTCCCTGTAAGGCCGATAAATAAGAGCAAGGAGGAAGAATTGTGAGGAGGTACCAATGACGAAGGGACGTCAGAGGAACTGGAGTTTTACACAAAAGTATAAATATTCTAAAAAAAAAAAAAGCATAAGAATTCTGGGAAAAAAAATGGCCTGGTTTGTATAGGTGATGCTGATCCTATTGTCTAACTCTAAGCTAAGTGAATTATAGGAAAATTAGCAGCCTTCCATTGAGAGGACTATAGGTGGAGTGACCTTGACATCTGCTTTCTCAGTAACAATCCCAATTTACACCTGTGGTAATGACATAACTATTAATAGTGCTTTCTTTTAGTTCCGATTTCTATGTTAAACTACATGTTCACCCTAGCTTAAAAGGGAGTAGTGGCTCAATGGAGAACTCTTTCATTTAGGAAACAAATATTGTTTAAATCAGTGAGAGGATGTAGGATAGAGTTTCTTGCTTGTTTTGGTTAAGAGAGGAGTTTGGGGGGCCATCGTAAGAAAGGTTTGGAAGGGGAAGGAGCAGTGTTATATTGAATCAGAGGAGACAGCAGGTAGTGGTTGAGTTGAGAGTGTGGGATGATGAGTTGGCCTACCTGGAGCTCTCATCTTCCATTTCAATTACCTTATCAACTTTCTGACTCCTTTGATCTGGAATCAGATTGACAGCCATGCCTTCAGAAGTTAAATATGCCTGTTATTATTTATATCTTTATGTTATGGCCAGAAATTGTAGCACTGTAACACAAGGTGAAAGATTCAAGAGTCCTAAATTGCTGCAGAACATGGCCATACAAGGGCTCCTAATTGGAATGATAGCCTCCTAACACTTGCCTCCCCTGCACTTAAATTTTGAGTTTTCTTTCTTTGAAGTTTTGGCAGATTTGGCTTTCTCTGCCAACTCATCATTACTTCCTTAAAAATCAGGGTAAGGAAACAAGGCAGTTTCTGACCTCTGGATCTTCTTGAAGACAGGTTTATCCATCGGAGTCATTAGATTTTGCCAAGCATGAGAGCTGATGACGAAAGGAATAGAGTCCATAAGGCAGATGATAAAGCCAAAAACCAAATAGTAATGGCCAATCTTGCTAAAGCAAAATATTCTTGTGTCTCTAGTTACAACCATAGGCTAAAATGCACCTTCGAAGACCAATATAACAGGTAACCATATTGGAATTAAAGATTTTTTTTTTATATAAAAGAAATGGTCCCACTCTGACTCAAAGTAGAAATCCCCATTACAATATCTTCATGGGAGACCTTTAAGTCAATGGAGTGATTTGTATTTAAGTCTGCAAATAATACACTGTAATGCCACTGAGGCATAAAGCTTATTGATTGGCTTATGGAAATATAAATAAAGCCATTTCCCTGTGTTATGGACATTCTTCACTCACCATGACAAATACATATATAAGTTAAAGGGAGTGGCTTTTAGTCACTTTCTTTTTTTTTTTTTTTTTGTTTATTTATTTTGAGAGACATAGAGGCACAGCATGAACAGTGGAAGGGCAGAGAGAGAGGGAGACACAGAATCGGAAGCAGGCTCTGAGCCATCAGCACAGAGCCCGACTCGGGGCTCGAACTCACAGACCGCGAGATCATGACCTGAGCTGAAGTCAGCCGCCCAACCGACTGAGCCACCCAGGCGCCCCAAATATTCATTCCAATTTACAAACAGACTGTTCATAGGAATCCTTAAAGTAGCTTGCAGCATCAATTTAAAATATGAATCATTTATTTAAAAATCTATACAGTTTTTCAGAATGATCTCATGATAAGAAATGAGCTTCGCTGCCTAAAACCAAGGCAAACTTGGTTTTCTGTCCCTAAGCCATCCAAAGGACTAACATAGTTCTATTTAGTTACATCATTCCTGACGTGGAAAAACTCTAGTCAGCACTTACTCTCCCACTGGTAGCTTCCCACCCCATTCTAGAGGAATATCAGAGTATTGGAAGTATTGTAGCAGTTTGAAAATAATTCTCCTAGAACAGTGTTTTTCAAATGTGAGGTTGAAACTCAATAGAGGGCTATGTATTTAGTGTGTCATAACCAGCATTTAAAAAAATGAAATAGAATGAAATAGAGTACATCACATACAACAGCGATAAATAAAATGGTAAAGTTTGATTTCACAGATACACATATCTATCTACTGGATCACAACATAAAGTATGTATTTACTCCCTCTGGATTTCATGGCCAAAAAAAAGTCGAAACCCACTGTTCGAGGAAATAGATGAACAAGTTTAGGCCTATCACTTGATTGAAATATGTATATGTTTCAATCAACATGGATAAAATAAAACATATATCAACATGGATAAAATAAAAAACATTATGTTGAGTGAAATAAGCCAATAGTAAGAGAATTCTTAAATTCAACACCAAAAACAGTATTATGCATTGTTTATTTACATATATATGTAGTAAAATACAATAAAATGGAAAAGAAAGATACCATTGGCAGAATAGCAATAACCTCTGGGTTGAGAGGGAGAAAGATGGGATGTACCTACATCTGATTTCTTAATAAAATTCCAGAAGTCAGGAGACCTTTGTACTGTATTCCTCTGATTGATTCACTTCATTTCTCTGATATCTGTTTCTTCCTATGGGAAATGAAAGAATAATATAAAACAAGGGCACCTGGGTGGCTCAGTCAGTTAAGCTTCCGACTTTGTTTCAGGTCATGATTTCACGGTTTGAAAGTTCGAGCCCTGCATCAGGTTCTATGCTGACGCCTCAGAGCCTGGAGCCTGCTTCAGATTCTGTGTCTCCCTCCCTCTCTGCCCCTCCCCACTCGTGTTCTGTCTCTCTCTGTCTCGCTCTCTAAAAAATAAAAATAAACTTTAAAAAAAATTAAAAAAAAGAATAATGCAAAAGAGCGATCAAAATGTCCAGCTGGAAAGAGAAGTGGAATTGTGTTATGAAGATGTGTTTTAATCATATAATATTTAACTCATAGAATTTAAATTATTTTTCAAAGCTACCAGCTAGTTAGTGGTAGAACTCAGGCTAAATAGAAGTAAGTCATCTGACGTCATACTCTTTCATTTTCTACCACTTAACTGCCTTTGATGAAAGATGAAAGGATACAGCATCATTTTATCCAGAATGATAAAGTCAAAAAGATCACCGTTATCTTCACCTTCCATATAAAATGGGCTTACTGATCCAATGGTTCTCTGGTGCTGCTAAAGGAAAGAGTGAAATTTTTGAAAAGATCAAATTTAATTACAATGTGTGTGTGTTTATTGTTAAATATTGAAAGAAGTTATGATCACTGTTTTCAAGTGATGATTCAATTTAGTTTAGCCACACCTTATCTTAAATAACTGATAGTAGCCAATGTCTGTTCCCCTGTAGTTCTCTGACTTATAAATTAAGGAATACGAAGGAGTTCTGTTCAGGACTGATTTGTAGTTATTGTTAGACGTTGATTAATGATTGGTTCCTCAATACTTCCAAAAAGAATTCGAACTCAGTGTAAATTTAGAGAACAATAACATAAAAAAAAAATCTTCATATAACATGAAAGAAACTAAGAAGCAAAGGGGAAAGAAAAATCTCAAGAAATTCTGTTTACAAAAAAGCCACAGTTGAATACAAGCTTACTTCTGAACTCATAGCAACCAAGCAAAAGAGGAAACACACTAATTGCCCTAATTACCTAGGAAGCCTGTGAAGTCATTAGCCCAAACACACACACAAAATTTCCCAGCTCAGAGCTTCAAGAGGAACTGACCCAGCTGATAGTGACAAAAGTGTCATTGATGGCACAGTAATCGAAAATCTTGAATCAGAAAGCCTAGGGTCAAATCCCACCTCTACCATTTACTGTGTTACTTAATAATTGGGCAAATGTATTAATCTCTGTTTCCTCGTCTATTAAAAGTGGGTTGTAATAATAGAATTTACCTCATAAGGTTTTGTTTTGTTTTGTTTTTTCAATAGGATTAAGTGAATTGATGTTTGTTACTGATCAAGGCTGGGAACAGCCCTACACCCTGGTAAGGGTTATATTGTGTTTCTTTAATAAATTAAGCAAGCAAATAATATAGAAGTTTTCAAAGGACATTCTTAAATTAGTGCGATTGCAGTTAGTAGTTGATTATTATAGTGACATATAAACTGACCATCGTTCTGCCCTGTATGTTTCTATCTATTTCCTTCCCAATTTTTAAAAATCTTATTTCCATTTTTAAAGGAAAAATAAAAAAAATAAACAGTCTCTGCCACGTGGATCAGAATACATATTTCTCATGCTTGCTCTTCAGAATGTAATCCTCCTGGTAAAATATGTCAGATTCAGGGTTTTTTTTAATACAGATTTCAGCCAACTATAAATTAAAGCATATGTGTCATTGCCTAGAAAAACCTCACATAGCAACAAACAGCTAAATTAACCCACGCTCATGTAGGGGGTGCAAGGGTTTTGACAATTTGCAAACTAACGTATCTCCCCCAGAGAGCAGACACTATCCAGTTCTTGTTTGTTCACCCTCATTGCAAGTCTTCAAAATGGAAATATTGACACAAGCATTGTTTAATGAAATCAAAGTTTAAAAAAACCTAATTAAAGGCAAAAACTTTTCTTTATGAAAAGACAACATATTCTATCATATCTTATTTATAAGCATCTTTAGTTCTGCTGAATTATTAAACCATATTTTGTATTATGCCCCTGAACTATTTTGCTACCGCATGTTATAAATGCATGTTTTATAATTCCACTTAGATTAACTTAACATCTACTATCTACATTAATAATATTTTTATTTAGCTCACAATAGAACATACATTTTTTCATGGATGTGTACCTTTTCTCCCTTACTATAGGAGAGCAATTTTAGAGAAAGACGGAGTCAACATTTTTATAATGGTCTTATGTCTTAGTACAATGATTTACACAGATTTGGTACCATCTTTGTTAAAATTATCATTGAGATTGAATCCTTCATCAATAAAGTAGTATAAAATATTCCAATGCTGTCTAGTCATTCATTCATTAAAAACCACTTTTAATGCAATTTCCTTTCTCTTTAGCTATTTTCAAGTATATACACTATTTTTTTTTAATTAGGGCTTTGCACTTTGGTTGAATCAAACCAAACTATTATTGCCTTTCGCAGTTATTAAAAGTCACTTTGTTTTCTTCTCTTTGCAGTGTTTATAAAAAACCTGTCTCTGGAGTGGTTTTATTCCTCTTCTTTAGAAGTTATATTATCATAATATTTCAGTTCTCATCATATACCTCAAACATTGGTGTCCATTTAGAGTACTGTATTCATATTATGTACTTTAAAAAAGTGAGCTTATGTCTTAAAATAGTATATGACTTCAGTATGATTACAGAACTAAAACTAGGATTAAGGGCTAGCTTTCAGAAACACCTGTTACTTATCTTCAATTTCTTTTAACCCAGGCTGGAGAACATAGTGAAATTTTAATTTTTCTCTTTTATTTGTATCTGTTTTTCTTTTATGTAATTCTGGTATTTTTGCATTTTACAATTAACAAATTCAATTTTCATTTGAATTAAATGAAAAATTAATGTGGACATTAAATTTGAAGTGAAGCAAATAGTGTATGCTATTACATAATAGAAATGCAGAATTCTGGCCTAAAATATCTCATTTTATTTTTATTTTTTTAACGTTTTTATTTTATTTTTGAGAGACATAGAGTGAGCAAGGGAAGGGCAGAGAGAGAGGGAGATACAGAATCTGAAGCAGGCTCCAGGCTCTGAACCATCAACACAGAGCCCGACGCGGGGCTTGAACTCACAGACCGTGAGATCATGACCTGAGCTGAAGTCGGCTGCTCAACCGACTGAGCCACCTAGGCGCCCCTAATATATCTCATTCTTATCTTTTACATTTTTATTTGAAAGATTGTTCTGTAATAGATTTCTTTAGGAGCAATAGCAATATATTTTAGGAATGTCAGAATTGTTAGTTTATCTCCTTTCCACTCAGTTCAGAACTATTTCTCATTTAGCTATAGAAGAATTTAAATTTTTTTTGGCAAGAGACATCTGGGTGGCTCAGTCAATTAAGCATCTAACTTCGGCTCAAGCCATGATCTCATGGTTTGTGGGTTTAAGCCCCATGTCTGGCTCTGTGCTGACAGCTGAGAGTCTGGAGCCTGCTTCAGATTCTCTGTCTTCCTCTCTCTCTCCCTCCCTGACTTGTACCCTCTCTCTCTCTCTCAAAAAATAAACATTAAAAAAAATGTTTTAAATAAAAAACTTTTTTGGCAAATTCATATTGTAAGTTGGATAGAGAGATGTTTTTAATTGCAGGGCCTGAGAACTTTATCATAATTAATTCATTTTATTATTTACATTTTGATTAATTCCAAGAAATATTTGAGGTTACTGTGGGAGATATTTGAGAATCTGAAGAATTAATTTAGGATGTTACCAATGATCATCGAGGTAGAGAATTAAATTCAAAGTGACATGGTGAAAGCACTGTAATATATTTTGACACAACCCATTCATTTGATGTATTGTTTATCCTATCTATATATTTCAGGGGGTCATAGTCATAAACTTTGAATATCCTTTTTTAAAATCTCTAATAATTGAAGAGAAATCAATTGTGATGTGAAATAATAAAGTTGTAAAGAATTACTGTAGCTTGCAGATTATTAATTGTTACTGAGCTCTAATTCTTCACTAAAAGTTGATTATGTTGCTACCTATCTCCATGGACAGAATAATGTGTGTTTTAGAAAAATTACCCAATGTACCTTATAATAAAAGGCAAAAAATCTTTTCAATAGAATTAATAAATTATTGCTTAGATTTATTTTTAACAAAGCAATTTTTATCAAGCCTTATCTAGCTAAGTACAATAGCAACAATAGGGGGAAAGTCAGAATCTCTCTCATTACCTGCTTCTATAATTGTGCATGCATAAAGTATGCTTGAAGCCTTTGAAAGGAGAGATCATACAACCTGAATACTAATTTCGCAAGTACTGTAATTTCACGTCTGTTATCCATGTTCAAGCTGGTTCTGCTTTGGGGAGCAGCTGAGGCTTTATGGAAAACTTTGTAAAACATTCTATTTAGAACTAATTCTTTCTCTTTGCATTATGCGCTCTGGGTATTTTTCTTCCTTTGTGTTTTATTTTGAGAACATTTGTATGAAAACAAGATCTTTGTTTCTTACAAGCACATCTGCTCTTGCTGCTTATAGATTACAAGAAGTCATCATCCTCTGTGACATCATAATCATTTCCAAGGCAACCAGTTTGGCTCATTTTTTTTTTTAATATGATAAAAAGTTACAAAATGTCAGCAGCAGAAAAGAGTTTATCTCAAAACAGATACATAATAACTTCCCAGTTTTCTGCACCCACTGCATGTGGCCTGTTCATTTCAAAACACCAAAGCTTTAGTCTATTGAATTTAATTACCTCAAAGTCCCCAAGACTGTCAATTCCATTACCCACAGTTTAGAGAAAGAATAGAATGTTTAAGGAAACAAATTCTGAGGTGACCAACTCTATTGTACCTCGATGCCCTGTCACATGGCTTGGCTGGTGCTAGTTCAATGAGGGAGAAAATATATGAGACCTTGGTGTTCTACGTTCTACAGTAAATAATGATATAGATATGCATAACAGCTGGAAGGATCTTGAAGCCTTTTACTTGAAATGATTTTACGAACAGGCACACATTCACTCAGCCACTTCAGTGTTGTCACTGCTCTGATGAAATGTGGCTTCGAGAGGCCTCAGAACATAATCATTTGGACAGCAAGCCAAGGTTGCTAAAGAGGACTGGAACCAGGATCAGACTTTGTGACATGTTCTACTACATCAATATTTGTCAAAACTATGAAGTTTTAGTTCACAATAACCAAGCAATCCATAAAGAAATATTTATCGTGTATTTGCTGTGTGCATAGCACTGTATGGGGGGTCATGTGTGATATATAATCCCTGACCTCCCAAGCCCTTCTTTGAGATGAATTTATACTTATTAGTATCTTATTTTTTTCATCACTACTAAAATATTTTTAAACTAAGTCCTTTTCCCTTCTATTTAAACAGTCCCATTTTATTTTTAAAGGTATACTTGTCCTATGAACCACATTAGTTCCAAATAATCAGTGGTCTGAGCCCAAATAAGCTGTTCTATGTTGAATGCTAAGGAAATCTGGAGATACAGGGCTCAGAGGCAGCTGTGGTCTGAGTCCACTAGGACGCTGAATGGCAGGAATAGGATTCATGATCCTGGACCTTAGTATGAAGCGAGTGTTCCGCTAAACTGGTAACAAATACACAAAATTTTAAATCTGAAGATAGATCAGGAATGGGCCAAATTCCTAAAGGCCAAAAGTCCAAATCAAGAGAAGAAAGCCCAGGGGATATATCTAAACAGAGTAGGGCAGGTGTCGTGCAAAAGTCAAAATGGCAGGCAAACGCAACAGGTCTAGGCAAAAGGGTGGGTAATGCTGTAGCAGTCCAGCTGCACGAATGCTCAGGCAGGACTGAGCTCAGATATAGGAGAGCCGTTCATGTAGGACCAGGGACCAATGCAGGAACCAATTAAAGATGGTCTAAAGTATTAAATGTCCCATGATTGAGCAAAACTTATGTATATATTTATATATGTCTTCATGTATTCACTTGTTCAGTGTTAAAGACTGAGCTATTAGACACAAGGGTTAATAAAACTGACAAAGTTGATTTTACAAAATATTATACTGGGTAAAACAATAAGTAATTAATTTAGCAAATTAATATATTACTAAAATGTGTACTCTATGTCAAAGTGTCGCAGTGAGGAAAAAAGGAGTCAGAGTAACGGGTTATTACTTAGACATCACCGAATGTAACACTGAGTTTTAAAAAATTTTCTTGACCCCAATTCTTACCCCCAGCTACCATGGTCTACCATCTTTACAGCTATTTAAGTTCCCCATCCATGGTTGGTTAGCCTTATTTCCAGCTTTTATAATCAATCACTGGCCTCCTCAAACCCAGTGATTTCCACTATCTCCTTTGCATCCCTGATTTATCCCATATGTCTGTCCAGTCTCTGTGATCAGCTGACATCCTTAACCTCTCCAAGGTAGTGTCTTGTTGCCACCTAAGCCCTCATGATGATATGTCCCTAAGTTAAAACTAGCTTATTATAAGGGTGGAAGCTAGTTCTATTCAGAAGAGCCTAACATTTGTAATAAATAAGCCCAAATACCTCTGTAAGTTTATCTGTTGTTCAAAGTGTTTGATGAGATTCAGTACCTTTCCAAATTTGCTCAATTATCCTTTCAGGGGATTGAGGTCTTCTTCTGGCTTCTCTGCATCTGCCTGGCAGACAAGGAAAGGGAGAGAGAAGAATGAGGGAAGTTTCTGTTGGCCAGCCACAGAACTGTTGTGCATGCTTTCTGCCCACATTCCATTGGACAGAACTCAGTCATACGACTAACAACAAAGGAAGCTAGGGAATATACCAAACTGTGTTCCCCGAAGGAAAAAGGAAGTATGTTTGATGAGTCAATAGTGTATCTTTTTATTCACCAAATAAAGAAAGAAAGGAAGGAAGGAAAGAAGGAAAAGAAAGAGAACCATTCCCCTCTCTATCCCACACAAAGAACTTACTCATCATCTCCCAGAGTGAGATCATCCAACGTGCCATCCATTCACTGAATCTGCTTAAAGTCCAGAGTTTTTAGGCTCGTGTGTCTCTCTTAAGTTGTGGCTCTCTCAAGGCCAGTAAGGACTTGGCCTCATTAGTGTGTGGCCTGTATAGTCACATAGGTCCCCCTCCTCAGTTGGGCCCCTGCAATTGGTTTAATGTTCTGCTCTCACTTCATGACATTACTAATAATTTTACCCTTGAACTTGTGTTTTGTAAGTGAAGTCCAATGGGATAATGGAGCATGCACATGAGCAGAGAGGCTGTGTGCAATGTGTATGTCCTTTGTTCCTTGCTACCGCATTCATATGCAGTTTGTGTTGCCCCATGAGTGCAGAATTCGGGTGGACCTCTGATGCTTGGGAATTTAGCAAGACTCAATGTGAATACAAGTTAAGCATGCTGTATCTGTGGTTGAGTAAGCAGGGGATTGATAGCCCTGAAAGACCATGCTTTCCATTTGAACTGAAAACTTGCTTTAAACAGAAAGAAAGCAAAGGCAATCTAAGAAACTCAGAAGATCCAAAAACTCTATTATATCATTTTTTCTTATGCTATCTTTCTCTGCATTAGCTAACCACCTACACTAAGATGATGTCATAGAAGAGGGAAAGATCAGGCAACCATAGCTTCCTCTTGCATTCTTCTTTTACCCATCAGTAAGCCAAAGGCAGATAGTATTGAAAGAATGAGCACACATGGAAACGCAAAGTAAAAATAGTTGCATTATTGTATGCTGTGTTTCCACTGCCCTGGTAAGAACAAAATGGATATGCGTGTTTGAGCCACAAAATATGAACTGTATAATTTCATTAATTCCACATTTGAGTTAAATGCTCTTGTATTTGCATTTAAAACTGGCATTGTATAATAAAAATATGGATAGTAAAATTAAATGTTTCTTTATTTAGAAAGACTTTAGTAACAAATATAAAATACTACGATAAGTCAAAACATACTGTAAAAGAAAGGATAAGGCTTTCTATTTTAGTGCTTTCAATGGCAATATTTTCCTGCTTATTGAATAAGGAGTCCAAATTTTCATTTTGCACTAGAGCATGTAGCCTTCCCTGGGCCCGGTGCTCTATGTCCTCTCCCCAACATAACTGCAATAAAAAGCTTTCAGACAGGATACACATAGCAGTCAATGACCCACAAAATTATTAAGTCGTTCTGGAAAGGCCCTGCGAAGGGTGACTAACCAAGATGAGAATAGTTTCTTGTTTTGTCCCTGATTCTTCTTTCTCTGGCCCTTTTCTCCTCTCTCTGAGAGTTTCTTCCTTAACCGTTATCTTCCACAGAAACATCTGAAATGGTTGTTGAAGAATTCCTCTCCCTGTGGACTGTGCAGCTTTCATATCTCTCTTCCTCTCCAAGGGTGGTTTCAAGGCCTTTTTTTAGCCCTGGCTCATGGTTTCTTTGTCACTACAATTTCTTCAAAAAAATTTTTGGTAAGTTTCTGATCTATTTGCTTTTAATTAAGCCCATGTGCCAAGGTTTTTAAATAGTTATTAAATTTGGTTTATTCCTCGTTGCCTGGTCCCCATGTTTTTTTCTTCAACTTAATGACAGGTGTCTTGAGGCAATCCAAGACAATATGCTATGAAACAATATGGTAGCTTTTATTTCTTTTTTAAAAAATATTTGCATTTATTTATTTATTTTGAGAGCGACAGAGACAGCATGAGTAGGGGAGGAGCAGAGAGACAGAGAAAGGCTCTATGCTGTCAGTGCAGAGCTCGACGTGAGGCTCAAACTCAAACTATGAGATCATGACCTGTGCCAAAATCAAGAGTCTGACGCTTAACCTATTGAGCCATCCAGGCGCCCCTATCCTAACTTTTCTGATGGTTACTGAAAGGCTGAGTTGTTTGAGAAATCTCACTGGCCCTTTGCCATTTGGGGCCAATTTTATTTCAGGTCTCAAAGCTATCACCTTTTCAACCAAAGAAGGCCCTGGATCCCTGAACACTCTACTCTTGCCATTTTCGCCTTGAAAATTGGCCCAAACTCACCTGAGTACACCTTTCTTGCTTAAGCAGTGGCCAACACACCATCGTGCTGACAGTTCCAACTACTTCCTTTGAGCTACAGGCTCAAAAGACTTGTGACGTCCCATGACATCCATGACGTCCCATGGCGTCCATGTTGTCCCATGGTGTCCATGACGTCCCACGGTGTCCATGACATCCCATGGCGTGCATGTTGTCCCATGACAACTTGACTGAAAATCTCCCGAGGCATGGCAGAACTCTCCAGAAATCTAACCTGCTGTATTGTGTCCTTACTGATGTGGGAAACAAAGGCAGAAAGAAATGGCAAATAGAATTAAATTTCCTTATCACTTGCAGCCTATTGAAAACTACTTGAGGAAGGCAAAGTGACACTAGGGTCTTAATGCTAATGCTTCGCTAGAGGAAAAAACACCTGTAGCCTGACAATAACAATGCCTCCAGTAATCTGTGAGTCTTTAGCATGTGAAAATCTCTTTGGAAACTTCCCCTTTGACTTTACCTCCCCAAACTCCCAAGTATATAATCAGTCTCTCCACAGGGTTAAGGAGGCGGCAGCTCTTCCTGCCTACAGGTCCTGTCTCCATGCTTTAATAAAGTCACCTTTTTGCACCAAAGATGTCTTCAGGTATTCTTTCTTGGCTGTCAGCTCTGAACCACCACCATTCTAAAAAATCTCATCACTTATCTTCTGCTGGCTGGTCTCTAAACCAATAGCACTTATCTTGGGATTTTATTAGAACACCAGCATGTGTCAAAGTACCAATTTCTGTACTTACCAAGGGAAGATAGCTGCTGTAACTAGACACTAAAATTGCAGTACCTTAACATACTAAAGCTTCTTTTTGTCACATTACACATTACTGTGAGTTCAGGATCAGTGACATGCCACTAAGTGATTAAGAGAACTAGGCTCCTTCCATCTTAAATTATTGTATTTTGTGTTATCAAAACTTACACTTTTAAAAATCTTGGTTTAAAACTCTTTGCTGAAACAATCAAAAGGTCTGTTTAGAACTTCAATTTATTTTAATGCTTTCCTTTAACAACTGAAAAAGACCACTCACAATTAGAGGTAGAACTAAAGGAAAGAAATACTTGCCTGCACTAAATATATATATTTATTTATATTTATATTTATATATCATATATATATATGATACTTAGTTTTCAATCGCATTCAAAAGTTTACACAAAGATTTTGTTGAAATTTATGTTTCCATCTTCGCTCATCTCATTTAGTAAGTCTTACAAAGCTATCAAAAGGTTGACTGTTTTGCTTTCTTTTTTAAAAATTTTTTTGAATGTTTATTTATTTTTGAGAGAGAGACAGAGTATGAGCAGGAGAGGGGCAGAGAGATAGGGAGACACAGAATCTGAAGCAGACTCCAGGCTCTGAGTTGTCAGCACAGAGCCTGACATGGGGCTCAAACTCACAAAACACAAGATCACGCCCTGGGCTGAAATCAGATGCTTAACCAACTGAGCCACCCAGGTGCCCCAACTATTTTGCTTTTGACAAATACACGTCAAAATCAATGAAATATTTTTAAGCAAGTCAGAAAATGGTGTTTTTAAATTTTCTAGGTATCAGGATATGGGAGATATTTTTAAATGTGGCAGATTTATTTATACGATTTCAGCTACAAAAAGGAAAACAAAACAAACAAATAAGAAAACTATAGTAGAAATTATTTCAAAGTTCTTTTTCAAAATTTTCTGTCTACAGAATGAGATTTTTTAAAAATAATTACTAATTTGGTCATTGCTAAAACATTGCCTCTACCATGAAAATATCGATTATTTACATTTTTGCAAGTGTCTATTAGTATCGCCAGTAGTCATCACAGAAAATGTCACCAACTGAAGCTGACAATGTAGCCCATTGAGGTCAGTCTTTCAGGGCACAGAAGAGAGTGAAATGGGGTGAAGAGCAGAGCTGGAGGAGCCAATGAAAGACATCTGGCATACCCATAAAATCATACTCATACACATGTGAGCTTTCAGCAAGAGACTGAAAGTGAATGAATGAATGAATGAGAGTACCATGGTCAATGACTCTAGTTGTGGAACCCCGACACCTTGCTAAGAAAACCTTGATATTATCATGTGGTAAAAGACTCTAATAGGACATCTTCTTTAAACAAAGTGAGAAATAAATTATATGAGCTCATAAAGACAAATGATCATTTTATTACTAAAATTCTAGATTAGAGAAGGTAGCTTAATGTGGTTCCCCAAAAGGCCCCACAATGAACAGGCTTACCTACTCAGTCTAGGCATTGCTAGACTAAAGCAGTCTTCCCCAAGAGAGAAGACTGCTCAGGTAAGACTGACAGCATTAGGTCAGAGAGGTGAAAAGACCAAAGTTTGCCTAAGAAATTCCCTTCTAATGGAAGGAAGTGTGAGAATACAATGTTCTTCTCTACCAAATTTCACTTGAATAGACCTAATGAAGGTGTCAGGGTCAATCCATATATTCAGTATCAGTACATTTTAGTGAACTTATTTTTAGATAAAAATACATATAACTGCAAGTTCTAAGGTTTTCTTCCTTTAATTTGTAGAGACTTTTCTGCAGACCCCTTAGGGCACACATACACCACTTTGAAACCATTTGACCAAAGAATATACTATCAGTCCACTGTTGGCAAGTTTAGTCCAACCTCAGTTTCATTTAAGCATCCTGGCCAAAAGCAGGAAGAATTTCATACCTTGTGCTTAGTTTGCCTTTAATACCATTTTGATTCTCATCCAGGTGTACCAGAATCAGGTTTAGCCCCAGTCCCATGCCCAACCAAGCATCATGCCCATCTTCCAGGGAATGTGTTCTCTGGCCCTTTTGGAAAGCCCAGAATCCACCTGTCACCACTGCTCAACTCTAAGCCGAGTGCTATTGACAGCATGTCAGCCTTATGATTATATATGAGAGACAACACTTACGTCAATGCACTTAAGTCTTTTCTTTATCTGATATGAAGGTTAGAATGACTTATTTTTTATCCGCTTGACTCTCAGCAAATCAATTAAGAAGTTCTAAAAAGAAAAAGAAAAAACATCTTATAAGACAGTTTACACAGTGAATAGGATTTTAGGTTCCTAATGAACAGCTTCATAGCAAGAAGGGGGTCTGAAGTGACAGAAAGACTAAAATGGGGGACAAATGACACTTAGAGTCTCTTTTATAATTTTGAGCCAGAAACCTATTTTTTAAAAGGTTTCTTTTAGAATATTTTTAGATTTATGGAAAAATAAGTTGCAAATACAGGATAAAAAGTGGGCTGTTAATTCTCAATAGGTCTCAAATCCATTAAAACTTTTTTTTGTTTGTTTATTTGTTTGGACTTGGTTTGATTTTTATTTTTTGAAGTCATGTGCATTTCATGTCACTTCAACAGTTCAGGACAATAATTCCAAGATTTGTATAAGAAGACACCACTGCCATATTCCAGGGATTTAGTTAGAATGAGAAATCAGAGCTTTGACCTCTGGCCTCCTTAAGTAGACTTAGGAGAGTTGAAAACTGCCCCTCAGGGCAAATATTTTAGAAAGCGATGAGCATTCAGCTTTGTTTAAAATACCGCTTGTCATCAATATACCCAAGAGACTGACAATTTTTTTAATGTTTATTTATTTTTGAGAGAGAGAAAGACAGAGTGTGAGTGGGGGATGAGGCAGAGAGAGAGGGAGACACAGAATCTGAAGTAGTCTCCGGGCTCTGAGCTGTCAGCACAGAGCTCAACATGGGGCTTGAACCCACAAACCATGAGATCATGACCTGAGCCAAAGATGGAAGTTTAACCAACTGAGCCACCCAGACACCACTGAGACTGACAATTTCTCTTTATCGCCCAATGAGAGAGAAGCTGGAGTCTACTGGAGTGTCTTGTCAGCGCCAAGACAAGAAAGAAAACACGTCTTGAGGAGTAGTCCACTCTTTGAAACACTAGGAAGATCACCAGTCTTTGGATGAGTTTGTAGTAGCTTAGAAGCTTGCTGCCCAATCGTCCAAAGAGAAGTATAATTGAACTCAAAATAAGGGACTGTGGTTGCCCCTTTGCCACTTACACCTCAGACCTTTAGAATATAAGCTCCTTGGGGGCAGAAGTCCTAATTCTCCAAGTAGAAATTGTACCTGCCACATAGAGGGTTCTCAGAAAAATTTGGTAATTCCTATTCTGTGTAAAAGAGTAAGAAGAGGCCACTGAATTCTCAGCAGAAGAGAAAAGTTTTAGGAGGAGGAAATTCATGATTTATCTCCCTGTTTTTAAACCTGTGGATTCTATAGGGAAAATACACACTTTTTGTCCAAAAAGTGAACAAAAGTCAGTAGCTCCTGCATAGAACATGGGAAACCATTTCTTACTGAAGTCTAGAGCATCCAAATGATGGAGTTTACGGTGTAGTTGAGAGTGGCCACTGGCTGAGGAAGAGACAACATAGAAAGTCTTGTTAATAGAGAACAGTGGTTCTCATCACACATGGGGAGAGCAGTGAGCCATCACCTCCACAGAAGATTCTCCTCACCTAGGATGGCTCTGGCAGCTACTTATTGGGGTGGTGGAACTTGATGTAAAAAAGTGCTTCTCAAAAAATGCTGGAGAATTCTCATAGTATTACATCACGAGACTTTAGATCTTTGCAAACTACCTGTCAGAAAACAAACGTTAGTATTTCATGTAATAATAATTGGCAAACTTCGGGGTCAGTGTGTACCAGTAGAGAGTATTTTTCAGTTTCTAAGCAGCCAAATCATCATCTAGTAATCCCTTACAGTAATAAGTCCTCTTTATATTATGGATATCTGATAATGATAATATTTAATATTTCTTGAGCACTTACTAAGTGCTCAGCAGAGTACTTAACACTTTGCTCTAAGCTTTAAAATAGCCCCATATGGTTGCTAGTGTTACAATTCCCGTTTTAAAGATGAGGAACTCAGGCTTAGAGAAATGTTAAGAAATTTGCCCCTTCTAACACTTTTAATAAGCTTGGATTCAAACCCAGATTTTGTTGATTCTAGAGCCCGCAAGCTTGATGACTCTATCACATTCACAGAAAGCCTAATACAATTAACTTGCGTGCTTTCTTCTTACATTGTTCTGTTATTCAGTCACTAACCCATATAGTTTAAACAAACGTAGTACAGCCATATGATAGGAAACTTGAATTAGGGTTTGCTGGCTTAGAACTAAGTTTTTCTTCATTTACTTCATTCAACAGGACTGTACTATGCCCTTCTTTTGCACTTAGCACTGGGTAGAGAATGCAAAGAAACACGAGACATAAACCCTACTTTCAGGGCTCTTATATTGTTGAGAATAACAGTCCATATACACATATGACAAATTGGATAATCACAAAATCTGTATGAAAAAGTTCCAAGTAAGTTGTATGGACAAGTGCCATAGGAGTTCAGAAGACAGAGGGCTGGGAAGTCTTGGGGAGGGGGAAGCTGAATGATTCCTTAGAGTGAGTAAATTTGCATAAGTACAGAAGTGGCAATAACCTGCTTTTACACTTGTTTCTTCCCCGACAGGACAGAGGGTGACCAAAGATTGCAAGGTAAAAATAATCATTGGTGTGTCTGTGGGGTAGTAATTAAACCAGTTTAGATAGAATGTATAGTTTGTATTGGGGAACAGGGAGAAAGTAAGTGAAAATTAGAAACATGTAAGGACGGCCTTGAAGGGCATTCCGAAGCTTCACCCTTGTGGGACAGGGGGAGAGACCTGGCACTTAGAAGGTTGTAGCAAGAAGGGTCAACTGGACCCAGAGAAGTAGAAGAGATCAAATGATAAAGCTCTGGATGGAGGGAAGAGTAGGTATTTGGGAGAGGGACAGGTGGCAGGTAAATTTATGGGCCAATAAGGGAGAGGATCTAGACTGAAATCCTGATGAGTCCGAACCTTTGAGAATGCCATCTGTAGAAAGCTGGTCATGTTGGTGGAGGTGGAGAGCCATTATGGAGAAGACCTAGCTCACTGGATTTGAAGAAAGCAAAGAATTTGAAATTAATTATATAAATGAGCTTTCAACAAAGAGTTGGAATTGTTAAGGATGGCACCCAGTTTTAAATACCAGGAGGAAAATATGAGCCCATTTCTGTAATTCTGAAAATAACAAGGGAGGGTCAGGGTCTATTGAGAGTGTGGAGGCAGAGAAAGAAAAGGAAATGCCAAAATGTTAAAAAGTGGTTTATCTGGATATTTTAAACATCAAAGGAAGGAAAATGGAATAATGGTGAGTTAAGTATCTGGAGACTCAAAAATCAATCAATTTCTCTTTTCCCTATTGAGTGATATGAGAAGGGAAAACAAAGGTGTAATCATCGCTCGCGGCTAAAAGCTGTGGTACTTTCTGAAGAAATTCGGTCTTGCTAAAGGAGAGTGGGAAATGAAGTAAGATAGGAAAATGATGACTCCACTTCTAACAGGTTTTGGTGGCAACTATAAATAAGGAACTGCAAAAAGGAGAGTTTAAATAAGCAAAATAGAAATTTATAAGACAGAAAGAATGAACTCTGTGGGAAATGGAAACCGAATCAAATTTGAAAGTCGGGAAGTTGTGGTGGGTGGGGGGGTTTGGACCTCAGACAGCTCTCGTAAATGACAGGAATTATGAGGAAGAAGTTGGTTAAGAAGTCTTTTAAGAGCAGCGGAAACATTTTCAGTCACCCGACATCAGACAAGGCAAGCATGTCCATGAATACGGTCACTCAAGGACCAGTTTTAATATCTCAAATAGAATGTTTTGTAGTGAATTAAGCAACCCCCCCCCCTTCACCCGCAGAACTGATCAGGTTTCAGTTTTGGAAACTCCGACCCTTGGAGAAGTGGAGAGAAGAAGGGGAAATTCTAAGTAAGATATAAGCCAAAACAACACTACCTTTCTCTCTCTGAAATGGAACGACTACCCGGGAGACTGGAATAACTGGCATTTCATCATTTCATCACTCCAGCAAATTGAATATAATGATGCCCTTAATGTATAAAGGATTTTGAAGTACCTCCTGAAGTCATCAAGAAAAGAATGTTGTGTATTCATTTTTCTGTTCTTTGGTGGTTTTGCCTCAAATGCCACCTCTCCCAAGAACACTTTTGTATGGGAAGGAGGCTGTGTATGGACCCATGGAACAGACTGTGATGAACATATTGGTTGCTCCCTAGTATTCTACCCTCATTGTCTAGAAACCACAGGTCCTGAGTGAAGTGGTTAGTTGATGCCAATTTGAGTGATACAGCCATGGGACCCCAATTAGCAGAGATTGGCTCATGGATGATAGGTCATGTCGGTCAAGGCTTTAGGCTGCTTCATCTATGGGATTCCCCTGTCAGAAAGATTGGCTGAGTGTGAGTAGAGGAATTCAGTGGTTCAGTTAAAAGGAAGTCCAAGACTTTAGTTGGTATTTGGGGTAAGAAAAATCGGTCAATCATTTTCTCACTTTCTTTTTCCCTTTCTCCCACTCACTTATTGTCATTGTTGGTATCCATTTTGTAACAGCTTAACTAGAATAAATTTGCTGCACTAGAAAAAAAACTGGAGTAATAAAACAGTCCCTTGGTGAATATCATAGCTGCTGGAGCAAGCCTTACCTGCAACTTCTGCTACTAGGGATATTTTGAGTTTGTAAGTCAATACATTACCTTAATTGTTAAGACGAGTTAAGTATCATAACTGAGACAACTTTCTGAATTACATTACTCACCAACTAAAATATTTTATTTTTCCCATTTATTAGAATCTTAGCACATGCTGACTTGCCCTGAATTTATTTGCCTACATTTCTTATCTTTTCACACAGATTTTTAGCTCCTTGAGGGCAAGGACTGAAATTTACATATTTCCATGTTTTTCCTAGCTTTCAGAATACTATTTGCATATAACAATTCTTAATAATTACTTGTAAAATGAATAAATCAAATTTATGAACTTGTACATTTAATCTCATTATCACCAAGCTGTAATAAACACATATTAATAATTCTAAAACTGTTGACTAAACTAAGTATGAAACCATCGTTTTGTCGTTTGATTTTTTTGTTTGCGTGTTTCTTTTCATGGTATTGGAAATGTTGTAACATTATTTTCTGTTTTTCATTTTCTTTCCCATAGAACACCAAAATTTTTTAAATGTCATGATAGTTCATATAAAGTTCTAAAGATTAGCAAAAAATGATCAGTGTTATCAGTCCTGTTGATGTAATTCCACTCAAAAGCTGAGTATCTTGAAATTTTACTTAGCTAATGGAGTCTTATCTTGGGTAAAGAAGAGATTTACATGAGGATTTGGATACATTGAGGATAGCTAAAAGACCAAAAGAATTCTGCCTTGCTTTTAATTTAAACCTTACCAGATATTTTGCTTTGGCAGACTTAATTTCTATTGGTCACTTTTCTCATCTATAACACGGAGATAATTATATTATCAATCTTACAAGATTGTTAAAGAAGCAAGCAAATTAATAAGGCAAAACACTTAGATTAGTGTCAGATGTAATAAATACTTCATAGGTGTTAACTGTTTTTCATCTTCTTCCTCTTTGGCTCCTCCTCCTCCTTTTTCTCATTGTTCTATAGTATTCTAAAATTATTGTTACTAAAATCCACGCTGGGAAGTAATTGCATGTTTTTTTCCATGTAAAAACAATTTATTCTACTTTCAGGTGTAAGAAAACATTTTATTTGCTGCTTCATGATAAAAAATAATTTTCCCATGGACTCTGCTATAAGATAAAACCTGGTTGGACTCTTTTTCAGTCACATGTCCTAGCAACAAATAAGTCTACCTCTGAGGAAATTCACAAACAGATGTGCCCTAGAAGAGAGTAACAAAGTTAAAAAAAAATGATAATCATAGAAATATAAGTTACTTTTTCAATAAAGCAAGCACAGTAATCTTATAAAGGAATTTAACACATGAAATTTTTTTAATTCATAAAAAGTAGGTTGTAAAAGTTCATCTGATTTTTATGTTACTTTATTGCTTAATAAAACTAATTTAAAATTAATTACCTTTTATTGAAATGTTCATTGAGATAATTATATACTAATGTGCACTTGTAAGCTATAATACAGAGAGATCCCCTATACACTTTGTTCATTTTCTCCCAGTGGGAACATTTTCCAAAAATGTAATCTGATATCACAAGCAGGACGTTGACAATTATACAACCCAGAAATCGTATTCAGATTCCCAGTTACTCACACTTATGTGTGACTATGTGGACGTGCAGACGCACATGTGAATCTTCTCATCTCTCTTCATTCCTGTATCCACCACAGTCAAGACACTGACAGTTGCAACACCACACCCATCTCTCTCCATTCCTTTCTGTATTTATTTTTGAAACTAAAACTGAGTTAGTAGGAAAAAAACCCCAAAGGAATCCTATGAATCAAGCACCCCAACACATGATAGTTCTACTACTATGTTATAAATTCATTCACAGAGAGTCATGTGTTTCTGATGTAAATTTCCCTGAGAAACACTCATTAATGGGCATCTCTGACTATGTGTTTCTGTGAATGTATGTACATTTCTCTAGCATCTCTATACATGTTTATTTCTCTCTCTAGAATAGAATTGAGAATATAAAGACTCATTCATTTAGTCCATACTCAGTTGTCATTATTTGAATTGTAGGGATCTATTTAATATTAACTTCAATCAAACCAGTGACTTCACTATCTGATTTAAACACTCCTAGCTCTTATTTCACCTTTTACGTACAGAATTTTACCCATGTTTATTAGATGTACATGACATTGATGCCCATTTATGGAAAATATTAAAATGTAAATGCATACTCTATTTTATTTTATTTTGAATAGATAATATATTACATGTGTTTTAAATACAAAATGTCAAAATACAAATTATACCTAGATTATAAAATCCTCTAACAGTAACATCAGGGGTGCCTGGGTGGCTCAGTCAGTTAAGCGGCTGACTTCGGCTCAGGTCATGATCTCACAATTCCTGGGTTCAAGTCCCACATTGAGCTCCGTGCTAACAGCTCAGAGCCTAGAGCCTGCTTCCAATTCTGTGACTTCCTCTCTCTCTGTTCCTCCCCCATTCACATTCTGTCTGTCGAAAGTGAATAAACATTAAAAAAATTTTTTAAAGTAAAATTGTGGTCCAATACCTATTAGTCAGTAAATGCATTTATCAGGGTATGAGAAATTATAGAAAACTTGCTATTTATGGCAGCAAAAGGGAAATATAGGAAGATGAAACCAGAAGGTATGCTGTGTACCCTTTAAATAATTTCAGTGCAAAGAAACTACTTTGGGGAGTTTGCCTAGCTGTGTTCCCTTCCCAGGCATGAGCTCTGTCAGCTGAGCTCTCTGGAGGTTTTCTCAACAGGAAATGGAAATAAGCCCATTTGGATGGAAATGGAATTCCATTTACAAATGGAAATATTTGTAAGAGATTAAATATTGATCACATTTTTATATTTATTTCATATTAAAATCTATATGTATAAGTGCTTCATTATTGAGTTTAGTTTCTGTAGGATTGTTCAGTTCAAAAAGCAACACAGTAGAATTTGTTTCTACTGTTATAAAAAATTAAAGCTTCTCATATAAAATGATGGAGATAACATGTGGCCGACAAGAGGAAATACGGTAGGCAGAATAACTGAAAAGAGCAAGCAGAACACTCCAACCCTCAAACAGCTTGTGCCTCAGTTTCTTCCTTTGTAAAATGGCAACATGATAAAATCTACTATATAGAGTCGTCATGCAAGCTAAGTTAGTTGGCATGTGTATATACTCAGGAATATAATAATCTCTCAATAAATGTGAGTTGTTGCTGAACAAGTCATATTTTTAAGATGTAATCTCAACTTTCATTCTTGTATCTTCATTATGTACAATTATACTGAAAAAATTGTATTAATAATTGTTAAAAAAGTAATGCCAGAAATCTTGCAATAATACTCTGAAACAATCATTGAAAATTAGCTGAGGGGCGCCTGGGTGGCTCAGTGGGTTAAGCATCCGATTTCAGCTCAGGCCATTATCTCAGGGTTTGGGAGTTTGAACCCTGTGTCAGGCTCTGTGCTGACAGCTCAGAGCCTGGAGCCTGCTTCAGATACTGTGTCTCCCTATCTCTCTGTTCCTCCCCTGCTCATGCTCTATCTCTCTGTCTCTCAAAAGCAAATAAACATTTAAGAAATTTAAGAAAAAAAAAAGAAAATTAGCTGATTTTGCTCTTAAAATTATTTATCATAAGATTTAACAATAAACGACGCAATTCACTATATAGAATAGAATTACAGTGAGACACAGATATAAGTTTGCCAACCAGCCCCCTCCTATATATGTTGATAAAGAGCAACTATCAGATATTTCAAAGTGTTTTAAAATCTTACAAATAAATGGTGAGTGTAGTGGGAAGATTGAGGTAGAATGGTTATGCAGGCTGTTAGCCTTGGTATGATATTTCATTCCCCTTTCTCTTATTTCCTCAGTCATCATTTCTCTACTCGACATTTCCCAGCACCTTGCTATCCGTTATTGCTTATTTATCATATACCATATTTAATACCAAGCATGACATTGTATTGATCAACCCATTATGTCTTTCCAGCTTGTCCATCTACTCTGTTCTGATGGTTTTACACATTAGCTTTTTGAATGATGGTGTAATTTGATTCACAGTCTCCTGGTGCATACGACTTCTTGAGAATATATTAGGCACCTCAGTCAACTGCTATAGTTCTTTCTGGGCAAACAACATTAGGTTTAATTTTTACCTACTGACTACTTCTTATCCTCTTTTGCAAGCTTTTCTTCCTCTGCCTGTTTCTTATATGTTTTTCCTCATGTTTTTATCCTAGATTCTCTTAAGATTAACTCTTAATCTTCATGGTTTGCTTGGATGATCTCTTTTGCAATAGCTCCAATTATAATATGCATAGTAAATGGCTTCAAAATCTAAACTCCTGGGCTAGACCTCTGTATTCCTGCCGTATGATAACTCCACGTGGATGTCCTACAGACATACACTCAGCAGGACCACTCTGAACTCATTGTCTCCCAAGCCAACGTGTTACAGAGAATGACACCCATAACCACATATATTACATTTAACTCCTCATTCTGCTTACTTCCCAGAGCCAATTGGTGATCAATCCCTGAAGAATCCACCTTAAAACAACTTTTTACTTGGTTCTTTTCACTCCCTTTCTATTGCCACAACTCTATTCCAGGCCACTGGCCTCTCTTGCAGATTATTGCAAATCTTTCTGAGCAGTTTCCCTCCATCTGAAATAATTTCAAAGATGCTGTCAAAGTAATTTTTCTTCTTTTTGTTTTCAAAGTAATCTTTCTTAAGTGTGAATCTAATCATGTCACTCTTCCATTTAAAACTCTTCAATAACTTCTTGCTCTCAGGATTGAATCAAAGCTCTTTGTTTTAACTCCTAAGGCCCTTCACAACCTGACACTGTGTATGAGTGAAGCTGTTTAATGGTGAAAGCATAAACTTTGAGATTACATGCCTGGATTTAGATTTTAACTTTTAATTCATCTATCTTTCCTTCCATCTGGCCATTGATTCATCGATTGACGGATTGATCCATCCATCCATTCACCCATTATTGAGCAATCACTCAGTGCCTGACACAGTTCTTGCCGCTGTGAAGAACACAAACAAAGCCTACCCTTCTGGAGCTTTCATGCTGGAAGCACAAGATGCAAAATTAACAAGAGAGCAAATATAATATGTCAGATCATGATAGACTACTCCGAAGCTGTGGCCGTGATGAGATTGATGTGCATACTTAGTGGCATTGAGAGAGATGGAAAAAAGAGGACAGAACTCTGAAGTAGAGGAGTACTGAATAGCCTTTTTTCCCCCCAGCTAAGATCATCCTGGGGTTAAGGTGTCTGGGGGCACTTTACATTTTATTTATTTTAGTGCCTAGAAGAATTTCTAGTTGCTGTGTGGAGAAGAGAGAAGAAACAATAACGGAAGCAGGGAGACAGTTAAGAAGCTATTTGCAATTGTTCAGGAACAGATAAAATACGAGTAGTAATGACGGACGTGGGGTGAAGTAGTCTGACTCCAAGCATATTTCAAAAGTAAAGCCCACAGGACTTGCTCATGGGTTAGATTTAAGGATAGGAAAAAAAAGAGAACTCTCAACGACTGCTTTAAGGTTTTGACCTGAGAAACTATACATGCTGGAGCCATTCGCCAAGACGGGAAAGAATGAGAGGAGATCATATTTGGATTTCAGAAGAGAGAATCAATGATCAGGAATTTGTTATGTTTGAAATGCCCTGTACATGCCCAAGTGGAGATATCACATAGGCAGCTGGATAGGACAATAAGGAGTTCAGATGAATAGTTTGGATTGGGATGTAACATCAGCTATTGTTCGAGATAGTGGTTAAAGTCATAGGACTGAATGAGGATATTGGGGAATGAGTGTTGATCAGAAGGAATGTGCTAATAAATGGTTAATGAATGGCTCAGTATAAAAAAAATGTGTGTGTGGTGTGTGTGTGTGTGTGTGTGTGTGTGTGTGTGTGTGTACACACCAGCACATTAGTGTACTCCTTTAGACAGAGCTTGTTTCCTTTAATTGGCCACAGTCTCCACTACCCACTTGACTATGCATATGTACACAGGTCCTCTTCACTCATCTATATTATCTGTCTGGCTATTTAGATATTGGAGTTTGTTAAACAGCAAGAGTCCTTCTTTGTGAGTCCTTTTCTTTTCTTTTCTTTTTTTTTTTTTAATATACTCTATCCAGACCAATGTCAGCTATGGCAGCAAAAAGACAAGTTAGAAATACTCCACTTTCTAAATATGTTTTCCAATGCGTGTAAGGATTATTTTTATTACTTTGAAATTCTTTAATTTCTTCTTGTTGAACCGAGAAGTTGGCACACTGAATATAGTTGCCGGGGTGTGGGTGGCTCAGGAGTTGTGTTTCTAAGAGAAATTACCAGGTTGCCTTGAATAATTACATACAAGCTTTGGGTACCTTCTTGGGGAGGACAATACTGGTATATAAGAAATATCAATATGTTAGTTTTGATCAGTCCTTAAAGTTGAGACTGACAGGTTAAAGGAGAGTTTTAAAAAGCCTTTTTAAAATACTGTAGAGACGACCCATTTTACCTTAATTTTTTAAAGTAAAGCAATAATTTTAGATGTAATAAAAAGAACTGCAAAAGTAATTTATTATGGAAATGATTCAGCATAGAAAAATTAAATTCTGAATAGTCATGAACGGGATTTGTCAGTAGATGAGTGTAAGGATCACAGGGTTACAAGTGGATGCAAACCACTGTCTGAATTAATTACCCTCTCACTGAGGGCGTAAGGTTATCTTGCCAGCCATATGCCATAATTTTTAAGGAATTTTTTTTCCTGGAAGATGTATGAAGTAAAACTAAATGGCAGTGAAAAACATTTCACATTAAAACCAGAACCATTACTTTATGGTGAAATAGAAGTCATAAGTTTCTCTCTTTTAAAATGTTTATTCCTAGTTCTGTTTTTTTTTTCTCTTTTTCTGCTTCACCTGCATTTCCTTTCACGAGTCTACTTGTCTTATGATATTTTTCTTTGCCCTGCAGAGCATAGATATAATTTCCTGTGTGGTACTCAATATCTCCAAGACCTAGGATGCTCCTTGAGAGGTATGGTATTATTTTGAGGTAAGTTATAGCATAAAACTGCATTAGCTACCTCATTTGTGAAAATTATACCAAATTCCCAGATATGTGGTAAGCAGTTGCTGGTCAAAACACAATCCTAATGGTTTTCATAATTGATGTTTTCAAAACCAGAAATAATTCTGACCATGTTGCATCCTCCTTTTGGGACTTTAGCGGTAAGAAAGGATTCCGTGTTTTGAGATTTAGTAGTATTATATTTAGACTTTTTTTGCTGCTATATTTCTGTAGCAAAAAGACTTAAGTTTTTTCTTACACTAGTTTGTGAAACACTAATGGAATATAGATGTATATATGTGAAAATACACACTAGTAGTAGTAGAGCTCCAAGAATGCATTTTATAGTGGACAATTCCACTGCTCTGGAGGATGAGCAATCTTCAGCCAGTGTGATACTTTTAAAAGAAGACATCATTATGTCATGCTGTTTACCTTTTTTCAATAAAATGCACAATTCAATGAAGGCTCTTCCAGTTAATTTTTAAATTATCGTGTCCTACTTTAGAATAGCTTTTGGAATTCAGCTTTCTGCAGTGCCTATTGGTCTACACATTAATTATAAACTGCTTGACCTTAATCAATTTCTCTTCTATCTATTAGTTCAAATTCATACTTAGTGTTTAAATAACTTAGGGAACATGATCTGACTCATGCAAAACTTCCATTGACTTTTACTGGAGTCGGTGAAATTTTGTCAGACATCCAGAGTCTAATTCGTTGCTACATCCCAGAATACAAACTACAAACGAGAAACTGGTGAACTTTGTGCCATATAGCAGGTTAATGTTCTTTTAATGTTTTTCCTGGTCTCAAAGGGATTTTTTGATAAATATGTAGGATTTGTAATGACATTTAAATTCCTGGTAGATAAGTATTAATTTATAATATGTAGACATACTTAATGGTTTTATTGTATAAAATATTAACATTACCATTTATTATTATCATTATTGTCATTTTTCTTTAACGTTAGTTTCTAGGCACTAGAATGGAGTCTGTGTATAGAAACAATAAGTTTTTGCTGATGGTTCAAATTTCTAAAATATTTAGGCATATTTTAATGGCATTAGGCAGCTGAAAAATATTCCTCATATAGTTATCAATGAATAAAGAGTACCTAGAATAGAATGAAACAAAAGGAAACTAGCAATTCCAAAATAATGGTGACATAAGGGCACACATTCTATCCCCAACCAAAAAAGAAAATAACTTTTGAGCAAAATGAAGGAAGCACAGTGGTAAGGTGGAGTGGGATAGGGGGAGGACACTTGCTCTGGAAATGATATCAAACACAGACCAGAGATGTCAAAGATTTTCTCCTAAATAGAGTGTAGAAGTAAATTAAAAGAAGATGCCAGGGCACCTGTGTGGCTCAGTCAGTTAAGCATCGACTTCAGCTCAGGTCATGACCTCGGGGTTTGCAAGTTCGAGCCCCACATCAGGCTTGCTGGTGTCAGTGCAGCAGGCTTTGAATCCTCTGTCCCCCTCTCTCTAACTCCTCCTCCACTTGTGTTTCTCTCTCTCTTGAAAATAGACATTTCAAAAACAAAAGTCAAGGGGCGCCTGGGTGACGCAGTTGATTGGGCATCCAACTTTGGTTTAGGTTCGGGAACTGGAGCCCTGCATCGGGCTCTGTGCTGAGAGCTCAGAGCCTGGAGCCTGCTTCAGATTCTGTCTCCCTTTCTCTCTGCCCCTACCCTGCTCATGCTCTGTCTTTCTTTGTCTCGAAAAGAAAATAAACAAGAAATAAAATTTAAAAAAAAAAAAAAGAAGATGCCATTTCTTCCCAGTCTTATGGGAAGTAGAGGAAATTCTGGCAAAGCCTTGCTAATATCAAAGATTGCTCTGGCTGCAGGCCAATTCTGAGGATGGGACCTTGGAGCTGCTTTACTACCATAGTTCAACAACATTCCAAGGCCCTGCTGGCATCCCTGGAATGTAAAGTGAGCACCCGGGCCCTCCTCACTTCTTCTCTGATCTGGCCTTTTGATAATTGCCTGCGTTCCTTCAGGGGAAGGAGGACATCCCTCTTATATAAAGGGGTAAGTTTGAAATAGCGACAGGAGGTGTCATATTAAGCAAAGCATTAAACATAGAGGAAACAGAGTATGGGAAACAAACTAAGGTGACTGAAAAAGTTTGCTCTGCATCAGTTACCCTGGGTTGCAATCCTGTTTCACTGACTGCTAGATGTGTCCTACCAAGTGTTCCAATCTATCCTCTGATAGATGAACACCCCACATGTGAGGACTGAATGATAATATATCACTCATATAAAAAGAGATTATGATAGCACCTAGCAGATAATAAGTGTCCCATAAATGCAGGTTGCTTTTATTAAGTTAAAATTTTTAATGTATTTTGTTTAAATTTTTAAAATAGATATTGCTATTATTAAATTTATTTATTAGATATTATTAAATCTCCATGAAAATGGGGTTAAACAACTCATTTGTTTAAAAGATGCACCCTCAATTTAGGTTGAAAACTGCCTCTATAGTGTATAAAAGAGAGAAGACTGAAACAAAGAAAACAATAGAAAAGTTAACTGCTGTTACTCAGTCACATTCACTCCATGCAATGCTATCCCAAACATGAGATAAAGGCCATACTCTTCATCCTTTGACTGGCTTGCCCTGGCTGCAGCAGCTTGGATCAGAGGTGGACACCTAACCAAGGACAACCAAACCACAGTCTGGCTAGTGGCTAGTGGCTAGTGGCCTGCACTGTGTCTTGACTGAAAAAGGTTTGGGAGAGGAGTAGATTCATTTCTTAAATTGGGGGGGGTTACATGAGCTGAGTCAAGGAGTTGGAGTTAACTGGTAACTCCTGGTAGCCTTAAATGAAGTAGAGCAAAAGAAGGGGTACATAGAAAGAAGCTTGCCCCGGGTTTGGGCTTCCGGTGGCTAACAGACAGGAAAATGCATGGATATAGTACATCTCTGTTGCAGGAAGTGGTTTCCACCCTTGCTTCCTGCTCTGAGACCACTATGTGACAGCATCAGAGTCCTCTGTTAAACTGTGTGTTTTTTTTTTTTTTTTGTTTTGTTTTGTTTTTCTGTTAAAATTGGGATCCTGACAGGGAATAATGTTATCCTGGAGAATGAGGAGAGCTGGGAATTCTTGGCACCCTCGCCTCTATGAGGTACTTTCCAGTGCAGGTCCTCTCCCACTTGTGATGAGACTTCCCTTTATAAATCCATCCTGTGACCAAAGCTTGGAATGCAGCAAGGGCTTTTGGAAGTAAGCAAAGGCAGATTAAGGAAGAAAGGCTCTTTACTACTGATGTTTCCCTTCAGGGCCCTGAGGCTTAAGCCTTTATTTCTAGAAGAATGGGGAAAGGAGGAGCTAGTCCCATTTGTTGCTAAGCAACCAATGCTTTGCAGGCCTGTTCTCAGGTCACGTTTGCAGCTACGGAGAATCAGCGACAAGGTGGCTGTAGCAATGCAGGGAGAAGTCGTTCATTTCAAAATTTCTGGTTCTGTATTTTAAACGATGGAGCTCTCAAGAACAAAATTGACCAGACCTATCAAAGTTCTTCGAGAACGATGTTTTTCAGAAATAAGCTAGACCTAAGAAAGAAGGGTAAATTTCAGACTCATACCAACCCAGCAGGACATCTCATCTTCCCATGCAAAATCCAGGCCCAATACAAAGGATGCCAAAAGTAAATATAGCAAGAAATATATACAACCTGTATGAAGGAAAAACAGAAACCAATCAACTAAATGAAGGACTTGTATTAGAATGAATAGAAAGACATTGCAGGTCCTTTTTGGAGGACAGATATTGCAAAGGTGTGAATTTTCTATGAATTCGTTTGTAAATATACCACAGAGATCTCTATTTTTTTGTTTTTGTTTTTTTTTTTTTGGTGTTGTTTTTCTTATATGACAATATAATCTGCATTTATTTGGAAAACTAAATATGTAGGATTATTTGGAAACAATCTGAGAAGGAAGAATAATGGTTAGGAATTTACCAAAGACATATTAAACCATATTGCTAAGGTGTGACAATTGAAACCATGTGATAACAGTGTGATAATTGATACTGTGTGATGACAGCATAAGAAGAAACAGGCATATCATGAGATTAAAGAGTCCAGAAGCGGACACAAGTGAGAATTTAACAAGTACTATAGGTGACATTTCAAATCGGTGCATTGAATGGATTCTCCAAAAAATATTTTGGAACAAATGGCTTAGCATTTGTAAAAATATAGAGTTGAAGCCCTACTCCCGTTTACACCAAAATGTATCCTAATTTTATTTGACATTTAATATTAAAGATTTAAATTGAAAAAATGAGATCATAAAGCACGAGAAGAAAATTTAGATTAAAAATGTTATAATCTTGAGGTGGGGAGATGTGTTAGTCAGCTCAGACAGCTCAGACTGCCGTAACAAAATACCACAAACTTGCTTACATCACAGATATTTGCTCCTCACAGTTCCGGAGTGGAAATACAAGATCCAGGTGCAGGAAAGATTGGTTTCTATTGTGGCTTCTCTCCTTGGCTTGCAGATGGCTACCTTTTCACTGTGTCCTCAAAATTTATATGTTGAAGCCTAACCCCCAATCTGTCCATATTTGGAAATAGGGCTTTTAAAGATTTATTTAAGATAATAAAGTCATAATCCAATACAATTCATGTCTTTATAAGAAGAGTAAGAGACACCAGGGATGCGTGTGCACAGAAAAGACTGTGAGCAAACAACAGGAAGTATTTTCTAAGTATTATCTGAAAGGCAGAAAACAGTCATTGATTTCACAAGAAATAAAAGAAATTAAAAGAAAAAAATAAAAGTTTAACTTTTCATTAATTTGATTTTTAAAAAAATTTCTAAGACCTGGCAATGGCAAGACTATGGAGATACAAATATATACAGTCACAGTGTTGGTGGGAGAGTAGGCTGATATAAATTCTGTGTTGGGTACTTTGACAATTTGTAACATATTAAAAGACCCTGTATGCCTTTCCCCTTCTTAGACTTCATCTTAAAGAAATAGTCTTATGGTGGGGTGGGGGTGGGCACAAATGAGTTTACAAGAAGGTAAGTTGTTTCAGGAAATGAAAATAGAAAACAAATTTGATGTTAAAAAATAGGGGACTGGATGGACCAATTAGGACACCAGTTACACAGTGGAATACTCTTCACTCATTAAGAAATAATCAGTTCTCTGGATTATAGACAAGAATCTCTAAGACATAATATATAGTGAAAAAAAAAAAGCAGATTAGAATATGTTCCGATTTTCATAAAAAATATAAATAGAAGTGTGTATGTTGAAAAATGATTATATATAGCCTGAACTGTTTACACTGATCATATGATATTTTGCTAATCAGAAAGGAAAGCTATTTTTATTTTTTAATTGACTATTGTAGAAATTAAAAGTATATTAAAATACATTTTTAAAAAAATATACAGAAAACATATTTTTTAAGTGACAGAAAAGAAAAGTAGATAAAAGACTTGCTTAAGGAGGCATAGCAAATAGAAAAAAGGCCTTTTAAAGACTATATAGGTTTAAACATTTGGGGAAAACAGACTCAAAGCTTTCCTGTGAAAGCTTTACTCTGTCTGTAGATGAAATGTGATAACAGAGAAGGGCCCCTTGACACTGATGAGAAAGATTTTGAGAAATACAGTTGGATGGTGGAGGTGAGGCACCTTGCAACCAAGAGTTTTCCCCACAAGAGTTTCTCTTTAAGTCGATGTCTATCCCTAGTGTGCAGAGCGTGCATCAGATTTTCAAAAGTGATAACACCAGCTATTAAGATTAAAGGAAGTTTTGAGTGATTTCTCTCTTTCCTAATACATGAAGTATTGCTTACTTGCTACATGAAGTATTGCCTATGAAACAAGCTTTTGAGTACCTTTTTTTAAGGGGAATATTTGGTTTTAAAAGTTCAAACATGTCCATATTATATTATATATGGTATAGGAAGTTCTTTGTTGGAAATTGTTATTATACTCTGTATTATGTGACTTTTGTCAAAATTTTTAAAATCTTTTTTTTTTTTTTGCTTCCTAACAAGTATATTTAAAAATATGCAAAGTTCACTTTTTACGGACTTAATACTCAGTCTGTTGTGTTGATCCCACACATACCCATGATGCTAAAAATTCCATGCTGGCATTTCAAATGGGAGTGAAACAGCATACTGAACTACTTTCAGCAAGCCTAGTGCCAAATAATGAAAAAAAATTTTTTTAATTTATCGGGAGTCCATTTAAATACTAACGTGTATGACTTTTGTATTTAGTAGGGAAGAGGAAATTGACGAGAATAAAATGATTATTAGGTTTTGATTACACACCACACTCCCCACCACACCACTGGTTTTGTTTTCCTGTAAAAGCGAGACGTGCAGATGTGCAGCCTGATCACGTTGTGCTTTCCTATCTGTTGGATGAAGTGTTTTGGCAGTAAGGACTCAGCAAGAAAGGCCAGGGAAATTTATAAGCTAGGGAATGAAGTTTATAAGGGGTTATAGACTCTGTGGAAGGTGAAATACACATCCTGGAAGCCAGAAAGAAAAATAAAAAGCAAAAAGTGTTGACATGAGAATTGATAAGAGCAAGGGAAGTTTAATATGGGGAAGCTTCCTGACTACGACGACTGCCTATTCTTTCCCCTAACACATATCCAACAGAAGCGATTTGCTTTTTCCTGAGGAACATATCATTTTAATTCATGACATTTTGAGTCAAGTAGTGTACTGAAAAGATCCATTATATATGTTTTACTTTTTAGAAGGATAAAAAATTGTTCCTTCAAATATATGATACATAGCTCTAGCATTAGCAAAGAGAGTCGAAAGAGAGATCAAAGAAACGTCGGTTGCTTAAGATACTAAGACATTTAAAAAGAAGCAAAACTATATGAGTAATTTAAGCATTCCCAAAATAAGACTCAACATGGGAAGTAGTATACATTTTTAGGAGATTGTAATTGAAGGAAATCAGAAGTGAGGTTTTATGAAAATTTTCTGAATATTTTTGATAGATATTTATTCCATAAATATGCATTAAGTGGTCACAGGATTCATATTACTCTCTGTTTCTTAAGTTATATATTAGTTCTTAAACAAATCTTGCCCCCCAATAAATTTATCAGAACCATGTTGCATTAAAATAACTGTTAAGAAATTACAAAATAAAATTTATATTAAGGCAAGCGTGTGTACATATATTACTAAAGAAAAATATTTAAAACCTTTAGCAAAATTAAACAGCTTCTATCAATCAGCTTTGTACATTTGCTAGTGTAAAAACTTATCTCTAATTTTTTAAAGGTTTAAGGAGATCATAGTTTCTAAATCCATGTATATACTTCTTTTTAATGGGTAGCTTAAAAAACTTTCCACTCCATACCCGTCTTTTTATGCGGTAAGAATGTTAGCAAGTGTGGACATTTATGATTAGGAGTTCCAACTTTTGCTATACTCATTTACTATATGTAACTTGTTATTCGGAATGCATACTTGCCCTTTAAAATCATTCCCAAACGAATATAAATACCTGCAGTTTTCAGATTGTAAAATATATATTTATATGATTTATTCTTTTGAGGTAATTGATAAAACTGATTTCCAAAAAAAAAAAATAAAAAGGTAAAATATAACCTTTTAACAAAGGAAAGTTTCTAAACTTGAGAATGTCAGAAAATATAAAGGTTAGATGGAAATAATGATGATTACGTATCTTAAGCACATTTTTAAGTAGTAATGGAAAAAGTCTAAAATGAAATATTTATAAACTCAAAATTATTCCTGAGAATCCATGTACTTTAATTTTTTTAAATATTTATCTATTTTTGAGAGACAGAGAAAGACAGAGCGCAAGCAGGGGAGGGGAGAGAGGGAAACACAGAATCTGAAGCAGGCTCCAGGCTCTGAGCTGTCAGCACACAGCCCAGCGTGGGGTTTGAATGCACAAAACATGAGATCATGACCTGAGCTGAAGTTGGAGGCTCAACCGACTGAGCCACCCAGGCACCCCGAGAATCAAAGAATTTTAAACAAAATATGTAAATGATTACATTATCTTCTTTATTCTAGGAAGTAACAACTCTCTTACCCTGATCATTTTGGTGTATAATTGTACGTCTTTGATTCTCATCTTGTGTTTCTATACCAATTAACAGTGTTCAAACTCCTCTCATGTGTTTATCTAATTTGACTATTATATTGTTTAGTTGAAATATCATCCTCATCTTTACGATATGAAAACTGAGAGTTATTCATTCTATCAACCATCATTTATTAACTGAGTTTTATATGCCAGACACTATACTAGACTCTGATCATCATGCTTGACTCCAAAGATGTAACAGCAATGACTATGGAGTGTAAACATTGTAAATCTAGCAGTACCTGGGATGCCTGGGTGGCTCAGTCAGTTAAGCCTCTGACTTTGTCTCAGGTCATGATCTCACGGCTCGTGAGTTTGAGCCCTGCATCAGGCTCTGTGCTGACAACTCAGAGTCTGGAACCTGCTTTAGATTCTGTGTCTCCCTCTCTCTCTGCCCTTCTCCTGCCCATGCTCTGACTCTCTCTCTCTCTCAAAAATAAATAAACATTAAAAAAAAAAGCTAGCAGTATGTATGAGATGTGCTGGGAATACATAGGAAAGAAAACAAATTCAAAATTGGATCAAGAAAGGCATCTTAGAGAAAATGAAAGCTGAACCAGGTATCATGAATAGACATTAGATGGGCAAATAACCAGTAGAAGGATGAGATCATTTTTGTGGACTGCAACCTGAGTAGCGGCACCAAGGACAGAGTGTATTGCCCATTCTGGGAACAACTAAAAAACTATAGAAGCACACTTTAGGTTGGGATGGGAGAGGGGAAAGAAAATGGTGAGGGATGGGATAGGAGACAAATCCAAAGGCTAGACTATGAAGAGTCTTACTTATTATGTCAAATGGAGTTCATACTGAAGGGTATGAACCAGGAAACTCATCAGATTTGATCTTTTGAAGAAAACCCCATGGCTTTGGAGAGGAGGCAAGATTGTAAGGTGTTGAGTCTTTTGGGGAGGCCATTGTAATAAAAGAGATACAAAAATGATAAGGGTCCAAACTAATGTAGCCGTATTGAGAATAGAAAGAGACCATGTCGGGGTGCCTGGGTGCCTCAGTTGGATAAGCGTCTGACTCTTGATTTCATCTCAGGTCATGATCCCAGGATCATCGGATTGAGCCTCACGTCAAACCCTGTGTTGAGCTCTGTGCTGAGTGTGGAGCCTGCTTAAGATTCTTTCTCTCTCTCTGCCCTTATCCCGCCGCTTATACTCTCTTTCTGTCAAAAAAGGAAAAAAAAGAAAAGGACCATGTAGAGCTTATTCAAGACATTAAATACTTGTTTAATTTGGAAATATACTTCACAGTGGAAATAAGGCAAAATGAAAGACACATGAACACCTCATTCTGATGTCTGGAATCGTTTGTTAAATTTAACATATAACTGGGATTTAAGAAAGAATTATTGTATAAGAATAGCCAAGAAAGTTTTAAAAAATGAATAAAGAAAATAGGAGTTTAGCATTATAAGATATTAAAACACTAAAAAACTATCATAATAAAACAAAATATTTTTGATATAAGGGGAACCAGAGCAATGGAACAGACCTCCAAAACAACAGCAGTGAACGTTTGTGGGTCCAAAAGCATCGTAAGGAAAACCAAAGAAAAACAATAAACTGGAAAAACACATTCACCAAATAAGAAAGATAATGGATTTATTCATAGCTTTAATTCATAGCTTTAATGAATAAAGATCTCTTGAAATTGCATTAAAGAATGATAAAACACTGTCAAAGTATATAAACTTTTCTAAATATAAACAAGTAAGCAATAATCATAAGTTTATTGAATAAAGTAGAAATTTATTCTTTTATAGAAAAATAAAAATTAAAACAAATGTATATAATTTTTACGTATTGAATAATAAAAAATGTCAATCATTAATGAGTACATGGGGAAACGTCCACTTTCATATATACCTCATGACAATGAGAATGCATGAAGTAAATTGTAAAATCTTTCTGAAGAGCAATTTTGGCAATATGCATTCAAGTCTTAAAAGTGTGCTTTGACTCAGCAATTCCAGATATAGGAATTTATCTTAAGGAAACATAAATATATGAAGAAATTTAGTGTCTTTGCCTGTGTCCTCCAAAAACAGACCCTGAAACAAAGTTGTATGGATGAGTCCTTTATTTCAGTGTTATCCCAGGGAGCAGGAGTGAAGGCAGAGGAGCAGGAGAAGGAAGGAAGGAAGGAAAACCGGCTTAAGAATGCAATACTGATTCAGTCACCATTATGGCAAGAGGTTGCTTGACATTGCAAGGATATCTGGGGAGCCATATAAAATGTATCTCAGGCTTTCCATCTGGGGGGAAAGAGGGCAGCATTTCCATACTTGCTCCCATCTCTCACTGGACTAAAGTCCACCCCGCAGGGAGTTAGCACCCCCACATTTCCAGGTTGCACATAAACAGCTACTGTTTGTCCATCCCCATCCCAGTGTCTCAAGTCCAGCTTGAGGATCACTCCACCAGTGCCCGAGGGGAGGTGCTATCAGGTTGCACTTATCTGAAGCTAATCAATGCCCTCGAATTGCCTAAACATGAGGCCGAAAGGATATGATGGGTGCACAGGAGAGATTCAACAAAACCCATTCCTTACAACATAGATCTGCTCATGTCCTCTATCACTTACATCTTCCCTACTATGACAGGGGTCTTCTTTTTTGTGTGAGAATAAGTTGTCTTCACTTCTTCTCTGAAAGACAAAATGTACAAATCAAATTTGTCACAACCTTTTTCAAGGTGACAACAGCCATGGTCTGTAGACAGACTTAATATAAGATGAGTGAAGAACAAGCAAGCAAATTAAATAAAACCGAAACAAAACACTTCACGGCCTCCACTAACGCTGCTAGTCCACAGATGTAATTGCTATTTATCATTTCCGTTCTTCAGCACCAGTTCAAGATTTCCCTCTCCCTCAGCCAGCTCTTGGCTTTCGGAGTGGAAATGGACCCAATGTAATCAACCCTCAATAAGCTGGCTGGCTTATCTCCTCGAGGAATGATGCTAGATCATGTGTTGATCTCTCCTGCCCACAGGTTGGTCATTCAGCAATACTGTATTGACAAGAAAGAGGCCATGTCTAGCTTCTAACCCTGCCACGATAGCCACTGCACTCCTAGCGCTAGAACAGTGAAGGAGAGAGTGAAGCTGACATCCACAGAGTATTCTTTGTGGTGGATGTGCTCTAGTGGGCACTGATGTCCAATACAAATCTTTATTCTTTGTGCCCAGTGCATATACTTTTTAACAGATTTATTTATCATTAATTTTCTTTTTTTTTAATGCTTATTTTTTCTGAGAGTGAGAGAGAGAGAGCACAAGCAGGGGAGTGGCAGAGAGAGGGAGATGCAGAATATGAAGCAGGCTCTAGGCTCTGAGCTGTCAGTACAGAGCCTGACGCGGGGCTCAAACTCATGAACTGTTAGATCATGACTGGGACTGAAGTCAGAAGCTGAACCAACTAAGCTACCCAGCCGCCCACTTCTCATGAATTTTCTGAACTTCTTTTTATATCACTGAAAAACCAACCTAGACATTTGCCACTGCCTGGGGCTCTCTCTATGTTTTTACTCTGGGTCACTGTTTTTTAATTTTTATTTTTATTTGAATTGAACAACTAAATATATTGCTCACCACTTTCCTTTTGGGAGAATTTCCCATCAATAGTGTCATCGAAGTCATCCTGAGTGGTGGTACAATGCAGCATCAGCACATTTTAAAAAATTATTTTAGAGAGAGAGAGAGAGAAAGAAAAATAACGTGTGCCAGGGAAGAGAGAGTCCCAAGCAAGATGTGGGGCTTGATCCCATGACCCTGGGATCATGACCTGAGCTGAAATCAACATTGACTCAGCTGACTGAGGCACCCAAGCACCTCCAGTGTCAGTCCATTTTAGTTATCATCACAGTACTGCGTTGACCCATTTGTGAACCAGGTCCAGTTACTTTCATTTTTGCGTCTGTTTGTCTGTAGAGAAGACCCTCTACCCTCTTGAAGTCACAGGTTTGAAATGATAAAAAGGTATTGGTAAAACCTAGTGGTTCACATAAGGTGTCTGGTTCACATGCTCATGTCTTTACTTAAAGAGGATACTGTAACGTGCTCCCACATCAATGGACCCCTACAAACTTTATAGATGTGACAGGCTCCTGAACTTTCGTGGATTATATTGTTCAACCTTTGACAGCCATGGGTCTTTCTAGGGAAACAGCTCCTCACCAGGTCCAATTAGTGAGATGTCATTTATAGTACAACAGCTAGGAACGTAATCTCAGAAACTTGTAAAGTCCTTTTACCACATTCTATTCACTGAAGCAGTCACAAAGCTGCCTAGATTCAAACTACCACCTCTTGATGGGAGAGTGGCAGGTACCTAGAATAAGACGTGGGACAGGTCATAATGACGTGGCATTTGGCAGAAAGGTGATCTAATCTATCACACGCATTCTCTGGATTCACTTAATAAATCTATTTTTGCCTTCCCATCTCCACAAACTTTTTAGCCACTTTCTTAATAGCATTCCAAGGAAATTCTAACATCTACCATCATCTCATTTGCTTCAGTGCAAGTTGGAAGAAAGCATCCCATGAGAGCATTAGAACCAGGTCCAGATGTTCCTGCTAAGACATTGAATCCTGAATTACAGGTATGGATACTACTCCTATGTCAAAAAATTTTCTGCAGTCTGTATTTTTATTCTAACACCTTCATCCTTCATGCTGAAGAGCCATTCCTTCATGTTCTCCTGAATCCTGCTAATGCATATTATGCAGCTCCTGCAGTTTCTCCTAAGAGCAGGAACTATACATGGTAGTCACTCCACAATTTGACCGTGGTTACTGACTTGGAGACAGTGAAGTGTTTCAGTGGCGGGACATGCACCTTCTTGCAAGGCAGCAGACTCGGATGAGGTCATTGCAGCTGCTCCACGCAGTGAAGAATCCTCTCTTCTGGCAAAGGTGCTGCCTCCGCAAAATATCAGGTTGAGAATGTGAGAGTGTGTGATTCTTATGCTCTTCCATCCAAATGTTCTCATTTCAGGTCTCGGCTCCAACACTTTCCCTATCAGGGCCCCAATTCTGATATAGGAGTTCGTCCAGATGCTGCTTCATAATCTCATTTAAACTTTGTTACCCTCACAATTATATCCTGAGCCTGACTTTCAGCTAAGTGGGCCTCACAGCTGGAGGAGATGGGATTCTCCTTCAGAACTGCCATAGCGGATCTCTGAGTTTCAGTTTGTTAGAGTTGACAATTGGCTATTTATGAGACTTAGTTTTCTTTTATTTTTTAAGATTTCTAATACATTGCACAGAAGATAGCCTATACCACAATCCTGGTAACTGCAGTTATAATTGCCTCCATACCATTCGGATGTCTCACCTTCTACCTACACCTCATCTCAATCTACCAAAGGAGAAAGCCTTAGTAATTGTGATGCCATCTGTGAGTGTGTGTGGCAGGGGAAGGGGAGATTCCTCATTAGTATCTGACTATTGAGAATCCAGCTCCAAAGTCTTATTGTGATGATCTGATTCTCAGTTGATTCTTAATATCATCTTTCTTGATTTGTTTTCGCCAGAGAGCATAACCTAAAACAAAGGCTTAGTATATATGCTTTATTAGTATACATGCACAAAGGAAGCAATGAAGAGAAAGATGAAAATTGTTATGGACAGTTGGTAGCCAAATTCTGTAGGACCAGTTGAGAAACCTTATAAAATTCTTATCAGGTCTGCCCATCCTGGGATAAAAATGTGATAAGCATACATCCACCAAGTTCACTCCTATCGATCAGAATTTCATCCATGAGGTATGGTACCAGGAAGTTTCTTGGAATCCCATCCCTTACAATCAACGGAAAATTCCTGGGATGAGAGATGAGAGGAAAGATGCTGTTTGCATCCATGTGAAGCTGGTCAGATCTTATACCGTATAGTTGTCACCAAAGTGTCTGCAATAAAACCAGGTAAGAATCAAAGAATCTGAAGAAGTGCTTAAGAGGTGTCCAATACTAGAGTCATAAGAATATTTATCATATCATTAAACAAAGGAAAGCAATTGATAAATTCCTATCAATTCAGGTTTTATTCAATAAACTGGGTGTGTTCATTCACCGAAACACCGTGGATCCCTAACAAAAATCACAATAATAAAAGGATATAAGAAGATATAAAAATATTCACAATAAATATGAAGTTGAAAAATCTGGTTATAACAGCAGTGTATGACCTGGTTTTATAAAATCAATTCTGTTTTGTCTAAATCAATAATTTTCTGATTCTTGGGAATGACTAATGTACTTCTTTATCATTTTTTTTTCCTATTTATCTTGCTATATCCACTTGGGCTTCTATACAGGCTACAGGAGACCTCAATTTCTCTCCAGAAATTATTTCTAACTTCATATTTAATAGAGAATTCCCACAACAACAATAATTATCCTCCTTCTCTATCTTCTGCTTCTTTTCACTCTTGTTCTTATTCTCCTTCGTAGCATCTTCTGCATCAGCAAGATAAAGAATGATAAATTAACGTTACTTCTGGATAAAATCCTCCTTTTCTGAAATTTCTTATCAGTTACCTTATCAGTTGTATTAGTCAGTTTAAACAGTAAGAATTTATTTCTCACAGGAGTCCAAGATCAAGGTGCCATTCAATTAGTCCCTTAGTGGGGACTCTCTTCCTGGCTTGCAGGTGGCTTCCTTCTTATTGTGCTCTCAAATGGTGAAGAGACAGAGAAAGCAAGCTCTCTGGTGTCTTCCATAACAGCAGTAATCTCCTCATGAGGACCCCATCCACATGACCTCATCTAAACCTAATTGCCTCTCAAAGGCTCATCTCAAACACTATCACATTGTGGGTTATAGCTTCAACATAAACATTTTGGTGGGGAACGGTTCAATCCATAGCACTTGATGTAATCGATATTACAGAATCATAGATTTTTAGGCCAGGGTGAAATTGAGAAAATCCAGTTCAACCTTTTACTCTAAAGCAGGGATCCTGGCTATAGGATTCCTGAGAAATGATGGTGCTACATTATATTTCACTTACGACTGTTTACACCTAGGAAGTTTACTAGCCAGAGGAATCTTTTCAAATGGTTTATTTCTCTCTTAGGATGAGAACAATCCTGAGGACAAAGCAATTTTAAAATCTTAATAATAACAATAACAGCAAGCACTTATATTGCTCTTACGACACTCCAGGAACAATTACAAGCACATTTCAAACATTATTACATTTCGTCCTTGCTCTACCCCTATAATGTAAGTGCTATGTAGTATCCTCATTTCACGGACAAATAAACTGAGGCACAAAAGACTTTAAATACTTTGCCCAAGGTCACATGCTTCGTAAGTGGTAGGACTGGAGTTCGAAATCTAGCCATCTGGTTCCAGAGTCTGTACTTTTAAACATGACATAAAGAAAATAATTCCCAGAGTTTCCACTTTTATTTCCTTCATTCTCGTTTGCCATTGCTCCCTTATTTTTCATAAGGTTTCTATGATCTCTAGGCCAAATGAGATTCCAAAAATAACAATTTTAATCTTCAAATCGAGGGCATGATTTCTAAATGGACCAAGTTATTTTTGTGAACCCTACATAAAATTCAGGAACAGAACTTTGGAAGGAACTTCCAGATGGCAGTAAATCTTCACAGTTCAGTAATTAAGCCTTTTGAGAATGTTACTCTGTTATGGAGCCACTGCCTGATTAACTGTACAATATCAATTATATCAAACGGCACTACTTTAATTCTGTCAAAATTTAGAGAAATCTGACATGCTGACACAAGACTCTGTGAAGTGTGATAATGAGCTGCCAAGTGTCATAAAGTGCCACGGGGGGGAAAACACCCTTGCTTTCAGAATAAAGTTTTCTTTTTCTTTATTCATATTAGGATATGCTTTATTAAACGCCATGAACACCCAGATTCTCACATTTCTCCTGTTTCAAATGAACAGTCTAATTTTTTAGTTTTTATGAATGAAGTTCAAGTGATAATGGACAAATTTATAGAAAAAAAAATAAATGTAGCATACAGTTTTGGTTGAGAAAGATTATATACCTAGGAAATCAGGCCCTGATACTTTTGCTCCCTCATTCCTGTGAAGTATGGTTCTCAGAAAGTTAACTGTAACTTTGCAAAAGTTAAAAGTTTGACTTGCCTAATTTTATAGTGACAGACACTTGTCTGGTCATTAAGGACAAATCCAGGCTGTTTAAATAGCAAAGCTGGAGTTATTAAGTGACAGGATCTTTCAACAAAGTTTGGCTTTCTTGAAAAGAAATGTCCTTTTCATAAAAAAAAAAAAATAGAAGGGATTTTATTATAAATATAACAGCTATCATCAAATGTGAGAGCTTAGGGTTTCATCAATAAAGTAATAAGAATAGTTAAAAGGCACAGGCCACTCTGCTTTGATTTTTCCATCATTACTTTATGCAATATTTAAATATTTACATTTTCTGTCTGTGACCCAAAGTAGACCAAAGAAACCCTGCATTATGATTTTGAGAGATGCATGCATGCCATTAATAAACACCTACTATGGAAAATGTATTCCTTTTTATATATTTGGTGATCACCCCTTTCTAAACCACTGCCATATCCATACTCCTTGACCTCCTTTTTACCTTCCTTCATGCACTTCCAGTTACCTCCTGGTTATTTCCATTTGGAAATCCCAGCACCCTGGAACTCGAATGTCCAACCCATCAGTTATTCCAGCCTCCCCCAACTTATCCTCTTTTTCCCTTTCCCTTGGTCGAGAAAATCATCATTTTCCAAGTTGCCCAAAGTTGAAACCTCAGAGTCTTTGTTATTTCTTCTTTGGCTCATCCTTTTTCAATGTTCTATGGATTTATCACCTATTTGATGAACCTTTTGAATGTGGTAGATCCAAACACAAAAAAAGGTTTTATTGTATTTTTTTAAATTACTGCTTTCTATCAATAGTCAAAATTTTGCTATTCTTAATGACATTTGGAGAAGATCCCATTTCCTGGAGCTCTCTGTACCAATATTGGTCAGATTTTCCTTTTCCAGAGCCCTTCGGCTCCTGTGATTATTGTCCATGGCTGCTCTATGCTGATCTTCCCCTTTCTTGGTAGGCTTTCTCTTCTTAGATATTAACAAGATGGGGCAAACCTTACATCTCTGTTTCTTGGATCCTAGGAAATTTAGGCAGCCTTGCAATGATAAATGATAGGATTGCTGGCTGTCACATTACCTTCTTGTCTCTGTCTAGTTGTCATTTTCCAATTATATTTTTCTTGGCTCTGGTAGGCTCAACAAAACAGCAAATGCATCAGCTGAACTGGCTGGGATGCCGCTCTCCAAATCTGGCAGGTACTTTCAATTGTTTATGAGTGATTTTCTTGGAGTTCCTCTCTTATTGGTCTTTGGGAAGGGAAGCACCCCTTCCATCACATTGTCTTCTTCCATCTATGGGGTAGAGGTGGGATCGGAAGGTAAATAAAAGCCATAGCACTCTCTCTTCACGTGTTTTTACATAGACAATAGGACAGATTGCAGCTGAGAGTATAGTAGGGGAGGGGGGATTGCTGAATCAGCTGCCTTTTATATCCAAAATGGGTATCTAGTTCTTACTATTTACTCAACTATTTGCTACTTTATTTAGAGTGAAGTTACTTGAGGCTTCTTTTTCTTGAACTTTGGGTCTTAGTAACCAGTTCTGAGAAAACATAAAGGGTTCTACTAAAGATCCTATTACAAGTCACCAAATTGTCCTGATATTTCTCTCAAAGTATTTTTCACATTGATAATAGTGGCAAGAATGTCATTTTAGAACTAGCATCAGATTTTTTGGTGCAAATCTATGCGTGTGTATGAATGTGTATGGGGGGGGCGTCATGGAGAACACTGTCTTGTTTAAGAAAACTCTCCAAATGGAATACACATTGTGAATAAGAGATATAGCTGATCTGTATGTCTGTTATCTACAACGTAATTGTACCTACTTAGCTTTGGCACTTCAAGATCCCATTATACTCTTTGAAATTAGAAAGTGCATTTCTCACTATCTTCCCTGGCCTACATAGGTCAGATTTTACAGTACTATTCAAAGATGTTAGTGGCCTCTTCTCATGCATTACTCAATGTTTTAAAAAAGAAAGTGCACTCTGGGCCCTTCTGGTGGACCCAATAGGAAGGTGGATATGCCAGATACATAAGGTGTATACATGCTGACATTCCCATGTTACTGGATTATTTTCTCTACGTTATGCAAGGGAAATTCTGGCATCTAACCCTTCGCCATAATCCATCACTGAGTCCAGGGATCATTTAAGCAAACAAGCTAACTTTTAGATTCAGCTATCAGAGTTTATACATTACTCGGAATTTCTGACAAGTACATCATGTTGATAACTTTGGTCTGAGCCAATGTTAGTCTATTTCACTTGACTAAACATTGTTAGAATTCATATTCCTCAGAAATTTGGCAATATAAATTAGCAAAATCTCACAGCTCACTAGGTGTGGTCAGACTATGTACTTTTCCCTGAGGCATGCTTGGATTTGATTGTAGTCATAAGTCTGGAAGTAATGAAGGCTATTGGAGGTGCTGAGAATAGACTGCTAATGAGATTTTGACAGGGTCCTCAAGCAAAGAAATGGTTGTCTTCACAAACAATAAAGACTACTTCTGCTGCTAAGGGAAGTTCAGGGAGAGATGACAGCATTAAGTCCTCATATTTTCCTGAGCACGCCTAGATGTATTCATTCTGTGTTTTAAGGTCCATTCATTTCCAATCAAATTCTAAGTTTCACACAAAATATTTGGCATGGCCATGAATCCAAGTAATATTTTAATGCTGTAAAATACTCAATACTTAATTGTTGAACCCAAGTTCCAGGCATTTCTGCTCTAGAGTTAGCTAAATTATCATTCAAAACACATTTCTAAACAGAGACAATGAAGGTGTACTATTCAAGAACATTTGCTGAAAGAACTATGGAATAAGAGAGAAATCGAACTAAGTAAAGAGGAATGAAATTCAAGTAGCCATTTGGGGCAAAGAAATAGTGGAAGATTTAAGCAAATCAAATTAAATAGTAATGTTATAAAAAGACTAATTTGGGGGACATCTCAAAGCAAAGAAGAGCTAAAATAATTGATGTGTTAGATTTGATTATTCAACAAATATTCCCTCACTCTACCCTTCATGTGCCTGGGAGGAATATATTTCTCCACCTCACTGATATTGGGCTTGGACTTATAACTTGCCTTGGTCAATGGAATGCTAACATATGTAATGCAAGAAAAGGTTTGAAATGTGCATCTTTGTTGTTCTTGCTCTTGCTTTCCTGCTTTTTGCAATGTGAAGAGCATGCTGCCGGGGGCACCTGGGTGGCTCAGTCAGTTTAGCATCCGACTTTGGATCAGGTCATGATCTCACAGTTCATGGGTTTGAGCCCTGTGTCGGGCTGTGTGCTGACAGGTCAGAGCCTGGAGCCTGCTTCGATTATGTGTCTCCCTCTCTCTGTCCCTCCCTTGCTCACACTCTGTCTCTCTCTCTCTTAAAAATAAATATTAAAAAAAACCCCCAACATTCTGAGTTTCTTGAATTGTTTGCAAGAAGAGTTACTGGTTAACATATTTTAAATCATTATTGCTTTTTTCGAAAATAACATATATATATATGTATATATAGAAAGAGAGTATAAAATTCAAAGGTACAAAGCTACTCAGTGAAAATTATTTTCCTTCCCTATTTACTCCACATGTGCCTATTTCCTACCCCCACCCTACCCCAAGGCAACCACTGTTACCAGTTTTTAGGAATACTCCCAGAGATATTTTGTACATTCATTCAGTTGTATATTTGTCTATGTATGTAAAAATAGTAACACATTACTATATAACAGTACCTTTCATTTTCTTATTACACTGCATAATTAGAGATTGTTCTGTATCAGTACATATTTGAATGCCTCTTTTTTAAAAAATTATTATAACCTATTGTTAGAAGTAAAACCAGTTATTTAATTGGTCCCTTCTGTATAATGATTGCCTTTACATTTCATTACTCAAGTAAATGTGTTATATAATAAGGATAATCATTAAACATTTCGAAATAGAATAAACTTCCAAAGCAGTTAAGGGAAAAAAGGGAGAAAGAAAAATCATTTGCTTATTAATGGAAAAAGGAAGAAAGTAAATGGATGATAAATGGAAATATAGTACATTCAGTAATATAATGTAGTATAATGATATAGTATAAACAAATTGAAATACATTGGATACAGTCATGATAATGTATACCAGTAAAACAAGCAAGTTAAAAAACAAAACTTCTGGGGTGCCTAGGTGGCTCAGTCGGTTAAGTGGCTGACTTCAGCTCATGTCACGATCTCATGGTCTGCGAGTTCGAGCCCCGCATCAGGCTCTGTGCTGACGGCTCAGAGCCTGGAGCCTGCTTCAGATTCTGTGTCTCCCTCTCCCTCTGCCCTTCCCTTGCTCATGCTCTGTCTCTATGTCTCTCAAAAAATAAATAAATAAAAACGTTAAAAAACAAAACTTCTAAAACTAGGTTATTTTGAAAGCTCAACTAAATGTTGTTTATAAGAGATTCACTTAAAATGTGAATGTACAGAACATTCACTTAAAACATGACTAATATATAGAGATAGAAGAAGAAATATCCCAAGATAATTACCAAAATAAATCTGGCATAGGTATATTAATACCAGAGAAAATAGATCTTAAGAAAAAATTAATAAGGTATATATTTCATTCTAAAGTTTCAGTTCACCAGAAAGACAAAACGTTTTCAAGTCTCTAGACATAGGCATATATAGTAGAACAATGTTACTTCAAATATATAAAACAAAAATGTATAGAATTATAGGAAGAAATTGGCAGATCTGCCACATAACTGGATAGTTTTAACACCTTGATTGAAAGTCAATAAATTCAAGCGAAGCAAAAATTGGTAATGATAAAGAAAAGGGGAATAACAAATTTAAAAACTTGAACTAATGGTCAATTATATACTCATGAAGCAAATAGAGAATACACATTCTTTTAAAAAATTTTTTTAATGTTTATTCATTTTTGAGAGACAGAGAGAGACAGAGCATGAGTGGGGGAGGAACAGAGAGAGAGAGAGAAAGAGACACAGAATCTGAAGCAGGCTCCAGGCTATGAGCTGTCAGCACAGAGCCCAACATAGGACTTGAACCCACGGACCGTGAGATCATGACCTGATCCAAAGTCAGATGCTTAACTGACTGAGCCACCCAGGCACCCCAAAGAATACACATTCTTTTCAGTCACACATTGATTACGAAAATAATCCACAATTCGGTTCAGAGAAAAATCTTTATAAATAACAATAAATTAAATCATGTAGATTGCATTTTCAGATCAAAATGCAATTAATTTGTAAAATAAATAATGAAAGAAAGCCCATAGTCCTATCTTGGCAGACTAAAAAACTAAAATTCTAATTGTGGATACAAAATAAATAATAATGTAAATTATGACATTTAGAATTAGATTTCAGTGAATGCATGATATCAGAAATTTGTTGGACCCAGATATAGAAGTTCTTAGAAGACCCTTTTACTTCTTTATATATACATACCTAAGGGAAAACATGAAAGACAAAAAAAAAAAAATGAGGCTATCATTGAACTTAGGAAGTTACAGTAAGAACAACAGAATAAAAGCAAGACAGTAGAGAATAATAAGCCAATGTATAGATTAACAAAATAAAATATAAACAATAAAGAATATTAATAATATAAAAACAAATTGAGAGTGGCAAAATTTACTGAGAACAAATAATCAGTATTAGGAATTAAAATGGGGGTGTGACCAGAATAAATTAATGATGTATACTTGTCATCTATATGACAAGATGAAAAATAATCCTATGTCTTATACTGGATTCTTTTATGCTGTTCATTTGATTTATGCTTGTTTGGAAGCTATGAAGAACTGTCAGATTCTCTTTATACGGCACTGCCTCAGTGCCCCTGACAGACTATCAGAGAGGCTTTTGGACACACACATTAGTGCTATTTTTTGCTGTATCTTCAAATACAACTTTAACATAGTGTAGTTGGGATTCTATATTGGCCTGGGGACAACTGTGAAGTGATTGAATTTTGTGAAATTCTACCTTTCTTTTTGGGGTCTGTATAATCTTTCCTGATGCCATATTTCTAGTGTTGAAAGCCCAGTCAATTGACAGCCATTCTCAGATAATTTATTTTGCTTTCACTCTTTTCCATTTACCAAAGACTTACCTCAAAGAATTGCACAGATGAAAATAAAACAGTAAGGTGGTTCATAACTCATCATAGGTTAATATAATAACTCCTCTAAGATTATTTGCGTGTCAATAAGAGCTAATGGTTTAAAATCAGAAAAGTGTTGTTTTACTGGAATTACAGGCATCAAACATAGTAAAATAGGCATAGTATTTTTCAATGCATGGAAGTTTTTTGTGCTCAGAAGCATTATAAGTGTTGTTTTAATTTGAGATTGACCTTGCTAAACTGATGTAACAAAGTTTTACTGCAGTGTTTTAACTTACCCCACTCCAGGTTTTATGACTTACAAATACATAGAATTTATTCTTGGAAAAAAAAAAAAGAATGTATTCTTGGAAGAAATTGTAGATGAATGAGTACAAACTCATCTACCTAACCAAAAAAGTAGCAGGAATAGTCCATATTAGAAATCAAGACCAGCTTACTTTAGGTAATCTCCTGGCTGGCTAATGCAGGGAAAGGAACAGCCAGAACCAGTTTGGGCAAGTCCAAGTGCTAAGTGAGTCACCAGCAGCTACAATGCTAATCTTTTTTTGAAATAACTGATTGTTTTCCATTCAGGTTTGTTCCAGGGTCAAGTAGAGTTTCAGCATTCCAAGAAGAGAGATGGAACTACCTCCTTGTTGTAGAACATTTTGTCTTCATGTCACAAATATCCTTGCATATATTCAACCAACTGCTATTTCCTGACAAGACTGTGTTTCAGGACTGTTTTTTCTATTTACATTTCCCATGAAGAAAAGAGTACTGTTCATTGAGATATGAACATAATCTAATTTCGTAAACTCTGAAAATAAAGAACAAGACTAAATAATGAAGGAAAATCTGTGCAGTAGAATAGACTATCAAAAATTTCAATAGGGGTCCATGAGGGAACTGAAATTAAAACTTGAGTATCTATACGTATGGAATGTTCCATAGCTTGAGAGAGTCATATCCCCTAATTTTTTTCTGCTCTATAATGCATTGCTGCTGCTACTTTGTATTAACTAAGGAAACTTATTAGTATAAAATCATTTAAAATGAGAGAATATAACTATATTTTTCTATTTATAGGTAATCTTAGTTTCAGTATTTAGTATCTCCCACTACTAAAAACACATCAATATATAATCGTCATACAACCATTATCATCATCTCCATGTTACAGATGGGGAGCACGAGGCTTAGAGAAGTTAGGGAGTAGGACTTCCAGAATAGAAACAAACCAACAAAGAAAACCTGGTGAATGTTATAAACAGCATTTACTTAAACATTTGGAAATTGTCCTAAGAGCAAGGGGTAAGGCAGGCCTTAAAGAGGAAGAGATCTCCAGTTTTACCTGAGGAGACAGTTCTTACTTGGAACAGAAAGAAGAGAACTTCATATCTAAGGGCGTTGTCATGCAGAATGGAGATCTTGGTGGCGAGCAATCACGGATACAAACAAAACTGGAGTAGTAGGAAACTCACTAGACAGAATCGGTGAAAGAGGCAGCCAAAACAGCCTTCCTGGTACCATACTCAATTCTGGGAGTCAGAAAGGTTGTGCACATAATGTAGGCTGCACATCATCATAAAAACTCAACCTCAGTTGTGTGGGACTGGTGACTCCTTTCTTTCTTCCATTTGATTTCTCCTTTCTTTCTTCAATTTTTGCCTTTTTTGAATGGAAAGGACAATAACTATTATCCTATGCTTGCCCCACCATTATATTTTGAAAGCAGACAACTTATTTTCTAGATTCATAGGTCCAGACATAGAGAAGAATTTTGCTCCAGAATGGATCATACTGAAAATATTAATCACAACTGATTTCAACAATTAGATTTGGGACTTTTGAGCTAGTAATATTTAGATGCCATTTTGGACTTTAAGTTGATGCTGTAATGGGTTGAGACTTTGGGAAATTTGGGAATGGGGTGAATATAATTTGCGTATGAAATATACTTTAATTGTTGGGGGCCAAATGGAGGATTATGGTAAGCTGAATGATCATTGGCACAAAGATGTCCATATCCTAATCCCTGGAACCTATTAATGTTATATGGCAAAAGGGCCTTGCAGGTGTAATTGAATTAAAGATCTTATGATGGACAATCCTAGATTGTCCAGATGGAACCTAATCACATGGGTCTTCATAGGAAGAATGCAAGAATATCAGACAGGGTGATAGGCAATGTGACGAATGACAGAAGTAGAGACTGGAGTGATGGACCCCGGCTCAAGGATCATGAGCAACCTCTAAAAGCTGGAAGAAACAAGGAACTGGAGCCTCCAGAAGTGATGAACCATGCTGTCATTTTTACTTTATTCCATTAAAACTGATTATGGACCTCTGACCTCCAAAAGGGTTAGAGAATAAATTTCCATCGTTTTTAGCCATGAAATTTGTGGCAATTTCTTATAGCATCCATAGGAATCTAATACAGTAAGCATGTAGGTAATTATGAAAGAGAATACGATTGCGTATTTCTTCTCCTTTTGCCTCTTACATGCTTTTAAAAGGAATTTCATAACATGACACAAATATAATTATAATTCGGGATCTATAATGTAGAAATGTAATGTATTTGATAATAATGGCATAAAGGAGAAGGGTGTGAACAAAGCTGTATCGGAGTTAGGAAATGAGGATAGATGATAATGTACCTCTGGTAGAAAAAAATGAAGAGAACTCCAAAAGATAAAAAGGAAAGTTAAAATTACAAACTCTGTAATTATATACTGGGTTTCTTTCTTCTCTTTTTATAAATATATAAGGTTATATAAAAGAATAATTACAACCATATATTGTTGGATTTATAACATGTATAGACTAAATATGCATAACGGTAATGGAACGAAAAAAAGTAGAGAGAGAACTAAGCTACATAGGAATAGAATTTCTAGATTTCATGAAAATTAAGTCAGTGTAAATCTGAGGTAGTCTCATAAGATACACTTTGCAAGTCCTGAAACAACTGATTAGAAAGTAACATACAAATATAATTAAACAAATCCTTAAAGAAATTAAAATGTTACAATGGAAAATACCCACTCACTATAAAATATAAATATAAAATAAGGTAATATATAAATATAAAATAAGTTAATAAAGGAGGAATATAGGCACAAAAGAAAATGAGGCACATATACAATAAAAAGCAAAATGACAGGTGTAAATCCAACCATATCAATAGTAACATTACATGTGATTGTATTAAACAATCCAATAAAAAAAGATAGTAAAATTATATTGAACAAAAAAACATAAACTCCTATATGCTGTCTATAGGAAATACTGTTTAAAGTTTTTTAATGCTTTTATTTATTTTTGAGAGGAGAGGCAGATTATGAGTGGGGGAGGGGCAGAGAGAGAGAGAGACACAAATTCTGAAGCAGGTTCCATGCTCTGAGTTGTCAGCACAGGACTTGAACCCACGAACTATGAGATCATGACCTGAAACAAAGTTGGGCACCTAACCTACTGAGACACTCAGGTGCCCCAAAAGATACTATTTAGATTTAAAAAAATAGGTTGAAGGTAAAAAAATGGAAAAGATCTATGCCATGCAAACAGCAACCGTATGAAAGATCTGGAATGGCTACAGTAATGTCAGACAAAATAGACTTTAAAACAAAATATATTGCTAGACATAAACAGAGGTCACTTAATACTGACAAAAATATCAATCTACTAAGAAGATATGATCATTGTAAACATATATGTACCCAACAGCAGAGCTCCAAAATATATGCAGCAAACACTGACAGAATTAAATGAAGAAACGGAAAATTCAACAATAGTTAAAAGCTATATTATTCTTCTTTCAATAATAGAACAACTAGACAGAAATGAACAAAGATAGAGAACAATTCAGTGGTAAAAATAAATGAGGTACTGATCATGTACTAATTGGATTGAAGATGAAAATGTTACAAGGTGAAAGAAGTCTGGCACAAAAGGTCACATTTTCTATGACTCCATGTATATAAAAGAACAGGCAAACTTACTGAGATAGAAAGTAGATTAGTTGTTGTTTAGGTCTACGAGGGTTGAGAGGGTTCAGGGGAGCAATGGAAGTGACTGCGACTGGATTTCTTCTGAGAGTGATGAAGATATCCTAAAATTAGATTACGCACCCTGCATGACTCTGTGAATATATTTAAAAACCTTGAATTACACACTTTAAATGGGTGAATTGTATAGTAGGTGATTTATATATCAATAATGCTGTAGTTTTAAAGAGGATTCAATTGCATTGGGGGTTGGCGAACTTCAGCCCACAGGCCAATTCTGTCCCTTTGCCTTTTTTTTTTTTTTGGTACAGAATGTCAAGAACATTTTAATTATTTTTAGTAGTTGACAAAAAGTCAAAAGAAGAATAGCATTTCATAACACATGTGCAAATCATGTGAAATTGAAATTTCAGTGTCTGTTACTAAAGTTTTATTAGAATAAATGCAAAAATAAAGATACCTAAGGTTATTTAAATAGTAAGTGGCAGAATTGATTTCAAACTCAGCGGGACTGAATTGAGAGCTTTGTAACATAACCACAACAGAAGTGTTAGGCACAGACTAGAAATGAGATTTGATTCAAATATATTCTGTGATTCAGAACCATCATCAACCACCATCACCCGTGATGTGTGTTGGGCAAAGGGACAACAAAATATACCAAGTGTTGACTAGCAGAAATTTTGTGTGAAAGAGGAGGCAGGATAGTTTTCATGACTTTATTTTATACAAGAAAATTCTTGAACTAAAGAGTGAGTTAGTAAGGATCTTTAACATACCGACCCCATAAGTACATGGAGAAGGAATACCCTTTACTATATAAGGTTGCTATGCAACTGTATCTAGTATTCCTTTTTAAGGTTGCTCTTTCATGTAAGGGATTTTTGCATATACATGAACAATTATGCACCAAATATCATGTTCTTTGTTCTACTTAACTGCGCATGTCTCTCCTCATTTCTGTTCAGTGCTGTCGAATTGGTGGCTTGAAATCAGTTATGGAAGGAGTATTTACACAATAAAAATTAGAGAGCTGTTTATTAAATGTTTACCAGCACAATATTGATTTAGGACAATTACCAGTCAAATGCAGTACTTGCCTTTAAAAATACCTTGCATAAGCTCCTCACATCGTTTTTGCTTTTTCCTCCATCTTGGAATGGGGATGTGGTGGTGCTACTAAAGCAGCCTCTTTTTGTTTATTATTATTGTTTTTTTAATCCCATGAAGATAGGAGGAGATTGGGTCCTTGGTGACTTCATGGAACCATATTACTTACTGGCTTTCAGGTGATGCTGATGCAGCTGGTCTGGAAACCAAACATTGAAACCCATTATTACTTCGGATTTTTTGTTACACGCAGCTGAATCAAATTGTAACTGATACTGTTAGGAAATTCTGGTGAGTTAGAGAAAGCATGCCTCCTCTAAAGGCATTCCTATCTAATGTTTTTTTTTTTTTCAGACTTTTTTTTTTAATGTTAATTTATTTTTGAGAGAAAGAGACATAGTGCGAGCAGCAAAGGATCAGAGAGGAGACATGAATTGGAAGCAGGCTTCAGGCTCTGTGAGCCATCAGCACAGAGCCAGATGCGGGCCCCGAACTCACGAGTGGTGAGATCATGACCTGAGCCGAAGTCAGACACCCAACTGACTGAGCCATCCAGGTGCCCTCCAATGTTTTAAAACAGTGAGCTGACCAATAATACGGATCAACTGGCCTCATTAAGCTGTGGAACAGAGGAGAGGAAACTTCAGTTTTGGCATCTCTGTAGCACTCTGCTGAGAAGAATTGATATTCCCTCAGAATGCACAAAGAAGACCATGCATGTGTAAATAACATTTAAAAAAGCATAAAGATAGGTATTAGGAAAATAAGTTTAGACAGTAACCAATATAGAGATGGGAACAGACCCAGGCAGTGCACCACCGAAGCTTACTTGGATCTGTTTTCATTCCAATGCACACTGGCTCCAGGTGCATTTTCACTCTGAAATTGCTAGTACTGTGTATCTTTGTTGGAGGTTTGGCTTCAGGCTGCTAGAACTCATTTTGCTTTACTTTGTTAGAAGTACTTGGGAGTTTATATCTCCCCAGGGGCAATTCTTAACCAATGATTGACAGGTGCAGGAGAATATGTATTCCACCTACTTTGGTTTGGTCAAGATAAATGTGAGGTGTGGCCTACACTGCCTTCAGACATCTTCTGTGGAACAAACTTACTCTTGGTGAGAATTTGTTGATAATACACCCCTTCTTAGTCACTTTGCTAGTCTCATTTCCCTACAACCCTAACAGTTTTTCTTGGGAAAGCTTCATATGTATCCTCATTTCAGAGTCTGTTTCTGGGGAACCTAACCTAAGACAGAGATAAGAATATGAATCTTCTAAGAAAGCAGTAGCAGAATAAAAGGAAGATCAGTCATCCTGTTCTATCTTCTTGAACTTGAACTTTCTCTACTGACAAGTCTCAAATATCCAGATGTGCTTGGGAAGAAAACCAACTCATTTTGGATATCCAGGTACATTTAGGAAGTGGGCAATATATGTCTCTTTTTTAGGACAGAGTTCAGATGCAGAGATATATTAAATTAAAACAAGTTGGGTTGTCAAATGATAATGTATGAGTTATGCTGATTTAGTTTTCTATGAACTACTTTGTCCATCCTCACCTAATTTTAAAATTCAGTACAGCTGTGAGTTTCATTAAATGTTTATGATCCTATTATAGGATATATTTTTAGCCTTAATAAAAGGAAGTTGATAAAGCTTCATTATCTGTCGTTTCAGAGGAAGAGTAAAAAATCTAACATCTACCAAGTGAGTCTATAACATGTCATCGTAAATTTTCTATTTCCCAACCCTTTGTCTCTCTTTGACATCAAAGATAAATGACTATTACTAGAATTAATATCTCTTAAATATATCATGGTTCTTCAACATTATTAGCCAAAAGGCTGTTATGAAAACTTCACTAAAATAGAATTTGATTTTCTTTGTATGAACTGTAAGGGTTACTGTGAATTTTTAGTATCTGTAGTGGAAACGTCTTCCATATTAACTCGGCAGGTTTTCTTAGAGGAAAAAAATCATTTTATATGTGAGAAAGGAAATTACAAAATATCGTGGCAAAATTCTTCTTCTTTTTTTTAAATCTTTTGAAAACCGTGATCATTTAAATCACTTAGCTAGAAGAGGTTAGTATTACTTCCAGGCTCTGAATCTTGCTTTAAAGTGGCACAAGCCTGGTAGCAAAATAATGTAACTTCATTGACCTAGGAAGAGCTCTTAAGAAATATCCCCGAGATGTTTGAACTACTCCTATTTCTCCTACCCGATGCAAAAGATAATTTTAGAGTAAGTTTCTTTGTACTATTGTGAGTTCCAAATGTAATTTCACTAGAAATGTGTGTCCATGTAAAAGCTCTTTAACAGTTGCTATGGAACTAGTTTCTGACACTTACATTATTAAGGCTCATTTTGGATTGGGAGGGAATGTATCTGTAAGACATTGAAAACTGCTTTCATAATTTGAGGCTGAGGAAGAAAAAAATTGGAGAGTGGCAAAAAAATGAAAGAATGCATTCGTAAGTATTAGTTACATGAAGATTCTATGTTTTAATGGCAGGAGTGTCAGAAAAGCAAGTATTATATAAGATTATTTTGTACATCAGCATCAATGGAAAGATATTTTAAATTCTGGAATTGGGAGATTTTTATTTTAAAAATTGTGTGATGATTTGGATACTTATTCAGAGACTAACAATACTAGCCTACATTAAAGTTTTAGAAATGTGCTTCTTTTTTTAAAGGTATACACCAGTGGAAGCAAACCTGGAAAATAATTAAACAAGGTTCACCTACCGTACGCCCGTTAGTTATTTAGGGATTTTTATGTTTTCTCTATCTTTCCTACTATGAAAAGCTTGTCTCTGACAGCAAAATGAATACATCAATTCACACTAAGATGAGAGTTATTGACTGTGAGTTTATGCCCAAATATAGCACCATGCACAGTGTCCACCAACTCTTCTCCTGACTTTTAGTTTTACTCTCCGTATTCTCCCTTTTCTTCTGACTTTCCTACTTATTTTTTCTATTTACTTTGGAAACTACCTCAAACTTATTTTAACATGAAATTGAGTTATGAATACATAACTAAAACTAAAACGAATGATAAATAAAGATTATACAACAGTTAGCATCGTCTTACTTTTAGAGATGAGAAAATTATTAGAACAAAGAGGTAAATGACTTGCCTGAATTTATTAGCAGTTTTCATAGCTGTAAGTTAGGGTCTAGAACTCAAGCACTTCTGATTTTGGACTCAATATTCTCTTCAGTGGTAACCCTGACTTTTCTGAGGATATCTGTGAAACCACTTTGGTTATAACCACTGTAATATTCAATGTCTTCATTTCTTATTTAAAAAAATAAACTATTCACTTTATGAAACATTCTTTTTCACGTTTGAAATCATCGGTCTTAAAAGTATGTATTTTTAGCGTTTTTATTTTATTTTTTTGAGAGACATAGAGACAGAGTGTGAGCAAGGGAAAGGCAGAGAGAAAGGGGGAAACAGAATCCGAAGCAGGCTCCAGGCTCTGAGCCATCAGCACAGAGCCCGACATGGGGCTCGAACTCACAGACGGTGAGATCATGACCTGAGCTGAAGTCGGCCACTCAACCCACTGAGCCACCCAGGCGCCCCAAAAGGTATGTATTTTTAGTTTGCTTTAGTGAGTATTTGTAGTCTGCTCTGAGGATAAGCTCCAGGTGTAATAGGAGAATACAGGTGAATCCCACCACATTAAGTGGCTGATGAGAAGGAGACACTTGTTAGAATGGTTGAGCACCATCAGAAAAAAAAACAAAAAACAAAAAACCCAGGGAAGAAACGCTGAAAAGAAATAGTTTTCTTTATGTTAAGATCATTAGTTTTCTATTTAATCATTGTCAAGTCATCCCACAAGTCCCTGTTTGCAAATTTTTATTCTCATAAATGATGTATATAAAAGGCAATAAGATTTAGTTTCCTTTGAGTTTATTTTCTACCTTCGAGGTTTTAATTAATTAATTTATTTAAATGTTTACTTATTTATTTTGAGAGAGAGAGCAGGGGAGGAAGAGTGAGAGGGAGACAGAGAATCCCAAGCAGGCTCCACGTACTGTCGGCACAGAGCTGATACAGGGCTCGACCCATGAAGTCAGACACTTAACCAACTGAGCCAGTCAGGCACCCCGAGTTTTATTTTTAATATGAACACCAGATGCATGGAAGGGTATGAGTTGGGTTACAATTAAAACTGTATCATGTGTAAAACTTCAGTTTTCTTCATAATTTTTAATTTTCTCAGACTTCCAGCTTGACCTACTTAGGCAGATTTTTATCATTAAATTAGAGACTTTGAAAATGTTTCTTCACAATGTTGTCTTTTAAAAAAGTCAATGCTTCCATTTAAAACCAAAATATTTTTCAAGAAGTATATTAGTAAATTATACTTATGGCAAAACACAGGCATATCTTGGAGATACTGTGGGTTCCGTTCCAGACCACTGCAGTAAAGTGAATATTGCCATAAAATGAGTTGAATGATTTTTTTTTCTTCCCCAGTATATTTAAAGTTTTGTTTATACCATATTGTAGTTTATTAAGTGTGCAATAGCATTATGTCTAAGAAAACAATGTACAGATCTTAATTAAAATATATTGCTGGGACACCTGGGCGGCTTAGTCAGTTAAGTGTTTGACTCTTGATTTCAGCCCCGTCATGGTCCCAGGGCAGGTCATGGTCCCAGGGCAGGTCATGGGATCAAGCCCCACATCAGGCTCCACATTAAGCACGGAGACTGCTTACAAATCTCTCCCTCTCCCGACACCCTGGCCCTTTCTCCCATGTGTGCTCTTGCTCTCTCTCTCTCTCTCTCAAAAAAAAAAAATTGCTAGAAAAAGGCTAACCATCATCTGAGCTTTCAGCAAGTCGTGATCACTGATCACAGATAACTAGAACAAATATAATAAAAATGAGGAAGTTTGAAATATTGCAAGAATTACTAAAATGTGACACAGAGACACAAAGTGAGCAAAAGCTGTTGGATAAATGGCACTGATAGATTTACTTGACCCAGGGTTGCCACCAACCTTCAATTTTGTTGTGTTGTTTTTTTGGTTGTTTGTTTTTATTTAAAGTTCATTCATTTGTTTTGAGAGAGACCAAGAGAGAGCACAAGTCAGGGAGAGGCAGAGAGGGGGACGGAGGATCTGAAGTGGGCTCTGTGCTGAGAGTAGAGACAGCCTGATGTGGGGCTTGACCTCCTGAACCATCAGATCATGACCTGAGCAGAGTTCAAATGCTTAACAGGCTGAGCCCCTCAGGTGCTCCACCAACTTTCAATTTGTGAACAAAACAAAACAAACCAAATACCAAAAAAAAACCCCACGATATCTGTGAAGCTTAATAAAATGAGGTGGGCCTGTAATGAATTAAACAAGGTAACTGTGTTACCTTATCAAATACTGTTTTACTAGAATGAGAGAAGCAATCTGTCCTATTTCCAATTCAGGAAAGAAAAACTCATAGAGAAAAAGGGCTGTATATTTTCCTTTCCCACTCAATACATATTTTTGTATTGTTGACATTGCTTTAAGAACCCGTTTTCTATTCTTATTAGTCTCCTTTGCCTATATTTGAAATTTTTAGAAAGTTTTCTTCAGCAGAAATGATATAGAATTTTTTATGTATACTTTTTTACATGAATTTTCCAGAATATGTGTTGTCTAATTAAAGCACAAGTTTTTATGTTGCAATATCTAGTCTTTCACCCATTCTGAATTTATCACTTCAGATATAACTGAAACAAAGCCTTAGAAACTCAAAATGCAGAATGTTAAAAGGGTATATTTTAAATTTACTACCTATTAAATTGGGGGAAAGGATGTTGGAGAATGACAGTTAATATAATTAAATTTAAAACTAAATATCATTTTAACTATTGATCAGTTGCTGAAAGCATTACTTTGGACAAAAAACAGTATGAGGAACAATATGCAGATCATGTAACATATGCAAGTGTCATCTCTTCAAAGGTAATAGAAGGTGTTAAATTAGGTGGATTACAAAATTTTTTCCAACTTTAACCTTAAAAATGCCCCTTTTTTCAGTTTTTTCACTTTAAGAATATCTAAGATAAGTGGTAAGAATATATGGGTACACTCCTCCCTATATTTATCAAAACCTACCATACTTTTGAGGGAGGTACATTAGATTGACTTGGTCAGGCCAACTTTTTTTTTTTTTTATCCATGCATTATCTGGGGGACAGAATAGTTGAAAACATGATTAATAAACAAAATGAAACTGAAATCATGACATGAAAGTACATATGATCTGAGAGGTGAGAAAGGAAGGAATTCACTACTGGAATACACCATGAACGTATAAGATCATTCTTGGTACAAAAGAAACAGGACTGTTATTCAAAGGACAGAGGGACGCCTGGGTGGCTCTGTCGGTTAAGCCTCTGACTCTTGATTTCAGCTTAGGTCATGATCTCATGGTTTGTGGGTTTGACCCTCACATCGAGTTCTGTGCTGACATTGTGGAGCTCCCCCCCTCTCTCTCTGCCCCTACCCCACTCATGCTCTCTCTCTCTCTCTCTCTCTCAAAATAAAAAAAATAAAAAAAACAAAACAAAACAGATATAGCTATGTGCCACAAAAATATATTCCTTCATGAAAATCTAGAGAATTGAGGGAAGTTTTTCTGTGAAGATAACAGAAGATTAGAAACAAAATGAGACCACGTCATATCATAGTGGTTACAAGGCTGAAATGGGAGTTGGATTGCTTGAGATCCTACCGTGAATATAGCATACAGTTGGGGACGCCAGACAATTTATTTAATCTCCCCGTGCTTCAAATTCCTTGCCTATACCATGTGGATTATGGTAATACCCACCTCGTAGGTTGCTGTGAGAATTACATGAGATTAAACATAAATGTCTTGGCATTAAGGAGGTACTCCATAAATATTAACTATTATTATCACTGTAGGAGGGTACTACAGAGGACCTGAATGTGAATAAATTAAATTCACCTGCTATATGAACGCCAAAGCTAGACTTCAAGTACACATTCAATTGAAAATCTCATTTCTCAAAAGCAGAACATTTGATAAATTCTTGTCTTATCTCACTGATCGTTTCATCCAGTCAAAGGTAAAGAAAGTTATTAGGGAAATTGGTGCTAGGGAACTATGTATTTGCATACTGGCTGCATGGGGGAAAAAAAAAAAGAAGAAGAAAGTGTTGAAAGAAACCAGTGTAGCTTCCCAGGAAATTACTGACAGGATCAAATTTTAAATTGGTGAAACACAAGAAGAAAGGCCACATACTTAAATATTACGATGATACTGCCTGTCAGGATAATGTCAGAGGTGCTAAAGTCTAAAGTGAACTGTGATATGTGAAAAATGTTAAGGTTAACAAAAATTTTAAATTATGTAACGGGATTTCCAGGGAAGCAGAATGAGGACATGTGATGTCTATCCTTTGGCAAAGACTACTAATGAGCAAAACTCGAAGCCTGCTGGTAAAGAAGATGATCAAGTCCAATTGCTATTTGGTAGAAAAAGGATGGAGACCCAAACCCCTTCCAGGTGAAATTCAAAGTTACTGAAATTTGTTAGGATGAGTTGAGGTAGTCTTGGCCTAGGGCTTAAAGCATATAAGGGCAATTTCTCCCTTGAATTAAGGCAACATAAGGATAGGGAGAAATGGGGCTGCTAGCCTGACCCATACACCAGGTCAGGTAAGTGAATTCAAATGAGGGTTCTGAATCCATGAGGCAAAGGATTCCATGAGGAATGGTGAACACAGGCTGTCCTTATTAATCTGGGAGTAGGCTATGTATGACAATCCAGTGAGCTTGAACACTGACAGCCCAGGCTGAGAGTAACAGTGGGAGAAGGGTGTTGAGAGTTAAGGTGTCAGAAAACTATAATGGGCAGAAATGGCACATTGATAGCCATGGTGAGGTTTTAGCAGGCAGGGAGAAGATGCTCTAGCATTAGCCATAGGAAAACAAATGGAAGTATGACTTCTGTTAACCATATTTCATGTAGAACACTAGGGCTTTGTGTTTGGTGCCCCTGCTAGTATCATGGTTTCATGTTCTGGTATAGTTGCCCATCAGGAAGTGGCCATGATTCCTCCAACCTCAAGGGGGTAGGCATGAGCAGGTATGTTTGAGTGCTAAGAGAATATAATCATGTCTGACCCTTTAAATATGAATAAACAAAGTGGGGCTTGGGTGGCTCAGTCACCCCTTTTTGTCTCAGGTCATGATCTCATGGTTTTGTGAGTTCGAGCCCCACATTGGGCTGTGTACTGACAGTGCAGAACCTGCTTGGGATTCTCTCTCTCCCTTTCTCTGCCCCTCCCCTACTTGCTCTATCTCTGTCTCTCTCAAAGTAAATAAATAAACTTAAAAATATTAAATATGAATAATCATGAGGAGGTTCCATCAGGGGAAGGAGAGGCTCAACTTCCTGTTTATCTAGGTATATGTAACCTGGAGCAGTGCTTCTTAAACTTCTCAAACAGAAACCTTTGTAAAATAATAAGAGTGAATTACTTGAAAAATGAAATTAAAAAAGATATATACTATAGAGCCCTATTTTTTGAATCAGAATTCAATAAATATAATCAGAACAAGTGTAAAAATAATTACAAATCATATAGGTTGCTCATCGGAAGTGTGTGTTCATGTGTAGAGAAGATTAATACACTGGAGCACCGAACAATGTCTTAGCCAGTACCTCTCACTCAGGACACATGGTGTGTGTTGAAAATGAGGAAACAGAGGAGACTACTTAGGCCCCCTTGGGTTCCTCCTGGCCATCCTTGAGCTGAGAAACACCTCTAAGTCTGGTGGGGAAAAGGAGACTAAGCTCATGCGGTCACATAAAAAATGTACTGAAAGAAAGCTTCTATCCATCTCTTTCTGTGTATGTGCATGAATGTTAAGAGAAAGAGCACTTAATTACAATCCTCACTCACAGTCTCCCTCTCTGTGATCAACTAATTGCAGATGACGCTGGAAGCCTTGAACAAATCCTGTTTTACATAATATAAGGGACTAGAAATTGATTAATTTGCAGATATGGAAAACTCTCTTAGGAAGAATCTGCGCTACAGTAAGAGTAGGATGCTGCCATTGTCACACAACCAGGAACCTGATTTTTAATGTTGAGATGCTTTCGTTGTATTAAAATACACTATTCTTAATATATTACCCTTTGTGTTAAAAAAAAAGTTAACACTAAATTTTATTTATGCAAGATTTTTATTTTACATGTAGTTTAATGAACAGTATCAAATTTTACAGTCTCTATTTTTCAAATTTTAAGACCCAAAGGACATTGGAAATGTGCTGACTTGACATAAGGTGCTCATAGCAGCAAATGGTGTGATCAGGTGTGGAACTCTGGAATGCTATTATCCCGAAGCAAAGGTCTTGTCAGGTAATAAGAAATCAAGATCTTCCTTTATCCTCTTCCATGACTCCGTCTAGATGATGCCTATCCATGTGACAAAAGAAGTCAAGGCTTTAAATGCTGGGAATGGAGATAATAAAGCAAGTTTATAGATGATGTCTGTGAAGCAGAGGGGAGGGAGTGAAATCATCAAGTACACAGCCGAGTGAGAAGCACCGGGGTAAAATGCTTCAGAGTGGGCGCTCTACGGCCAGAATATCTGGATCTGAGTCCTGGCTTTGTCTCTGATTATATGTTATTTATTAAATGGTGAAATTATAATGACAGCATTTTCCCTCATAGCATTATTCTGAGATTTAAATTAATACACTGAGAGCCTGGAGAACAGCAAGGTTCAAGAAGTGTTTGGTATTTTAACAACTCCAATCCAATGCAGGCCTAAATAAAACATACAGAATATATTTCTTATATCACGTTAAGTACTGATATACTATCTGAGGAAGGATGATGGGCCAGGAGGCTGTTCTGTGATTGGAAGCCTGCTGTTATTGATAAGAGAGAAGGTAAGCAGCCCCCATAGCGTGAGGTTCTCACCAAGATCTCAAACAATGCTAGCCTTTCTGAAAGCAGATATTTTTTGGGCACTGGCTATGTACCATGCAAGAACTAAACATTAATCTGCATTGTCGTCTCTTTTAATCCTCACAACAACTCTATGAGATAGGAATAGTTTCTTTTTAAAAGGAGAAAATGATAACCGTGATTTGAGTAATTTGCCCAAGATCAAAAGGTAAGAAATTGCAGAGCCGGTATTTAAACCTGGCTCTCTAATCCTGGACTTCCTACTTTTACACTACACAGTATTGCTTCGATGAGTCCCTTAATATTTTCTTCTCTAAGATATATAAGAAGTGAAACAATGAGCTACAGCTGGTGTCCATTGAGCTATGTTTCCCCTCTTTATCTGATCAGTCACCTGAAAGAATTCGAAGTCAATCCGTATTTAAACAGAAAAGGCTATAGTATTAACTTTTCATTACTTTCAGGGATGTGTTCAACAAACTCAAGTTTTCATTTGGTGAGTCAGGGAGCCTCGGGGTTTTGTTTTGTTTTGACCTATAAACTGAGGATAACAGCTTTCTTGTGGGGTCATTGTGACTGTTTAATAAAATAATTCCTGTTAAGTGCCTAATAGTGTGCTTGGAATATAATGGGTGGCTGTGATTATTGTTGTCCTTGAGAGTTATGTGTTCCCTTAGAGCAAACGCAGCCTGGGGAGGGATAAGGAGGATGTGAGGGGATGCACGGTGGTTTAAAGAGAGTATTTAGAATATACACATGCCTATGCCATAAAGATTTCTACTCAGTTCTAGGGTTACACAAAGTCTCTCTTTACTGCTACTCTCCTTGCTGAAAGCTGTGTCCTTTTAAAGCATATGGGTAAGTATCATATTGTGTGTGAAAATCAAAGAGGCACTAGTCTAAAAATATGTAACCTGGATTCTATTCCTGGCCTAGCTGCAGACTCCTGTTAACTTATTAATATGTGTATGCCTCAATTTCTTAAACATATATATAGAATTAACTCTTTCTGTCCCACTCAACGGGAATTCTGGAGTGATGACTGGGCATCCTGAAACTCCTGAGTTCTCTTGAAGGAAGCAATATGTATAGACAAGGTTTATACTATTAGGTCATGTATGCTTCAGTTTAAAAAATGCTTTGGTGACAGAAAAGGGATTCTAACTATATGTTTACAAATAGGAAACTGTGTTCATTTAATAGGAATTTACTTTTCTGATAAATTTTTAAATTCTCATATGAAAAACTTCTTATATCTAACTTTACAAAGTTAAAAAAGGGTGCACGCTGACAAAAGAAACTTAGCAAGTACTCACTTTACCATGGTGACCTTATGCTAGCTACAAGAAGATTTGGATTAACACTATCTATGGGCACAATTCAGCATACTATGACATTCAGTTTGTTAATTTCAGGTAAATAATCTTAATTCTCAATTTTGGAGTTGGGAAAAATGGAGTATACATTTTTAAAATTATTTTTCCACCAGATACTTTGCTTCCTTTTTATTATCCTAGATTTCTCTACAAATACTTTATAATCAGGACATGGTAATCCTCTATGGAGATTTATATATGAATGTGTATTTAGTATGTCTAGGACTTCACCCCCAGAAATTGTGATTCAGTTTGGCCTGCCTTGGAATCTACAAACTCAAAAGGATCCACAGGTGATTCTGAAGCATGTCCTTAATAAGCTGCATGGTGGCTTTCAGAGACCTTTTTAATAGGAGAGTAAGGTTACCTTTTCCTGAGCACTGGCAGCCACATCTGTAGAGAGAACATATTACTGATTTCCCAGAAATTTTATTTTCCAATCTTACATGTGTTTGGATAGAGTGAAAAATAAGGACGCATGAGAGAAAGAATGGGACATCTCGATTTATGCGGGCCCGCCACCAAGTTCACTTGTGTGAAACTAGAACTTCTTTCGTGTTCTTTTGTTTTACATTTATTCTTCATGTTTCTTTCTTTCCTCCCTTCCTTCCTTCCTTCCTTCCTTCCTTCCTTCCTTCCTTCCTTCCTTCCTTCCTTCCTTCCTTCCTTCTTTCTTTCTTTCTTTCTTTTTTTCTTTCTTTCTTTCTTTCAAGGAAAGAAGGGAAATAACGCAAGGAAAAGAGAAGCTGAGAATATAGCTGAAATTAAAACTTCAATTTCCTTCTTAAAATAGTCTGTTTCCATTCAAATGCAAACATAGTCACAAAGGGACATGTTAAGTTTCCTGTGTCAGACCTAACAAATTCCCCAGTTATTAGGAATTTGACCAGAGCTCTCTCTTTTTTTTTTTTTTTTAATTCAAGTTAGTTAACATACCCTGCAGTCTTGGCTTCAGGAATAGAACCCAGTGAGTCATCTCTTACATATGACATCCAGTACTCATCCCAACTGCCCTCCTTAATGCCCCAAGTTTCCAAAAGGGGTGAATCATTGGTCCCTTTGAATCAGTAGCATTTAGGAATCTCTATGTTAGAGTTTGACAGCATTCAGTGGTAGTTCAGTGTAATGTAGCAGACGTATATTTGTCGTATGTAGTGTTTTCTTGGACTTTGACATTTTCCAATTTTCTTTGATTATACTACTCCTTAAAATTAGTTTAACATCCAATTCAGAGGGCTGTTGTTGAATAAAATGTGGTCTTGAAAGAGCAAAGCATTTTGTAATCTGGAAAGTGACATAGAAAAGTTGAATCTAATTAGAAATCACCATCATGAATTTAATAGTTCATCGGATGCTTATCCTGGAAGCACATTTTATTATGTTACTTGCACACAACCTTTTGTAGAAAGTTAAGGCACTCTTTTTTTAGAACTTACAAATATTTTTATTCACAGATCGAGATATCATATGAAACTTTGCTTTTGTTTCTGACAATGATGAATTGTGTTGAAGAACATTAATTGAACTTTGAAATTTTCGAAATGCCTTTAGAGCGAATGTAAATAAAATTGTTTCCAAATGCAAATTGTTTTCCATAAAATCTAGGGCAGTTTTCTTAGAGAACATAGTTTACCTTTATTAGAGGAAATTGTTCAAAGTAACTGTGAAAAAGCTTTAAAAATAATTACCATGCTATCATATGGTGATGGTAACAAATGCAAGCAATGAAGAAATTGAAAAAGTGAAAGGAAAGGTTTCAACTCTACCCTGCATGCCATGTTCCAGAAACAGGAACTATTAATCTATTGGTGTGTATTATTCCAGTATTTTATTTACACATATATATGCTATAGATGCATGTACACACACACACACACACACACACACACACAGACTCAGCCTCTATCTCTACCCGGAGTTTATTTTTCTTTTAACAAAGATTATCCCTTTTTACATATTAAAGATGTTCTCAACAAATATTTTAAGGCACTTCTAAGTTAGATGCCTAAAGTCAGGTAATGCTGTGCTTGTGCTAATTTTTTGACTCAGAGGATATCAAGAGTGAAAAGCTGTTCATACCCAATTTTTCTAAGTGTCAGGGAAATGTACACCTGTTTTTATGTCTTTGCCTCTCTGTGTCTCCCCAGGGGATAAAGCTTTTACTCAGGGGATTTCTGGTTGGGGGAAAAGGGTCTGCACCACAGTCTCACTCTAAGTGATTATTATCACACCGGTAAGTTTCCACTGTGGCTGCTGGGTGCAGGCTGTGAACACATTTGAAGTCAGCAGGGGACCGTTAGAAACCTCCCCTTTGCTGAGAGGAGCTGTAGAAACCTCGGCTTCACTGAAACATACTTGCAACCTGCGGTCAGTTGCTTCTTTTTTCATGCAGTGCTGTTTTAAACTGTCTTCTATCCCACAGAGCAAAAACACACTCGACAAAAAAAAAAAGTACAAACAATCCCCATGAGTGTTTTTGAATTTTCCTCTGCTAATCTCATTGTTAATGGTATGAGGGCTTGCCAGGAGCCATTTGTGGTTTAGGCACACTAAATAACATAACATTCACACACTTAAAAACAATTAATATCAAGCATCAAATCAAATGCCATTTGATACAAAACCTAGCCTAATTGGCTTTTCTACCTGTCTTATGAAAAAATCTTGAGATTGCTGACTTCTCTCTGAGGAGGCATATTTAGTAAACTGTAGAAGATACAGGACGCGCTACTTAATAAAGACATAATTGTATAAGTTGCATACTGTGAAGTTTGCATATTAGATGATCAGCAAACGATTACCCCGTTTAAAACAAAAGCGCTCTCCAGTAGTTAGTGGAAAGTGATTCAAATCTGCATTCCCTTATCTTTGCCTGTCCTTAGCTGGCAGTGAATTTAGCAGCAATAAAATTCCTATTCAGTACGAATTGAAATGATGTTGTCCTTGGTTGAGAGCATTGATTTTTCTGCCAAATGGAGTTTAGATAGAATTACCATTTACAGTAGGAATTTCAAGAGGAATTCAAAAGTCATATTAATTAAAAAGGAGCCCACAACTATTACCCCTAAACCACCCAGGATGAATTAATCTCCTATTAAAAATATTTTAAAGTTTGAATTGTATGTAAAAACATGTGTAATTACAGTTATCGTTCCTCTTCTCAAGTAGTTCAAAACTAATTATAGAGACAAATTAAATCCCACCAGCAAATGATAGGTCATAGTAAGGAGGAACTTCCAACAGACTATTGGCTTTATTTATTTGTTTATATAGTTCTTGTCCTATTACTAAATCATAATAATGAATCATAAGCCTTAAAAAACTATTGAGATTAGAAAAAAGTTATAGTGCAATAATTTTTTCACTTTCACTGGCTCAAGGGAATCACTAGTTAAATAACCATTAGTTTGAAAACAAAACTATAAAAAAACATATTTTTTCAGTGTATTGATTATTGATGCTGACATTTGATTAATTTTATCTTTGGCATTTCTAATTAAAAGCACTAACTCCGGAGCGCCTGGGTGGCTCAGTCGGTTAGGCGTCTGACTTCGGCCCAGGTTGTGATTTCACAGCTGGTGAGTTCCAGCCCTGCATGGGGCTCTGTGCTGACAGTTCAGAGCCTGGAGCCTGCTTCAGATTCTGTCTCTGTCTTTCTCTGTCCCTCCCCCGCTCACACACACACACACACACACACACACACACTCTCTCTCTCTCTCTCTCTCTCTCTCTCTCTCTCTCTAATACAAATAAACCATAAACATTAAAAAAATTTAAAAGCACTAACTTCATTTGGAGCACTAATGCTGATCATGAGCATTTAGAATTTCATTATCATTTTATGTGATTTTAGGCCAAGTATTTCTGAGCTTTCTTGGTCTTCCCTGAAACAAATACAATTATTTCTATCTCATGGCTTAGCTTTAAGAATAAGGATGGCTTCTGAGCAAGAAAGGAAACCTCTGATCTCCTTCCCCTTCCCTTCCCTTCCCTTCAAGACAGCTTCTGTCTCCCCTTTTGCCTCTATCACCAAGGACAATGGACAGTGTGCTCTGTTTGTCTGGATTTCTTTCAATAACAGTTTTTAAAAAAATGTCTATTTTTGAAAGAGAACGAATGCAAGTGGGGGAGGGGCAGATAGAAAGGGAGACAGAAGATCCAAAATGGGCTCTGTGCTTGCAGCAGACTGCCTGATGCAGGGCTTGAACTCACAAACCGTGAGATCATGACTCGAGCTGAAGTCAGATGCTTAGCTGACTGAGCCACCCAGGTATCCTTCTTTCAATAATCCTCGATGTACCTGTTTCTTACATTCCAAGTACTCTTTCTGTTTCTTCGCCTTTTACCACTGCCGTTCCTCTTGTGTCTCTGGCCCTGTGGGATTCCTGGAAGCTCGGCCTTCCACAGAATTGTAAAAAGATACAAGATCTGATGTAAGAATAGAAGACAACTTGGATGATCTTAGCAGGCAGTTTATGAATTCTATAGCATTTAGGTTTTCCTGGCCTGAGACCCTGCATCTCTGTTGTAGGGGGTCCTTGGAGGCAGGGAGTATTCTGAGAAAGGTCTCAGAATGAGCTGGCTATTCCTCATCATTTCTCAATTTATTTAATTCACCCTGTACTAGGAGGAATTCCTTCAAGAAGCGTTCAGTTAGCCGATAAAACTTCTTAATATTCTGTGCTGTTGAGAAACTATATTGTTTGTTGTGTTTCCATGGCTATTTCATTGGGAAATATTTCATTGGAAAGGCGGGGGACACTGAATCACATATCATTAACTGGCTGCCAGAATGAACACAAAGTATTTTGGATTGAATTAAAAATATTCTTAAAAAGATTTATTTTATTTGTAAATAATTTCTACACCCAATGTGGGGCCCAGAGTTACAGTCCTGAGGTCAAGAATCACATGCTATACCTACTGAGCCAGCCAGGTGCCCTGGATTAAAAGTGTTTTTTTGACACAGGTAATACATATTTACTGTAGAAAAATTAGAAGACGGGGAGAGATGATTAAAAATCAAAAACATATTTTCATCATTTTATACCACTATTGTTAAAATTTTACACCTCCAGAATATGTGGCTTATAGGTCCAAAGATCAACAATTAATTTATATTATCAATTATTACATATAATCTTACTTATTCCATATTATATGACATAATATAGAATAAGAAACTTTTATAACTTTTAAAAAATTTAGCATAATATATAGCTCTTTTTGTCAATAAATGCATTTTTATAGCAATATTTTTGTTAATTGTTTTTTCCTATTGTATTTTGTTTCCTATTGTTTTTGTTTTTCACAACCCTAACATGTATTTTTCAATTTATTGTTGATGTTGCTATTTGATTTGGCAAGTATAATTACAGTTTTATTTTTTATTTTTAAATTTTTTTACAAATTAAAAAATTATAATGTATTAAAAAATTTTTTTAGGGAGAGAGAGAGAGAGAGAGAGAGAGAACATGATCTGGGGAGAGGGTAAGAGGGAGAGAGAGAATCTTAAGCAGACTCCATACTCAGTGTGGAGCCTGATGTGAGGCTCCATCCCACAACCCTGGGATCATAAACTGAGCTGAAATCAAGAGTCAGATGCTCAATCTACCGAGCCACCTAGCACCCCCATAAAGTTTAAAAGCATAGAGCTTCTTTTAATATTTGGATTCTGTGCAATAAATGCATGTCATTTTCAGTATCACTATTTAATACTTTATTCAATTTCTTTTTTTTTTTTTAGTGGTATAAATATTTGCTTGTTCAGTTTAAGTAAAGCACAGGGTTTAGCTGTTTTGTTAGCACGAATCTGCACGTGTCTATCTTTTTGCATTTGCCGTTGAACTACTTTGATCCACAGATTCCTGAAGTCTGAGTCTAAAGTCATGTTTGTCTTGTGTTTAACTTAAAGACCAATCAAAAAGGATAGAAATCATATAAATCCTTAAATATAAACAGAATTAGGAAACAGAATTAGGAAAAACCATACATGTTTGTTAAAATCGAATTTTTCTTTTGCACGGCTAATTGCTAAAGTAATCACAACTTATTAGAGAGGAAGTTTCTTTTTGTTAGTTGAAGTTATTATGTATATGGATGTATCTCTGTCCCAAATCACTGAAGTTTACAGTTTTTCATTTACTCTTTAAGATAAGTGCTATGAAAAACACTCATGAAAAACAGGGCTTCTTGCAGTATTTTGAGAAACCTGGAGAAAGGGCTCTATATCCATGAAATGTCTAATCTTGATTTATTTTCATTCTGTTCAGCTCACCTCCCTCATGGCTCACTGAACCACAAGAGAATGGATTTCCTGAAATGGTAATTTTGGCTTTCAAGGAATCACTTTGTGTCAAATCATTCATTATTCTGAAACAACTACTGGTCTTGTTCTGCTCTTCTCCAGTCCTATTAAATGACCCAAACTCCTTACTAGGGGTAATTCTGAGTAAGTAACCAAGAAATTGGTTAGAGTAAGTGGGTCTTTTCTTTTTGGAATACACAGGTGCTTTTAGAAAATATATTCCCATTGGAGGGAAGAATGTTAACTTAAGAAAAATGTAGAAAGTATCATTTTTTTAATTCATCATGAATTCAATTTCTTTTTCAATAGGGGTGATAACCCCATTCTCATTTTTGTAAGGTGTTAGAGACGCCAAAGGGGATAATTTGAGTACATTAGGTAATAAATTTAAGAGTCCATCGGGTCCTCGCAGCTCTGTGTTTATACATATAAGTGTGAAAATAGATCGATAAGCTCAGAAACGCTTTTTGTTTCTTTGATTAATTTTACTGGTGAGGAGACCTTGAATGCACTGTAAGTCCTTTCACATACTGCTTAGTATTTTCTCATATTTTAATATTCTCTCTCTTTTTTTAATGGGGAGGGGGAATAGTGTCTCACTTAAACCTGTGGTATAAGAGGCTCTGATACAATTAAAATGAGCCAAACAGCTGTGGAGACATTTCTGCGCCTCCTTGATGAAGAAGCAATCTAGTTTGACGGATGTCTTTATTTCTATCTTAATCACAGCATGCAAGATGAGGAATACGTGTGTTTCACTTCAGTTAATTACTCAGAATGCGTGCGCAAATACAGGGCTTTATTTCAATTAATTACTTTGAAGGAAACCACACCAAAAGTATCCATTAGAGTCCTTAGATAAATCTAATGAATGCTAGAGAAATTTTGTATTCTAGCCTCTTTTGGGTCTAGATTTTTTTTGCCATTGTGGTGAAAAATCTGAAAGTATAAACATGTAGAACATACAACAATAAATCAGATAATTGTGGGACCTAATACCCGGTCTTTAGCTACAGTCATTACCTGAGGGTTCAAAGAACAGTGAAGAATGATTAGATTAACCATGCCATGGATAAAGGAAAAAACGGAAAACCATATCTTCTTTCTCATACATTGATCCACAATTTATGACCCTAAACATAAATTTTATTAATGACTGTTCTGCTGAGCTGCTTTTGGAAAAGTTTATAGATTTAAGATCTATAGATTTATAGATTTAAGATTTGTTTTCTCATTTTCATTGTGTATGCTGAAATTCCAAGTTCTAAACCTCCTGATGAGGGGGTACTATGTAAATAAACGATTACAGGTTCTCTTTATAGTTAGAAACTAGAAATAATCCTTTGTGGGATTTGAGAAAATCTTCAAAATTGAATAATAATAATAATAATAATAATAATGGAAAGTGGACTATAAAGAAACAGGCTGAAAGGGCACAGATAAAATAAAAAGCAGTTTAAGCCTCTGGTTTGTTTATGAGAGACCAAGACTAGTACCTGGAAGTCTAGTACCTAAGTATCTTCTGGAAGAAGACAGCATGCTATCATGGATGCTGGGGTTCTCAAGAAAGGGACTTTGTAGAGACATAACCCCCAAGGTAACATAATCATTTGAAATCAAAATCTATTAGAAAGAATATTTGCTGGGTAAAGAGAAAAAGTGATAAGAACAGCAACAGAAAAGATGTTTAAAATTAGGTAAGGAAATTGTTAAAATTTTCCAAAAAATAATGACTGAGAAGAAAAACTTTTGTGGTGTTCCTGGGTGGCTCAGTTATTAAGCATCTGACTTCAGCTCAGGTCATGATCTCATGGTTCATGAGTTCAAGTCCCAATTTGGGTGAGCTTGAGCCCCACTTCGGGTGAGCGCAAGCCCTGCTTCTCTCTCTCAGCCTCTCCTTCCCTTTTTCCTTCTGGAATTCTCTCTCTCTGCCCCTCACTCATTTGTGTCCCCCACGCCCCAGCCAAGAAAATACTTTTGTAGAAGGGGCACTGTTAATTCACTATAATAAAAAATGAGAACTGTGCAAATATATGTACTAAAACGTCTGTAACCAGGTTGATACATTTCCATGGGCAGCCTTGTAGGTGTCTCCATGAAAAAGAGGACATATTTTTTCCTATTTTATTTTAAAATTTATTCCTATTTCTAGGAGAAGCACCAAATCTGTTAAAGTGGGAGGCCAATCCATCGAGAGTGCTACATAGAAGTTAGTGTCAATTTACTCCTAAGTTCTAGGCATTTTCGTGATGAATAAAGATGCAATGTTAAATAATATATAGTATATACATACACATTGTATACACATTCATTAAGTATATACAGATACATATATGTATAAATGTATCAATATATATCTAGATAATCATGTATAAATATATAATATACATATAAATATATAAAAGTTTGTTTACTTATTGTTCTAGCAACAAACCTCAATGGAGTTAGCTTAATTTCAGCACTTTGTCAAAGGAGGGATCTTTTTTTTTTTTTTATTTTTTTAGTGCTTATTTATTTTTGAGAGAGAGAGACAGAGTGCAAGTGGTGAAGGGGCAAGAGAGAGAGGGAGACACAAAATCTGAAGCAGGCTCAAGGCTCTCAGCCCGTAGCCCCCTATTGGGCTCCAACTCAGGAGCCATGACATCGTGACCTGAGCCCAAGTGGGATGCTTAACCAACTGAGCCACCCAGGCGCCCTTAGAGGATGTATGCTAACTCCATTTGTACCCTGTCATAAGGCAAAAATATTCACACAACAGAGTAACAGCTATAGGAATTTTAAGTTTGGAAAAACAATCCTAAGGAATTACCTTCCTAGTTCCAGTTTGACTCTCTTGCTAAATGAGAATTTAAGCTATTTTATTTTATTTAATTTTTTTTAAGTTTCTTTATTTTGAGAGAGACAAAGACAGTATGAGTGGGGGAGGGACAGAGAGAGGGAGAGAGAATCCCAAGCACGCTGCTAGCACAGAGTCCAGCGCAGGGCTCAAACTCACAAAACCTTGAAAACATGACCTGAGCCAAAACCAAGAGTCAGACTGAGTCATCCAGACTCCGAGAAGCTATTTTAAAAGAAAGCAAAGCAAAATAAAATAAAAACAATAACAGAGAAGCCTTCACAGTTTTTTACCACTGGAAAAAAAAAAGAAATCTATTGACAATAAACAGGGAAAACACTAATTTGACAAATTTTCAACTTAACCCCACAGAGGTTAAGTTTACAATATAACACAAGTTCAAGAGCCCTTTCTGAAAAAAAACTGAAGAGATGAAAATACTTCACTCATTGCCGTTATATTCTTGAGAAAGAGTAGTCCAGCTGAAAGAACAGTTGCTTTCTGACTTCTCTTAGAAAATCTAAATTCCTACATAGTTGTTAGATGAAACTATACAGCCCCAACCTCCTCTTATTGACAATGGAATTCGGCTTTGGGTAAGTGACTTCATTACTCATCTGTTAGTTATTCTTTGAACAAAAGCAGTTTTGTTGCTCAACCTAGGATCTGAACAGATAAATGTCTAACACCCTTTGCACTGAAGGTTGGTGTGGTGCCAGAGCCATCTCCCGAGTTCAAGAGTAAGTGCCACACTATTAAAGGATCTGAATATTTGATTCATTCACATTTAACCAATGTTCGTGAACTGCAAAATGTAAAATAATAACTTCTCCTGAGATAACTCAATTTTAAACTTTTGTGTGGTTACCAAACTGGAAAGTTCAGTTTTTCTAAAATCAACATCCTCTATTGACAAGAAACAATTAGAAATAACTCACATTATAAAAGTGGAGATTGTTCCAGCATATTTTGAAATGAGACAGAATGTAATGGATCATTTGTATCTCTAAATTGTAATGAATTATCCAGATAATAAATAAAAGAGTCAGCTTGTTTTTAATGTACATCAGTTGATAAATGAAAGAAAGAGTTTAAACACCACCTACTCACAAAGTTGTAAAAACGGGGTAGATTTCCCACACTTTTTAGAAACCAGGGAGACGTACGAAAGCTTATTGTTATATCAGAACAATGTTAGTGGCTGAGGAATTTTGTTTTGACTTAAAAATAAGCATATATTAAAACATGAAATAAAATAGGCAAAAATTATTTTTCAGTTGTTGGCTCCATTTTTATATAACTTAATGTTAACACCTAACTTAAAAAAAAAAACAAATGAGCCTGCAAAATAAGTGAATGTTTGGAGTTAAAACTATTTCTCCTTTTGAGAAAACATTGTGTAGTTACTGCCTAATTTCTTTTTTGACATTTCTACTTTGAAACATGGTCATTTTTGTAAAGGTCCTGCTCATATGCACCCCATAACATGTGGAGATATACTTCAAGACTCTGTAAAATTGTTGTAACTAGAGAAATTTTTGTTAGGTGAAAATCAATGGGTATGTACAAGTAAAATATCTATCAATCCATATCTACGCACACATACGTACACACATGTATACATAATCTATATTTATATATAAGCTTATATTAACCCAAGGGATTTGTAAAGTAGTATGCATTTTTCAACAGAATCTGTTGCCATCCTATTTGTATCTAAATTATCTTTTGTTGAATAATAGTAGAAATTCAATAAATATTTATTGTTTTCAAAATTATTTAAATTTCACATACTTAAAATAATGCCCAGTATACAAGAGTGATTGCATTTATTTTCAGATATCACAGATCAGTTTTAAAAACTGTGTTACCTTTGAGCCCCGCTTCGGGTGAGCTCAAGCCCTGAATTGGTAAAAAGCCAAGCCCCACCTGGGGTGATCCCCACCTCCCTCTCTTTCTCTCTCTTCGTTTCTCTCTGTCTCTGCCCCTCACTCACTTTTACCCTCTCTCTCTCTCTTAAAAAAAAAAAAAGTGTGTTGCTTTTATTTTCAAACCACTGTGCTGAGATAACTCAGGCTATCTATATTGAAAGGGAAACCTTTTAATTGAAAGGTGATACTTATTCTTAGATTTAAATAACAATGGCTATCGACTGTCCAGCTTTTGGATATTTTCAAATCAAAAAGAAAAGAAAGATTGGTTGAACTAAGTAATATAAATCAGCACAGTTGCTTGTCTACCTTATTTCTTTCATGCCTCTCTGCAAATGGTAATGATAATTTTCCTGGGATAACTTAGGTCAAAGGTAGCGAAGTCAATGCCTCAGGGGCCAGGAATGTTAAGTCCCTTCTAGAGTTGCTGTGTTGGCATGAGACTTGGGTAGACACATTCTACTCTGTTTAAAGGTATTTAAGTTCCGTCTTCATTTTTAAAACAATGTGTTCATCAAACAAAACCATTTGCCTCCTTAACATTTGAGTCAGATAGTCTAAATTAAAATGAATATACAACAGTGGTTCTCCTGTGGCCTCTGCAGAAAGACAGCACCAGAATGACTGAATTCCTTTGTAAACGCAAATTCTAGTTCACACGTGGAAGTTTTAACTCCTTGGAACCAGGAGCCCACACTTCTATGCACAGACGAGAATAAGTTTTTAAGAATTTATTGCTAAAAATATACAAACGATCATAAAAATCAGATGCACATTTAAAAAATAATCCAGTCACCAGAAATGATAGTGACCGGAGTACTGTTTGCTGAAAGGAGAGGACCCAAATGAGAAACCATCCCGAGGTTTAATATTGGCTTGTTATGCTCATTCTTATCTATTACATTCGTTCTACTTTGAGCTTGGATTTTGTAAAATATAGACAGAGTACCCAGTAGAGATCAAGGAAAGGAAACAATTTGGGCATACAGATGAATACAAATAAATCCTCAATGGTGTGCTTCTGTTCTTCCTGTCAGTATATTCCCACTTATTTAAATGAGAGTATATTTCCACTTATTTAAATAAAAGGGTTATAAATACTGACCCTTAACCAAGAAGCAGAAGTTGAATAAACTATGGGAAAATAAACTTCTCTTTACCATGATTTCAGGATTGATATCAGCAGGCAATTGTCTGCACTATACTTGTTTTCTTAATCTACTACTTTTCATAGTAAATATGTTCAGTAAAGAAAGCATTTCTACTCAAGTGATGTAACGCGTTCATCTTCCTCGTTTCTTTTTTTACCTGACCTGTTTGTCTTGCTACAGTAGTGTCTTCAATTTGTCACCCTCAGACCTGCCATCTAGCCCCTCGCATGCCAGGTGAGTGTTATTTCAACCACTGTGTTGTTTTCATAGGCTGATTCCTGGGTGGGACCTCCAAATCCTGCAAAACTAAGACCGGCTATGTGATGAGCAGTGGCTTGACAGCACATGAAGCGATCATCGAATCAAGAGGATTTTGGCAGGAAGCTTAGCCCACAGGTGAGGCAGTTCAGAAATCAGAGAGGAAGGTACTGTAGCTATAGGCATGGGGATTCAGAAGAAAGTCATAGGTGCTGGGGGTGGTCAGTCTCTGTTTCAGTCCTGGAGCAGTTATGGTCCTGAATAGGAACCAAGGCAGAAGCATGAGCAGCAAAGGAGAGCTAAGAATTCTCTACTAAGAAGTAGGAATAAGATGTTTCATGACAAGAGTCCTTAGATTCTTAATCTCAGAACCTAGTTTTCAAAAGCTCGGTTTAAGGTCAGAATGAGATTTGATTTTGAGCTGGCTCTTGGGATTCGTAAAATCTTCCTGTCTAGCATCAAAGATTTGTCCCAGAATTGAATACCAGAAGTCTGAGAATTTAGTTGACCTGCTCAAGATCACAAGCTAATTAGCACTGGTACCAAAATTAGATCCCAGTTTTTCAATTCTAGACCAGGGCTCTTTATACCATACCAGAAATGCTTAAAGAAATATTTAATTGTTTTTGACGTACTCACTTGTCATTGTTGTTCATAAGTAGAAAGAGAATTAACAATTAGGGACAGATTACTGGAGAGAAAATGAAGCAATTCACAGACCTCTCTAGTAAAAATATCCACAAATTTTTCTTGGATTCTCAAAAAGCTTCAGAATTGGCTGATTTTTCTGCTTATTATTTACCCATCCCTATGAGTGGAGTGTACATTGATTCATTATAGGTTATCAACAGTCATAAGATTTTCAGATTGGATAATTCCATTATCAGCTAATTACCGAATGATACATAATTACATGTTTCTATCTTACTGATAAAATTTTCTTTTCTTTCATTCTCCAGACAGCATTAAAGACATATTTTTTGAGATTTTATATCATCGTGGTTTGGACTTTCCTGACCTTTAATTGACCTATATACCTAATTTGAATGAAAAGTTTATACAGGATAGATTCCTGTATTATTTGAAAATTCAGCCATTAATTCAAAGCTATTAACACTCTACCTGGTCATAACTCCATTGATAACTTTGTTTTCTGTTTTGCCTTATCACCTGAAGCATTAGCACAGACCTCTCTTTTCTTATATGAAATCAGTTTTCCACCTCAGTCTTGCGGAATTGATATAAAAAGAAAAAAGGAACTCATATTAACCAAAACATAAAAATGAGTAGATTTCAAAAATGCATTAGCAAATGTTGCTTGGAGATGAATGGCAGCATTACAAAAAGTTGTTTTAGATATCCCGGGTTATGTTTGTTTTTAAACAGAATTGATTTTTTTTAACAGCAGAATTGTTGAGCTTTCTGACCTTCATGAGTCGAGAACACCGCCATTACAGTTTCATTTACTCCACAGATCACACTGAAGACCTAAGGTGGGCAGTCTGACATCAGGGCACCTAGGGGAGCTGCAGGTGTGGGGAAAGTGGGGACTGGAGAATGGGCCAGGGCAGGAGAGATTTTTGAGAGAATTCCTGACACCGAGGATGTGTATAGATTCAGGTGATCCAGAGCAACATGAGATTTTTATTTATTTTTTTTTACCAACCAAGGAAAAAAAAGAGTCAGAAATGAATGGCATGTCCAGGGATTGAGGAAAACCTTTGGAAGAGCTGGAAAGAGCAGAAGGAGAAATATCATGTGGTGTTTATAACAAGGTGAAATTCTACACTCCTGCTACTGAAAGCATGATTCAAGAACTATGTCTGCACCAACCGAGAAGCAGTTAGAAATGCACTCTCGAAACATGGTTGCGTTTTAACAGTATCCCAAGGTGGATAGGATGCACGTTAATGTTTGAGATGAGAATTTAGGGAGACTGTTTTTTGGGATTAAAATGAATAAAAACATATATTCAAACGCTGTCAAGATTACTTTGGTAATTATTCTTTGAAGACTGAATTTTCCATTTTAGACTATGGGAAAATGCTAGAAATGTCACAAAATTTGTTTTTTCCTCTCGTTCTGTCTCAACTTTCTTTTTACGACATATTTAATTATCAAGGTGTGTATGAAGTATGTGAGTGGTTAAAGATGAAGTATTTTATTATAATTTTAAATATTTTATTTTTAATGTATTGAAATGAATGATGCGCTTGCTTTCTAACTCGAAAATGACACTTCTTCCTAGTTTTTGTTATAATTGGATGTTGCATTTTCTTTTGCAACACTATTTTCTTTTTTTTTTTTAATTTTTTTAATCTTTATTTATTTTGAGATAGAGATAGTGCACGAGCAGGGGAGGAACAGAGACAGAGGGAGACACAGAATCTGAAGCAGGCTCCAGGCTCTGAGCTGTCAGCACAGAGCCTGATGCTGGGCTTGAACTCACGAACTGTGAGATCATGACCTCAGCCGAAGTTGGAAACTCAACCGACTGAGCCACCCAGGTGCCCCTGCAACACTATTTTCAATAAATGTGTGAATATAAAGCATTGAGATTGCTTTAAAAACTCTACTAACATGGTAATGTTCTCCTTTTTTTTTTAAATGTTTATTTATTTTTAGAGAGGGGGAGGGGCAGAGAGAGGGAGAGACAGAGGATCTGAAGTGGGCTCTGAGCTAATAGCAGCAAGCCCAAAAAGGGGCTTGAACTCACAAACCACAAACAAAATCATGACCTAAGTCCAAGTTGGCTGCTCAACGGACTGAGGCTCCCAGGCACCCCTGTTCTCTCTCTTGATCTTGGTACAGGTTACATGGGTGTGTTCGGTTTGTGAAAATTAATTGAGCTATAGGCTCATGGTATATACATATATATACCATACATACATATATATATGGTTCTGAACGTGTGTATATAATTCAATATTAAAGAAAATCTAACCAGCCGAACACACCTACTACCTTTAAAGCAGAAGTCTTGTGAGACTTTATACATATTTCAAAAGGGCTGAAATTACTCAAATTATTTGGGAAATGCTTCTGGTAGTAGGAAAATTTCAAAATGCCCTCTTAGTGTGAATTGACAACTTGTGCAGCATCTCCATCCATTACTGGATTACAGTCCCATACACCTTGTGGTGTTTTATTTTAATTTGTTCATTACCCAGCTTAACCTTGTTACCAATTAGTGTTGGCTGCAAATACCTTTAATGTTGTTTAAAAAATTCAAATCTACCACCCAAAGCAAAGTCTTGCCATAGAAACAGGTATTAAAAAATCAAGTTCCAAAAAAAATTTTCAGCAAGGTCGGTATTAACGGGATAAAAGTTAGTTTATGAAAGATAATGCTTTCAAGGAGTATACATTCGGACCAATATATAATTCTGATGTATTTGATAAAATATTCATTTCATTGCCTTGAAAATACATCAAATAGCTGAAGAAAAGTAAACGCTAAATTCAAATTGTACCATTTTCCCTTAATTATACATGAAAACTTGAGTCAAAGGTAGAAACAAGCTAAAGCAGTTCACTATAAAAATGATAGAAGGTTCTAGGTCAAGCTGGCTATTGGAAATAAAACCACTATCATGTTTCATCAAATATTAGGATTCAATGCCGAGGGTTTTCATTATATACAGGGTACAAAGTACTTTATAAATCACCGTATCTCCTGACATTCAATTACATTCAGTCTTATTAATATGAACTGCAAAGTGTTTTTAGGTGTCTACCGGCAGTAAAACCAGCTTTTTCATTAAAAAAAACTTGGCATTCACACATGGCCCCAAAGTTCACATAACGCCTTGAAACATCCGAGGTACAAATGCTAATTAATTTTAGATGTTTCAAACTACAGACTAATTGCTTATGAACCTTAAAAATAAACACCTGTCCATATGCAGATTAAATAGATTAACACACTGTACAAATCGGGTAGTGATTTTCCAAGAAAATGTAGTCCTTCTGCATCTCTTACTATGGGATATTTATTTTGCATAGTAACATATTTTTTTTATGAGTGAATCTGTTGCATTTGTAAAATACTCTCAAAGTCTCTAGAAAAGACACACCTGTCTTCATGTTTGTAATTTCACAATGACAGTCCCTGGGCGGGACACAGAGAGTTGAATGATAAGACTCAACGTTTTTTCATTCTCACACATCCAGGTAATGTGAACTTATCTTTTCTTTCCATTTTATAAATTATTTTCCAACTGAAGAATCCTTATGATACCTTTTATATCATAAGGTTTGAAACATTGGTTGTATTTGAGTCACTTACAAGAGTATAGATTTCTGCACCTGTACTCTGGTATCTGATTTAATGTTCTGTGGGATGCCCGGAAATGGTATAATGGTATTATTATTACTATTATCCTCTGGAAATTCTATTATGCAATCAAGATTGAGGACCCCTCAGATCATGGCTATTGGGAGATGAAAATCCCAATAAAAAAGTAAGTAGTAAAAAAGAGAGTAGATATTCTTGGAAGATGTTCTTGAGGGTACCACAAATTTTATGTACATTTATATGAAGCATATAATCTTTTGAGATTTATTTGCATATATATATATATATAGTACTGTATATACATATATATTTGGATATACTAATATTTATGCACGTATATCCTTATATACAGGAATGCATATGTTATACCCCATAGTTACATACACATAAATATTTTATTTGAGTTCAATTTAAAATCATCTGTTCAGGGACACCTGGGTGGCCCAGTCAGTTAAGCATCCAACTTCAGCTCAGGTCATGATCTCACCGTTTGTGAGTTTGAGTCCCACATCCTACTCTCTGCTGTCGGCGTGGATCCTGTTTGGACCCTCTGTCTCCCTCTCTCTCTATCACTCCCATGCTTGCACTCTCCCTGTCTCTCTCAAAAATAAATAAACATTTAAAAATTAAAAGAAATAAAATCATCTGTTCAATACTTCAAAATATTTCTTTCAAGTATGAAACCGCTTTTATGAGAAATATTTGTCCATAACCACAAGGGGGTGCTAACGATCTGTCAATGGGAATGGTGTAATTCAGAATTAAAGTAAAATTGGTAATTATACACGCAAGTTGAAATCATTTTCTACCCACAAATTTTTCTTTTCCTGGAAATAAATGTTATGATTTATAGTGACAGTAACAGAAACTGCTTTCTATGCTGTATTTATAATTCCTGCGTGCCCACAATGCAGCAAAAGATTCTCTTTTTGTGGAAAATATTGTCCCGTAGAAATGTTACTTAAGTTTTCAAATTTTAATGCTTGGCTATTGTTTTAGTACAGTTTTGTTAAATATATTTAAAAAGGACATATAGAAACATTTCCAGTATCCAATTTTCATAACGTTTCTAATGTCTAATTTATTGTTCATGAAAATATTATAGTTTTACCAACATAAAAAGTAACATTTACTTTTCTTATGGCTATGAATGATGCTGAGTAGATTTAATTCTTCCTGTGTTTCCTAATTTATAAAACTCAGAATTGGAATGTGCTCCAAGTTGACAAGTATTAAAATAATATTTATATAGTTTTAAGAACTTGAGGAGATAAGCATTTCACTTCGTTTGGACTTTAAATAGTCCTTTATTTTCCAAAAGTTAACTTTTTAATGAAGGAACATTCTAAAATATAAACAGAAATCATCTATAGAATTTATACCAATAAATGTTAGGAATGCCATTTATTTTGAGGTAGAAAGTGTTGGGATTTCATGAACAAGTTCTATTCTTGAGAACTGTGCAGGTAGTGAATTTGAAAGTATTACTATACTGGAGCTTAAGAAATTTGTGATTCCCTCTCTCTTTGTCCCTTTCTGAAGGACCATCTTATTATTCCTCAGGATTAAACAGCTTCCTATACGGAAAGACTCAAAGCATTCTCCTTTTGAATAGAATTTCCATGCAGCTTGAGAGCTTGTAAGGCAAGCATGAGCATGAGTTGTGTTTTCTAAACAGAAGGTATTTGACTCTTTTATAAAATCTAGCTATGAGTAAAGCAGAGAGAAGAGCCTTTGAGCTAAACCATGAAAACATATTTTTTAGTATTCCAGAAACAATTTGCTTCCTCTGGAACAATTTCCCAGCTGCCCTACCCTCCAGTGGTCCAAGCATGACCAGACTGAGTTCTTCCCAAGTGTGTAGAACTGCTTCTCTGTGGAAGCCGCCCCAAAGAACTTCTTTTGGACATTTCAGAACCCTCCATAGCATACTCCCTTTATGGCAACATTTATCTCCACTCTATACTTTGCCATTTTTCATTATGTGCAAATTTATGTGCATTTCTTTTTTTTTTAAACATTTATTTATTTTTGAGAGACAAAAAGAGTGTGAGCAGGGGAAGGGCAGAGAGAGAGACACAGAATCTGAAACAGGCTCCAGGCTCTGAGCCATCAGCACAGAGCCCGACGCGGGGCTTGAACTCACAGACCGTGAGATCATGACCTGAGCCCAAGTAGGCCACTCAACCAACTGAGCCACCCAAGCACCCCTGTGCATTTCTATTCAGGAAGATACAGACTTGAGTTTACTCTGAGGTTGGGCTATGCTTTAGAAAGTTAATAATAGGTAAAAGTCTTTGGAGATGAGACCGAATATAGTTATAATCATAGTCATTTAAATTAGGATTTTCTTGCTGCTGAGATTCTATGACTATTGAGAAACAGCTTCATGGATTTTGATCACTGTTGTCCGGGACTCTCAGCTTGGGCTTAGGATTTTTATCACTGGGTCTCACTTACCAGCATCGTGTTATACGATGTTTTGTGATGACTTGCCTAGATGCCTCTCCCCTTACTATTGAGTCTTCAGTCTATGTTTTGACTTCATTAATCTGTTTTGTCATCTTGTTGGATCCTATGGATACTGATACTCGCTTAAGTTTTTTGACTTGAATTGTTCATTGGACGCAGAAACTCCCCAGGCCATTCCCGTATCTGACCTCTACCTCAATTAACCAATCTTGAATTGATGTATCTTCCCCAGTGCCCATGTGATGCTGATACCTACCTAGCTAACTGGTTGCTCCTTGTCTTGCAATGGGGCTTTTCCCCCCTTTCTCAGGCCAGGCTTTCCCATGCCACAAATGCCGTGTGGTCATTCTTCTACTGTGCTCAGATGCCAACATTTCTCCTTTTAATTTCATCATCTATTGAAAACATAACTCTTAGACAGTATTTCCAACTCCAAAAGCTTTGTTTCACCAGGATCTTATTGTGCCTGTAAACAAAGAATTTTCTTCAATCCCAACTTCTGGAAGTTTCCTCTCTCTTCATATCTGGCTATTTCTTTGTTTCTTAGTTTCGACCCAGCTTTTTCCTTCTCTGCTTTCTGGAGCTGATAGGCTTTCCTTAGCCTGGATCCTGGGAGCACCTTATGAACTTAACAAGAGCCGGTGAGGACTCATTGTTTGAACTAAGCCTGCTGCTTGCATTTGATTTTATTGAAATGAGATTTGTTTTAAACTCACTGACAGCTATGCAGATACTCACAATCAGCGAATGCACCAAGATGAAGCTACGCTTAAGTTTATAGTGGGTAAACATTGACTAGATAGGAAACAAAAAAATAGGAGAGCATTCTAATTAGCTTCTATTATAGTTCAGGACAGATACGTGACCATAGAAGATGATTTGAAGGAGCAAAAATGTGAACAGAAAAATGAGATCGATAAAAGAAATGACACAGTTAACCCCACACATGAATTCCAGTTGACTTCTGTGACTCTTGGGCCCGGAGAGTCTTTTTATTTTTTATTTTTAATTAAAAAAAGTTTTTTTTTAATGTGCTTCATGCCTAGTGTGGAGCCCAGTACAGGGACTGAAACCCATAACTCCAAGATCAAGACCAGAGCCGATATCAAGAGTTGAATAATTAACTGACTGAGCCACGCAGGGGCACCAGGGTTTGAGGGAATCTTAAGAGAACCCACAGAGAATAAATTTTAGTCTTCAATACCCCAGGATTCCTGAGTGATGCTTTGACTTGGGCTCGGAGAAGCCAGAGTGAAATAAAGGCAGAAAATAGTATTTGGGAACCTCTAAGTAAGGTAAAACCTGGTCTAAAGTAATGGAAATGGAGGGAGGGATTTTACAACTCCTAGAATACAAGTCAAATGTATCTTTAGGTAGCAAAGCAGGATTTCCTGCTTTATATAGAAGTACCCTCACAGAGTTATGACTTATACCTCCTGTTCATCTCTGGATTTTCTATACCATAGTAAGTTAGTTTGTGGACTTTCATATTAGTGACTCCATAAAACATTGTGGTGTTTATATTGGTCCATGACAGACCAAGAGGACTGGAATAAAGAAGGAACATTGATGAACTCTTTAATTGGCAGAGAAGATTATGACAATGGTCAAATTCTTGTCAGCAGGGACATATAAGAATCTCCCCATCCTTTGTCACAGTCCAGTATGTACCTTGGAAATATCCTACATTTTAAAAAATGTGGCAGAGTATTCTTCATTCCAATTTTTAAAACAAACTTAAAGACAACCAATTTTCTTACTACTTGCCAGATTGTAGCAACTATGGTATCAAGTAGAGTATGCTATTTCAGGTCACATTTTATATTTAAAAAAGGTAATATTTGTTAGGGACGCCTGGGTGGCTCCGTTGGTTGTGTCCCGCTCTTGATATCTTCTCAGGTCATGATCTCAGTTTGTGGGATTGAGCGCCATGTCAGGCAATGTGCTGACAGCGAGGAGCCTGCTTGGGATTCTCTCTCTCTCTCTGCCCCTCCCATGCTCTCTCTCTCTCTAGCTCTCAAATTAAAAAAAAAAAAATTAAAAAATATTTGTTGATTAAATCCTATTGTTTTCTTCCAGGCCTGGTTAATTTTTGCTGTCATCTAGGTCTCTGAGTCCTTCATGATTTATATAACAAAAACAATTAACCTGTATACCTTTTAATTGATTAAAATTCCATATATATGGTCTATTTATTCAGAACTTCAAACTTTCTCTGTTCTATAGGATAGTTAATATATAAAGTACATTAAGGGATTTACAATTACCATTTAAAACTCACTATTGGTAATGCTTCCCAGCAATACAGTAAAGTTATAAACACAACTATGTGCTTCTTTTAAGACTGTCTTGCTTTGTGCATTTGTCTCCCAAACAAATTCCTTTAAATTTAACAAGGAAAATTTCATTGCTAATTAGATTTGGAAACTAATGGGAAAAATAAATTTAAGAGGAGGGGGGTAATTAGTCCAAAATTATCCACGAAATCTTTACAGCTACCCTATAAGATCTGTTTTCAATTTACTTTTTATAGGGTTTCTAAAACAGCGCTTCAAGTAATATATAAAGGCATACAAGAATAACGGGTGGAAAAAAGCATAGAATGTACTTCTTGTTTAAAATAACATGAGGGTGCCTGCATATTCATTAACAGTTTAGAGAATTTACACCTAATATCACATAATTTAAAGTTTTTTATCACAGTACTTGGAAAAATCAGCCTGTCATTCTAGTATAAGCGATACCGCACTTTATCAGTAGATGGCACTATTGTCATTTTCTAACAGTGTGCTGCTTTGGAGCAGGAGGAGGCTCACACCAGGGGCACAGAGGGTTTCATTTAAGGGGAGAGAAGGACTTCATCCAAGAATCAATCTTGAAAGTCATTATTAATTTGAAATGACATCAAAGTTTCATTCTTTGTCTACTGCCTGTTTTAAAAGACCAAAATTTCCTTCATATCTTTGCTATTAACGGCTCCATTGGGGTAGCCTAAAATTCTTTCATGTGTAATGATTTTTTTTAATAATGATTTTAGCGCTTCTGCCAGCACGACAGAACACACAGAAATCCCGCTAAGAAAAATCTGTCTCCTTATGATAAGGATAATAATACTCTTTATTTCTCTTCGATATTTATTATCCCTTTACAAGAACATTGCATGTAGAACAAGGCAGTGCCCACGAAAGTTAGTCAACTTGATTTTCATTAGGAAGATGCTCTCCGTATAAGCACTTTCTTAGATTGCTGAAATTGCCTCCTACCAGATCATTTGTCAATCTCAAATCCATTAACTGCTACCTTTTTATCCTAAAACAAATAAAACAATAGCAACAACAACAACAGAAATGTAGTTCGCTACTTTACCTGCAATGGAGTGCCGTTTCTATTGTTCAGTTTCATACCTAGTCAGCCAGTAGTCTCTAATGGATTAGTAGCTTGAAAAGGGGGATGCTTTTGACAGGCACAAATGGGTTTCTAAGCAGTTCTTTAAAACTCCTCACTAATGTTCCATTTGCAGGAGCCGTTAAGCATGAGAATTCCTTTTTGCAATGTTTTAGTTTTGCTCCAATCCAAAGGATAGGGTTAGCTACCCTAGGATTTTCATATTTTACTTTAATCGTGGAGATCTAGTTTGCTTTCCCAGGATGTTCATGGTTGATTGATGGTGTGAAATAATACATCGATAAAAGAATGATTTGTAAACCACGACAGGGAGATCTCTGTGTTTGTTTCATTTGCTGTTGTACTTCTCGCTAACTCAGAAAATTGATGGATGACTTTTATATTTGGGCCTGTGTATGTGTGTATATAGTTTACTTCAACATACTTGAGATATCTTTCATCCCCAAAAGATGAATTTTATTCCAGCAAAGAGTGTGCCCTGTCATTCCCCCATTTATTATATCTCATCTATTATGAGAGCCAAAAAATAGCTAACTTTTAAATATCAGATTTGTTAATCTCATATTTAAACAGAAATGGTATAAACAAAAGTGAAACATTTTATCTAGGAATATGCAAACAGATTGGACATTGCGTTTTGTTTAGGAGCCTAGCATCATTCAATTATACTGTTGTATATAACTGGAGGTATTTGAGACAAAATCATCTCTAAGTTTGATCTCAATTTGATTCAAGTCAATCAGGTTCAATTCTTTGACCTCTTTTCATCAGAATCCATAAGACATGGCTTTTGTCTCTTTAGATAGTATACTACAAGTAAACAAGGAAAAGTCCTTATGTGCTCTTTGGAGTCAAGGAATATTCTTATTTTTCTTTGTGTTCATGATTACTATGATAGCTCTACAGGCTAGGTGCTGCTTAGTAAATATTTCAAGCTTTAAACAGGACAGCTGGCTGTCCACTTTGCCTCACAATTTGCTCTCCAAGGTTTAATCTATCAGGAGATCCCTGCATCAATCTTTCTTTTGAGCAGGGTATTGATTCTCTCTCCTACCCTCCCTAGGGACCAAAAAGTTCCCTAAACACAGTATCCTGTTCTCCTCGATTTCCATGCCTTTCTTTAAAAAATACCTGGAGGTTTTTGTTATTGGGTTGCACTTATGTTTTAATCGAAGTTTTATCAAGGCAATACCAAAGATTAGCTAAGTACAGAAACCGTCTATGTATATAGTGTGTAATTTTTCACAAGCCATAAACCCATAAGTGCAATCATAAAACTCAACTTTGAAACTGTGCTCTGGTTATGTCCAGGCAATTTTAATCATTTCTGAGATTTCTTTCAGGCATCTGAGGTTTGAACTCAGTTAAACTCAGGATTTTACCTCCCTCTCTCCTTTCTGTCTCAATGTGAGTTTTAAATCATGGAGATTACACAGGCTACACCTGGGGATGGGTGTTAATCAATTCTTTTGCAACAGCTCTATGCAGTTTGCAGGTGGCAACCTCTTTCACAATGGCATGTGCTGAAACAGTGTAGACCTCATTTATTACTGAGGGCGAGGACTCAAGCCCCTTTCCATTTGGCACCTCTTCCTCACATCTGGGTGACACCCACTAGCACGCACTCTCTTTGTTAACTGTGTGCTTTCCTCAGGGACACTGGGAAGGGGCAACTTCTCTCAAGTAGTCCTCTGGGGCTATGGAAAAGTTACTGGGGCTGCCTCAGATTGTCAGCTGTACCCTGTGGGCATCTTTGCTTCCCTCCTTCATGGCATGGTGGCATGTGTGAGAAACTATAGCTTCTAGGAGTTTCATGTAGACAGTAAGTCATTCTTTTTCATCTTGGAGTATCAGCCTCATCTAGGGGTCTTCTCTTCTCTCCACATTCTCCTGCTCCATCATTGCCCACTTGACCTGAAGAGAACAAGACCCAGGACTTCTCATACCAGTCCGTCGCTTCGACTCCTTTGGTCTCTCCTCTCCCATCCAGCTTGGGAGTTCTTCTCTGATCTACAAGGTAGGCAAAAAGCAAAGCAAAGCAAGACAAACTCTTTCCTCAGAAGGTATTCTTCTAAATATTTTACATCTGGGCTGGCTTTTTAAAACTGAAAAGTTAACACTTTGCTCTAGGTTTTCTGATTTTCCCTCTGATGTCATCTGGCTTTGTTGGCCTTTGGGGTTGAAAGTGTGTGGGAGTGTAAGACGGGAAGGAGACCTTGTGCTTATGCCTCACGTACAACCCTTGTCCTAACAAAACATAATGAATTCTAGAAAGAAGGGGCACTATGCACTTAAAATCTTCATCGTAACTCTTTAAAGGGTTATTATTTCCTTGTTACAGATGAGAAGCTTGAGATTTAGGAAGAGTAAGGATGTTGTAACAACAAATTATAGAGAGGCATGATAGCAGTGTGTTATCAGGGAAAATTTTAGCCACGAGCGCCAGGGAAATAGATATCCTAATACTGGCCTAGTTGTCTCCTGCCATCTCTCTGGACTACATCGCCTGCTTTGACAAGCTGAGAGGGTCCACGGCTCATTTTCATTCATACCGGTCCAGGTCAGAATGGCTATTTCCTTGTCTTAGTACTGACCTAATAAGTATGAGTTCATCTTCTGTCTGGCATTCTGAGTATAGGTCAGGGTTTCTCAACCTTGCCACTGCTGACATTTTGGACCAGATAATTCTTGAACAAATTCAGATAATTTGGAGACCTGTGGAGGACTGTCTTGTGTACCGTGGCAGCATGCTTGACCTTCACCTCCTAGATGCCAGTCGCGCTCCTTCCAGTTATGACAATCAGGTATGTCTCCAGACATTGCCAAATGTCCCCTGGGAGGCAAAATTGCCCATTCTCCACTAAGAACTACTATATAGGTTTTTTTTTTTAATCTGTAATTCTACTGTGATCTGCAATACTATACCTTACTGTTCCAGTATTATTTCAGTTCTATACCCAAGACCCCAAAACTCTGTGTAAATGCTTCTAATATATTCAGAGCAGATTTCAGTTTTTTAGGGTTTGAAGCTTATATCATTTTGGAGTCTCTCTTTAAGAAAAGAAATACAGAATTATGAATAAAGCTAAGCATAAAAGTTCATTATTATTTTGAATGAGAAAAAAGAAATTACAACAAATCACAATTTTTTAAAAACTGAAAAATAGAAAAAATATCACAAAATTCAGGAAAATAATATTCATTAATTAGCTGTTTATAACACTCTTTTTTGCCCTATATTTTGGGGCACTGATTCCTTGATAATGTCCTTATAGGATGAAGTTTTAACATTCTTTTTGTAGAGGGAATAGGTAATTTAGTTTTTCTCTACCATGGTTAAATTGACATGTTTGTTATTATTGATATTTCAGAAAAGTTTATTTCAGACTTGCAAGTTGTCGTGCTCATGATAATATAGCAATGCATAAAACATGATTTTACAAATAAGTATTTCCCCTTTCAGTATTGCTACAGGTTGGTGTCTTATACAGGAATTCTGATGAATTCTATTTCAACTGATTCCCATAAAAAAGAGGTAAAACACATGGAGTGTTTAATAATAATTAATAGTAGTAAATGTTGCATTATTGAATTTATTCTTGACAGGAAGACATTTCTGTTTTGACTAGTCAGTCATGAGAACTGAATTCTTTGCTCATAATTTTACAGGTTTGATTATTAGAAGGATTTTCCACAGACTTGCTTCTAGGTTCCCACATTTTAAACTTTTTTCTTCTTCCATCCTACATATTATTTCAATTCTTGGAGCCATTCATATAGAAGTAAGATCTCTACCTTTTCACTATACTGTTAGAATCCTGGGTAAGTAAACAAGGGTACCCAGTGAGCACAGTACATGAAGAGGGCTGGCAATAACTTAATTATTATACACAGAAATGACTCTGAACCATATTAACATAGTTCACTTTACCCAAACTAAATATAGTCTCAATTCATTTTGCCGTTAGTAGGATCTCTACAAATACTAGCAGCCATTCTAATACTCTTAAACAAAACAGAAATATTACAAGAAGGATGATAGATTGGATATTGATGGAAGTGTTCATTGGTGGTTGTTGAAACATCTTACTTTTTGCGAATTAAAAAAAAAATTTACTCCAATGAAAATAATTCCTATGGTCCCTCCAATGGCCTTAGAAGTGATGTACAAATGGGAGACACTGAAACATATACTTCATGATTTTAAAGCAAATACATTTTAACTCTTGCTGCTGTCATAAGAAAAGGTAGGAGGGCAGGTGGGGGGGGGAGAGAAGATGCGGGCAGATTGATATTGTGTCACAGAAACAAGCTAACAATAAAGAGCCATATTTTCTAAAAAAAAAAAAAATGGAAAGAATATTTCCCAGTAGTAATCAATGTAGAAATTTTACTTTTCCTCCTTTAAGCCTATAGACTTCCAGGAAGAGGCCATAGCAGTACAAAGACTTCAGGCAGGAATGAGGTGGCTTTGTCCACAGAACAGAATGAAGGTCATTGTAGCTGATTGAGTGGACACCTTCCCCAACACAACCCAAAACCACCAAAGAAATAACTCTCTAACTTGGAGTGTATGGGGAACAACGAGGGGGGAGGTAGAAAAGGGGTTAGTTTGTAGGAATGGAAAGTGTATAACAAAAACGACCTCGTGTATTTAAAACAATTACTATAATTACATTAAGAATTTTTTAATGTTTATTTATTTTTGAAAGAGAGAGAGACAGAACATGAGTGGCGGAGGGGCAGAGGGAGAGGGAGGCACAGAATCTGAAGCAGGCTCCAGGCTCTGAGCTGTCACATAGAGCCTGATGCGGAGCTTGAACCCACGGACCATGAGATCATGACCTGAACTGAAGTCAGAAGCTTAACCGACTGAGCCACCCAGACACCCCTATAACTACATTTTAGTTCTTCTCTGCTATGGTCTAAATGTTTATCTGCTCCCTTCCTCCCAATTCAAATGTTGAAATCCTAACCTTCAAAGGTGTTGATATTAGTAAGTACCCATTTGGGAAATGCTTAAATCATGAGGGTAGAACCATTATGCATGGGATTAGTGTTTTATGAAAAAGGGTCCAGAGAGATCCCTAACCTTTTCCACCATGTGAGGACACAGTGAGAAGGCACTGGCTATGAACCAGGAGGAGGGCCCTCATCAGAATACAACCATGCTGTGCTGGAGCCTTGATCTTCAAATTCCCAGCTTCCAGAACTGTGAGAAATAAATTTCTGTTGTTTATAAACCACCCACTCTGTGGTATTTTATGACAGCAGCCTGAATGGAGTAAGACACTCTCTATTTATTCAATGTTTCAACCAAATGATTTTCTTTACCAGCCATGGTTTCTTTCCTTACCCATGTTTTCTGAAAAGTTTACATTCCTCAAGGCAAGTTCAAAAGTAGATCTTTCAAGGGGTGCCTGGGTGACTCTGTCTGTTAAGTATCTGACTTCGGCTCAGGTCATGATCTCACAGTTCATGGGGTTGAGCCCTGTGTAGGGCTCTGTGCTGATAGCTGAGAGCTTGGAGCCTGCTTCTGATTCTGTGTCTCCCTCTCTCTGCCCCTCCCCTACTTTTGCTCTGTCTCTCAAAAATGAGTAATAAAACATTAGAGGAAGGAAAAAAAAAAAGTAGATCTTTCATGAAGCCTGATGAGTCCATCCTCTGAAGTTCCCCTAGTATTTGGTTCATACTTCTTCATTCATTTGTTTTCTGCTGTGTATTCTAATTTTTATCCTGTCAATTGCTAGAGGGCAGCAGGCATGGATACTTATCATGGATGGTTTGTGTGCCTAGTAGAGTCTTGGTTTCATGGGGTGTGCTCACACTATGGTTGCGTAAAAGAAGCATAGCATTTACTTTCCTAATAAAACTCCAATTCCTCCTAAACTGAATTTTCTTCCACTTTGTATCTCTGATGCTTAGCAAAACACCAGGCATGTAGAAGTGCTCAGAATAATTTTAAATAAATAAACCAGATATCAGTATTATTATAATTTAATGGAAATATTGTATAAAGTTTAAAAATAATAGTTAATATGGAGAGGGTAAAAGTAATAGTGGTTTGCCGTGTTTCTGTGTTTTCACATTTAGTACGAGTAATTTGTGAATGTAGAAGATGCTGGTAAAATGTGAGAATATTGATTTTATTGTTTTCTAGAGTTAATGGCTTCTGTCGAACATTTTAGAACTAAAATTTAACTTCAGAGGTTCTTTTCTTTTTTTTTTTTAGTTTTTTAAATATTCAGTTTCGAGAGAGAGAGACAGATACAGAGACAGAAAGACAGAGCACAAGTAGGGGAGGGGCAGAGAGAGAGACACACAGAATCTGAAGCAGGCTCTGGGCTCTGAGCTGTCAGCACAGAGCCCCATGTGGGGCTCGAACTCATGAACTATGAGATCATGACCTGAGCTGAAGTCTGCAGCTTAACCAGCTGAGCCACTCAAGTGCCCCAGAAGTTATTTTCTTAATATGAGGTTGTCTCTCAGCAATATTGCTTTTTCTATCTATTCTTATCATTTATTTATTAATTGGGCTTAATAAATTGCTGTCGTTATTAAAAAATCAAGATAACGCTCTAATCACCAGGTCACGAGTTATATTAGTGCTGTGTCTTGGCCACAGATAGACTGTGGGCACAATAATTTCACACCTTCATTCTTTGGGGGCTAACGATTGGACTTCTGGCCAAAACCTCCTGGGGACTGTCTTCTTTAAAAATAACAAGCTATGTTTGTGTATTGATAATTTTGAGTTGAATTATTAATCACATTAATGTGAATTTTAAGTAATTGTTTTGTAGTTTATAATTTATCCTGTAATCATTAGTTTCATTATAGTTATACCCAAAACATAGTGTATGCTCATGGAAGCAAAGGGACACTGTAGTTTTAGAAATAGCAATTGAGAGCTTGAGAAGAAAGAAGAATATAACTTGAATAGGGATAGCTCTTTTGGGGCTACTTGAATAATCAAGGGGCACTGAAGCTGTTTTATCTCATAGAGTTATATAAACTCTATAAGACTCTTACATATTCACTTTAAGAGGATAGACTTATTGGGTACATTTAAGTGATTTAACATAGAAACAGTCTCATGCGAAATCAGCATTTCAGTATTTTTTATTTTCCTTGATTGGCCCAATGACAAAAATTTCATCAGATTCCAATTCTAACAGGCTAGAAAGTGATTTGTGGAAATGATAAAAAGAATGCTGTGGGGGAGAACCTATCCGTGTAAATCACATTTGAGTGCTTCTCGATGCCTGGAAAGAGGCTTTCTCATATGCCAAACCATCTCTGACTGAGGCTGGTTGAAGGCTAAATTTAAGAGAATTTCTTTCAAAAGATTCGGTAGGTTGAATTATTGGGTCCCAATCCTTCAGTCCTTTTTTTTTTTTTTTTTAATTTTTTTTAATGTTTATTTATTTTTGAGACACAGAGAGACAGAGCATGAGTGGGGCAGGGGCAGAGAGAGAGGGAGACACAGAATCTGAAGCAGGCTCCAGGCTCTGAGCTGTCAACACAGAGCCCGACTCGGGGCTCGAACTCACGGACCGCGAGATCATGACCTGAGCCAAAGTCGGATGCTCAACCGACTGAGCCACCCAGGCACCCCAATCCTTCAGTCCTTTATACAGCTGCAGAGCCAGTGCTTTCTTTACTTGATTTTTGGACTTCAGTTTGGATAGATTTTCGGGTTGGATTTTTGAGCCTTCTTTAGGTCAATGGGGATTTTAATAGACTGCGATTGTTATGTGCCAGTGCTGATGGACAGCCAATGCTGGGTTTGGGCTGGCCTTCATGATTCTTACTATGATTATAAGGCGCCCTTAGCAATAACTATTAGGAAATTTTGGGAAAAAAAAAAGTTTACAAGTCCTAGGAATTACATGCCACACAATGGTTGATAGGGAGAGAGAGAAAAAAAGAGGAAGGGGTCTGGAACTCTGCTTTTATTGGGGTTAAGGGTTGGGGCTAGGATTTTTGGGCTCACTCTGTATTGGTAAGTTCAAAACATAACAGTGAGCATTTAAAGCATAGGAGAGAATAAACAAGTGGCCAAATGTCAGTAATCAAAACCAACCAAGATCTCTGAAACAGGGAGCAGGTGTGCAGCCTGGATGACTAGATGAAGATCTAATCATATGACTGGCAATGTGTTTATTGGAGACAGCCATCTTTTTTTTTTTTTTATTTGTTTTTTAGTTTATTTATTTTGAGGGAGACATAGAGCAAATGTGAACCTAGGAGGGACAGAGAGAGAGGGAGAGAGACAATCCCAAGCAGGCTGCACACTGACAGTGCAAGTTCTGACACAGGGCTCTATCTCGCAAACCGTGAGATCATGACTTGAGCCAAAACCAAGAGTTGGACACTTAACCGACTGAGCCACCCAAGCACCCCTGGAGACAGCTATCTTTGAAGTGGATACCTGGGCAATCCAAACTTAAGTCTTCATTACGAAAAAGAGAAAATCCAGCCATCAGGGTTTATGCTACAAACACTGCAAAGACCTGAAATGTGCTTGAGTGGTTGAATTTGCCCTCTTCTGCTCTTTCTTTTTACCAAAGAAGAACATGTTTTGTGTAGAATCTTGTCAAGGAGGATGAAAGACACTGGAAACTACTTGGATTGAACCCAAACCTTAGAGTCAAGCCTAAGTGAGCCTCGCTTAGATCAGCTGAACCTCAGTGGACTCGCAAACATGTAAGCAAGAAAGAAAGTCTTATTGTTTGCTCCTGAGTTTTGGAGTGGCTTGTAAGGCCTCAATTTTGTGATGATAGCTGATAAAGAGTTCATGATGTCCTGACAGCCCAGTAAGAGTTTGGGTTTCATTTTCCTAATGAGAAAAATGAGACACTAACTGATTAAGTAATTTTCCTGAGGTCAGACCAAATCTTAGAAAGTGATCTGAGACTGCCTATGTTAACATTACTTTGAGCCAGGAAATTTTAAATCGGACTCCAAACCAATAAACATCTTGGCTGTTTGCTTTAAAACATACTTGGAAAGCAATTTTTCTGGACAGTTTTCTCATTTGGGAAAATAATTCATCAGAATACCAGTTTTTCTTACCTGAATAAAGACCTCACCCCTTAGGACATCAATTAGTTTATTAAGACTTACTTAGGACTTTCATCTCAGATCCTAGACCATTAAGGCACTAACTTTGTCCAATTTGACTAGATCCCCATTGAAAGATTCTCCTTAAATAACTTGAGAGAAGACTCAAAACTCCTTAAGCATTCTTCCCTAAACTCTATCTTTGAAATATTACTAAGACTATCAGGATGATAATATCCCTTGCTGAAGTAAGTTTAATGCACTTAGCTTGGCTAGTCAACAGGTTTATTTATTTATTTTTTTGGTGGATTTGTGTGAGAATTGACAGTTGACATAATTAGAACATTCTGGTGAGCCTTAGTTAATACATACATTAATAAGAAGAGTAAGAACCAACATATAAGTTTATTGGCTTCGAGTTCTCGTTGCTCCACCATTAACTCACACTTTGATCAATGCATCAGGCTGACATCTATGAAAGAAAGGAAAGTATAAAATCATCTTTGAAGTTTCCATGTCTGAAACTATAATTTTAAGATTCTGAGATCAAACATACATAAAAAAGTTACCAGAACAATTTTTTATTTGTTTGTTCTTGATCTCTCTTAATAAGAGTGCATAAATTGTAACATAATTTAAATACTACTATTTTATTGTTGTTTTATTTTTTTGTCTATAAGTGCCTTCAAAAACACTGATATAATTTATCCTTTAAATCAAAGGGTTTTTTTGTTATACAAATTAGTTTACATTAAGAGTCTGAATCTGAACGTATTATTTTTCTGATGCTAATTGTATTTTCCTAAAATGACAACACCTTTTTAGAATTCACTGGTTAGCAATATAACCAATGTAAATGAAGAGGGCCTCCTGCTAAAGAAATAGCACCTCACTTACAGCCACCTTGTTTCATTCACCTTTCAAAAGATGTTTATTATTATTTTGCATACAATTCTGACAGGTCCTCTACAGATTAGAAAAAAAAACAAAATAAACTCTAGAGTGATGCTTTATGTAGACATGCTGATAGCATGTAGAAGCAAGAGAGAGGAATTTATCCTCAAAGGAGGAAGTCACATTATTACTGAAAGCGGTTGTAGTATTACAAAGTCTAGAGACATTTAAAATAGGTCAGTCTTCCATGCCTTTGATTTACAGATAGTGAAATAGCAGGTGTTCATAATAATGATGCTCTAGCATATGGAAGCTGACTTAGAGTTTCAGCTAAATTCTTTCAGGTTCCAGAAAAATGTACAATGACTTTCAAATAGTTATATACCAAAATTTTGTTTTTTTAACCTCCAGAGGTAAAGCCTCATGTACCTGTTAAATCTGAGCATCCAAAATTATAAATCATTCAAAGAGTTCCAGGTCGCTGGGGTTTTATAATACTTAGCTTTTTGAAATATTCTCCAATGTTTTCTGGTTTGCTTTCTCTTAGCTTTATATAAATTTCACTGACTCAAGATTTGGATTTATAACATATATTCTTTTACTATTTTGTAAAAAACTAGTATTTCCATACTGGCAAGAATTAAGCTTTTTGTTTTAGTTCCATCACCAGTGTTATTTCTATACCCTCCTCTTTTTCTTTCTAAACTCATTATTTCAAATATATCGGGAGTATCTTATATGTGATTCACTGAGCAAAGATAACTCTAAATAGGAAAATGTTACACTTTTGATTTAATCTGTTTTGGTGTGGAAATAAATTCAATTGAGAGAAATTTTTTCTTTACAAGTCAAAATCTTTTATTTCTTATCAATAAGGAATAGATTGATTACACTTTGTGATTTGGCTCTAATGAGTCCATAGCCTTAGCAGAAAATAGTCTAGTCTCTTTGGAGGGATGTCACATTAGAAGGTAACATTCAAGTCAGGTCTTGCTGGCTTTCAATATTTTGGGCAGCTTAACTGCAATATCTTTTATATGTGAAATAATAAGTTTGTATAACTTATTAAAGCTTTTACAGTTTATTTTTTAAGTTTATTTATTTATTTTGAGAGAGAGAGAGTGTGTGTAGGGGAGGGAGAGAGAGAATCCCAAGAGGCTCCATGCTGTCAGCACAGAGCCTGACGTGGGGCTTGATCTTGCAAATCGTGAGATCATCACCTAAGCTAAAACCAAGAGTAGGTTGCTTAACCAGCTGAGCCACCCAGGCACCCCTAGAAGCTTTTCAATAGTAAGTGCTTGCAGTCTTTTCTGCTTAACTTAGTCTTTGAAGATGAACATGAAAATGGATGAAAGACTAGGTAAATAAAAAGTTTTACTTTCAAACAGATGATAGATGAGATGAATGAGAAAGGAAAGAGTGATATTTTCGAGTTTATAAATGGAAATTTCCTAGCACAATAATGATGGCTATGTCAAAAGGAAAAATTTATCAATCAAAAACAATGCCTTTATATTTTGACAAAATGCTGATTTATTTTTTGACTTGCCTATTTCAATTAACAATGGTTTGAGCAACTGATATATTTTTGAATTTCTATAGTTATTAAATATTGTCTGACAGGCTGAATAATAACCTTATAAGCCCCAGTGCAGTAGCTGTATAGGAATATTGTTGAATTAGTTTGAGAGTAAATATACTTTAAAATAAATGAAACAACATACTAACTTCTATGAAATTAATCACTAATTCCCATCTTTGGATGTTGTCATATTATACCTTTTTCCTTTCATAAATATATTTTGTCCTTTTTGTAACAAGTATTGTTTGCATGTATACATTTATTTAAATATCAAAATGCAATTAAATAGAATAGTTCTTTTTTTAGAATTTGATTATCAGAAAGAAAAATGGATACTTCCTGTGGTCTCAGGAATTCAAGACTATGAGTTGATTAACTGCAACATTTTCACACTTCTAATTTTGTGATTGAATAAACAAGTGTTTTCACATATTTTCAGTGTGATGAAATATAGTTTAAATTCAGTATATTTGCAAATTCACTGTCATTTAATTTCACTAAATTTGGAGATGTTTATTTGAAAAGTTGTGGGATTTGCACTTCTCTTGATCATCTGTTAGAATATCTCGTTACTGAAGTTTTAGCTCTACTGGGGAGAATTATCTTCTATTTTAGAATAGATATAAATAGAAATAAAGGAATCATGTTAGTGAAATTCACTTTGGCTGAAACACACCTTGAGAATCAATGCCCTCAGGCTCCCTGTTCTTGCTTGCTCAATTCCCCAAGAAGTTGAAAGAGAAACTCTAGGCCAACAGAAATCTAGTGGGAGGCATGTTGGGAGTGCTTCAGATGAAATTTGCTCAGCTTTATCATTGCGCCCGGTATTTGAAATACCTGCCTGAAATTTGGCAGATTTGCTAAGCCCCAGGAGGCATACCGTTCTTAGATTAGTCTATAAAAATAGTCAATAATATGTAAGAGTTACTGAGCTCTTGCAATGTTCCAGAAACTTTGCTATCACTTTATATAAATTATTTTATAATCCTATTTTATGGATGAGTAATTGAGACTCCCAAGGGTTAAGTAACTTTTCCAGTGTCACCCTGCTGGTAAATGGTTGCTCCGGAACTTGCAGTATTCATGATTATGCTGTGTTGACTGTCATCACTAATATTCTCTTCATGCTCCTGAATTTTTCCTCAATTTCTGGTGCATTCTGACTCCAACAGGCATCAAACGCCAGTTCAAAAAGTTATTTCTATATCTTCATCTGCCTTTGTCTTACTTCCTCAGCCAAGTGATGATAATGAAACTCTAACATAGATGATAAAGGTTATGGTTTGGTTAAGAGACATATATGCCTATATTGTTATTTAAAAATCAGTAAAAATAATGCATAAGAATACATATATAATATACATGTACCTCTATATGTTGTTTTTCGGCCTTAAGGTTTGTATTGTTTTAGTTTACACTCCCGAAAATTTCACATGGATGAAATAAATTCAAATATTACCTATGCACCTATGTGTATCCTTTCAGTAGAAAAAGCATGCTTTGGGTCTCATTAGTTCTCTTCTTTGTGTTGGTTAGGTTCGCAGCTCTTTAGGAACTGTAATCCAAGGCTGGTAAAATGCATTGTGATGTGTGTGTGTGTGTGTGTGTGTGCGTGTGTGTTTGTAGACTACCCATTGCCATCTGTCTTGCTGACAAATATTCCCCAGGGCACTATAAACAATGGCCATTTGGGCGGTGGAATAAATGCCCTTTTCTCACTTTGTAGGCAATGTTGTCTGACCCTTTCTGGGTAGTAATTAAAGCAACAATGGGCATAGTTATACGGAAAAATTTTGTGGTTAGGAAGTTACAGATAGGGTAGATTACCCAGAGAGCAGAATTTGTGAAAGAGTGTTCCTGAACGCGTCCTCTTGAGACTTCATCAACTACTTAACGAGTGGCCGGAGACAACTGGAAAACACTATACCAAACACCTGTTTACAACCATTGACCTCCCCCTCCCCCCCTTTTTTTTGCATCCCTTACATCCAGATACATTGAAGACACCTGTTGGAAAACTAGTTGAAAAATGTGGTGGGGCAATGGTTCCTAAACTTCAAGGTGCATCAAAATCATCTGAAAAGCTTGTGAAAACACAGATTACTGACCTCACCTCAGAGATTCCGATTCTATAATTCTGTTTTGGGCCCTCGCATTTGCATTTCTAACAAGTCTCCAAGTGCTGCTGCTGGTTTGATCACTACACTCAGAATTACTTGGAAGAAAGATGAGGGTTTTATACCTTGAAATTATATGATCACTTTAGAGTTTTAAATAGAAAGTCAACTATGATACCATAAATTTTTAAAATTTATTTTCTTTTTTTTTTTTAACGTTTTTTAATTTATTTTTGAGAGACATAGAGACAGAGTGTGAGCAGGGGAAGGGCAGAGAGAGAGAGGGAGATACAGAATCTGAAGCAGGCTCCAGGCTCTGATGAACCATCAGCACAGAGCCCGACGTGGGGCTCAAACTCACAGACCGTGAGATCATGACCTGAGCCAAAGTCAGCCACTTAACCGACTGAGCCACCCAGGCGCCCCTAAAATTTATTTTCAAAAGTTATTCATGTGGTCACACACCATCGGGTATTAGAGAATCCACTTTTCATCTTTTAATTATTTGGACTTTTTTTTCTTTAGTCCTTTTTGATTCTTAACCTAAGCTGTGTATTTCCCCCCTGTCATTATTTCGATAATATTTTCCAATTTTATGCTATTATATATTTCTGGAATAGTCATTTTTTCTTAAATAATTTTTCAAATTAGAATGAACTATTAGATTGTAAGCTTCTTGGAATAAGGAATCATGTGCTGTTTAGTTTTGAATCTCTACACCCCTCCTGTCACTGATGTCTAGTACTAATCATTGTGCATGGAAGAAATCAATAAATATGAATATTACATCTTTGACTCTACTTCTTTCTTCTGAAGACCAAAAAAGTTACATATAGTGTTTTAAATTATCTGAAATTTGAGTATTAGAAAGGCAAAGAAAGGAGCAAGGTGAGAATTGAGGGCAAATAGGAGTCTGTAGGAAGAAAAGGTAGTAAGCAATAATCAAATCTGGATCAATTTGGATGTTAACTTATTCATTTTTTTAGTTGAATCTCCCTTCCTTCCTTCCTTCCTTCCTTCCTCCTCCCTCCCTCCCTCCCTCCCTCCCTTCTTTCACCCTTCCTTCCTTCCTTCTTCCTTCCTTCCTTCCTTCCTTCCTTCCTTCCTTCCTTCCTTCCTTCCTTCCTTCCTGATGTTTTATGGTGCAATATATCAAGATGAAGCAATCAATACAGGTGTACTAATCAAAACTGAGTTGAGGGGCACCTAGGTGGCTCAGTTGGTTAGGCGTCCCACTTTGGTTTGACTCAGGTATTCATCTCACAATTTGTGAGTTCGAGCCCTGTGCTGGGCTCTGGGCTGATGGTGCAGTGTCTGCTTAGGATTTCTCTCTCTGTCTCTCTCTGTCCCTCTCGGCTTGCTCTCTCTCTCTTTCAAAAATTAAATAAATACACATTAAAAAATTTTAAAAAGTGAGGTAAAACAGAACAAAATTTTGGATAGAATTTTACCCAAAAATAGTTCCTAGAGAACATTGATTAAATTCAATAACTATTAGATAAATAAAATAAAATGAAAACACAGAGAATGTTTCACAAGACAAAATGAAGTGTTTAAAATCAAAGAACCCACAGAGGAGGGCACTTGTTGGGATTATCACGGGGTGTTGTATGGAAACCAAATTGACAATAAATTATTCAAAAAAATAAAATAAAATCAAGGAACTCTTCATAACTCAAGAGTTGTTATATATAAAATATTTTCTTATGTGAAAGAATCATTTAATCTCTGTAAAATGTACGTAGTAAATAATTTATCATACTTTTAAGTATCTGGGGAATATTTCATGATATAAAAATATAAAATCTTATGGAAGGACATAAAACTGAACAAACGGAAAAGCCCACTATGACCTTGGACAGAAAGACATTATTAGGAAGTCAGTTCTTCTAAAATTAATATATATATTCAATGCAGTTCTTGTTAAAAATCCAGGATGGCTTTCTTGGGAAGGAGGAGACGTGTATAAAATAATATTAATGATTATTGCCCAAAGTTAGCTAAGAAAAAAGGAATAGGAAAGGGGTCTTGATGTTCCTGATATTTGAACATTGTGTCTGGAAAAAAACACTAAACACAAATCAGTATGGCATTGTATAGAAACAAACAAGTTACAAGATTAGATTACATATTTCATAAATAAATGTCAGTATGAATGAGATTTTAGTATATAAAATGGTGATATATTCAATGGGAAGTGAGAAATTATTTTAAAAAGTTCTGGTATTATTGGCTATCCACTGGGTAGGAATGTACTTTATCTCTTACACAAAAATAAACTACAGATGAATTAAAGACAAATATGGAATATAAAAAATAAGAATGTTGAGAGTTTTTATATTCAGGAGAGGGTTTATAATACCTAAGATTTGGCAACATATTCTTTAAAAAAAGTTTATTTTATTTATTTTGAGGGAGAGAGAGAGTGCACGTAGGGAAGCAGCAGAGAGAGAGAGAGAGGCAGAGAGAGATTCCCAACCAGACTCTGTGCTGTCAGCATGGAACTTGACATGGAGCTCCATCTCACAAACCATGAAATTATGACATGAGCCAAAATCAATAGTCAGACGATCAACTAACAGAGCCACCCAGGCAAACTGGCAAGATATTTTTAATTGAGACTATAAACCCAGAAGACATAAAAGAAAATATAACCATAATTAATTACAGGATAATTAAAAGTTTTTCATTTCAAAATATATCAAAAGTCATAACAAGATGATAAATATGGACAAATATTTATAATAGAATTTATAGACTAAGGTCTAATATCAATAATTTGCAAATGGCTTTCACAAATTGACAAAAAATATAGAAAAGAGGAAAATGATAAGTGACATTTTACAATATCACAAGTTGAAATGACAAACATAAAAAAAAACAAATTATGTTTGCCAGGGAATGAAAATTAATGGTTGAGAGTGTTTTGGGGGGAGGTTAGCTCAATGGTCTTCGCAGTCATAAAACCATATAGAAAGCGGTGTTTTCAGAAATATTTTCCAGATGACTTTCTGCTCTCAGAAGCCAAAATTGTGAGTGATCTTTTTTTTTCGTGACTGAAGCTTTCTTAGAAAATAAATTATTTATTTCCTCCTAAATTCAAGTATACAGTCCAGTAGCCACTGGACACTTTGCTATGTTTATTAAAAAGTTTTGATCATCTAGTAATAATTCCCATCTGGGAACAATGGTCACTACTCATTGTTCTCTTGCTGCTAAGTTCAGTCGTATGAATATTTTATATTCTATTTGTTTTAATATTTCAAATGTTTCTAAGTAAAAAAATTTATTCCGAGGCACTAACTGTTTAAAGTATATAAATATGAAAAAAAATGGTAATGATGAGTAGGTTTTCTTGGATATTGGAATTATTAAAGAATTAAAAAATAATATTCTGTAAATGCAACAGAAATGTTAGGGAATATTGGCAAGATGTCAGTTTCCGTAGATTTCTGCTTAAGGTAGAGAAAAGTAGAGACTTCATGACTGTCGGCTCAGTTGCTGCTATCCTCACTTAGATTCCTTGCCTCCTGCTTTATTTTGTCATCAGCAACTGTTGTTACTGAAGTCCGGATATTTTTGTAAAACAGATTATTTTTCTCTTGCAGGTTTTACTTAAGCTTTAGAAGTTCCTCCTGTGTCCAATTAATTTATACAATTATTGATAAGAAAAAAATATATAAGTGCTCAAAATCACAGTATATCTGCGTGAGGTTGGAGGAAGGAAGGTATGCCTGGAATTTAGGTCAACTTCCTAACACGCACAAAATTGTAGATTAAAAAAAATAGACATGCGATGCTAACATTTCTGTTGCATAGAATCAATATGTATTTATGTATTTATTTTCTCTTAAGCTTAGTGTTGTGCTGGCACAATATAATTCTCTAATGTAGGATGTTGAATGAGTAAAATGCAATCGATCAGTTAGAATTTGTGACCTTCCAGTGTATATTTAGAGCATGCCAGGCATTGTGCTAAATGCTTTATACATATTAATCTCCTCTAAATTCTTATAATAATTGTATGAAATAAATATTCTTATTTACAACGATAGTTGCAATATTTACCAAAACAGTAATAAATGACAGACGAGGGGGGAAAGAAAGTAGGGTTTAAAGCAAGTATAAATATTGAACTGAGGAATTTATTTACCATAACATATACAACATTTTTCTTTACAAAAGTTAAAACCTGGCTCTTAGAAAATTGACATATGTATCTTGGAATTTTGTCTATTACCTACCATTTAATCCATTACTCTCATTTCGCTGGAATCTCTGATTTGCTTGGCTCTATGCTTTGTCCCTGAACACTAGTTTATACTCAGATATGTAACTTTGATAAATCCTTTGAGACATAACTCTCTATCCCAACATTCCCAGAAACTGACCATTCTGAATACTATGGGCTACCTGGCTTATCCACTGCCAGCCCTCCTCTCCCACTGGAGGAACAACAAAATGGTTATCCTTTAAAAAAGAAAAAAATCAAACTCTGTTTCCCATCTTCCCCAAAGAACTGAGTATTGCACATATATGTCTAAGAGAAAGCTTTTGTTTTCTTTCCATTCTTTACCACACTTCTTCCCTTCCCTTCCCTTCCCTTCCCTTCTCCTTTCCTTTCCTTCCCTTCCTTTCCTCTGCACAATTTCTCTCTCCTTCCAATCACTGCCATTGTTGCTGCCTTTAACTGTCACTTCTTTTCATCTTCTCTTTTCAGTCTGTAGATGAGGATGTGCCTGACCAGTAGTAGACAAGGTAGAAGAGGGTGCCCTCGACTTCTAAAATAGGCCACTTAGTTTTCAATTACCTGTGAGAGGAAACTATTTCTCTCATCTGTGTGTCTAAATGCATATAGATATGTTGTACTGGACACTTTAAGGAAAAAAAAAAAAACCATGGCAGTAAAGTATATCTTTAAATGGTATGAAAATGACAAAGATTCTCTATAGAGTCAATGTATCAGCTGGGTCTGGTTGAATGGCAAGTGGCAGAAAGCCAACAGAAAATTGCTTAAGTACAAGTAATTTATTGTTTCAAATAAAAGAAAGGTTAAAGGGTGAGTTTTGTTTAGGGCATTGCTAGAACCAAGATTCAAATAATTTATTTAAAAAAATAAACTTTATTTAAGAATAGTTTTAGACTTACCAGGAAGTTGTAAAGGTAGAAAGTCCCCATATACCCACACCTAGTTTTCCCTGTTCTTACCATCCTACACGAATGTGTACAATTACCATGTATAATGAACCAATATTGATACATTAAAGTCAGCTGAAGTTCATACTTCATTCAATTGAATGTCCTTCGTTTGAAATTTGTCTTACGTTTTTCTCATAATTAGCCTGAGGTCATGGGTTTTGAGGTGGTATTTGCCAGGTTTCTCCACTGTAAACTTACTCTTTCCATCCTCCCCCTTTTCCATACGGTGTTCTTTGTAAGAAGTCACCATGTGGAGTACAACACTTAAGGGGTTTGGAATTGTGGTCCACTCCTGTAATGTGGCATATCTATATACATTATTTGGAATTCTTCTTGGCAGACATGTGTCCATTCTCCTCTGTTTATTTATGTATGCAATCGTTTATTTATATCAAATAGCCTCACAATATTTATTTTATATTTTGGTTATACTTTAATACTACTTTATCAATTTCGTTGCTCAAATTGTTTTAATTATGCATATTTTGGGGGAACTCTTTTAATTGGTTTCTGCATCTCTTTAACGTATCTCATTACTGTAACTTTTTAGCAATGAAGGTACTTTTTTATTTTCTGGCACTATAAGATTCCAGGCTCATCACATACATTCAGCTTAGCCCTAGATTCGGCCATTTCTCCAGTGGGCATCCCTTTTATTGGAAAATGGTATTAGAAACCAAGATATTATGCTAGGTGTTCTCAAGGCAGTAGTGGTATTGTTGCTTCTAGGTCCTCAGCAGACCGAACAAAGAAAATGTATGTGTATCCTAGAGGTTCAAGTGATGTTATCTGGACTTGTGTTCTCTCAATTTTTCAACCAGGTCTATATGTCGACTCAATTCCTGAAAAGAAATTTTCTTCATATTTGCAAGGTAGCTGTGGCAACTCTAGTACTTAAGTCCCAAAGAACAGAGTAAGAGTCTCTTTACTAGAATTCCCCGCAAATTCCCACCATGTCTCATTGGCTCCTTTTAGGTTGCATGCCAACTTGGGAACTAATCACTGTAGTCAAGTGGAATGAACTATTTTTATTAGGTTAAGCTAGGGTCATGTGATCCTCAGAGTCAGAGGATTGATCCTGAGTGACTTACCTGAACCATGATTACAGGAAACGTGGATTTTCAAATGGTTGATAGTATAAAAAGGGAAAATACAACTGTATGGCTGAAAAATAATTTTCACCACAGTCAACTGCCACTTCTATGAATTCCTAAATTCTAAAATTGGCTGCTGCTTACCGTAAAGTTTTGAAAGAAAATAAGATAGTTACTTTTATAGGAAGATGTATCAGTAAATGACTTGGGCTTTATTGGAAGAAAATTAACACTTATAAGTTGTGAAAATTGAATAGTACTTTACTATATTTTTGCATATGAATATTTTCTGCTTTGAAACTACAAGTGGGGAGAGTATATCCATTGTTAAATTTCTTTCTGATTTGCTTTTAGAAATAATTTCACTTTTACAAAAATGGAGCATTTAGGCTGGGATCAAATAAAATCTGTTCTCTTTTGTAGTTGTTGCTTCATATTGGCTGTCTCCATGGGTTTTCTTTATTTACTTCTTTCAGAAATATATTCAAGAGGAAACTAGAGAGCTGCCATCATTCATCAGAATGTTCAGCTACTTTCTTTTTTTTTTTTTCCATTTTAAGGAAGCTTGTAAAACACTTTTTAAAAGGAAAGACCATAGAAGGACTGCATGATAGCAGGACTGTAGGGTAGCATTATAATTGAAACCACTACTATGATTTGTTTTTGTTTTTCTTAGTAGGGCTTCTACTCCCCTTTTAAATTAAAATAGTAAGTAACAGAACAAGAATTCCAATGTAAATATATTATTTGATAAGTCATCCCTTGCAAAGACATTATTAGTTTTAAGATATTAGCAGTCACTACAAAAGTTTGTGTCCTGTTTTTACCTGAAGGCAATTTTTGGTTCTGTTTATATTTGTTAAGATCATTTTTGCTTTTATTTCATTGCTTTAACAAATTACACAGTTATTGTAGGGATCCAAAAGTTAATAACGTAAAATATTAATGATGCCTCTAAGTTGGAGTTTTAAATGTACTGTAGCTCAAGTCACAGTGAAATGTGTTCAAATTATAGTTGAACCAAAAGTATCTTAGGTGATTTCTAAATTTAGAATCCATGAAATCCATGAAACTGACATAAGCAAATTGGGAACTCTGAAGCAAAACTTTGGTTATTTGGAATTTTTAAAGAATTAGACTTCCAGGTTAAAAAATAATTTGTTTTTTTTAGGGGCACCTGGGTGGCTCAGTTCATTAAGCATCTGACTTCCACCCAGGTCATGATCTCAAAATCTGTGAGTTCTGACAGCTCAGAGCCTGAAACCTGCTTTCGATTCTGTGTCTCCCTCTCTCTCTGCCCCTCCCCCACTCACACTCTGCATGTCTCTCTCTCTCTTTGAAAAATAAACACAAAAAAAATAATAAATGGAATAAATAATTTTTGTTTTATGAGTGGTGCAGTAATTATACTTCTTTGAGTTACAGGACTTTTTTTTTTTTTTAAAGCTTTTTGACAAGAATCTTTCCCAGTTCTCTACCTGAAGGAGAGGGTATTAGCTGTCATTTATTTTCTTATGACTCTGTTAAGACCTTACGCTTTTTTGAGTGCTGCATGTTTCTTTTTTTTTTAAATTTTTTAAAACTTTTTAAAAATTACTTATTTTTGAGACACAGAGAGAGACAGAGTATGAGCTGGGGAGGGACAGGGAGAAAGGGAGACAGAATCCAAAGCAGGGTCCAGGCTCTGAGCTGTTAGCACAAAGCCTGACACAGGGCTTGAACCCAGGAAACCATGAGATCACGACCACCTGAGCCGAAGTCGGCGCTTAACCAACTGAACCACCCAAGGGCCCCTAGTGCTACATGTTTCTAAAAATATTTAGGAGGGGCGCCTGGGCGGCTCAGTCGGTTGAGCATCTATCTGACTTTGGCTCAGGTCATGATCTCTGGTCCATGAGTTCAAGCCTCGCCTCGGGCTCTGTACTGACAGCTCAGAGCCTGGAACCTGCTCTGGATTCTGTGTCTCCCTCTCTCTCTGCCCTTCTCCCACTCATGCTCTGTCTCTCTGTGTCTCAAAAATAAATAAGCAATAAAAAATATAAAAACATTTAGGAGTGCCCGGGTGGCTCTGTTAGCACAGAGCCTGAAGCCTGCTTTGGATTCTGTGTCTCCCTCACTCTCTGCCCCTCCCCTACTTACATTATGTCTTTCCATCTCTCAAAATAGTAAATAAACACTAAAAAAATAAAAACATATAAGTTTTGTCTTAAAAATGTTCCTATATATATATGTTTCGTAGAAATATAGTATCTAACATGGGATCAGCATATCAATCAGTATTTTAAGTCAATTTTATTAATAGCTATTTATTGAAAACATTTGATATACTAGACAGTGATAAGTGCTTTTTTTATATTCCATTTCATTTACTAGTATTTTAACATTTTTATTTAAATTTCAGTTAGTTCACAGTGTAATATTAAGTTTCAGGTATATGATTTTTTTTAAATGTTTATTTTTGAGACAGAGAGAGACAGAGCATGGTGGGGGAGGGGCAGAGAGAGAGGGAGACACAGAATCCTAGCAGGCTCCAGGCTCTGAGCTGTCAGCACAGAGCCTGACACAAGGCTTGAACTCATGGACCGCTAGATCATGACCTGAGCTGAAGTTGGATGCTTAACTGACTGAATCACCCAGGTGCCCCAAGTTTCAGGTATATGAAATAGTGATTCAACAATTCTATATATTACTCAGTGCTCATCATGATAAGTGTACTCCTTACCACATATTTCATCCATCTCCCCACGTGTCTCCCCTCTGGTAACCATCAGTTTATTCTCTGTAGTTAAGAATCTGTTTCTCAGTTTGCTCCCTCTTTATTTTTTCCCTTTGCTTGTTTGTTTTGTTTCTTAATTCCACATATGATTGAGAGCATATGATTATTGTTTTCCTCTAACTTATTTTGTCTAGCACAATACTCTTTAGATCCATCTATGTTGTTGCAAATGGCAAGATTTCATTCATTTTTATGGCTTAGTAATATTCCATTGTATATATATATATACCACATCTTCTTTATCCACTCATCAGTCAGTGGATGCTTGGGCTGTTTCCATAGTTTGGTTATTGTAGACACTGCTGCTATAAACATTGGGGTACACTGAATTAGTATTTTTGTATTCTTTGGGTAAATACCTAGTAGTGCAATTGCTGGATCATAGGGTTGTTCCATTGTTAGCTTTTTTGAGAAACTTTAACTTTTTTCATTAAATCAGAATAGAAAACCCAGAAATGAACCCACAACTATATGGTCAACTAATCTTCCACAATGTAGTAAAGAATATCCAATGGGAAAAAGATTGTCTCCTTAACAAAGAGTATTGGGAAAATTGGACAGCAACATGCAAAACAATGAGACCTGACCCCTTTCTTATACTAAACACAAAAATAAATTCAAAGTGGATTAAAAACCTAAATGTGATACCCAAAACCATAAGATCCTGAGGAGAACACAGGCAGTACTTCTGTGACATCGGCCATAGAAACTTTTTTTTGGATACGTCGCCTGAGGCAAGAGAAACAAACAAAAAAATAAACTATCGGGAGTTTATCAAAATAAAAAGCTTTTGCACAGCAAACAATCAACAAAACTAAAAGGCAGTGTAAGGAATGGGAGAAGATATTTGCAAATAACATATCTGATAAAAGGTTAGTATACAAAAATTTATAAAGAACTTATCAAACTCAATGCCCAAAAAACAAATCCAGTTAAGAAATAGGCAGAAGACATAAATAGACATTTTTCCAAAGAAGACATTTCATTTACTATTTATATTTTGGTAATATGGGTATTAAAATACCTCTTTTAGAGAAGAGGAAACCAAGGCTCAAAGAGCTTAAGTTAATTAAGATCATATAGAAGAGAGCTAGGATTCAAACCTATTTGTAGAACATGACATACTACATCTAAAATCTAAGAAAGAGAACAACAGTCAATGTAAAAGAAAAAAAAATCAATGTAAACATTAGTTGTTCGGAGCGACACTCCTTCATGGCTTTCTCCGTGCTCCATCACGCTCTGCTGGATGTGCAAAGCCCTGACCACTCCTTAGCGAGTCCATTTCTCAGGCATGTGTTTACAGAAAACAAACTTGAGGGATGAGGTAATGCCTCTCTTTGGAACAAACAGCAGACTTTCTGTGAAAGGAGTAGATTCCCCAATTTCAGACTTCCTCTCCTGTACTTTCATTTTTCAGCCTCTTATAATTGTTTCTTGAATTTAAAAAAAGCACTGAGGATATGTTTGATGGAAACATCAAGGCAAAGAGTAAGTATTTTTTTGAAATGTTTATTTATTTATTTATTGAGAGAACGAGGGACAGAAAGCGAGGGAGAGAGAAAATCCCAAGCAGATTCTGTTCTGTCAGATGGGGAGCCCCCAATGTGGGGCTCAGTCTCACAAATTGTGAGATCATGACATGAGCCAAAATCGAGAATTGGTTGCTTAACTGACTGGGCCACCCAGGCACCCCCAAAGAGTAAGCTATTAAAAGAATAGGTACAAGAATTGAGGGAGAATTATGTTTAATTGTGACTTTTGATTATTCTGAAAAACATAACAAAACTAAGCAATTAACTTCAATAGAAATAATGCCTATATCTCAGTGTCTACTTTGTTCCTGGTAAGTTCTTAATTCTTTATGTTTTACCCCTTGCAACAATGCTTTGTTGTAGGTAATATTATTAATCTCATTTTACAAATGATGAAACTGAGGCCTGGTTTAAGTGATTTGCCCAAGGTTTCATAGCTAGTAAGTGGTGGAGCCAGGTTCTGAATGCAGCCTCTCTGGTTCCAACACCCAGGCTCTCAATCACCTCAGTAGGAAGCTTAACACTATTGGTTTTTTTGTTTTGTTTTTGTTTTTGTTTTGGTAATAAATGGGAGCTTTTATAATGAATTGCTGTTTGGCATTCAGTTTTCATCAAAAAACATAGGATGAAAAAGAATCCTCAAAGGAAAAGGTTCAGTACATGCTTCTGATGTATACACAATACAAACCTGAGGAAGATTCTGTCATTGCAAAAGGAGTGCACATGATTGGACAAATATCATATATAATACATTATGTTAGGACCGTTTGTATCTCATAGTTCTTATGAAAGTGGCTTTCTCTTGGCAAGAGTCAACGCTACAAATATTCTTCCAAGTCCCAGTATATGAAACCGAAGTCACAACAGATGTCCAGATAAATGTTTTAAAGGAACCCAAGAAGGAAATCGACTAAGGTGACTACCCTAGTTTTTTATTGCTAAGCGTCTGAGGTTGGTAGTTCCCCTGAGTCCATCTCAATTATGATTTCTACAACTTTTTTTTTTTTCCTCTCTTGTCACTGAAATTCTTCATTTTTTTTTTTTTTCCAGGAGTTTTCCCTGTGAACAATTGGGGCTCTCCACACATCTAAAATTAGGGGACTGATGATGGGCATGCAAGAACCGGGAGAAAGGCGATTTTGGGAAGGCAATGAAGTTGAGAAAGAAATGCTAGGGTTAAAATGAAAACCAAACCAAACCAAACCCCAAGCTGGCTGGGCAACAAAATGTTTGTAATCCAAGCCGACAGTTTCTTGCGCTTTATCTCATCCACTCCAGGAGCTGCGTCCCAGGGTAACTAGGCAACAACGTTGCCGTGGTAACCAGTGAAGCTCAGAGAGCCCTAACGCTTAGGACTGGAGCAACCCTTAGGTGCGCAGAACTGGCCTGGAGGCAGCCGTGAGGGTGTCAGACTCTCGCGAGAGCTGCGTGCGGTCTCGGGCAGGCGTCGTCGCAGTTGCTCTTAGGGCCGCAGCGGGCCGACCAGCCTCAGATGGCTGCTAAGCAAGGGACGCCCACCTCGGCCCTGCGGGTCCTGGAAGAAGCGTTGGGCATGGGCCTGACGGCTGCTGGGGACACCGCGGAGGCGGTGGCCGCCGAGGGCGCCTACTACCTGGAGCGTATCCTTAAGTGTAGGCGCGGCCTCCAGGCGCTGCCCTTGGTAACGGGTTTCGGGGCGAGGGCGCGGGCTTGCCACTGGGGGCGCCATCTGAGGCTTGTGGTCTCCAAGCCTGTCAAGACGCCTTTTGGACCTCGTGGTGGCGTCTCCGCAGCCGTGTTTGCCCTGATAGCTACCCACTAAAATTTTCGCCTTTTAGGAGCGTTAGGATGCCTGCGTTCCTGTTGGAAGAACCTTGAGGAATCTCGTACTTAGGCACCACTCTGCAAACTTTGGATGAAAGTTTTATGTTATGGTGGTGTAACAGATTGATTCAACCCCTCTTTTGCTTAGCGGTTTTCCTAAATAAGCCCTGAACCTTCGGAACACCGTGGGAACCAATTCAGTCGGGAAAGACAGGAGACAGGGAAAGAGTTCTGCCTTTGGGTTTTAACGAGCCGAAGCTCAGAATATTCAACCCGTGATTCTCTAGATGGTTCAGTTGTCCAGTGCTTAAATGATTTGTTGTGGTAGCATCAACTTCCTAGGTAGTTTCAATTTTGGCTACCTAATTATTACTTTTTTTTTTTTTTTTTTTAAGCAACTAAATGATGACCTGGTGAGCTGAAAAGGCTCAGAGGTGTTAGGAAGAAACCAGTGATGAGCAATTATCAATCGAAATACCAGAAACATAGAATAGCCATATGTGAATGATTAGGTTCACTATTTCTTGGTAAGGCTTTTGAACTCACCTCCTCTAGGCATATAGAGTAATTGTGCTGGAGAGATAGGAGAGTGCATGAGAAAAATGTATCTTTTTTTCAGGCAGGTAGGAGAGAGAGGGTTATCTGTTTTATTCTTAAAGATATCAAGGAGACTCCAAAATCTGCTTTTTTATTTCTTTATCCAACTATGAATCCCCCAGCTTTAATTCAAGACTTCAGAGATTCAGCAATGATTCATTTTGTGGCTTTGGCAAACTGGTTCACCTGTCCTGACTCAGGCTCTGTACACATCAGTGCTTCAGGGAGCTTTGAAAAACTTAGTTGAAAAGATCAACGAAAATCTGTGGTATTTTATTCGTTGCAAGCATGATTTTTATAGGAATATAAGTTTCAATAGTTCAAAATCAACTTAAGTGACATATGTAGGTGCCTTAGTGTCTTAACCGAGGCATTGTACTATTTTCATAGCTCTAAATAGCTACCTTTTTTAGTAAAATTCGTTTTTAAATTAAAAAATGAGTCAACAATTCTTTCAGAACTTAACTGCATCAAGTATAAAGTTATTTAGTGTCCCTGGGAGTGAATGGTAATCAGCATCTTATATTTGTCTACATTAACATGATTTCTGTAACACATAGTTTTTAACATGAGGCAAACACGATGGGTTAACTTTTTGGCAAACATCCTTGTGAAATAAATGGTGGGGCTCCATTATAGTACAGCTTTTAGGTTTACTTAATTTTCCAGGAGATCACTGGGTCACGACTGCGAACAAATAGCAGTTTGCAAAAAACCTGTCTTACAAAGACTTCTCCAAATAATCACGTTCGTAAATACAAGCAACTCTAACTCTTTAGGATTTTATTATCCGGTTTATGAATTATCTGGCCCTTTTGCTTTTCTTCCATCTCTCTCTGGTTGACTACTATTTTGGATTTCAACCAAAGGGTAGTCAAGGGATAGCAAAACTACACATATAGCCAATTTTCCTACATCAGTGTGCAGGTAAGAAGTTTAGTCATAAGCAAGGCTTTAACTATTAGTTAAAATGAAGTTTGAGGATTACTTTTGAATGCCAATTATCCCTGTATCCCTGGGCTCTCTTCACATGCATAATTAAGAGTTGACTGTATAATGTTATTTGACATTGTTTCTTAAGGCAATTATGATAGTTGCTGAAGTGAGACTTTCTTGGGTTTAAAGTCTTTAGCTTTCAGGTAATTTAACTGAGCTATTGCAGTGGGTAAATAAAAGTTATAATATCACAAATGAATCAGAAATCTGATGTTCTCTACTTCGCACATAGACTTAATCACTTCTAATCTACGGCATTTGGTTTTGGGCTTCCCTTATTTATGACTGAACAGATGCTCCTTAGAATACTAGACAGCAAGATATCAATATTAAATCTTTAAAAGAAGTTGACTGTAATTCTCCAGAAAGTCACCCTTTTCTTTGCTGTTAAACATTCAAACATAAAGAACATGTACAGATTAATAGGGCCCAAACCAGAAACAGCCAGGATCCACCATAAGAGGAACGAATTCATTAGTAAAGGCCCCATTTTCTTTATAAGTTTAGAGAATGTATCCAGGAAAAAGGATTCTTACCCCTGCAACCCCTCTTCTTTGTAACCCACTACCTGTAAAGGTAGGTGTTATCTGTTTCTCTTCTGAAGCAGTTTATGATATCATTGCTTTTATGCTTTAAACTTCTGCAAGACAAGATACGAACACACATGTACATTGTTCCCTTCTTAGCTATATCCAGAGCTTTGAAGAAACCTGTTTATGGAGCATGTGAATCCTCTGGAGAACTCCTCATTAGAAAGATATTTGCAACAGTGTAAAACAAGGCTAGATTTTAACTATGTGCTTTGTAAAGGGTCAAGTGTTTGTAAAGAAAGTTGATTGTTCTTTTGTGAATGAATTGTCTATTAGAAATCAGTACCACTTGGGTAAGGTTTTCAGTTGGAGTAGGAACTACAGTTAATGTATGGCTGTGGACATATGGGTATGCCCAGTCCAACAGGGAGATGCAGGCTGGAATGAACTGTACTAAGAAAGCTAAGGTTTAATTGATTTTGTTGCTACGTGTCAAAAGAATTGTTCAAGGAAGAATACTGGAATACATGGATTCTAGAAAATGGAGTCCCCAAAGTATTGTTTTTGTTATCTTCTTCCTTTTGCACCGATTCTCTGCTCCTCTAGCTGGACTTTGATTATTTTATCTTTCAAGGCATTCCAGCACTAAAAATTTGACTTCTTAGATCCTGGACATAAGTTTGCTGACCGCTAAAGAGGTCTGCTCTGTCCCCCCCAGAGAGTTTCTCAGAGTTGAGTGAGTTTAAGCCAGTCCTTTGAAGCTGATCAACTCTGGATTCAGTCCCAAAGTCAACTATCTCTGAAAATGTAAACTTAAAAATTCCATTAAACTAGTCAACTGAAATGTAGTGATCACACTTAGATACCCCATTTAAGACGTATGCTTGTTTTCTTAAGTTATATCCCTAGACAGTCTTTCATTGCAATAGTAATGTTCAGTGATAAATTAAAATTGAATTTTTATCATTTAACATTCTTTTTATTTATTATTTTTAATATTTAGTGATTTCCCCCATCTCTTATGTTACTTCTCTGGAATGTTTGTAGTATTGAGTGAGAAGATATTTGTAAAATCCTTAATAATTATTATGTACTCAAGTCATCTGTTTCTTATTATCATTGGAAAAATGAATTTTCCCATGGGATCTTAGTTGCACCCTACATGTATTCAAATACCGTGACAGACAGTCCTAATGTAGAAGCTAGACCAAAAGGCGTGTTACTATACCTTGGGTGCTGAGTTTTACATGCATGAAAGTCATAGGCTATTTGGGAAGAAAAAAAGTATTTTATTGTGTGTCTTGGACAAACTTTAATGTGCATATAAATCAAAGATATGGATCTTTAAACGAAGACTCTAATTCAGTAAGTTCTAATGAGGGCTGAAATTCTGCATTGCTAACAAGCTCCCGGGTGTTGCTGGTGCTGCTGGTCTAAAGAATATAATCGGAGTAATAAGGCTGTAAACAAATTTCTTAACTACTAGCCATTATATTTTAAGACAGAGGTCTATCTATATTGTTAGTTATAGAACCCATATCTTTGGATCTCCTGGCTTAGAAGTTGGAAAAACTTAAGCCACCATCCACTATGAGAAAAGTGAGCCTTATATTTGGAAAAGAAAGTTATTTCCCAGCCTCCGGAACAGAAGAGATGCAATAGTAGTACATTGGGGCAGGGGTAGCCAATAAATTTCACCTCTTGCCGTGTCTGTTGAATTGGTAGTGGCTCCCTGGTATGTGGAGTTAATAAGATTCTGAGATCTCCCAAAGACTTGGTGGGGAAGACTGCAGAAAACAAGTAACAGTGGGGAAAGTGGTAGCGAGTGGTAGCCAGTTTTTTGCTATCTTTGGTATTAATTTACATTATTTAAACTGGAATTCCTAAGAAAGGGAACCATGACTGTGCTATGTGCTCTTTACACTACTTTTATTTCAATTTGGTAAGTAAAATGTTAATCATGGAGGATCCAGGCTAGATTTAAAAAAAAAAAAAAATTTTTTTTTTTTAGCATTTATTTATTTTTGAGAGACATAGAGACAGAGTATGAGCAGGGGAAGGGCAGAGAGAGAGGGAGATACAGAAACTGAAGCAGGGTCCAGGCTCTGAGCCGGCAGCACAGAGCCCGACGTGGGGCTCGAACTCACAGACTATGAGATCATGACCTGAGCTGAAGTTGGCAGCTCAACCTACTGAGCCACCCAGGCGCCCCCGGGCTAGATTTTAGATCCCCTCTATGTAAATTGGCTCTGGAGTGATGGCAAAGATTACAAAGCAGTTTCTGTCTGCAGTGGCTTTGGGAAATCATGTAAAATACAATTAGCTGTATGTTTCACTCCAGTTCTTTATGAAGATGCTGCTGCTGGCAGTGATACTACCTCCAGTGCAGCACTGGGAAGAGACCAACGTGTGAGGAAGTCTTTGTATGGCGTTCACATCTAAAAATTATTCATAGTTTTCTGGCTGTGTTTCGTTCGCAGAGCCTTGTTTGTGACCCCATCATATCAACTGTCACCTCAATCTCGACTCCATTATGCCAGCTGAAATGCTTCTCTGAGGCTTCTCGCAGTTGTGTCTTCTGTAGTACTGTGATGGATTGAGGGTTTTCTGGCAGTTTCCTTCTGGGTGTATATTGCCCTATTTTCTGATAGGATCTACAAGGTCAGGATCTGGTACAGATCCTGCCAGTGCAGAAGCTGCCCATTAGTTCACCCGTGGTGACAAAGTACCATCAGGGAACTGACTCATAATGTGAAAAATCACAGGTATTACTAAATTTCTTCCAGAGCAAGTGGAGATGTGGAGTGGGACCCTCAGTCTGAGTGTAGGCTCTGACTCTGGGATACCGAGCCCGGCCTGGAAGAGGGTGGTGCTATGGGCCGTGGCTGCAGTCAGGGAGGAAGCAGAATCTCACACTGTACCCTGGGCGAGAGGAGACTAGAAAACTAGGCACAATATTAAATGCCAACTTAACCTTAAGCAGGCACAAAGGCAATAACTAGACCTAAAGAGAATAGAAAGGAGGGAAAAATGAATTTTGGAAATGGAGTTTAACAACGTTCTTTGGAGGAATACTAGACAGATAATAAGGAGGGAGTTTTTCTTGGCATTAAGAAACTGATTTTAAGCCAGAATTCTGGTTTATTATGCAATGGAAAAAAATCACTTTGCCTGAGAACTATGACCAGCTTAATTGTATGTACATTTCCTGCAGAATAGGATCGCCTTAGAGATTAAATTACAGATGAGAAAGTTGTCCAGTAAAAGTAGAATGAGAGTAAAGGGTTTCAATCATTCAGGCAATTCTCAGTCAGTTGCTTATTCCTATTCTGGCAACATTGCTTCTAAAGCAGTTTTTCCACCCTTTTTTTACACATGGTATTCCCTTGGATCCTGCTTCACTAAGTCTTTCTGGCTGTCCAAATGGCCAAGGGAATCAGTATCAGTACAACCCACAGTGTTCTCTTTATGAAAGAGGGAGAGTGTAATTTCTCTCAGGCTTCACAACCAGAAATTGCTGTACATCTGCTGAGAAACTCATCTGTTTTCATTGGATAAGTACTGAATTGGTATCTGATTACATTCCCCTCTTTACTCTGACTGCTGGGAAGCTTGGGGTCAAATATGTGGCTTTCCTGTGACAAAGTTCATGAGACTTTATGGCATGTACTGTATCTTTACCCTTGTCTTGTTTCTGTTCTTTCTCTTTAAATTTCCACATTTACTTATTTTTATATTTTGTACTATATGCATATTTGTAAACTGCCACACAATCATTTGGGGATTCATTTGTGCATTTGTCCATGTGTTGCTAGCCAGCTAAGCCAGATAGACAGATGCATACAAACACGCATGCCAAAGTACATTTATTTCTTCGGTAACACTGCAAGATCAGATTTCAACTCAGTTGCTCTTGGGAAAATTTTATGTACAAATAATTTTTGTGGATACTGAAAATACCAGTCAAGGAAAATAGTGGTTCCTGTTCTGGATGTTTGTCGTCTTCCTGACTTTTTGTCTCATTAATCTCTTGCCCTTGGCTAATTTAATCTTTGTGCCTGTAGCCCTCTTTTATACTTCTCTTTGTTTTCAGGTCTTCAAATTGCGTGATTTAAATGATTTGATTTAGCTGTTGGTAATATAACACTTGAAAGTTTGGAAAATAGGTGAGGGTTTATTATCTAGGATTTTGGTAAAAATTGCATCTTCTTGTGTCTCCATACATACAATATGATATTGTAGAAAATTCCTGATATTTTTATTCAAGAAATTTATCTTTGTCACTTATAGGTATATGATTTTTGGCAAATTTCTTAATCCCCTTGATTAAGTTTCTTTCTTTTATTTTTTATTTAGAAATTATTGTATCTGTGTTATTTAATGTCAGAGGATTGTTGCGAGAAAAAATATGATAATGATCCTTATGACAAAACTTTTTAAGCTTTATGAAATGGTAGTTATGTTTTCACTTACTGTTTTGATTTTGGGGAAACAAAATATATTATTAGGGTTTGAATGCTATTGCCTCAGGTATTTTCTGAGTAACAGTATGACAAGTGTTGTTTGATATTTCCAAAGCTTTGAGGACAAATCATTTTTTCCTCTTTGTATTGCTATGCTTAACAACCTATGCTTTGATATTTCTTCCTCACATTAATCTTATCAGTTGGCTAATTTATAATTTTAAACTCGAAATGATTCTAGAATATTTACTTTGTGAAATTTATTATGGTATGAGCAGTGATGAAGGATGGCATTGCTTTTCTGGAGACTGAAAGATGAGTAACATCTTACAAAATCAAGTTTTAGTAAGTGTCATGCAGAAGAGGGCAACTTTTCCATAAAAATGAGACTGATTTCCTGTAGCTGAACCTAAGGAAATTTTATCTAATTAAGTGAAAATGTATCAGAAAAATCTAAACTTAGAAAGGAGGAAGATTTACAGTGAATTTTATTAATCCTTTCATTTTAAACCCTGGGGGAACTGGGCCATGAGAGACTTATGAGACTACTCCACAGGTACTCTTCTCTTTCTAGAACAAGGAAAATAATAACAAATACTTGCATAGCACTTACTATAAGCTAGGCACCATTCTAAATTATTTAAGTGCATTAATTCTTTTAATACTCTTGAAACCCCTTAAGGTATCCGTGGTAGCCAGCTTCCATAGTAATCCCCACATCCTGGTCCTTATGCTCTTATTTAGTTCCCGTATGTACCGAATAGGATTGACCTATGTAACCAATTCATTATCAATAGGATAATGAATAAATGATAACGTGTGGCCTCCGAGATTTGGTCATTAAAGACAGTGTGGCTTTCACTTCATTTTCTTTATATTGCTTGTTCTGGGGGTAGCTAGCCACTATGTCTTGAGAATTCTGAAGAAGCCTGTGGAGAGACCCACATGGGGACGAATTGAAACCTTTAGCCAACAATGTTAGCGCCATCTTTTAAATGGATCCTGTTGCCTCCACTGAGGCAGCAGTGGACTGCTGCCCAAATCAAAATCCGTAAGCTAGCCACTACTGAATTCTTGAACACAGAAACTATGAGATAATCGATGCTTATTGTTAAGCCTTAGGGTTTGGGGAGTTTGTCAAGCAACAATAATAAAAAGTACAGATTTTGGTACCTGAAAGTGGGATTCTAACGTAAGAAATACTTTAAAGTTTCGGAGTGGCTCTGGAACTAAAATAGGACAGATGTTAGAAATTCTTTGAAGTAGGATGTTAGTGAAAGCTAAATACCTTGAACAGACTGTTAGTGGAAGCCTGGTGATCTTTTAAGAAGGCTACTGGCAAGGGACTAAAGGAGAGTGAGGCAAGTACTATTGGAAACTGTTCCATCGAAGTAGTTTAACTAATGTAGGTAGGTACTTCACTCCTGGTGCCCGATATGGGTAAGTGAGTAAGTTACCCAATATGGGTATTCTAGGACCAGCTATAGGTATGGATCTTTTTTTCTCTAGTGGTTTTTTTTAAAACCACAATAGTTTTTAATTAGTTATTTTAATTAGTTATTTAATCGGTTAAATTAATTAGTTACTTTTGAGACAAAATTACTTTTCACCATATTACTGGGAGGTAAACTCTTGTTTGACAATGAAATACTTGCCTTTTGATGGTATCTGGTTCCTAAGAATTGTTCATAACTGAAATAGGAGTAAGTGTCTCCTCAAGTGTATAGAGTAAACAGTGAAGAGTTACTGCTTATGATGGAGCTGAGTAACAAAACTGTATAACCTATCTTTTAGAGGTTTAGAACTGTGTGGAAGATAATCAGAAAATACTTCAAGTGTTTACATAGCATAGAAAATGAATATGGCATAACAAGAGAGGTTTAAGTATAGTATCGTGAAACCTGAACTTCTGGGGCTGATTACCAACTGTGTTAGGTCCTAGCTGTGTGACCTTGTGCTTATGAGTCCTGATCTGTAAAATGGGAGATGATATTAGCTTGTAGGTAGGATGAGGATGAAGGGCAGTGTCTGGCTTCTATTAAATACTGTATAAGTGTTATCAGTTTTTATGACAAACAGCATAAGTTGTTATATACACTTAGCTAACTCTTGGAAGACAATTTCTCATAACCAGCCACAAAATGAAAGCTAGGCTAATCTCATCTTTGATTTTCATAACCATTACTATATGTTAAGGGTTTAATTTCATACATTTTGAACTTGACATAATCACACCTGTACATGTGGAGAGAAATGTAAACCCACCAACCAACAAAATGTTAATGTTAGTGGTATATGTTGGGATTTCTTTCAAAATTAAACATTATCTTGAAGTTTTCATTTGTAATTAAAGTAACTTATAGTTTTTGAAAGTCTAACAGCAATGCTGTTAGAATTTTTTATTCGTCATTTCCATTGATACTTTAATGCTTATTTCTTATACTTTATGAACCACTGATTACGATTACTGTATAGTGTACTTTGCTTAAAAATTAGGCTGCTTTTCCTGAGAATGAAATTTAATTTAAAAATTGGAATATATAATAAATAAGTAGAGATTTAAGTAATTTTTCTATGAAAACATTGATATCTGTTTTTTACTTATATGTGAATATTGATGTGCTTTTTAGAAAGTCGTAATACTTTAAGTAAAGAAGTCACTGTGCACTGTGAATGACTCTGGAGCTCTGGCAAATTAAATTAGTTTGAGATAAAAGAAAATTTACTGTCATAGCTTTCCCATCCATAATTTTTCTTTTCCTTTTCTAATCTATACTATCTTATGTATACCACGTATGTTTTTGTAAGCCTTAGAACCAAGTTGGAACTCTTTAGATAGTAAATAGATGTATGGGAATGTAGTTTTCCATAGGTTTGGGTTGTGTAGAGCAAGTAAAATAAAAATAAAAATATTTTGTTTTAAAATATCTGTATTTGTAGATTGTAGGGGGAAGAAAAAATTTAAAAAGAACTTAAATTATATTTACAAACTTGGTAAGATAAATGGATCTAATACTGAATTTTAATGTCAAATCAGTTTTAAATAAATCATTTTATTCCATGGATTTTGAGATTGAGTCTTGACATGATTTCAGAGGTCACCATAACTGAGGCATCTGAAGATGATTATGAATATGAAGAGGTAATTTTTTCATGTTAAGTATTTACTCTGTAAATTCATTGTTATTCTTATGAAATATTCATTATCTTATTTTGTTTTTTGTTTTCCTTAAAAGCTGTTAGTTTTTCAGCTGAATTTAGCTAATATCAGCTAGTTAAGAGTGATGTGTGAAAGTTCTGTTTAAAAGTTTTGATTGGTTAATCCATCTGGCTCTTTTGATTTTCCTGTTAATTGTGGTTCAGAGTTAGCTTCTTTTTTTTTTTTTTAATTAAATTTTTTATTTTTTAATTTAATTTAATTTTATTTTTATTATTATTTTTTAATTATAATAGTTTATTTTCAAATTGGTTTACATATAACACCCAGTGTTCATCCCAACACGTGCCCTCTTTAATGTCCGTCACCCCCTCTCCCCCCTCCCTCACCTCCCTCACCTCCCTCACCTCCCTCACCTCCCTCACCCTCAGATTGTTCTTAGTCTTTGAGAGTCTCTTATGTTTTATCTCCCTCCCTCTCTGTGTCTTTTTTTCCTTTCCCCTCTTCCCCTGCCCCTGGTTTTTGCTTAGTCTCACAAAGTCCACCAGAGTTAGCTTCTTATCCCCTGCCTTGTGGATGCTTTCTCCAGACTGCCCGTCCAGCAGGCATTCCTTCCCAAACATCCATTCTGCTCTTGGTTGCGTTTTCCAGACTCCTACTGCTGGCCGTAGCTCAGATCCCATGCTTCCTTTCAGCTTAACTCTAATGCCGTGTGTAATGTAGTTCCTGCCTCAAATCTCTCCTTTCATTCAGTGTTCAGACAGGACCTCTTGTTCCTTCTGAGACTTGGCACATGGAGTCACTCCTAAATGACAGGCACTGCAAGCGAAACTGTGGAAGCAAGCCCGGCAGTTTGTGGCCTGAGCATGTAAAAGAACAAACAGTAGATAAACTTTTTACTATACTCGTAAAATAGAGATAATATGAATATGTGCCATATTAAATTACTGAAGGAGTTAATAAATAAAACTCATCAGCATGTAAGAAGCACGTGGTGAGTGAAAACCATCATTATCATAATTAGAGTCAGTTGCATTTTTCCAAGAGCTTAACATTCAGTGAGTTTTATTTTGTTTTGTTTTTAATAAACTAGAGATTTGCAGTTTCTTGTAGTTATGAAAAAGAAATGGCCTTACATTCTTTCTCAGCAGAGTTATTAGACTACATTTGTCATTATAGATAAGAACAGATACCCATAAACTGATCTCGAGTTTATCAGAAGTGATATTAATGATGTTTACAAGGAAGTCAGAAAACTTCCTTCTTGGTTATCCGTTTGTCACAGAACTTCAGAATGCCATGGCATCTCACACCAGGTGTTTAATTTGTGATCCTTTATTTTATGAAGAAAAATTATTTCTGAAATGAAGTAAGATACTTTTATATTCCTGCTTACTCTTTCTATACTCTTTCTCTTTGATTTAGATACCAGATGACAATTTTACCATTCCAGAAGGTGAAGAAGATCTGGCAAAAGCAATTCAGATAGTCCAAGAACAGGCTACAGATACTCAGATTTTGGTGAGAATTTTGAACACAACCTATACTTTGTGTAGTCTGAACACAGCCTGTAGTTTAGCAGTGAGATTTTTATTTTTATGTGAAGTTTTGAAAGTCATATAAACTTTAAGTACTAAGTACTTACTAAATACAGTCCTATCACTCGTTGTGCCTTTTTCTCTTCTATGCTTTTATCATCACACCTTAACTTTAAGTAAGTAGTCATATTTCTTCTTTTTCGGATTGTCATTTTCCACATCATGGTTACTCTTGCATAACTTTATGACAAATGACACCTTCTTTCAGAACTCTGCCTGTTTAATTTCACCAGATATTAAACCAAGGATTTTCAACATTAATGTACAGAATTTGTTATTGGATACAGATACTAAAATGTATTTTGTAAACTTTCTGTGTTTTTTTTTAAATGAAGTATTTATCTGATAGGGGTGCTTAATAAGTTACAAATTCTTTTCTATGAGCTATTTTACTAAAGAATGTGGTAGGAGACTTTTTTAAAGTTATTTATTTTGAGAAGGAGAGATAGAGAGAGAGAGAGAGAGGGAGAGAGAGAAGCAAATGGGGGAGAGGGGCAGAGAGAGATGGAGAGAGAGAGAGAGAGAGAGAGAGAGGGAGAGAGAGAGAGAGAGAGAGAGAATCCTAAGCAGGCTCCATGTGTCAGCTCAGAGCCTGATGTGGGGCTCGATCTCACAAACTGTGAGATCATGACCTGAGCTGAAGTTAAGAGTCAGACACTTAGCCAACTAAGCCACCCAGGTACTCCAGAGATATGTTGTTTTTATTCAAACTAGTCTTTCATTCCTTGAGATAGGGAAGTATCTCATTCACATTTATTACCTAGCACTTTTCATGGTGCCTGGCATGTGGGAGACATTCAACAAATATATGTTGAGTGAATATTATATGCAAAATTAAAAGAAACATTCATGATCACATTATAGCTTAGAACAACTTAGAATATGTATGTGTATGCATGTATGTGTGTTGTATATAATATATTGATAGGATTGTAAGTCTCCATGTATAAGAAACATGGCATTTTAAGGTGGTTGGATTTCTGCTTTGGATGTTTCAAAGTATATGTATTGGATATATTCAGGAAGAAATAGAAAGAAAATACTATTCGAGAAGGCAGTAATCTACCAGACCATATATACACGTGTACGTACAAACATCAGCTCACACACATCTTTGGAAACTAGATTAGGTACAGTCTCTGTCTTTTTCCTCCTGTGTTCCCAATTCCTTCAACTGTCCTCCATTTCATTCTAAATATCATTTTCAAATTTATTGACCAGAAATGCCAAGGTAGTGTTTATTATTGTAAAATGAATATTTACTTCCAGAAATGTTATACCCAGCAGGTATATATAAATTTCCAACATAATGTAAAGACTTAAAGGCAGGGATGCTGTATTCTGTTACTTTGGCATCTTCCATGTTTGATAGAGGGCCCTGCATATAATCAACACTGTTATATCTGTAATATGTGTTAAAATGACCTTAGGAAAGATATTTCAAATTATTCTGCTTGAGCTTTAAAAAAATCATTTTTAAACCTTAGCCATTTGTCAGGAAATTTCTGTAGCCTGCCAAATTTGCTTCAACTGCTTTGAACGTTTTAACAGCTACTGGTAATTAAGATCAGCATGAAATTATGTACAGCACTTTTGAAAAGCACTTTTTAGGGACACCTGGTGGCTCAGCTGGTTAAGTGCCCGACTCTTGACTTCAGCTCAGGTCATAATCTCACGCTTTGTGAGATCGAGCCCTTCATTGGGCTCTGTGCTGACAATGAAGAGCCTGCTTGGGATTCTCGCTCCCTCTGTCTCTGCCCCTCCCCCGCTTATACTCTCTCCCCCACCTCTCTCTCAAAATAAATAAATAAACTTAAAAAATTAAAAAAAAAAAGAAAAGATAGTTTTAGGGCAACAGAGATGCTTTCCTGACTGCATTTCTATGTAACTATTACTAGGTATGTAACCTAGACCAGGTTAAGAAGGACAAGGAAGAAGGAAAGTCTACTTCTGAGTTTCTATATATGAAAATACATATGTCTGTCTAAATGATTGACAGTTATATTGGTAGGTTCTTGCCAATGAAAATGAATGCACCCTGGGGGCAACCATACTGTTGATACTTTTAAGAATTTACCCCTTATTCGACTAATTTTATACGCAGGCTTATGTGACATAGTAGCTTTTATGGCTGTTCTAATTTCATATCTCACTTGCCAAAATATCTCCTCTTTTCTAGTTTATGGGTCTGCAAACATGTTCCCTGGGATCATGTAGTAAATATTTTAGATTTTGAAGGCCAGAAGATCTCTGTCGCAATTCACCTCTTTCATGTACTACGAAAGCAGCCATGGACGATATGTAAAAAAATAGGCATGGCTGTGTTCTAATACACTTTATTTACAAAAAGAGTGACCTGAGCCCTGATATAGTTGATAGACTTAATCCTATTATGAAATGGTAGTATAAGCCATTCCATCACACATAATTTTTTCTGTGTCATAGTGTTTCTAAATATCAAGGAACCAAAATTCATTATATTTCTTTTAATTTTTTTTCAGTATTTAATTAGTTAATTAATTAATTTATAATTTTTAAAAATGTTTATTTATTTTTGAGAGAGGGAGAGAACATGAGCAGGGGAAGGGCAGAGAGAGAAGGGACAGAGGATCCAAAACGGACTCTGCTGACAGCAGAGAGCCTGATGCGGGGCTTGAACTCACCTACCGTGAGATCATGACCGGAGCTGAAGTTGGATGCCTAACCGACTGAGCCACCCAGGCGCCCCTGTATTTCTTTTAATTATAATAATAATTGAAAGAATTAAAAGGTCCATACTTTTTTTCTTTTTTTAATGTGTTTTATATTATTGAATAGCGGAACTGAGCTCCTTATTGTTCTTTAGATAATTCAGTCGCACTCTTGCCTCAGGGGCTTTGTATTTGCTGATGCTACAACTGGAACATGACTCTGTCTTTCTTTAGATTTATGCTTAGATTCTACTTTATCAGGGAACTCTTCCTTCCTCACCCAACATGCATAGCAGCCCAGCTCCGCATACATATCTGCACCGCCTTTGGCTCTCCTGCCCTTCAGTCCTTCACTTTTATCCTCCCAGGCACTTAGTGCCATCTACCATAGTATATATATATATTTAATTTAGTTGTCCATTTTCTATCTCCATCTACCTGCCCATTAGGTATGAACACTGAGTCTTATATAGTTTCATTACTGCTTTATTCCTAGTGATTAAAATAGTCCCTGGAACATAACACTCAACAAAAAATAGATGAAAAATTGAACAAGTGAATAAATAAATGAACAGCCTTTCAGTATCAGTAATCAAAGCTTATTGAAAGCGGTAATTAGGTGGCTCACTCAGTTGAGCATCTGACTCTTGATTTTTGCTCAGATCATGATCTGACGGTTGTAGGGTCCAGCCCCATGTCAGACTCTGTGCTGAGTGTGGAACCTGGTTGGGATTTTCTCTCTCTGCCCCTCCCCTGCTTGTACCTGTGAGCACACATGCTCTCACTCTCTTTCTCTCTCAAAATAAACAGGGGAGCCTGGGTGGCTCAGTTAGTTAATCATCTAACTTGGGTTCAGGTCATGATCTCATGGTTTGTAGGTTTGAGCCCCATGTCGATCTCTGTGCTGGCAGCCCTGAGCCTATAGCCTGCTTTGGGTTCTGTCTCCCTCTCTTTCTGCCCCTCCCCCAACTTGCACTCTGTCTCTGTCTGTCTCTCAAAAATAAACATTAAAAAAAAAAGAAAATAAATAAACTTAACACAAGCTTAGTGATGATTTTATATTTTCAAAATAAATATTTGTACATTTAAATTTCAGGAGCAGAAAATAGTTCTTCCTTCAAAGCAACCAGTACCCGAAGTAATAGAAGACTTTCTCTGCAATTTCCTAATCAAAATGGGAATGACCAGAACTCTTGATTGCTTTCAGTCCGAATGGTAAACAATTATGTGGATAAATAGTTCTCTAGAAATGCTTATACATCCACTTTTAAGTGTCTTAAAGGACTTGAAGTTGCTCAGCTTCAAAATGAATGGAAACTTCTCCCATCCTCACCACTGAAACCATAAGACACACATGCACGCACACATGCACCCACACACGCGCGTGTCCACACACACACGCGTGTCCACACACACACACACACTCACACTCACACTCACATAATTAGGGTATCAATTTAAAAGAGATTTTTATTAAACATCTTTCCTATATTTGGATGATTTTCAAAAATCAAGAAAACGGAATATCTCCTGAATTGTATAATACATGGTCTTTTATGAAATAGTTTTTATATGTTCTGCATAATTATTAAGGGTATTATTTCCTGCATTAAGATATCCTACCAAGAGTACTATTTTGCTTGTTTTCCTTATTGTGTAATGGCCTGCCTTTCTCTACTCACACAACTGATTGATTATTTTCCTATAAATATTTTTTCATTTGGAAATAAGCAGAATTATATTTTCAAATGATGTCTAAATGCAGATTTTCCTGTTATAATTGAAAATTTTAATAACTTACTGGTTATGAAAATCATAAGGCATGCTGCATTTATACCTTTGTTACAACAGTAATGTCACCAGGCATGTTTTCAGAGTCCTAACATTCCTTAATGAAATATTATTAAATAATCAGATATAAAAATATGTTCAAACTTCAAAAGCCATTGCATACTATAGAAAGGGAATATTATGATATATAAAGATGTTTATAGTATTTGGGGGCTAAATCCTAATTTTAAATAAATATAAGGGGCGATTTGTAATTTCTACTAATCCAACTGTGATGTGATTCGTATTTGCTACTTTTTTTGTTTCTGATCTATGGAGACCATGTAGATAGAAGAAATTAGTTTTATTATTTTAAATTGCATATCTAAAGTTAATAAATTTAATGAAAAGAACCATTTTTCATTACTATAGTTAAGGAGAGAGAACAAGTTTAATGATAGAAAAATAATAATGTTCCTATTAAATTTAGAAATTACATGAATGATATTTATAAAAACGCCTCTATGAAAATAATTACAAATGCATTAGAAAATACATTTTCATAGAAGCAGGTAGATGATTAATTTGCAGTACTAATGAAATGAAAAATTAATGTGGCTCAGTTCCTTTTTTTCTCTTAAGAATATGTGTTAGGACATGTAGTACTTGCAGGTTTGTCCAGTCCAAAGTGTGAAGTGATTCCCTTTGAGAAATCTGGAACGAGTTATACTCTTAACCTTTGAGTGCTTGTTGTGTCATATTATCATTTTAGATTTAGCAATTGGTATTGAGATGAAATTTCAGGAAACTACAATAGAATTCGAACTCATAGAACCCCTGTGTAAGTGTGCCATTTAGTATAATACTACAATCTTAAAGTAAGATTTTTATAAAATATCTCTTTATTATATGGTTTAGTAATACTGTGGTTCAAATAATTGTATCCTTATCCCTATATGTCAGTTTGTAATGATTTATAAACTGTTTGTGATAGATTACACAGTATTGGATATTTTTCTTCACATGAAACATTTTTTGCTTTGATCAGAAACCTTTATTCTGCATAGTAGGACTACTAAGTATATATATTTTTTATCATTTTTATTATGGATAAAAATGTTTATAGTATTCATTGCCTTGAATTCATTTAATCTTACAAAAGTTGACAAAGCAAGGTTCCCTCACTGTTAGTTTGTAAAACAAAAAAACCTTAAAGTTGCCAAAAAACCCTGGCAGCAGTTTGACTTGTGGCCTTTTAATCCTCAAACAGTAATTGCCGTAAATTCTTTAAATCCAAGGTCAGCAAACAAATCTGGCCTGCCTCTGTTTTTGTACATAAAATTTCATTGGCACATAGCCATGACCTTTCTTTTAGGTATTGTCTGTGGGTGTTTTCATGCAACAGCAGCAGCGCTGTTAGTCACAGCACAGTGGAGAACATGTGGCCCAGGAAGCTTTTTTTTTTTTGCTACTGAAACATGTAGGAAAACATGGAGGAAAAATTCTCATTCGATGCTTGTTATTATCTAGGTTACTGTTTCCTTGTCTTTTATATCCTATGCCTTGGGTGCCATCATGAAGGAAAAATAGCCCTTACTTTAATGACACTATTAATGTGTTTATGAAATTCTGTCATACTATTTCTCATTTGTGACAGTGGGCCTTAACCTCTTTTGGTATATAGAGAAATTGTATGAAAGCCTTTGTTTCATTCTCCCTGAATGAAATACACATTCTCCACTTCTATATACTTCTAAGTAGTTTATGGACCTTATGGTGAATTAATGTAATTTTGCTGGCAGTAATTTCATTGGCAGTTCTGTTGGTAGTTAATTTTATTTCTAGTTCCTAATAGTTATATAACAATCTTTTTTCCCCATCTGAACACTTTTCAATCTTATTCTAAGTGTGAGTGGATAAAGAGGATGAAATTAAAAACCAAGATATATTTTTTAACACACACACACACACACACACACACACACACACACACACACACACCTGAAACAAAAACAAAAAATCTTACATAGAAAATGCTTGTTTTACTGAGAAATGTATTTCTGGAGTTTGTAGATTAAGATTCCTAGCCATCTTATAGTAATAGAAACTATATAGTATAAAACTATATAGTATTAAATCTTTAGTATTATAGTTTTAGTGAGTTTAAATCATCTTTGGTATTTTTATGGAGATTGCAGAAATTTGTCATGATAAGTTATTTTTGAATGTCCTAAGATATATATGATATAGTATGTTTTATGGTGTATTATGCTTAATTTGTATTTATTTTACCACATTAATTTATATACATAGCATTTAATGTAGAAAAGGACTATATACCACTTTTTTTCTTATTGAAATAATTTCTTGAGTAACTTTTTTTCTGTGTTAAATAAATTAAGTTGTCAAAAACCAATTTTATGATCAGAAAAACTTTATGGTCTAATACTTCAATCAATCCTTTTCTCTTCTAAGATAAGTATAAATCACATTCTATATATGTATGAAATAGTGAATTTATGATTAAATGGTTATCTATTTTGTTTTATAAATTGTGGCAAACATTACTTAATATTGATTCTTTTTTTAAAAAACCTTAATCTTTATTTATTTTTGAGAGAGAAAGACAACTGTCAGCACAGAGCCTGATGCAGGGCTTGAACTCACAAGTTATAAGACCATGACCTGAGGCAAAGTTGGGCACTTAACCGACTGAGACACCTAGGTGCCCTTACTTAATACTGATTCTGTAATCTTCTGTAATCCTAACCCTTTGGGTATTCTTCAAGGCTTCTATTAATGTGTAACATACTAATAAAGATTTATAACATGAAAATGCTGCTAATTAAATATTTTTAAACAAATGTTTAACTCACCTATAGCGAGCTTTGTAGGTATCTCTTTGTTAATTACTTTATTACTGAAATGTTTTTCTGTGTTTACACTGTTTTTCATTTAGCTCTATTAATTGCCACATATATATATAATTAAAATTATAATTATTTAAAAATCTATAAATGATTCTCTGATGTTCCTTAATTCACTGACAAAATAGACCTTCTATGATCTCTGCCTCCCTCCCTACTTACTAACCTGCCACTCTGTTTTCAGGCATTCTTCTCACCTGTCACAGAAGCTGAACCCTGCACACTGTAATCTGAGGACAGCCCTCCAGTTGTCCACTGGAGCCCAGCTCCTCTCAGCTACTCAAGGACATTGCTTCAGCAATTGTCCCCTCTGTTTTCTGTATTAAACTTTTTTGCTCTCTGCTAGATCATTCCCATGAGCATATAGATGTACAATAATATTTCTTATATTTTTAAAAAAGGCAGAAGACAAAAAACACCCTGAACTTCACATCCTTTTTAAAGATAATCTTGATTTCCTAGGCTCCACTTTATAGTATGTCTCCTTGAAAGAGTATATTGCCCGTTCCTCATGTCCTGCACTTACACCACTCTGGTTGTACTATTATCTCCGTGACTCTGCTGAAAGTTTTTTCAGTGCTGCACATTGACAAATTCAGTGACTGATCCTTAGTACTCCTCTTTATTCAGTCTGTTTTCAGCATTTGTCACTGTTCATTTCTTCCTTCTTGGAACACTTTTTTCACTTGGTTTCTGAGCCACGGTGCTGTCTTATTTACTCACTACTTCACTACCCTCTGTCTGTCTTAGTCTCTAGTTGGTAGTATTTCTTTCTGTTCCCAATCTTGAAACAGTCCAGGGACTTCTTTACCTCTCTGTTTATAGTCATGCCCTAGCTGGCCTTGTCCAGTCTTATGACTTTAAATGGTATCTATGTATTGATGATTCCAACGTTTGAATTCCATGTCCTGACTTTTTCCCTGAACTTTGGACATTTATACCCAGTATTCGTCTTCACTTGCAGTATTATATTTAACATGAATAGGAGCAATTCCTTGATTTCTCCAACCACCCAATTCCTACTGCATGCATTCGCATCTTCATAAATGGCTGTTTGTTGCTCTGCCAGAAACCTTGGAGTCATCTTTGACAGCTTTTTTAAACCAATACTTGGTAGCTGATTCATAAGAAAATCTTTTTTTGGCTTCACCAGTAAGTTGGCTCCACTTTTACACCCTGAGCAGACGAGACCTTTTTCTTATAAACTCTACTGCTACCAACTTTGTTCATGCCACCATTGTTACTGTTTTGAATTATTGCAACAGCCTCCTAACTAGCCTCTGTGATTCTACTCTTGCTCCTATAGAGTCAGTTTCTTCAAAGAGATGCCAGAATAATCCTTTTAAAACATAAATCTGATCAGTGTCACTTGTTTCTCAGAGCCTTCCAATGGCTTCAATCGGATTCAAGTAAAATCATATTATTCTCTCTGGCTCCCTGCTGTCTTCCTGATCCATCTTTCACCACTCTCTCCGTTGCTCTGGCTCCAGATAGTCCAGATATACTGGCTTTTTGATTTTATTGTACGTGTCAAGCCTCTCCTTTTCCTTTACATTTACTTTTCTGCCAGCCAACAATGCTCTTCCCCTTCATTTCTACCTGACTTAGTCCTTTATTTCTTTTAGTTCTCTGCTCAAATATCACTTTACCAGTCATACTTTCTGTGTCCATCGTACGTAAAATAGCACAAGCATCCCTCAGTCTCCACCTCAATCTCTCTACCACTCTTATCCTGCTTTATTTTGCTTTACAGAACATATCATCATCCACACTAGAGTGGATGGGGGCTTGGGACATTTTGTTAATTTCTCCAGGGTCTAGATTCGCCCCTGGAACATGCAAGACATTTGGTTATACTTTATGTACTATGATGATATGAGTACCTAGCAATTCATTATTTGTTATTTTAAATATATATTATGAATGTTGACTTTTTTTTACAAAATTAATGCAACAACTCATTTCTATAAATATTCCCTAGCACTTAACTTTTTGAATTGTACATAAAGTAAGCCAATTTAGTAGAAAGCAACTACGTAAAGCCTTTTGTTTGATTTTATCCTAGGTATGAGTTAATACAGAAGGGACTAACTGAACTTAGGGATCTTGGGAATGTTCCAGATGTCTACACCCAGAATCTGCTTTTAGAAAATGAGAACAAAAATTTGAAGAAAGACTTGAAGCACTACAAACAGGCAGCTGAGTATGTTAATTTTTAAATGATGTTTTTTCTTTTGGACTAAATAAAAGTAAAGAGCTGAATGAGGCTAGCACGTGGTTAGTGTCCCAGAGCTTTAATTCTGAACTGAAATCTGTTTAAATTCTAGTTGGAAAGAATGTGAAAGGCTTCACTAGCAAGTTAATTGAACTGATGATCAGAAATCTCACAGTTGCAACCCACTAGCAAGAGTGGAATGCAGGGAGTTGTATAGGAGATGGTTATTTGTTATGTGGCACTCACTTTCTTATGTTTATGATAGTCTTTTCGTGGTTCGTGAAATCTTCTCCTATGAGGGTAAGCTATAGAAGACAGAGAAGGAGGAAGGAGATAGTGTATTTCTCGTTAGAGGAATTTTAGTATTTGAAAATTCCCCAAAGGAAACTGTTATTTTATAATCTCCTAGCATGATTTTATGCATAGAGAAGAAGGCAAATCTTTCTCTCTGAAATTAATGGAAGACATGCAGTTTGAGCGAACAAATTTAGATAAACACTATTATTCCGGCAAAGGCACATATGTGACTATGTTGACTAGGGATGAATCTACTCATCTAAGATGATATTAGATAGAAAGCCAATGCTTAGATACAGAGTAGAGAAAGTTCATGCTTTGTTCATTTTTTTTTTATTAAACATACATAAGGAAGAGTTTTCTCTGTTAAAGAATCATATTAAAACCAAGAAGTAGATAAATGGAACTATACATTACAGTATAGTAACTATACTATACCATACAGGAACATAATATTTTAAGATCTTTGTAAAAAAGTTTAAAGAAACAAGACTTTGTATTGCAAAGTGAGGGGAGATTTTAAAATAATCTCTTAGTTTTAAAAAGGTAGTGGTGAGGGGTGCCTGGGTGGCTCAGTTGGTTAAGTGTGGGACTCTTGGCTCAGATCATGATCACAGTTTGTGAGTTTGAGCCCTGTGTTGGATGTGGAGCCAACTTGGGATTCTCTCCCTCTTCTTTTCTCTCTGCCCCTCTGTTGCTCATGTTCTGTCTTTCTCTTTCTCAAAATAAATAAATAAATAAACTTAAAATGAAAAAAAAAAAGTGGTGGTGAAGAAAAGAATAAAAGGCAATTTGTGCAATCATTTTTTCAATTATTATTTACACTCATAGAAATGTTTTCGCACATCCTAAAAATTTCATATTATCTATGGGTCTACTATTAGATATTTTATGTATTAGAGAGAAGGGTATGATGATCCGTGGAATGATAGGCTACTAGCACCAGCATTCTTTCTATTCTTAGTTCATTTCTCAGAAGTGGTTTGCACTCTTGGCCCTGATGCTCTCTGTGTTATTGTATAGACACCTAACGGATGCTCTGGGGGTTTGACACAGCAAATTTTTCAGAGTGGTGCTTGGCATACTTTTTCAGTTCCTCATCTCCTTTGAATTGTTGCTGGAGTTTGCTAATCTTCTTTTGAATACATAGAGTCTCTTTTCTCAATGAATTTTGCCATAGTGATATTAAATAAGCACTGTTGATTACTGGTTTATTATTGAATATTATATTTAATAACTATAATTGAAACCATCTAAACTATTACCTTTGAAAATTATTAGCCTATAATCAAACAGATATCACTCAAATGAAATCTGTTTCTTGTTTGTATTTACTAAAATATCAGATTACTAAATGTATATAAAATTTACTATATTTATTAAAATGAAGTTTTAGTTTCAGTGGCTTCTGATTATCTCTCAAATATATCTTATGTGATATAATTAAACTTTAACAGAATAGAAAATAAAATATTTATTTGCTTTAATCTACTCGACATGGAAAATTTGAAGGAAAGATGCTTGACCCTTAGTCGATGCCTAATATTTATGTCATTAAATGAATATTAAGTACAGTGTACTTTCATGGAACCTAATTCTTGGATATATTCTTAGAAAGTGTTTGTAAATATTACCAATTTACTACTGTTTTACCACAAGTTTGCCACAAATTGTAATGTTTTATCACACAGGTTTTTCGATGTGATTTTTGAAGGTATTTTTCCAATAGGAATTAGAAATTAACATAGGGTTTTCTTTATAGAATTTACCCTAAAGTTTTCTTTTTCAGGATTAAAGCTATTTCTTTCTTTTAATTTATTTTTCAAAGATTTTTTAAAATGTTTTTATTTACTTTGGGGTGTGGCAAAGGGAAGGAGTGGAGATAAGGAGAGAGAGAATCCCAAGCATGCTCTGTGCTCACAGTGCAGAGCCCAACACAGGACGCAATCTCACCAACCATGAGTTCATGACCTAAGCCAAAAGTAAGGGCCAGACATTCAACCAAGTGCCCCTTAGAGCTATTTTTTGAGGCAAGGTCAGTGTAAATGTTAAATATTTTTCTAGTAAGAATTAACAGTATGTAAAAAGAGTTGGGCTTACAGATATGTTATATATTGTCATGATTATACTGGTAGCATTTAATGATGTATCTAGAAAAGTTAGAGAAATCATGTAGCTGTAAGGTTAATATTTATGTAGAGAAGAGGGTTGCCATGGAAAGAGTATTGAACTTAAGATTCAAATACCTGGTTTGCATTATTCTGCTACTTATTAGCTCAGTTTTCTTATTGTTAAACTGGGAGTAATTATACATAATATTATTAACTCCTAGGGAGTGATGTGGTAATTAAATGAGACAGTCCATATTAAAGAACTGTGTAAATCACATAGTGCTTTGAAAATGTCAGCTATTATTGTCAATATCTCTAAAGGCTGTCATCCTTGGATTTTTTTAATCATCACATCATTAATATTTTTGAAATTCAGTAATGATGAAGCATAAAGGAAGACATGAAAAGGGAAATAATTCACTCTAAAATATCATTTGAATTGCTATGCCTAAAAAAATGGTTTCTCCTCTGTTGTAAGCAATGCCAATTTTAGAACTGAGGTTTTCCCTATCTTGCTACAAATGTGGACTGTCTTATATAGAACAGTTTTGTGTATGGTATATATATGTATATATGGTGATGAATGTTGACTATACTTATTGTGGTTGTTTTACACTGTATACAAATATGAATCATTGTGTTATACACCTGAAACTGGTACAATGTTATATATAAATTATACCTTGATAAAAAAGTTTTAGAAATAACTGGAAAATTTCTTTTTACGGAGATGTTTTTAAGGGGAAAAATGTACTATTAAAAAGTGTTTATAGTTGCATTAAAGGTAAAAGTATATACTAGATTCTGGAGAAGAATAACGTAGGTAGTAGTTTGACAATCTTTCTTGAAAAAGGAGAATATAACTACTTTTATATTAAAGACCATTTGTCATTTTATTTTTATTGCATATATATTTTAAGACTCAATTTTAAAATTAAAAACATAATAGATAAACATGTAAAAATCCTTTTTTTGTAACTTTTGACAGATTATGCAATCAATTAAGTTTCATTAAAGTTTTTTCTAAATTTCACGTGTTTAGTTATCGTGACCACTTTAAACACATTAAAGAATAGGCAAAAACATCCAAATGCAATTTCTTACAAAATTACTACTATTACACTTACTTAAACATAATTTTGAAACTCAACATCGTGAATTCAATTTCTCTTGACATCTGCTTCAATAATTCTTAGATTTAGAATTACTACTGTTTTTTATATTCCCCAGTGGTTTTCTATCATTATTATTATTATTTAAAAATTTTTCTTTTTAATGGTTTATTTATTTTTGAGAGAGAGAGGCAGAGTGTGAGAGGCAGAGGGGCAGAGAGAGAGGGAGACACAGAATCTAAAGGAGGCCCCAGACTCTGAGCTGTCAGTGCAGAGCCCAAGGTGGGGCTCGAACACAAACTGTGAGATCATGACTTGAGCTGAAGTCTGACGCTTAACTGACTGAGACACCCAGGCATCCCTCTAATATTATTTTTAAGTTTTTAATTTTAATTCTAGTATAGTTAATATACAGCATTATGGTAGTTTCAGGTGTATAATATAGTGATTCACCAATTCTGTACACCATTACTCAGTGCTCATCATGATATGTGTACTCTTAATATGCTTTGCCTCTTTTACCCATCCCTCACCCACCTCCCCTCTGATTTGCTTTATTTTAAATGGGTACCCTCAGTTAAAGTAATTATTACTTTTTTCAGCAAGAACATTCTTTTACTTGAAGTATACTTCAGAATACATGGTTCTAAAAATATATATATATAAAACATTCCCTCCAAGAAAAATAGAATACACATTTTCTTCAAGTACACACAGAAAAATTCTCTGGTTAAATCACGTAAAAAAGAGACATACCAAATATTACAAATTTGAGAAGACTGAAATTATACCAAGTATATTATCAACCACAATGGTACAACAACAAAACAAAGCTGGAAAATCCACAATGTAAATATTAAATTTTTAATATGTAAATATTAACATAGTGCTGTACAAGCAATGGGCCAGATAAAACAAATGGCATATCAAAATATGTCTCAAAACAAAAAATACAGTAAAACACAATATTCCAAAATCTACAGAATGCAGCAAAGGCAGATGATGGAGTGAAATTTATGCTATCAATGTTTGTACTAAGAAGAAAAGTTCAAATAAACATTACACCACAAGGAACTAGAAAAAGAAGAAACTTCTGAAATTTAGTAGAAAGAAATAACAAAATTCAGAAATAAATAAAATAGAGACCAGAATAAACAATAATATAACATTGAAAGTAATGGCCAGTTTTTCTAAAAAAGTTAGCAGTATTGGCAATGCTTGAACAACATTAGGAAAAAAAAAAGAAGACTAAAAAACAAAAATGAAATATGGAAGAGAAAGCAATATGACAGCTAATCACAGAAATATCCCCTGTGATAAAGATTACTATAAACAATTATATACTAACAAATCAGAAAACTTATGGGAAAAAAAAGATAGTTTCATGATAGCTTATCTGTTGCAAACAGATAAGTTAACCATGATTCAATCATTAATCTTGGATCTAAGAAATAACAAATCTTCTTTGACTAATAACAAGAATGAAAGTTGAATTAGTAATCAAAATTATCCCAGCAAAGAAAAGTGCAAGACCACATGGTTGGTTTCATTGGTGAATTCTACCAAACATTAAAAAAAGAAATTAATGATAATCTTTATCAAAATCTTACAATAATGGAACAGAGGGAACACATTCGAAATCATTCCATGAGGCCTGTACTACCCTGATACCAAAGCAGGATAAAAACGATACAAGAACAAATAAGTTCAGTTTATCCGATATTAAGTATTGGTACTCTGGCTTTCTTTTGACATCTATTTGTGGTTAAATGTTTCTCCGCCCCTTCACTTTTGATCCTCAGGTGTCTTTAGGTACAAGAACATAGGGAAAAGTTTTTATTTTCTCAAATAAGCTCTAGATTGCTAATTTTAATTTTTTTTATTTGTGACACACACTGTTACATTATTTTCAGGTGTACAACATAATGATTCAACCTCTCTATATGTTATGCTATGCTCACCACAAATTTAGCTACCATCTGTTGCCATGCATAACTATTGTAATATCATTGCCTGTATGCCCTATGCTGTGCCTTTTATTCATGTGACTTACTCATTCCATAACTGGAAGCCTGTATCTCCCACTTTCTTTCATATATTTTGTCCATCCTCCCCCTCACCTCCACCTCCCTTAACCTCTGGCAACCATCAATTTGTTCTATGTATTTATAGGTCTAATTTTACTTTTTGTTTATTCATTTGTTTTGTTTTTTAGATTCCACATATGAGTGAAATCATATGTTGTTTTTCTTTCTCTGTCCAGAGAATGCCTCCTAGGTCCATCCATGTTGTTCCAAAGAGCAATATCTTATCCTTTTTATGGCTGCATAATGTCTGTGTGTGTGTGTGTGTGTGTGTGTGTGAGAGAGAGAGAGAGAGAGAGAGAGAGAGAGAGAATCATATCTTCTTTATCCATTTGTCTATCAATGGACGCTTTAGGTTGCTTCCGTATATTGGCTATTGTAAATAATGCTGCAGTATTAGGGGTGTATTTATCTTTTTGAATTAGGTAAATAGTAAATAGTAAATAGTAGTGGCATTAGTGGATCATATAATATTTCAATTTTTAATTTTTCGAGAACCCTCTGTTCTCTTCCACAGTGGCCGCACCAATTTGCATTTATACCAACAGTGCATGAGGCTTCCTTTTTTTCTACATCCTTGTCAACACTTGTTATTTCTTTGGTTTTTCATACTAGCCATTCTGACAAGTGTGAGGTGATAAATATCTCATTGTAGTTTTGATTTGTATTTCCCTGATGATTAGTGATATAGAGCATCTTTTCACATGTCTGTTGGATATTTGTATATCTTTTTTTTTTTGAAAAATGTCAGTTTCTCTACTCATTTTAAAATTGGTGTTGAGTTGTATAAGTTCCTCATAGTTTTGGATATTAACTTTTTGTTGGATATATCATTTGCAAATATCTTCTCCACTTCAGTAGATTGCCTTTTTGTTCTGTTGATGGTTTCTTTCACTGTGCAAACCTTTTTATTTTGATGTAGTTCCAATAGTTTATTTTGATGTAGTTCCAATTGTCATTTTAAATGCAGAGGTAGAATTTAAGCAACCTGCCACACACTTTCAGTTGGTTAAATGAAGACTAGAAAGCAGCACTTGGAATTATCATATTTTTACAGCTGACACTATTTCATAAACCTTGTTTTATCTGGTAGTTCATAATGCACAATATTCACCTCAGTCTGAAGTCCACAAAATCTATTATGAGTTTTATTAATTAAGAACCCATCTGCTTAATCTTATTTTGTATCTTGACTAGTGCTTTATGTCATCTTCTCGCAATGTAGACATTGAAAATATTCTTAGTTGGGTGGTTTACTCCTAAAAGAATCATTGTACTTTTACTTTAATATCCTGTAGTCTGGCTTTCACTCCACCTATTCTATTCAACTGTGCATCCTATTTCATTCCTCTATTCCTTCAGTTTCTGTGACAGCATGCTGTTCTACCCCTTCTTCTAACTCAATGACAGGCTCCCCCTCCCCCATTTCTTACCTCTGCTCTGCTAACACTCTCTAAGGCTGTGCTGTACAATAAGATAGCCACTAACTACATGAAGAAAAGTAACATGGGTAAAACTGGTAGAGATAAATGGGGTGCAGTTTTATATAGGGTGGTGAAAGAAGTCCTGTCTGATATCTGAAGAAACTGAGGGAGAACGTCATGTCTAAACTTGGGAAAAGAGAATTCCAGACAGAGGGAAGAGGAAGTACAAAGAACCTATGGTGGGCACAGCTTGGTTTATTAGACGGATACCATAGTGACTAAAATCAGGGTGTAATTGCTAGAGGCCTTTGTTAGAACTTTGCTTTTTTCCTTCTAAGTGAGATGTGAGGCCAATGGATAGTTTTCAATAAAATCATGATGTGAGCTTGTTTTTGTTAGAAAATAGACTAGAGGGAGGGACACGATGGAAATAGGAAATACAATATAACCTGTATAACCTTCTTGTAGGTTGACTTATCTGGCTATAGCATAATAATAATGAAATCAGACAAACTTTTTATGGGACATTTAGGTTCTTGGAAGTACGGTACCTGCTGTTATCAAACTCAGCATTACTGACCCCACTCAGACTTTGGTTTAGGACAGACATTGATATCAGATCATGTAGTGTGGACAGAGCAACAGAAGTACATGAGGCTCTACCGTTTATTAGATATAATAATATAATTATCAATTATTTTCCTCATATATAAATGGATTGATATTATCTTTCCTTGAGGTGAATCATTTTAAAGTGTTTAGCGCAATGTTTATTACATGGTCAGTGCTCAATAAAGATTAAACCAGTATTCTGTATTACAGCACGCTTTTTTTCATTCATTACATTCACTACAATACAAATATGAATTTGTATTGTATATTATATTGTATTTCCTTATTAATATTCTCTATACTCTCGTAAATTTGATGAAGGCAACAGTTGTACTTGACTTACCCATTAGAGGATAATGAACATAGTACCAGGTATACGATATATATTAAGTAGGTAGAATAGCATCATCATCATTATCTTTGTCAACCTTATTAGCAATAGAAGCAACACTGAATAAACAACCAAAAGTGGTATTTCTTCTAGAAGACTAGTACACAGCAATTTATTTATTTACGTATAATAAACTCCTAATCCTGAAAAAATATCAAGCATTTAGAAAGTCAACAAGATAGAATAATGAACCTCATGGGCCTTTTAGTTTCAACATTTAACATCTTTCTGCTGTTCTTATTTCATCTCTACCCCTGCCCACACCCGACCCTACACCCACTTACTATCTTACTTTTTACAGTTCTGTCTTTGAGTTATAATTTGCATAAATTAAAATGTGCAAGTCATAGCTACATAATTTTGGCAGATAGTTTTGTGACCTCCATACCCATCTTAATATAGAACATTCCTGTCTATCCAGAGATTTCTGTGTCCCTTCTACATGTCCCTTGCATCTCTGCCACTGCAATCAGTGTTATGATATATCAGCATTCTGATACTTGATCAGTTTGCCTGTTTGAGAACCTCATAAATGGAATCGTAGAATGTACATTTCTTTGTGTTTGATATCTTACACTCATCATAAACTCTGTAAAATATATTTATGATTTTTGAGTTTATCAGTGATTTTCTCCTTTTATTGCTATGTAGTATTCTGTTGTATTGTGTATACACATTTCGTTTATTTTTCTACTGAGTCATTTCCAGCTGTGGTCCCTAATGAATACTACTACTATGAAGATTTATGTATAAGGCTTCTTATGGGAATATGTCTTCTTTCTTTTGGTTAAGAACTTAGGAGTGGAATTTCTAGACTTGGTCTAGGGCAAGTGCATATTTATAAGAAATTGACAGTCCTTGTTCCAACATTCAATTGTATCATTTTACATTCTCAATAGCAATATATGAGAGTTCTAGTTGCTTCACATTGTCACCAACATCAAGTTTCATTAATATTTTTCATTTTAGCCATTTTAGTAATTGTATAGTAGCAGCTTGTTATGGTTTTGATATGCACTTCCCAATAGTTAATGATATTGAACGTGTGTGCGTGCGCGCACGTGTGTGTGTGTGTAATTATTGGCTGTTCATTTCTCCTGCTTTCTGTATGAGTCCTGCCCATTTTTAATTGGATCGTTTGTCTTATTCTTGAGTTGTAAGTGTTCTTTACATATTATACATACAAATCTTTTATCAGAATATTGTGAATATTTTTGCCCAGTTTGTGGCTTCACTTCAATTTCTTTATGGTATTTTTAGGTGAACAGAAGTTTTAAATTTTGATGAAATCTAATTATTTTTATATAGTATTGCTTTTGATATTTTGTCTGAGATACCACTGCCTACTAAAGGTTTTCTTCTAAAAACTTTAAAGATTTAGAATTTTTATTTCAGCTTACATCTATCATTCATTTGTACATATGGTGTAAGGTAGGAGCTAGAAGTTAATTTTCTTTTCTATAGGAATATCCAATTGTTCCAGCACCATTCTTAAAAAAATTTCATCCATCTCTGAATTTCTTTGACATTTTTATTGAAAATCACTTGACTCTATAATTGTGAGTATATTTCTAGATTCTTTTCTGTTCCATTTATCTACTTATTTGTCTTTATTCCATTACTATGCTCCTGATTACTGTTGCTTTAGGTAAGCTCTTGAGGTCAGGTAGTGTTAGTCCTATAGCTTTGTTCTTTTTTAAAGATAATTTGGCTATTCTAGCTCCTTTGTATTTCCATATAAATTTTAGAGTTACTTTGTTAATTTCTATAGAAATGTGGGGGTTTGATATTGAGTTGAATTTATAACATGATTTGGTAAGGATGTGTGTGTAAGTGTGTGTCTGTGTATGTACACATATGTTTACATATACATTTATATATTTTAAGGATTGATGTATTTATAAATTTTAGTCTTCTATATACATGGTATATCCCTCCATTTATTTAGATTATCCTTAATTAAATTCTGTATATTTATGAGGAGATTGAAATTTATACCTTTTGCATCTAGTTATCTAATGCATATATTTTGTTGTTATTTTGTGAGCTCCATGTAATAAGGAGAGGGGCCCCAGGGCCTGTGTCTGACAAATAGGAGGGACTTAAGTGAATATGTGCTATTAACATTTTGGGTTTTTAGTTAAGCTTTTAATAATTTTTAGAGTGGGGCTCCCAGGTGGGTTAAGCATCTGACTTCGGCTCTGGTCATGATTTCACAGTTTGTGGGTTTGCACCTTGCATCCAGCTCTCTGCTATCAGCATAGAGCCTACTTTGGATCCTCTGTCCCCTTCTCTCTGCCCCTTCCCCGCTTGTTCTCTCTCTCCCTCTTTCTTTCTCTCTCTAAATAAATGAATAAATAAGTAAACTTAAAAATAATTTTTAGAGTAATTAATTGATGATTTTTCCCCTTTTTATACCATCCCTTTGGAGAAGGCATCATTTCCCCTTCATGATGGAAATTTTAACAAGGACTATAAAGTTAAGTCTTGCTCCGTTTAGAGTACTGTGGTCCTTTGCTGGGCTTTACATATTACATATATTTACGTATATTAAAGAAATATAATGCAGACCAGAAAAGTTTTATCGAGTGTACTAAAGGTTTGGCAGAAAAGAAAAACTGACTAGGGATTGCTAATTAAAAGATTAAAATCATTCATTTTAAAAATAATGAAATACCTTTTTTAACCTTCTGCCTGAAAATATAGACAAAGAAAACTAAAATTAAATTGCAGTTAATATAGAGGGAAAATTAGGCTTTACTAAGCAGTCCTAACTTCACTTACAAAATTTGCTTCTATAGAAAGTCAGAGTATCCAGCTTTTCTAAAGACCCATTTAATTTAATGACATTCAGAAACAAACATTGTGGAAATAAAGATAATAATGAGGCCCATAAAATGTTATGGTTTAGTGTTTAGGTAATTGCTTGTTAAATTAAGAAGGTATTTTTTTCTGGACATGGGTATACCCCTTTCTTTTTTGGTTAAGAATATAATGAAAGCTTTCCTCTAACATGGTTGAACTCATTTTGGCTACCCGACAATTATTCCAGTATTAATATTAGTGAGTTAAATGAATTTATAACCAGTCAAAAATAATGATATTGGTAATACTGTAATACTGTACTGGAAATTATGTAATACTGTTACCAGAAGTTAATTTGATTTTTATTTGTGCATGAGAAAAAAACATGACAAAGATGGCCTACTTTGGTGCAGATAAACAAGTAAGTGTTTGTATGCTTTTTTGCCAAATTGTATAACAGAATAACCCAATAAATCTATTATTAAATGGTTGCTCCGAGTACTTAGTTAAAACTAGTTAATAAAATTATTTTAATTGGGGCATTCACTTAAAAATAATTTTTAAGAACACACTATTAAATCACATTTATAACTTGAAACATGAAGATTTGGGGACAGTACTTTTATAGTATGATACAAATATGAATATCTTAATATTTTATATTTAATTATAGATTTTATATGCTGGTTTCTTGAAATGAGGATATTAGATAGTCATTCTGCCCTCTCATTAAGAAAAAGCATGCAAACAACATATCTGATAAAGAATTAGTACTTAAAATATATAAAGAACTTATCAAACTCAAATCCCCAAAACCAAATAATCCAGTTAAGAAATGGGCAGAAGACATGAATAGGTATTTTTTTTAAGGAAGACATCCAGATGGCCAACAGACATATGAAATAACAACATCAGGGAAATACAAACCAAAACCATGATGAGATACCACATCACACCTGTCAGAATGGCTAACATTAATAACGCAGGAATGATAGATGTTGGTGAAAATGCAGAGAAAGGGGAACCATCTTACACTACTGGTGGGAATACAAACCGGTGCAGCCACTCTGGACACAAGAGAGAGGTTCCTCAAAAGGTTAAAAATAAAATTACCCTAGGTGTTTACCTAAAGGATACAAAAATACTGGTTTGAAGGGACACACATCCCCAATATTTTCATCAGCATTACAACAATGGCAAAGTTATGGAAAGAGCCTAAATGTCCATAGACCAACAAATGAATAAAAAAAAGATGTGGTATATACACACAATGGAATATTACTCAGCCATCAAAAAGAATGAAATCTTGTCATTTGGAACAATGTGGATGGAGCTAGAGTGTATGATGCCAAGTGAAATAAGTCAGTCAGAGAAAGACAAATACCATATGATTTCATTTGTATGTGGAATTTAAGAAACAAAACAGATGAGCATAGGGGAAAGGAAAAAGAAAAAGAGGGAAGCAAACCATAAGAAACTCTTTAAAAAATTTTTTTAATGTTTATTTATTTTTGAGAGAGAGTCTGAGCATGAATGGGGGAGGGGCAGAGACAAAGAGGGAGACACAGAATCTGAAGCATGCTCCAGGCTCCAGCTGTCAGCACAGAGCCCTGACAGCACAGAGCCCGACACGGGGCTCGAACTCACAAACTGTGAGATCATGACCTGAGCCAAAGTCAGATGCTTAACTGACTAAGCCACCCAGGCACCCCAAGAAACTCTTAACTATAGAGAACAAACTGAGGGTTTGTGGGGGGTTGGGCAAAATGGGTGATGGGTATTAGGGAGGGCGCTTGTGTTGAGCAATGGGTGTTATATATAAGTGATAAATCACTAAATTCTACTTCTGAAAACAATATTACACTATATAGTAACTAGAATTTAAATGAAAGTTTGAATAAATAAATAGAATAGAAAGAAATAGAAAAAGCATGTAAGATGTGTGTTCTTTATGATATACAAATCTAAACAGAATGTTTCACTGAATAACTTTTACTTTACTTGAAATAGAATCTCTGATGTCTGTCTTAGTAAAAGATTAGTTTTTAAATCACAATGATGCTGTATTAATGTAATAAGAAAATACTATATAGTTTAAAATACTAATTTCTTTTACAAATATTATAAATTTTATTTTTTAGTACAACTTTTATTTTCTTTTTATTAAGCAGATGGGCAGTAGGAAGGTCATAACAGAAGCATCACCATGAAATGAATTTAAATTGTTTTACTATGTAGACTTCATTCGTGCAAATAGAAAGCAAGTCCCTGAAAACCAATTTAATGGTCAGAAAAACTTTAAGGTCTAATACTTCAATCAATTCCTACACTTTCTTTCCTGGGATAAGTACAATTAGGCCTGCAAATGTATATTTATAAAGGGAGCTGATGCCATGCTGCACGTTTACAGTTCAGCTTAAGAAACTTTGCATTATTTTTCTAAGTATTTTTAAACCCATTACGGGTTTACATTTCAGATAAGATAAAACATTCATTCTTTTATATAATTCATGAAGTTGTTGAAAATAAGACAGCCTTGGTAGACTCAAAACAGATGTGCATAAACACTTAAATTCTTTTAGAAAGATATACAGTGTTACTAATAATCATGTATCCTGATGTTTTGTCCATTGGAAGATATTTACCTACTTGCATGCCACCTATTTTAGGTAATTAAATCTAGCTGTTAGAGGAATTGAGGATATCTGGTAGTTGTGATAACAGTAAAATTTATTGAGTATTTTTATGTGCAAGATGGTATGTAAGTTACTTTACATAGTTTTCTTCTAAATGAATGAGAATTCCAGTGATGGTCTTGTGTTTTCAGAACAAAAAATCAACTTAGCCTTTTATATTTTTTAATCACTCTACTTAAACCCTCTCTCTCCTCTTCATTCACTATTCATTAGTCATATGGTGGCAGAGGGATTCTCTCCTTTTCAGTTCATCTTCATTAACGCTGAGGGTTAAAACCTGAACAGAATAAATTGTTTTTTTTTTTTTTTTCATCTGATAATTGACATATTCCTCAGATTTTTTTTCAAGACTGAATATTTCAATCAACTTCAAGGTTACTGCAATGGAAATGAAGTGGAGGGTTAGATGATGGATGTAGACTGTGAGTACTGTGACACCCTGTTTACTTACTTGTGATAGAAACTACAACATTTGTGGTAGAACATGTGAAAAAAGATCATGTCAAAAAGGGGGGAGGTTTGAGGGTTTGAGAAGAAAGGAAGAAAGAAAGGAAGAAAGAAAGGAAGAAAGGAAGGAAGGAAGAAAGAAAGAAAGAAAGAAAGAAAGAAAGAAAGAAAGAAAGAAAGAAAGAAAGGAAAACTTGGAAGTGTGGATGAGACACTTTCACCATATGCTATATATGACTTGATCTTGCAGTAAGAAGTCTCACTGATCATAATTTGCCCCATCAGGAGCCTGAAAGCCTAAACTCATCCTGTTTCATGGGCAGCATCCCAGTAACTGCTCCTCAGTGATTGCTCTGACATAGTTCTTAATACAGAAATCTATCTTTTTGCGTTTATTTTATGTGAATCTGAATTTTGAAATTCTATGAGACAGAGAAGTAGATTTATTACATCCTGACCTCTTGTGCATTGTAAGCACTCTAATTCAGTCCACCCATTTTTCAGAACATGGGAGTCTCAGTGCAGTAGTACTTCATCAGTTAACTAAGACTGTTAGCTACTTTTTCATCGTAATTATATTTTACATTATCAGATTGAAACGAATGTATTATGGAGGTAGGTGAAATATTCCTATTAATATTTTTACCTACAGCCTAGGCTTAGAAAGAATAGTCTTGCTTTCTATCACAGGTTTGCAGAAGGTATATCCACTTGAAGAATGTTTCTTATTATAGTACTGATACTAAAGAGCCTTTTTCATCAAGTTACCAATTCTTTTAGTAAAATGATCTGCAGGTGGTATATATGTCTCATATGCATTGCCAGAATAAAATCTTGGTTTTCCAGAACATATATCCTTTCTTTTTTACAATTATCAGAATTAAGTAACCAAATACATTGTCTTTCAACCATATATTCAAGCACATTTAGAATTAATTTGGTAAAGTCTTTTATTTGTAATTATTTTGAATTATCCTGTTTTAAATATGTATTTCAATTCTGTAAACCAATTCTTTTTGTAAGTAGATGTACGGTAAATTATTTTGGCAGAGTACATTTAATTTCCTTTTATTTAAATGAAATATGAATGAGTATTCTTGAAGCTATAGGTGGTGGCCCATTCTTCTCCCCATCTTGTATACGCTATGTTGGTGAGAATCCTTCAATATGATTTTTAATGGAATCTTTGTTTTTTAAATTATCTTTAGAATTGTTCAATACTGGATTTGAACTGATTACTAAATGTTTTTTTTTTTTCAGAAAGGAATTAGCAGTGATTTTTTTAGAAATTTTAATTTAAATTCCAGTTAATATGTAGTATGATATTAATTTCAGGTGTATAATATAGAGATTCAACACTTCCATATAACACCCAGTGTTTATTACAATAATTACCCTCCCTAATCTCCATCGCTATTTAACCCCTCTGCCTACCCACTTCTCTTCTGGTAACCTTCAGTTTAATCTCTATAGTTACATGTCTGTCATTTTCCCCCTTTGCTCTTCATTTTATTTCTTAACTTCCACACGAGTGAAATCATATGGTATTTGTCTTTCTCTGACTGACTTATCTTACCTAGCGCCATCCATGTTGTTGCAAGTGGTAAGATTTCATTCATTTTTAGGGCTGAGTATTAGTCCATTGTATGTATATACCGTATCTTTTTTACGCATTCATCAGTCGTTGGATGCTTGGAGTGTTTCCATAATTTGACTATTGTAGATAAAGCTGTTACACACATCAGGGTGCATGTATCCATTTGAATTAGTAGTTTTGTATACTTTGGGTAAATACCTAGTAGTACAATTGCTGGATCATAAAGTAGTTCTATTTTTAACTTTTTGGGGAATCTGCACACTGTTTTCCACAGTAGGCTGCACCAGTTTGCATCCCCACCAACAGTGCAAGAGGATTTCCCTTTCTCCATATCATCACCAGCATCTGTTGTTTTTTATGTTATTGATTTTAGCCATTCTGAGAAGTGTGAGGTGATATCTCATTAGTTTCTTTTTTAAGTTTATTTATTTTTGAGAGCGAACACAAGTGTGTGTGTGGGGGGGTGGGGACAGAGAGAGAGAGAGAGGGAGATACAGAATCTGAAGCAGGCTCCAGGCTCTGAGCTGTCAGCTCAGAATCCCACACAGTGCTTGAGGCACAAACTGTGAGATCATGATGTGAGCTGAAGTCGGACACTTAAATGACTGAGCCACCAACGTGGCCCCTCATTGTAGTTTTGATTTGTATTTTCTTGATCATCAGTGATATTGAGCATCTTTTCATATGTCTGTTGGCCATCTGGATGTCTTCTTTGGAAAAAAAAATACATTCATGTCTTCTGCCCATTTTTAACTTGATTATATATTTTTGGGTGTTGAGTTTTATAAGTCTTTATTTTTTATATATTGAATTACTAATCCTTTATTAGATATGTCATTTGCAAATATCTTCTCCCATTCTGTTGGTTGCCTTTTAGTTTTGTTGATTGTTTCTTTTGCTGTGCAGAGCTTTTACCTTGATGAAGTCCCAGTAGTTTATTTTTGCTTTCATTTCCCTTAAGGGACATCTTGAAAGAAGTTGCTATAGCCAATGTCAAAGAGGTTATTGCCTGTGTTACCTATAGGAATTCTATGGTTTCAGGCCTCACATTTAGGTCTTTAGTCCATTTTGAATTTATTTTTGTGTATGGCATAAGAAAGTGGTCAAGTTTTATTCTTTCAAATGTTATCATCCAGTTCCCAATACCATTTGTTAAAGAGACTGTCTCTTTCCCATTGGATATTCTTTTCTAATGTATCAGAGATTAATTTTGGGTTAATTTCTGGGTTTTCTGTTCTGTTCTAATGATATTTGTATTTATTTTTGTGCCAGTACCATAATGTTTTTTGTTTAATATAGAGTTCAATGATTTATTTTTTTAATGTTTATTTATTTTTGAGAGAGAGAGCACAGGGCTGTGGTAGAGAGAGACAGAGACACAGAATCTGAAGCAGGCTTCAGGCTCTGAGCTGTCAGCACACAGCCCGACGCAGGGCTTGAACTTGTGAACCACGAGATCATGACCTGAGCTGAAGTCAGTAGCTCAACTGACCGAGCCACCCAGGCACTCCCATAATGTTTTTTTAAGCTATTCTTTTTATTTTAAAATTATATATATATATATATGTACATATATATGCATATATATATACATATATATATATATATATATATATATATTTATTTATTTATTTACTTTTGAGAGAGAGAGAGAGAGAGACAGACAGAAAGCAGGGGTGGGGACAGAGGGAGAGAGAATCTTAAGCAGGCTGCATACCCTGCATGGAGTCCGACTTGGGACTTGATCTCACTTTTGTGAGATTATGACCTAAGCCAGAATGAAGAGTTGGACACTTAACTGATGAGCCATCCAGTACCATACTGTTTGATCACCGCAGCTTTTATATAACTTAAAGTCCAGAATTATGATGCCTCCAGCTTTGCTTTTCTTTTTCAAGGTTGGTTTGGCTATTTGGGATCTCTTTTGGTTCTATACAAAATTTAGGATTTTTTTTTCTATGAAAATGCTGATGATATTTTGATAGGGTTTGCATTAAATGTGTAGATTGCTATGGATAGTATAGATATTTTAGCATATTTGTTCTTCTAATCCATGAGTACATGGAATGTGTTTCCATTTCTTTGTGTCATCTTCAATTTCTTTCATCAGTATTTTATAGTGTTCAGAGTACAGGTTTTTCACCTTCTTGGTTAGGTTTATTCCTAGGTATCTTAATGTTCTTGGTGCTCTTGTAAATGGGATTAATTCCTTATTTTCTCTTTCCGATGCTTCATTATTGGTATGTAGATATATAGCAGAATTCCGTATGTTGATTTTGGATGCTGCAAATTTACTGTATTCTTTTTTATCAGTTCTAATAGTCTTTTGGTGGTGTCTTTTGGGTTTTTCATATATATGATGTCAACTGTAAATAGCGAAATTTTTACTTCTTCCTTGCCTATTGGGATGTCCTTTATTTCTTTTTATTTCCTGATTGCTGTGGCTAGAACTTCCAGTACTATGTTGAATAAAAGTGGTGAGACAGGACATCCCTGTCTTGTTCCTGACCATAGAGGAAAAGCTGTCAATTTTCGCCCACTGAGGATAATATTAACTGTAGGTTTTTCACATATGGCCTTTATTGTATTGACTATGTTCCCTCTAAACCTACTTTGTTAGGGGTTTTTATCACGAATGGATGTTATACTTTGTCAAATACTTTTCTGGAATTAATGATTTTTAAAATTATTGTTATTTTTCAGCAAGGCTAGAGAAGATCTTCTGAAAACTCAAAAAGAACGTGATTTTCATCGAATGCACCACAAGCGAATAATCCAGGAAAAAAACAAATTAATTAATGACCTCAAAGGGTAAGCTGCTAATATTTGCTGCTATATTTTTAAGGAGTTATTTACTGTTAAGTAACTTGACTTTGTTAGAAGTTTTCAGGTAATCATTCAACATTTATTGAGTATTTATTGTATGCCAGGTTTTGAAATACAGAGATACTGTGTTTGAAATATAGAGATGAGTAAATTAAAGCTCTTGCTGTCATGGTTCTGAGAGACTAATGGGATGTGTGATGGGGAAGGAGTTAAACTGAAATATTCTGCATTGTTGCTATGCCAGCCAAGGGTGGTCACCTCAACCAGATGGGACGTGGCAGGGTTCAAGGACCTGTTTCTAGAGGAATTCTGAAGTCTAAGTTAAGAGAGTGAGGGAGCAGGGTGCTCTGGGCAGATGGCACATAATGTGCAAAGGTACCAAGTCACGAAAGGACGTGGCGTATTCGCCATATCGTACACACAGAAAACAAGAGTAAAACCTGCTTGACCCTGGTGAAGTGGAGGGGATTTATACTGAATGACCTTGAATTTATGCTAACGGTTTTAGAAATATCATATATTCAGATTTGTTTTCCCTCCTCTCTTCCTCTCTTACTTCCAAAAAATTTCCCATTTGCATTTTTATACAAGTCTTTTTCAGAACTCTATGTTGTATTTTGTTTTCAAAGTACATTCTTTAAATTTGGGAATTGTTCTATACTCAGGACAATATAGGGGTCTGTGGCTCCCACTGGTCGCGCAGATGTTCTTTAAAAGTAGTTAAGCTTTTTCTTGTCCACAGATAAATAATTTTTGTGCCTTCATTAGGGTGAGCCACTCATTTACTCAGAGGAAAAGCCAGAAGGTATTTTAGTAGTTTGTGTGTGTGTGTACACGTACATACACAGCCCCACATATACTTAAGTGAGTTTGAATCACAGCACATCTTTCATGGGAAAGATCTCAGGTTTGATTCTATTCTGACTTTCTGTGCTAATACAGTACTTCAGTGACTTGGGTATGTGACAGTCTAAGAGCATGGTTGTATCCAGTTATGGCAGCTGAAATATGTTGTTACTGTTGCTGCTCAGATAGTCTACTCTTTGGTAAATTGAGTTTTTTTTAACTGTTTTTTCTTCTTGAGTCTCTAGCCTATGTTTAAAACTAGATCATACTTGTTAAATTTCCTAGTATGTTTAAAGGGACTACTATTATAATTCATTTCTTATAAAAATTCAGCAATGTCATTATACTTTTTGTAATCTTCCGGTGCCCTAGTGAAGAAACTCACATTAAATTGTAATATAACTACAACTTTTGTCTTCAGCTAGTCTTTATTTCCACATTTAATTATTAAGAATAATGTCTGCATTTAATCATTTGGGTGAATCACTAATATGTGTTTTATAAGGACCTAAAACAAAAATTCAGCGATATCATCTGAGTCATAAAAATAAAAACTGCACATGCATAATAAATCAACTATAAGAAAGAATATTTTTGATGCCAGGCTAATTAGAGTCTAACTTCTCTATGTTAATATTTTACACTAATACTTCAGTTATATATCTATATTATTTTCATTGTAAACCACAAAAGGTCACTCTTAATTTTTTCTGTAAGTTGTTTAACTAAGTGGATAATTAGTTGATTTTACTATCAGCTTTACAGTAGTTCTCATTTCACATGAGTGTCTTATTATGAGTTTATTTATTTTTGAATTATTAATATCAAAGTTAGAACTTAGATTTTTTTTAATATTTATTTATTTTTGAGAGAGACAGAGAGAGACAGAGCATGAGTGAGGGAGGGGCAAAGAGAGAGGGAGACACAGAATTTGAAATAGGAAGCAGGCTCCAGGCTCTGAGCTGTCAGCACAGAGCTCGACGCAGAACTTGAACCCACAAATCGTGAGATCATGACCTGAGCTGAAGTCAGAGGCTTAACCAACTGAGCCACCTAGGGTCTCCTCAAAGTTAGAACATAGAAGCAGATGAATTATGAGGTACTTATGGAATTTACAAAACAGACATACTCTTTCAGATTGACTAAACAGATTTTTTTCTTTTTTAATATTTTCTTGGTATATTCCAGTGATATTTTACATGATGCTAATTCTTTGGGCAGAAGATTATCAAGTCATATCCCATGAATGAGTTAGGTACTAAAGTCAGTAAATACAGGAAAAATTTTACCATCAATAATATTAATCCTTCAGTTGTCCACAAATTATAGCACACTTTTTTTGTGTGCATATAACTCTGTACCTGAAAATGTTTTTACAAATATATAATCTTTATGGAAATATGCGATATATAGCATATTTCCATAAAGTGTATGTATGTTAAACACATTAATGGATTGGGGATAGAATTGTACATACTAGTTATATTTTTATTTTGATACTCTCTCTTGCTTTGCTGAATATAGTTGAATTTTGATAAACATATATATGTAATTTAACTTAGCGCTTATGTTTTATTGCTGCTGGCAATGACATATAATCATAAATTATTTTAAGAGAAACATGACTTACGAATCAATGACTTTTATAAATACTTTCATGAAAATATACAAAATAAGAATTACTCTTTTATTTTTTAATAGAAAAACATTTAAACTTATTTTGGGGCTCTTCTGCTTGGGGCCATGTTAGAATAGAACTAAACTATCTCTCCAACTGGTAATAGATTATTAGCTCTTTAACTGCATTGAACTACAAAACTGAACAGAACTTTTGGCAGTTGTTTTTTCAGATGTTGGAAAATTGGCAGAGTAGGACTATGATGCCTAAGAAAAGGGAATCATTCAAAGTGAGCAGCATGATCACCCCAGATTTTTGCCAGGAAATACTTTTCAGACAATAATATTACAAAATAGAACACAGAATGCAGTAGTCTTTGATAAACTGATGAGGCAGAGATCTGAGCTCAAGGCTACTGAGGAATTTGCAGGATGGGAATCACAAAAGGAGGGAGGTGCATGAAAGGAATTTAAGAAATATTTGTAGTAGCTCCCTTTAGTCTTTGACCGAATACTAAGTTATGGAAAAGTGAACGACGATGCCTCCAAAGAACAGCTCATGGGAAACTGGGCTAAATGGAGATTCCAGAGGTTACAGATGTGGAAATTCTGACCAGCTCAGTTAAGACCCTTGATAAGACATGCCGTAGGAGAAGAGCTATTTTAGCCTTGGAGAAGGAACTACTTTGACTTACCCTAAGAAAAGATAAAAAGTAAGCTTTGGTAAGCTCAGACTGCCAACCATTTAGTTAACTGTCTGCCAGAACAAAACACTTTTAAAGGAAGATAACAAAATCCAGATAAATATATGTCCAACCTACAATGAAATACGTAACAGGAAATATAGAAACAGGAAAATGTGTCCCATAGCCAGGAACCAATAGAAACAGACCCAGAAATGACAGAAATAACAGAACATTTCTTATGAAATGTTTAGAGTTTTAAAGAAATAATGAATATCATGACTGAACAGTTGGGAAATTGCAGAAGTGAAATGAGAACTATAAACAAAGAACCAAATGGAAGTTCTCAAACTGAAAAATATGTTGTCAATGAAAAATTTACTAAGAAAAAAGCTGAAATTTATTAACAGAGCCTCAGAGAAAAAAGGCTAAAAGAATAAACCAAATTGTGCCTCTGAGGTAATTTCAGTAGTCTCTCATAAGTCAGAAGAGGACACTGGAGTGGTCTTCTCAACTCTGATAGTTTACTCCAACTACCTTGTAAATCAATTACAATTATTTATGCGAGGAATCTTGGATTAATCATGGGGCGGATGCATGGACCAAATAAACCCACTTTGAGCCAGACTTTAGCCATGACCCTACTTTTTCTCTGTCCTCTGTAAATCTCTTTTGTAACATAGGGTCTGCGATGTCACTCTGGGTTTCTGGATGTTAATGACAACTCCTGAAAATATTTTTTTGCCAGTACTTAGTCACACAGGTAAACGGCTCCAGGTTTTGTGGAGGACTGAGGTTGTTAACACAGGATATCTTTGCCGTGGTATTACAGAGCTCCTCCTCTACTGTCTGCAAGGAGAGGCAGCTCCGGCATTTTCACGTTTCCGAGTGTTTAACCATCACTTTTTCCAAGTTTCTAAGAGCCACCTTGGCAGTGACTTTACGTCAGCCACTGGAGTGCTTGTTTCAGTACTTGTAAAATCCAGTGTCTCAAAAAGGTGAATTATTGTTTATCCAGTCTTAGGTTAGTATCTTAAAATCCAGTCTCTGAGGTGCTTTTTTGGTTCCTGTTAGTATACGCTGATTAATTCTTACACTAGTTTGGATGTATAGTCTCTTTTCTCCCTTACCAAACCATTAGCTTGGCAGTCAGGAGAGGAGGAAGTGGGGCAAACTCCAGGACGGTATCTTTTCCCTTGTGGGGAAGAGGCCTGTTACAGCAGCTTGCAGCACAGCTGAAGTGTCAGCTCTCTCGAGGGAAGGAAAGCCACCTCTGCATGCCCACAGGGCCCAAGGAGATGGGATACAGAAACATCCTCATGGTCTCCCTGAAAATTAGGAAAAAGGTCATTTCAACAAGATGAAAGAGTCAATTTATCTGGAAGACACATTATGCATGACTCTGGTATATGAAGCAAAATCTGATAAAACATAAAGGGAAAATAGATATATTACATTAGGAGATTTTAACACTCTTAACAATTATTAGAAAAATAGGCATAATTTCTCTAAGTCTATACAATAAGACATCAACTAATTGAGTGTTATTGACATTTCTTGAATTCCACTTTGGACTTTTTATGTGCACAAAATAGGTCATATGCTGAATCATAAAACAAGTCTTTATATGTTTCAAAGAAATGATGTCATACAAAATATGTTTTCTGACCACAATCAAATTAAATTAAAACCAATGACAAAATGACTCTCTGGAATATTCCCAAATATCTGGAAATTAAGTAACATAGTTCTAAGTAGTCCATGACTCAAAGAAGGAAATGAGAAAATATTTCAATCTGAATGATTGAAAGGCAGCATATTAAAAATTGTGGGATGCAGCCAAAGCAGTTCTTAAAGTAAAATTGATAGTTTTAAATGCTTATATTAGCAAAGAAAAAAATTTTATGTCAATAATCTAATCTTGTAATTAGATGATCAAAGAAAAATTAAATACAGAGAAAGTAAAAGAAATTAAATAAAAAGATCAGAAACCAATAAACTAGCAAAGGAACAGATATAAGAAAAAATCAACAAAATCATATGTTTGGTTGTTTGAAAATATAATAAAACTGATAAAATTGATAATTAAATTGAAAAGACTAGATAGACTAATCACCAAATGTTGGCAATGAGGTCGAGTGACCAAAGTTGTCAAATATTGCTGTTGGAAATGTAAATTACAAACCAGCAATTCAATTCCTAGGTATTTTTCCTAAGAGAAATAAAGAGATAGAACCAAAAAATATCTTAGATGACTTATGTAAGACTGTTCATAGCAACCTTATTCATAATAGCCCTAAGCTAAAAACAAATCAGTTCTTCATCACCAGAATATTGAATAAACACATTGTAGAATATATATAAAAGGGAATATAACTCACAATAAAGGGAAGTGAACTAGAGGTATATACAACAAAATGGAAGAATCTAAAAAACACTGTGCTGAGTGAAAGAAGCCAGTTCCTGGCATCATGGAATGAATTTGGAGATTTTCCTTCCTTTTCTATTTTTTGGAATAGTTTGAGAAGAATAGGTATTAATTTTTCTTTAAATGTTTGGTAGAATTCACCTGTGAAGCCATCTGGTCCTGGACTTTTGTTTGTTGGGAGTTTTTTGAATACTGATTCAGTTTCTTTGCTGGCTATCTGTTCAAGTTTTCTACTTCTTGTTTCAGTTGTGGTAGTTTATATGTTTCTAGTAATTTATTTCCTCCAGGTTATCCAATTTGTTGGCATATTGTTTTTAAAAATCTCTTATAATTTGTTGTATTCCTATGATGTTGGTTGTTACATTCATGTTCTATCATTCCAAATATACGAAGTTCTATAATCTCCTGAGATGTCAGAAATGCTCTATATTTTGATAACAGTGTGGAGTCCCTGGGCATGCATAATTCTGAAAACTATGAACTACAGCATTTAAGATCTGTATATTTTACTCCAGATAAATTATACTTCAATAAAAAGGTAAAAAAATAATATTTTGAAGGCATTTTCAAATTAAACAGATATTGAAGATGTTTATATCATATGTTGAGTTGAATTATTTCTCCTATGAAAAATCAAAATATTTTATACTTAATTTTCTTAATATAAATTCCTCAAACTTGTTTTCAAGACCATTCTTTAGTTTATTTTGACGTGAATGATACCTTCTGTTTAATCTTCTATTGTTTGCTGCCCTTGTCTTTTTGACAATTGTTTCTGAATTGATGAGAGAAACTGCAGATTTGTATATCAACAAATAGCAGCAATCTCCTGAGTATATGCTTGAATATAGGCAAACTGCTCGTAGGAAATATAAAACTAGTTAACTCAAAAGAAATCTGACTTCCCCATTCCTACCATGTTTAAGGGAAATTGCATATCAAGTAATATTTCTGGCACTTCTTGGCTTGTGTTGACCTTTATATGGTTACTCATTTTTCATCCTACTGTAAAAACAGAGAGAGAAAGGTTTAGATGTTAGACAGAAATCACTGATTTACTCAACTACCCTTTAAATGCCCTTTATTTTTCATAGGTTGAAGTTACATTATGCATCTTATGAACCAACTATAAGGGTGTTACATGAGAAGCACCACACTTTACTGAAGCAGAAAATGCTGACCTCTCTGGAAAGAGACAGAGCAGTTGGGAAGGTAAAGAGGCCATCAAAACTACCTCGGAATGATTTTAAACCATTTCTTTTGTAATAATATAAGTAAGAATATTGGGTTTGTTTCTGAGATAAATTTCAAAAGGTTTTCAACAATTATGTTTTGAAAAAGATTCATTTGACAATATTCATAAAAGTTATTTTGTTCATTTTAAACCTATAAAGATTATTATTAAACTAAACATTATTAAAAAAATTTTTTTTGAGGGAGAGACAGAGACAGAGCATGAGTGGGGGAGGGAAAGAGAGAGAGGAAGACACAAAATCAGAAGCAGGTTCCAGGCTCTGAGCTGTCAGCACACAGCCCGATGCGGGGCTCAAACTCATGAACCGTGAGATTATGACCTGAGCTAACGTCATATGCTTAACCCACTGAGCAACCCAGGTGCCCCATAAACTTTACTGAGTTAAAATAAATTTATAGGGGATTATTAAAGTATAGTAGGAGGAAAAAAACTCAGCCAATGTAGTCAAACTTGGGTTTAAGTGCCAAATTCAACACCTATGAACATGGACCTTAAACACTTTGAACTCAGATTTCTCATATATAAGGTAGAGCCACAATGACCTGTCTTTTAAAAATATTGTTGTTAAACTTATATGAGATAATGAATAAAAACTCTCTGGAATTTACCCCCAAATAAATATTCGACACAGCTGGTTACTGACTCAGTTTTCAGTCATTTCTACTATTGGCATCCTTTTGCCTTCTTCCTGTGGGGTTTTTACATAGGCTTAGGACAGTGATGAGGAACTTCTGGTACAAAATTCAAGAAAGATAAAAAAAATGTTTATGGGCTACTTAAAAATGTATAACAGTTTATTAGAAAATATAAAAGTGCAACTATGCTTAACATTCTTTTATTGTTTTCTGGAGATTTTCATTTTTGGCCAAACTTTCATTTTGGCAAGCTACATACAGTAGCTTGCGTGATAGTTATATTCTTCCTCAAATGATTTTATTGTTAAGACACACTTTAATCAAGTTGTATTTTGTCTGTTCTTGAGTGTAATTCTTAGCTACTAAAATGCAAAACATTACTTGTGTCTCCATACTTCTTTGTGCTTGAATTTTAATTTTGTATTCTTGAATGTCTGAATTGTATTATTGGTAATATTGCATAAAAGAGTTTAATAATAATTTACACTTTTATGCCATTATATGTCAAACCTTCAGAATTTTATCTCCTTGCTCCTTTTCATTTAACCTCTCTCCCCAGCCTCCCAACAAAAGACCCAACTCTACATCTTGGTGTACTTCAAGCTAGATTTGGTTGCTTCTACTTATTATCCTTTCACAGATTCAGCTTAGAATTTTGCTACCCATCTTACTCTCCTTATTCCCTGTTCTCATGCTTATCTTGTTATTATCCTTCTCCAGTAGGAATTCATCAGTGATCTGGCCATCTATTTCCAAGAGATCATGTAAAAAAGAAAGAAAAAAGAACCCGCTATTAAAGACTATCCAGATCTTCCTGGGTTAAAATAGTCTCTGAATTTAACACAGGGTATCTGAATGGTATCCTAACTATTTTCCTGAAACTTATCAGTGTTAATTTTTTTGTCTCCAAATCACATCTTCTCATTCTTCCTGAGATGGTTCCTACCAAAAGGGAAACTTATGTATTCCCTTTGGCCTAAAGTCTATGTGCTTGGCCTTCACTTGCTAGTGTTGTGTGACTGGTTTGGCCATACTCCTGGTGTTGAAGTGCATGGTTCTATGTGGCTGTTTTGAGTGTGAACCTAACATACCTTGCTAAATCCATGACCTCTGCCACAGTGTCTATTTTAATGTCTATAGCCTAATTGTCCTCTCATCTTTTTTTCTGATGGTAACACTTTTGTGTATCTCGCGGAGGCAAGTTAAGATTTCTGATTTTCCTATTTGGCTAATTCAAACTGTGGGCAGTTTGGAAACCACTTAAGGTTCATGTGCATAGACATACCATCTTCAATCAATTTTCAGACACCATCTGAAGAATACTATCTTTTCCCAGCACAATGCAAATTATGAAGGTCTTTTAAAGGGACTGTCAATTTTCTTAAGTTATCCTGTGAGAATCTAGGAGCAAATTTAGTCTGTACTTGGAGTATCTTTCAATTATCTGGCTTCCAGTGTCCTTTGCTTCCAGTTAGTCACACTTAGATTTGTAGCTCGAGAGATGAAATAGGTCACTTATATCGGAATTCTTCCTTCTTCTCCCTGTCAGGCATAGAGACTTCTATACTTTTTTTGTTCTGTTGGAGGAAGTATCTTCCTGTCCTCTTCTACATTATTGTTTACTTGGCATCCTCATTTATCCTAAGCAGTCCTAATTTACACCTGTTACCATAAGGTATTGTTAATCAGATTTCGTTCAAGATCCAAAATGGGCACACATGATTGATGGAGTCTGTGCAGTATTATTAGTATCCTAGTTATTAGAAAGAATGAGTAAGTATTTGCTATCTATAGTGAAGGGTGGAAGACACACAATTCATGAACCCAAGGTGCTGAGTCGCCAAAATGACTGTCAGATATTCCTTACACCAGTCTAATCCTAGGATCAATTAACACATTCTCCAAATTGGGACAGACAATATAGTCTCAGTTTTATCATCTTTCTCCTTGGAGAACAATCCAAAGTTACTGTTTAATGAGCTGAACCTTTTTGGGAATGTTTTATACAGAAAATAATTTATTACCAACCATGTGTTTGTTTTGATTTTTTCTGTTGGAACATTCCTATCAGGTATACCTTGAGATATATAACCTTGAATTAACCTTTTAACTTGAGTCTATTAGCATGTCGTGAAGTTGTAGAATGAATTTATTAAAAATATTTGAAAGTGAACATATGTTAAAATGTATATAAATTCCTCTGTGATCTAACATGGAAGATACATCAACTTTTATGCTTATTTTTTTATTGTGTCTGTAGTTTCAGTGTCTGCTTTATTTCAGTGATGCTCTGAGAAGTCATTTCTAACCAAAACTCAGGATGTGAGTTTAGAGCAGTAAGAAATATAATTTTTATCTGGATTCCTAATCATCACTTCCTTAAAAACTTTATCTTAATGAACATTTAGCTCACTATCTTTCTCTTTAAACAAATAGAGCTAATACTTTGTAAGAAGGGTTAGAATTTAGAATTTTTTAATGATATTCAGTTTGTATATAAAGGAGTAAAAGTATACTGTGAGATGACAAAAATCTAGTAAATATGTATTTTCAAATTCTTTGGGAAATAATTTTGCAACTGTTTCACATTTATTGATATCTTATAGAAAAACCTGTAATTTAATTGTTTTGTTTTATAAAATTATTGGTAAATGTTCAAAATTCTAAATTACAGCCCGATGATTGAAAAGATATAAAACATAATTTGTTAGGATATATGTATAATAAGTTACATTTTATCTTTTTTGAATTATAGGGTTGTAATATATAATATTATATAATATTATTTATATGTATTATGATATAGTATATAAATATATTACAAATATTACTTAATATATTAAAACAAATATATTAATATTAGTATTTATCATATCATATCATCAGGAGATATTTATTTCTCAAGAAATAAATGTATATATTTTCTAGGTCTGCTTGCTGAGAGGATCTAGAAGTATGACACTCCAATAGCAAATGAGTATATCCAGGGCATAGATATCCATTTATTTTTTTAAAAAATTTAAATGTTTATTTAATTTTGAGAGAAAGAGAGAGAGAGAGAGAGAGACAGAGCATGAACAGGGGAGAGACAGAGTGAGATAGGGAGACACAGCATCTGAAGCAGGCTGCAGGCTCTGAGCTGACAGCACAGAGCCTGATGTGGGGCTCGAACTTATGAACCATGAGATCACGACCTGAGCCGAAGTTGGATGCTTATCTTACTGAGCCATCCAAGTACCCCTAGATATCTTTTTTTGGTACTATTCTCCAATAGAAGGAAGTAGGGCTCCTTGGAGAAAGGGCTGATTATAGTCTAGGTAGGGAAAATACAAAATGAACCTGGAATATTTGGCCCGTGTCATTGTGCTAGAATGTTAGGAAATGCTCAGAAGGTGAAAGAAAGAACAGAAAATAAAAGAAAGAGAGAGGGAGGGAGGGAAAGAAAAAAGGAAAAAGAGAGAAAGAAAGAAGAGAGAGAAAGAGAGAAAATACCCAACATAACAGTGGGGTATGTAAGGGACAAAGGAACTGTTACTATTGTGAGCCCTCCTGAAGCAAATGGACCAAGAACCAAATTTGGTTTGGATGTTGAAACTGATTATGCTATACACACAGCACACACAGATAATGGGTATGAAAACTTTTATTACTTACATAATTGGGCTCTCTGGGGAAAGCAGCCTTACCATGCAGGTCTGAAATGTCTTCATAGAGTAAAGGAGGGAGACTGGATTGGGGTTTTTGTTGTGGTTAGGGTTCGGAAGCAGGATGAGAGTCTTTATGTGTGAGGGTGGGCTTATATGGTTTGAAACCCCCATCAGTGGCAAAGGAGGAAGCATCCAGGTTTTGATATCAGTTTTCTAAGATGCAGGACACTAAGAGAAGTAGGAAGTAAGGATTAAAAACTGTTGGCAGTCAAACATCAACAAGTGGAGTCATACACATTACATGAATCATCCTGAAAAATCTCTCGGTGGTCAAATTCTGAACAATTTGAGCAACAAAATAAATAATACAATATTAGATTATAATGCAGGGTATAAAATAAATATCTGTGAGTTCATAGTAATATAAATAAATGGATGAGTATGTAAATGGAGAAGAAAAATAATTCTCTCAAAGAAGAATCCCAAATGACATATGTAGATAATCTTTTCCTCAAGGAGGTAGAGCTTACCACCTCAGCTGTTGGCGATGCACAATGACTTGCTTCCACAGGTACAGTGGAAATGGAAGAAAGAGTAATTTTACAGTGGGGAAACTTGGACAATACTACTTCAGAAAGGTGATCAAGGATAACATCATCAATATTTAATCATGTTGCTAAATACCCTTGATGAGCTAGTAATGACACTCTACTCTGCAGCCTTCCTCTTCAAAACCCATAACTCCTATCTAACCATGAGAAAACATTAGGGAAACCCAAATATATGGAAATTCTCAAAAATATTACCTGATAATACTCCTCAAAATAGTCAAGATCATCAAAATGAGGGAAAGTCTGAGAAACTATACTAGTCCAGAGGAAACAAAAAGACATGACGACTAAATGTAAAGTATCCTGGGTAGGCTCTTGGAATAGAAAAAGTGTATTTGAAAAACCATAATGAAATTAGAACACAATATGGACTTTCGTTAATAGTAATATATCAATATTTTCTCATTACTTGTGACAAATGAACCATAGTAATGTATGATGTTAATGGGAAATAGGGTGCAGGTATACAAGAGCGCTCTATTACATTGCAGCTTTTATATAAATCTTATACTTTTCTAAGTAAGTGTATTTAAAAACTTTATAATCCATTTGGCATCCAAGAATAGATATAAATTTTTTTACCTTTTTTTTTTACCCAGGCATTTCATGAGCACTAATTTGTAGATTACAATAGATTATCTGTTATTTTCTATTAAAGAAATGTTACTACTCAGTAATAGTAGGAAAAATATGGGTATCTGTATATAATTAAATAGATGACATTTTGTGTTGGTGTAATCATACACAATGAGGGATGGGAGAGCTCTTTAAGGTTGAATTTTTAATTCAAGTCTGTCGTTCAGGATATAGGTAAATGTTATGCCACCGAACTAACAAATGTTCTTAATTATGAAACATGTTTAATAAAACAAGGAATGTCTGTGGGCAGAAAATAAGCTAAGAGTTTCAAGAAAAACAATAGTCTTTTCATATTTTACTTCCCAACTAATACTTACCTCATCTTTTATAAACAGAAAGATGAATTAAGTTGTTGTGAAGCAATTTCAACAGAGGAGAAACTTCTCTCGAAGTAGAGTACTGAATAATTATCATTCAAAGTGTGTAATAAGTATTCTTGATTCAGAAAACTGCTGTAAAATAAATGTTTCAGGTGCTTATTTATAATGGATATCTAATAATTACCCATTGAATTGAATTTAAAATTATATTCTTCTTTTACAATTCATGTTTAATTTTTAAATATATAGGAATTAATCCAAGAGTGATTAATATTTTTATATCTTGCAGTCAGTATTTAAACACTGTATTTTATTCAACTCTTTTTGAGTTATTTTGTATATATACAAAGATATAACCCCATATATTTGGATTTTATTTTTTAGATTTCTGGGCTTCAAGAAACATTGAAGAATATGGAAATAGGGCATAATTACCATGCTTCTGAAATTAGAGGTAAAAATAAAATGTAATAAAACTAATTTAATATTAGTTGGTGATTTTTAAATCTTATCAGAGTTCAAAATTCTAAAGATACTTAAATGTGAATAAATGATATGGTAACTGTTTCACAAATTAAAATGTTAATGACAAGATCAAGGGGGAATGTAGATATGGTGCTGTATAACTAATTTTAGATAAAAATATGAGCAAATTATAATGGGAGGACTTATATTTCTGACCATGATGGTGTAGCTAGTACCAGACTAACCCTTTAATAAAAAAGCTCTTCAACTAGACTATTTATAAGGGAGCTACTTTTAGCCTTTGGAAAATAGCACAAGTCACAGAAGGCAAGTGATAGAAGAAAAATTTATAAGTTGAGATCCACTGTCATCACCATGGCTCTGTGCCTGGGGCAATTTCCAAACCAAATTCCATGCAGATGAAGGTCAAGAAGAGCATGCCAGTCCTGATGAACTGAAAAGGCAAAGATCATACATAGTTCACAGCTGTCGTAGGAAAGTGCACCAGGTAAAAAGGGAGCTGCAATACATATTGGCCCAGTTTATGAGGGAGTCTACTGAGTCTTCAGCTGATAGCAGGTCATACATGTAAGAATACCCAAGACTTAACTGTGAGGAAATTTCATAGGGCTAAGAGGGGAGCAAGGATTCTAGAAATCAAACAGAGATGGTAACATTGGAGTTACGGTCATATCTGGATGAAGAGACCTCTTTACTCTTTAACTCCTTGGTGACACCACATTAATGTTTAACATAATGACATTAACATATTAAGCATATTAACATAACACTTGTACTGCCCTTTATTATAAAACCCAAAACAAAGCCTACATAGAATTTCTAAAGGAGATAGAATTTGAGTTTGAATCTTGTAAGTTAGAGAGCCTTGGGAAAAATATAGGGCTTTCCACAGATCCACGTTAACAAAGCAAAAATTAAGCCTAGAATTTCAAGGTGATTATCAAAAAATTAAACTGTGTGCTAGAAAAAGAATGAATACTCTTTAAAGGAAGACAGTTGTCCAGAGTCTTTATAACCTATTATCTATACTGCCCTGTATGTAATTTAAATTTTGTACGTATGTTATGGAAACGGGAAAAGGTGGCCCACAATCAAGACAAATATCAATAAATGGAAATGTACACCGACATGGCCCAGATGTTGAATTTAGCAGACAAAAATGGTAAAGCAACTATTTTGAATATTATCAAGGACTTAAAAAATATAACATTGATAAGTGAAGAGATAGGGAATCTTAGCAGTTATATGGAAATAAAATAAAAGGAAATTGAAATTCTAGTATTGAGAAATAAGATAATATAAATGGAAACTTTATAGTTCACAATAGATTGAAGATGACGAAATGTCAGTGAAAATAAGAGACATCAGTTAAAACTTAGTTTGATGACAAGAGAAAAAATAATTGAAGGGAAATATGCATATTTAACAGATGTGAAATTGCAGTCCCAAAGGAGAAAAGAACACAAATGGGGCATAAAAATATTTAATCAAAAGATGACCAAAAATTTTCTGTTTGGTAACATCAACTTACAGATCCCCCAAAAGGCAGCTAACTATAAACCCAAAGAGAATCAATCCTGGATGCATCAGATTCAAACTGTTGAAAACTTAAGTGAGACAATCTCTAAAGCAGCAAGAGAGAAGTCATATTACATATAAGAGAACAGTAATATAAGTAAACGCTGATTTCTGTCAGAGATATTAGACTCTAGAAACAAAGAAATGATATTTTTCAAAAGTGGAAAATTTTAAATTCAGAATTCTATATCCCATAAAGTATTCTTCAAAAAATAGGGTATAATACAGACATATAGGCATTTTAATTTAAATAAAAGTTAAAAGATTTTGTTGCAAGTCATTCTGAAGTACAGGAAATACTAAAGGACTTTCTTTGGCCAGAAGAAAACTCGGATCTCCAGGATTGAAATCAGAGATTTAGGAATGTTTAATTCTGGTCAATATTCTTTTTCTTTTCAATTTCCTTAAAAGAAAAGTGCATTGTAAAAACAAAAATTATTATACATACCTTATAAATGGTAATGCTAACATAAGAAAATAATAATTTTGGGAGTGGTGCAAATGTTCTATATCTCGATTTTGGTGATGATTATATGGCTGTTTATCTTTGTCAAAACTTACCCAATTCTGTATTTAAAATGTGTTCATTTTATCATATGTAAATTGTGGGGCCCCCCCGGGTGGCTCAGTCAGTTGAGCATCCAACTTTGGCTCAGGTCATGATTCGAGCCCCATGTTGGTCTCTGTGTGGATAGCTTGCTCAGAGCCTGGAGCCTGCCTGCGATTCTGTCTTCTCTCTCTGTCCCTCTCCCATTTGTGCTCTCTCTCTGTCTCTGGAAAATAAATAAATGTGAAAAAAAAATTATGTATGTAAATAGTACCTCACTAAATTTGATTTAAAAACTGATGAATGTGCTCGCTTCAGCAGCACATATGCTAAAAACTGATAGAAACTCTGCAATAATAGAAAGACTGCAAAATAGTGAATTTTCTTAATAAACATGACATCCTGTTATTTACAGATGACTATTCATTGTATTCAATGGTTAAAGCTTAAGAGAAATAGGTAACATTCTCATATTTGAATTTTTTTTCTTAGCCTTGATTTGGTAGTTCCTTTCTAATATTTTATGTTAAAGAAATATTAGATATGCTAAGTGATACCTAAAGATACTATGAACAAAGATATTTATTGTAGTCATATCTATAAAAACAAAACAGTGCAAACAATCTTAAACTTTAATCACAGGTGAATGTTTAAATATGGTTGATCATACAACTAGAAAGTCTTTAAAAATCATGCACAAGAAAATGCTCACATTATAATGTTTATTTTTAAGTTTTTAAAAATGTTTTTGTTTTATTTTTGAGAGACATAGAGACAGAGCATGAGCAAGGGAAGGGCAGAGAGGGAGGGAGATACAGAATCTGAAGCAGGCTCCAGGCTCTGAGCCGTCAGCACAGAGCCCAATGCGGGGCTCAAACTCACAGACCGTGAGATCATGACCTGAGCTGAAGTTGGCCGCTTAACCGACTGAGCCACCCAGGTGCCCCTCATAATGTTAATAAAATGTTAAAAAAAATAAGAACACATATATTATAAGGTCATGGCTATTAAATATATGCAAATAAAAATGGTGCACACCAAAATATATACATAATTTGCGTGATGTGATTATTTTCTACTTTTTTTCCTTATTGTATTTTGTTTTTCTTTTTACAAAGGATAGATATTCTTGTTAAGATAAAAATTACTTGTTTCTGCAGCACCTGGGTGGCTCAGTTAGTTAAGCATCTGACTTCAGCTCAGGTCATTATCTCACGGTTTGTGGGTTTGAGCCCCACATTGGACTCTGTAGTGACAACTCAGAGTCTGGAACCTGCTTCAGATTCTGTGTCTCCCTCTCTTTCTGCCCCTCCTTATGCTCCATCTCTCTCTTTCAAAAATAAATGAAGCATTAAAAAAATTTAAAAAGAATTACTTGTTTCCATATGTAATTAACTTTTAAGAATACAGTCAGTTATAAATATGAAGGGATAGTATTAGACTATCACAGTCTTAGGAACTTTAACTTCCCAAATGACTAAAAAGTATGAAAATCAATATATATAAGAAGGCTTAAAGGTTGAGGAACTTCATGCATTGTGTTGATAGCTGTAACAGTTAATCTCTAATACTCTATTCTGCTCTAATAGTTTGTGATCTTTATCCGTGGCATCTATATTAAAATAAACTGGTGGTTTACTGATAACTTCTTTATGAAATTCTATTCTGCTATTTAACCTATTTTATAAATGAACATATTACATGTTTTTAAAGTTACTTTGAATATCAAATTTGTTTATATTTTGATCTATGATATTTTGAAGTGGTTTTGGATAAGAAGGAATACATTTCAATACAACATGAAGAAATACTTTCTCTTAATTGCATAATCCCAACTACCTGAATAAAATTAATTCCTTAAATTCTGTACTGAATAATTTTACACTGTTTATAAACATGGATTCTAGTTTTAGATATGGGGTTTGCAGTACCTTTTCCTAAGCTTCTGGTCTAAGCATATGACAGTGTCATATCAGAGTCTGTCATCTCTCTGATTGCCTGATCAACTTGTATTATGAAATAATACATGCAAATTGTTTAGACCGGTAGTTGTCATATACTAAAAGATCAGTGAGGCATAAATGCTAATTATTATTATTTTAAATTATTATCATTATCAGGATGTCACTCTTGGTTGTTGAAAAGGAAAATACAATAAAAGAGAACTGGAAGTGAAAATTTTTCCTTAATGTCAGTGAGCTGTAATTGTTGCCTTTCCCTGGACACCCCCCCCCTCACAACCCACTTACACTTCCCAGATGCTGTGGGGCTCTAACTTGAGGCACCATCAGGGAGGACAGGCAGTCCGGATACCCATGTGTTTGAAGTCTTTTTAGTGGTTTCATGTAGAACTATGTTATTCAATATTCTATATTTAGGTTATTGTCAGAGTTGTTTTGAAGATTTTCTCCTTTGACTGAGATGGGTACTGAATGGGAAAAATTATATCAGGAAAGAATCTAAGTGCCAGTTATGTGCTTCCTTGCCTTAAGAATTCTTTGAGAGATTTGACTCAAAGAGATATTTTTGTGTTCATCTTTTTTGTGTTATAAATCTAGTGTTATAATTTAGAACACTTAGTTATTTCTTTCAGTTATGAGTTAGTGATTATAACTTTATTATTTGCAGTCAGTTTCCTGTTTAAAAGTATAGTGGGAAATTATATATACCTAAATATGTATATGTATATGGAAATACGTGTTAAAGAAAGAGACTGTCCCTGTCAGTTTTGTTTTTTCCCTCAGGTGGTTATTTTTAGGACTCTTTATGTCCAGGAGAGTTTGGAGACTAATGTTACAACTACATGGGAAAATTACCCAATTATTTTCCTTTCTGTTTTTCTTTTAACCTGAGAAGCATGAAGAATAATATTTTATTAATACATTTTTTAAATCTGTTATTATTACCCATTCCCACAAAGGAAATTTTGTCATTGCTTACCGTTCACTCCTTTGACCCTCTTCAACTTTATTTATACACACATGAAATCTCATGACAGGAACTTGAGTATGTGTACCTGGAGATGGGCACTATGCTCTCTAACTGACTCATCATCTCATTTAACTGACTTGCAGCAGTGACACCTGGGGTTTAGGGAAAATGAATTCGACACCTCACTTAAAACATTTTGGTATTATTTCAATATTATTAGTTTAATGCTTTAAAAAAACATGTGTATCATTATGACTTCGGCTTTCATATTTTTGATTAAAATCGTATTTATCATAGCAAGACACTTTAGATACTAAGAATATATTGTGTTATTTTGTAGTTGTTCCTAACTGTGAAAAAGAAAATGCACCAGAAGGTCCCACTCAAAAAGGTCTTTGTGAATCCAAAGAGAAAAACAAAAGAAAAACAAAGATAAAAGATAATACAAAGGTATGGCTTTTTTTTTGTTATTTCCATTAAATCATACTTAACTCTCAGATCTTCAGATCCACGAACTCATATGGTATCATTATTTTACTGGAAGAGGAATTTAGAGGTTATGTATTTCGAGCCCCATGGTTCTTAAATGTTACTAATATATGAGGGGCATATGCTTATTGGTGGCAGAGACAGCTCAGTGAATGGGTCTGCCACCTACCCCAGTATAATCACAGGCATTTGTGCTCACCGAGTTGGTTTTCTGCTTACTCTGTTCAAAGAAGTAACTCCTACATCATCCCTTATTAGTATAACTCCTGATAGTATAACTTTAAACTTTTCTGAGTCTTCTTTAATAGTAGAAGTTAAAGAATTATGCCCCATTTAGGAATCTCCTTAGATCTGAGGGCCTTTGCTTTGCAATTGGGCTGATAGTGAAAAACTTCTGTAATGATTAAAGAAAAATGGCACTTGTTGGGATGGGCACTGGGTGTTAATATGTAAGTGATAAACCACTAAATTCTACTCCTGAAACCATTATTAGACTATATGTTCACTAACCTGGATTAAATTAAAAAATTATAATAAATGGAAAAAAGTGGTCAAAGAGATCAAAAATGAGGCAGAGAACAAAGTACATAAAACCTGTAAGGAGTTTAATTTCTTGTCATGAAAGTGCACGGAAGTCTAGTTGACATAATGAATTTTCTTACAAAGTACATAGTTGTTACCGTTGAGTTCTAAAATATATGACAATTTCCCATCTGGATGGACCGTCCCTTTTTTGCCACTCCCCTACCTGCCTTTGAATCTTTGTCAAATGCAAGCGGTGGTGGTGGATGACTCTCTTGCTGTCAATAAGTAGTTATTGTTCTCATTTGGGTGATCTTTGTTTATCTCTATAGAGGTTGTTAGTTCAGGGATCATATAAAGCACCTGAAGAAAGAAAAGAAATCATAGTTAAGGATTTTCAGTGTGTTGGTGCTAATTGTTAGGAACATTTTCATCTTCTTTTTTTTTTTCCTTTTATTTATTTTTTAAAATCACCACCAAGTTAGTTAGCATATGGTGCAATAACGATTCCAGGAGTAGAATCCAGTGACTCATCCCCTACATATAACAAATATCCAGTGCTCATCCCAACAAGCATACTTCTTAATGCCCCATGCCCATTTAGCCCATCCCCCACCCACAACCCCTCCAGCAACCCTCAGTTTGTTCTTCTCTGTATTTAAGAGTCTCTAATGTTTTGTCCCTCTCCCTGTTTTTATATTGTTTCCCTTCCCTTATGTTCATGTTTTGTATCTTAAGTTCCACATATGGGCAAAGTCATATGATATTTGCCTTTCTCTGACTGACTAATTTTGCTTAGCATAATACACCCTACTTCCATCCACATTGTTGCAAATGGCAAGATTTCATTAATTTTGATTGCCAAGTAATACTCCATTGTGTGTGTATACCACATTTCTTTATCCATTCATCTGTCAATGCACATTTGGGCTCTTTCCATACTTTGGCTATTGCCTAGAGCACTGCTGTAAACATTGGTGTGTGTGTGTGTTCCTCCAAAACAGCACACCTGTATCCCTTGGGTAAATACCTAGTAGTGCAATTGCTGGGTCATAGGGTAGTTTTTAGTTTTTTGAGGAACCTCTATACTGTTTTCCAGAGCGACTGCATCAATTTGCATTCCTACCAGCAGTGCAAAAGGATTCCCCTTTCTCCACATCCTTGCCAACATCTGTTGTTGCCTGAGTTGTTAATGTTAGCCATTCTGACTGATGTAAGGTGGTATCTCACTGTGGCTTTGATTTGTATTTCAGTGATGATGAGTGATGCTGAGCATGTTTTCATATGTCTGTTAGCCACCTGGATGTCTTTTTTGGAAAAGTGTCTACTCATGTCTTTTGCCCATTTATTCACTGGATTATTTGTTTTTCTGGGTGTTGAGTTTGATAAGTTCTCTATAGATTTTTGATATTAACTCTTTATCTGATATGCCATTTGCAAATATCTTCTCCCATTCCATTGGTTGCCTTTTAGTTTTGCTAATTGTTTCCTTCACTGTGTAGAAGCTTTTTATCTTGATGAAGTCCCAATAGTTCAATTTTTCTTTTGTTTCCCTTGTCCCTGGAGACATGTTGAGTAAGAAGTTTCTACGGCTGAGGTCAAAGAGGTTTTTGCCCGCCTTCTCTAGGATTTTGATGGCTTCCTGTCTTACATTTAGGTCTTTCATCCATTTTGAATTTATTTTTGTGTATAGTATAAGAAAGTGGTCCAAGTTCATTTTTCTGCGTGTCACTGTCCAGTTTTCCCAGGAACACTTGCTGAAGAGACTATCTTTATTCCATTGGATATTCTTTCCTACTTTGTCAAAGATGAGTTGACGATACATTTGTGGGTCCATTTCTGGGTTCTCTATTTTGTTCCATTGATTTAAATGTCTGTTTTTGTGCCACTACCATACTGTCTTGATGAGTACAGTTTTGTAATACATCTTGAAGTCTGATATTGTGATGCCTCCAGCTTTAGTTTTCTTTTTCAGGATTGCTTTGGCTATTTGGGGTCTTTTCTGGTTCCATATGAATTTTAGGATTTTTTTTTTTAGCTCTGTGAAGAATATTGTTGATATTTTGATAGACTTTCTCTAATATATAGATTGTTTTGGATAGTTTTGACATTTTAACAATATTTGTTCTTCCAATCCATGAGCATGGAATACTTTTCCTTTTTTGTGTGTGTCTTCAATTTCATTCATAAGCTTTCTATAGTTTTCAGTGTATAGATTTCTCACCTCTTTAGTTAGGTTTATTTCAAGGTATTTCATGGTTTTTGGTGCAATTGTAAATGGGATCTATTCCTTGAGTTATTTTTGTTATTTCATTATTGGCGTATAGGAATGCAACTGATTTCTGTGCATTGATTTTGTATCTTGTGACTTTGCTGAATTCATGGATAAGGGAACATTTTCATCTCCTAATGGCATAGGTTCTCTTTAAGGTAACAGTTCTACTTAGAAATGATTTGTTGATTTTTCACTAAGTGCTTATGGCTTGTAAGACTTTACATTAGCAGTGTTGACTTTTTGTATGACAAAAAGCTACTAAAATGTAGGACAAATTCATTAAATATTTATGCATAGTATATTCTTTTTCAGCGCATTAAAATATTTAACATAATACCTACAACATGGTAGAGAAATTTGGGCCTTACAAAAATGCTAAAGTGCACAATAAAGTGAATTACTTTTTACTAGTATTTTTCTTTTAATTTTTTCCCATTAAGTTTGTACCCTTTGATAAACATCTCCCCAGTTCCCCTACCCTCCAGCCCCAAAGACCATTCTACCTTTCTCCTCTATGGGTTTTTCCTTTTTTAGATTCACACATATAAATGATATCATACAGTGTTTGTCTTTCTCTGTCTGACTTATTTCACTTAGCATGATGTTCTCAGGACCCATCTATGTTGTCACAAATGGCAGAATGTCCTCCTCTCTTAAAGCTGAATGCTAATCCATTGTGTGTGTGTGTGTGTGTGTGTGTGTGTGTATACACACACCACATCTTGTTTATTCATTTATCCATTGGCAGATGCTTAGATTGTTTCCACATCTTGACTATTATGAAAAATACTATAATGAATGCAGACATCTTTTCAAGACCTCATTTTCATTTCCTTTTGATATGTCCAGAAGTGGAGTTGCTGAATCATATAGTAGTTCTATTTTTTTTTTTTTTTTGAGGAACTTTTTGTCCTGTTTTCCATAGTTGCTGTAGCAGTTTACATTCTCATCGACAGTGCACAAGCATTCCCTTCTCTCCAAATCCTTACCAACAATTGTTATGTGTTGTCTTCTTGGTGATAGTCATTGTAACAAGTATGAAATGGTATTGCATTGTGGTTTTGATCTCCATTTTCCTGGTGATTAATGGTGTTGAGAATCTTTCCATGTACCTGTTGGCTCTTTGTATGTGTTCTTTAGAAAAATATCTATCCCATTCATTTGCCCACATTTTAATTGAGTTATTTATTTTTGTTACTGAGCTGTATGAGTGTGGTACCTTCAGATTTGTTCTTTTATTCTTGGGATTGCTGTGGCTATTTGTGACATTGCAGCCTTATACAAATTTCAGGATTTTTTTCTATTTCTGTGAAAAATGCTGTTAGAATTTTGATAGAGGTTGCATTGAATTTGGACAGTATGAACATTTTAACAATATTAATTCTTTTCAGTACATGGCAACAGAATGTCTGTGTCTTCTTTAATTTGTTTCATCAATGCTTTGTTGTTTTCATTGTACAGATCTTTCACGTCCTTGACTAAATTTATTCCTAAGTATTTTATTTTTTGTGATGCTATTGTGAATGGGATTGCATGCTTTATTTCTTTTTTCAATTATTTTATTGTTTGTGTATAGAGATACAACTGACTTTTTGTATTTTGATTTTCTATTCTGAAACTTTATTGAACTTGTTGATTAGTTACAACAGTGTTTTTCATTGAGTCTTTAGGTTTTCTATATAAATAAGATCATTTCACCTGCAAATAAGATAATTTTATTTTTTTTCCTATTTGGATGCTCTTCAATTCTCATTTACTTTTGGCTCTTGGGGCAATATCATATTTTCAGTATGAAGCAAAGGAGCAAGTTCAACACAAAAATAGAAATTTGAATTGTAGAATAGGATGAAACCAAGGGCAGGTGGAGGGGGGAAGGCAAAAGCAAAAGGAAGAGATGAGATGTTGCTAAGAGACAGAGGGTCTCTTGTCCCTTCTCCTTTAGGAAATGAGTCAAATATTTAGATGGCAGTACACATCTTTTTTTTTTTTTTTAAGATTTATTTATTTCGTAAAAGAGACAGTGCAAGTGGGGAAGGGGCAGAAATAGAGGGAGACAGAATCTCAAGCAAGCTCTGTGCTGACAGCACAGAACCTGATGCAGGGTTGAAACTCAGGAAACAGTGAGATCATGACCTGAGCCAAAACTAAGCGAAACCAAGCATCAGGTGCTTAAACCAACTGAGCCACCCAGGCACCCCACATCTTTCCATATATATACAGCAGGGCTGGTATTTTGGGGGCAATAAGAAAAGTTGAGGAGGTGGAAGAACTTTCTAGAAACTTAGGGACTAACGCTAGTCTCTTCCCACTCTTGACCCCCTTCTCTGATCAGGGAAAGGAAGGAATCTATTTGGGTGCTTTTTATTTCTTGATCTTGTCTGATTAGGACTACCAGGACTATGTTGAATAAGTTTCTAATATATGGATTTTATTATGTTGAGGTATATTTCTCCTCTATCCAATTTATTGATTTTTTTTAACACGAAAGGATGTTGAGCCTTGTTAAATGCTTTCCTTACATCTTTTGAGATTATCATATGATTTTTATCTTTAATTCTTTAGTAGAATGTGATCATATTTGTTGATTTGCTTATGTTGAACTCTCCTTGCATCCCAGGGATAAATTCCATTTTATCATGGTGCATGATTCTTTTAATTTATTGTGAATATAATTTGTTAGTGTTTTGTTGTGAATATTTGCATCTTTCTTCATCAGGGATATTGGTCTATAGTTTTCTTGTAATTATTTTATCCTAGTTTTGGTAGCAGGGTAATGCTGTCCTAGAAAGATGAGTTGAGAAGTGTACCATCCTTTTAAATTTTTTGGAAGAGTTTGAGAAGGATTATCATTAATTTTTCTTTAATATTTGGTAGAATTCATCAATGAGGCCATTTTGTCCTGGCCCTTTCTGTGTTGGGATATTTTTGATTACTGATTCAATATCCTTAATTGTTATTAGTCTGTTCAGATTTTTCATTTCCTCATGATTCAATCTTGGTAGATTGTATGTTTCTTGAAATTTATCCATTACTTCTAGGTTATCCAGTTTGTTTGCACGTTATTGTTCATTGTAGTCTTTATGATCAAATGTATTTCTGTGCTCAGTTGTAGTATTTCTTCTTTAAATTCTTGTTTATCTGCATCCTATCTCTTGTCTTAGCCTAGCTAACGGTTGGTCAGTTTTGTTTATATTTTCAAAAAAAAAACACTGTAAATTTTGATATTTTCCATTATTTTTCTGGTTTCTGTTTCATTTATTTCTTCTCTGATCATTTTATTTTCTTCCTTTTCTAATTTTGGTCTTAAGTTTTCCTCTTTTTCTAGTTCTTTGAGGTATAAAGTTAGCTTGGTAATTTCAGATATTTCTTTTTTTCTTAATAAACGCATTTGTCACTATAAACTTCCCCCTATGAACAGCTTTTATAGCATCCTCTAGGTTTGTATGTGTTGTGTTTCCATTTTTATTTGTTTCAAGGTTTTGTTTTATTTCACTTTTGATTTCTCCTTTAGCCCATTGGTTGTTTAGGAGTGTGTTGAGTTTCTACATGTTTTAAAATTTTCCAGATTTCTTTTGTTCATTTCTCATTTCTTGCTATTGTGATAAGAAAAGATAGTTGGTATGATTTCATTCTTTTTAAATTTGCTGACTTGTTTTGGGTCTTATCATATGATCTCTCCCAGAGAACGTTCTTTGTGCATTTGAGAAGAATGTGTATTGGATGGAATGTTCTCTTTATATATTTGGGTCCATTTGGTCTAAAGTCATCTAATGTTTCCCTTTTGATTTTCTGTCTGGATGATCTATCCATTGCTGAAAGTGAGATATTGAAGACCCTTATTTTACTGTGCTCTATTTGTTCTTTAAATCTGTTGATTTTCACTTAATATGTTTAGATACTTTGATATTGGCTGTGAACATATTTGCAGTTGTTAAATCTTCTTGATGAACTGATCCCTTTATCACTAGATAATGGCCATCTTTGTCTCTTGGCTTAAATTCTACTTTGTATGATATCAGTATCTCCTTGCTTTCTTTCGGTTTCTACTTGCATGTGATATCTTTTTCCATCATTTTACTCTGAGCCTATGTATTTCCTTAAAGTTGAGGTGAACCTCTTGTAGGCAGCCTATAGTTGTTTCTTTATCATTGATCTACTTTTGATTGAAGAATTCAGTCCATTTACATTTGGAGTAATAATTGATATGTAAGGATTTACTAATGTCTCCTAATTAATTACTTTTTGGCTGTTTTATAGTTTTATTCTTCCTTTTTTCCCCTTCCTTGCAGCCCACCTTTGTGAATTGGTGATATCCTATGAGGGTATTATCTGATTCCCTTATCTTTATCTCTTGTGAATTTGCTCTAAGCTTTTGCTTTATGGTTATCATGAGGCTTATGTAAAATGTCATATAGGTATATAATAGTCCATTATGTGTTGATAAAAACTTAACTTCAAGTGCATATAAATCTTGACCCTTTTACCTCCCATCCTTTTGTGTTTTTGATGTCATAGTTTATCTCTTTTTTTATGTTGTATATTTGTTAAGAAATTATAGTAGCTATAGTACTTTTAATAGTTTTTTCCTTTAACTTTTATGATACAGTTATCTGGATACTACATCATATTACAGAATTAGAGTATTCTAAATCTAACTGTATATTTGCCTTTACCAGTGTGTTGTATATTAGGACAAATTTTTGTATTACTAATTGGTGTCTTTTTATTTCAGCTTGAAGAACTCCTTTCAGTCTTGTGAACCACATTTAGTGGTGATGAAATCCCTCAGCTTTTACTTGTTTGGGAAAGTATTTCTTCTTCATTTCTGAAAGATAGCTGGATAGAGTGTTTTTGGCTAGCAGTTTATTTTTTGCAGTACTTTTACTAAATCATTCCTCTTTTGATTGTTCTGTAAGATTTCTGCTGATAAATCCACTTATAGCTTAATGGAGATTACTTTGTAGTCATACTGTTTTCTCTTGCTACTCTTAGGATTCTCTGTCTTTGATTTTTGACAGTTTCATTATAATGTATCTTAGAGAAGACTATTTTGAATTGAAATAAGGAGATGGTCTATTAGTTCCATAAATTCGGATGTGCATTCCCCCACCCCCAGGTTTGGGAAGTTCTCATATTATTTCTTTAAATAAACTTTCTTCTCCCTCTCTTCTTCTGGAACTCCAATAATTCTGATATTGGTTCTTTTGATGAAATTCAGTAGGTCATATATACTTTCTTCACTCTTACTGATTCTTTTCTCTTTGTTCTTCTCCGACTTGGTTATTTAAAAATTCTTATTCTCTAACTCATCTCTTCTTTCTTCTAATTGATTTATTCTGATGTGGATGTCGAATTTTTTATTGAATTGAATTGAATTTTTTATTTCGTTTATTCATCGAATTCTTTAGCCCCATGATTTCTCTCTGGTATTTTTCGTTTGTTTGTTTCTATTGCTTTGTTAAATTTCTCATTTATGTTTATGTATTGGTTTTCTGACTTTTGTCGAATTGTTTTTGTTTTTTGAACTCATTAAGTTTCCCCAAAATAGCTATTTTGAATTCCTTAGGGTGAATTGCAGATCTCGATATCTTTGATTTTGTTTACTGGAAGACTATAGTGATCTATTGGTGATTATTGACTCTTTGTGTTCCTTGAAGTTTTCCATTGCTGTTTTCACATTTGAAGTAGCAGTCACCTCTTTCATTTTTACTAGCTGCCTTCAGGTTAGAGATAATTTTTATTACATTATTTCAAAATAGTAGGCCTTAAAGAAAATAGACTTTTTAAAACATGATTTTCTCCTCTTTGAATTTTTTTCTCTAATTTGTCCGCAGTCTGTTTTCATCCTTATTTTACAGTTTATTTTACTGTTTTTATTTTTTATTCAAATGACTAGGGACACTTGGTTGAAAATTCATAATTACGAATTAGGGACTAGATTAAGTTATGTAGTTGTCTCAGGTCAGTAATTAAAGAATTTAGTTTTGCGTTGTAATCAAAATTCCAAACTTGCATGCGTTTCTTCTTCTGCATTGATAGATGTGTTAGGGCTGATTTTGGGCTCTCTGCACATGGGCGACAGAGTCAGCTGCCAGAGACATTGGAGTAGAGGAGGCAGGGAAGCTGGGCAGGCTTCAGCACCAACAGTGGCCAAAGTAGATAGGGCAGTTTTGGGGTTGGAGTTGAAACACATTAGTATATTTTACTAAGGCTGCATTTCCTCTCCCATATCCTACACTCATAGCCTATCACCCTCTCTTCCATGGTAATCGACCAGATCTTTGTGTATGTGTTAGGAGGTGGGGGGAGGTTATTCTAATATTATTCCAGGTTTGCTTTTCCCTCCAGTTCCAACACACATGTGTATATCTCCCATGATTGTTTGTCTCCTTAGGGAGCAGTTCTTTGGTTTTAGTCTACATGCAGAAGCCTTATCATGTATCTTCTATATAGAAGTGAGGAAGAAATAAAGACAGAATAATCTTTTCTTTACCTTTGGAATTCTGAAAGCAGTTATTGAACGCATTTTTCTGATGTTTTGCTTCTCCATTCAGGCAAAGTCGGGAAAACATTTAGATTTAAGCCAGTAAAGAACTACTTTAGATCTTTTGAAAAAAATAATTTTAATACATGTAATTGATTACACAGGTGATAGAAGACTGAAATGTCAAATAGGGGACAGGGAGACAACTCAGAGAATGGCAACAGTAGGACACTGTCACCATCTTCTGTGTTTGGAGGCACAGTGGGAGAACAGTGTTACCAGAATCCAGAATCTTGTAGGAGGACTATTAAGTAGGGGGTTGCCTAGTAGGAGTTGGAACCATGGAAGGGATGTAGAGTATAAGAGAAGGAACTTCTAACACATAATACTTGGGGAAGTATAAGCAAAAAAATTTAATTAATATTTAGGTAATAAAAATATTCATAGCTAAACAGTCTATTTCCAGGATCAACTACTTGATCCTTCCTACAATAGTAATATTTACTTTATAAATCAGGGAGCTAATGACTGGATTTTAGTAATTGACTAGTACTTTTAGTCCAATCTACAGTAGAACCTGGGGAAATTACCAGGGGATGGGTCCATAAACCCACTGATCTTGTGATACAGACATGAGCCAAAACACCATTAGCCTCTATTTTAACTATTGGGATGTGTTTTTTGTGTCCCAAGGAAAGGGCATCCATTCATAGCTAATGTTTTATTATCTCTAAAAGATCTGAGGTAAAAGAGTTGCCCTCGTGTATTCCTAACGTCCCTTTGAGGAAGGTTTGAAGGAAGATTTACGGTCAGGTTTTGGTGTTCCTGAGTGAATCCTGCATGGTATAATGAATACATATTTTGTTCAGCGAAAACAAATCATTAACCACTCTAAAATGGAAGGAGGGGGTAAGCAGATGGACAAAATGGGAGAAAAGAAGTGGAAGATACAGGCTTCCTCTTACAGAATGAATGTCATGGAAATAAAAGGTACAGCACAGGAATATAGTCAATGGTATAATAGTGTTGTGTGGTATCAGATACTAACCATACTTGTGGTAAGCATAGCATAAAAGAGTTGTCGGATCACTATGTTGTGTACATGAAACTAATGTAATGTGTGTCAAATATACTCAAATAAAAATAATTAAAAATAAAAAAATTGATAATAAATAGAAGTTTGGAATTCTAAGCTACTTGTTCATGGAATTGCTTTTCTGATGTGTTCAAGCACAATTTCAATTATAATTGTTCCTTTTATTATATTTTTTAAAGTTTATTTTGTAAGTGAGCAGTGTCAGTGGGGGAGGGGCAGAAAAGGAGGGAGAAAGAGAATACTAAGTAGGCTCCAGGCTTTTAGCACATGGAGTCTGACACAGGGCTCAGTCTCACAAGCTGTGAGATCATGACCTGAGCCAAAAAGAAGAGTTGAATGCTTAAGTGACTGAGCCACCCAGGTGCTCTATAATTATTTCTTTTAAAGATGAATTATTTTTTGCATGTCCCGAATCACGGCTTTAAGGACAGATAGCATTCCTGGTTTATAGTAAACAGCACAGATCATATAGTCACTTTGTGTTATAAGTCCTTATTCTCTACTAGAGCTCAGGAGCATACTAGCGCTGACTCCTAAAAGAAGAATATGTAAGAATAGTCATCAATGGAGATAGGTGTGGCTATTCTGTGGGAGTGTAGAGGTCACCACTGTAGTTCTTCTCCTGGAGCTTATTATTGGCTACAGAATCCTTAATGGATATGTTGGGCTGTAAGCCCTGAGGCAGGTATGATGACTTACATACCTGTATGTTTAAGAACAATACCTGATATTTTTTTTATGCTCTGGACCTGTTGCAAAACTTATCTTTGTCTAAACATTGTTTAAACTATGTTCTTTATTGATGATACAATATGTAGCAACTTTTACTTAGAATTATTATTTCAACATGCTCCAGATCTTGGAATTTACTTAGTGTTTATTTCTTCTCTGGCACATATGTGTCTTATTAAAAGACATCTGGGATACCACTTTTTGCTTTCCAGACCCATTTAGGGTGATTTCAGTAGTATATTGAAAGTGAAGATGATTAGGATTATTTTCTATATTCCTATATTTTGATAGAAAACAGAATTTACATGACTCTGAGGCACAGGGGTTAATTTGTACTGCTGTCTTTGCCATCTAAAGGCTACTGGTTTTTATCTTTACTGATCTTTTCTGAACCTTCTTTCTTTTCTGATAGGACAAAACAGGGATACAGTGTGTGCCTGCGAACATGTTAACCTGCTCTTGTGGAAATACCACATAAGGCAGAACAGATGCAATTGTGATTTAGGCTGCTACTTGGTGGAGTTTGCATCAGTCCAGTGCTGTCTTCTAAGATCTCTGGTTTTGTTTTGCTTATTTAAGTTTAAGAACAACACCTGATATTTTTTTTATTGTGATGAAATATACAATACATAAGATTTACCATTTTAAGTGTACAGTTTAGAGTCATTAAGTACATTCACATTGTTGTGCGACCATCACATCTTTTAACTCCCGAACTCTTTCATCTTCCCAAACTGAAACTATGTGCCTGTTAACACGAACTCCTCATAGTCCCCTCCTCTTAGTTTCTGGAAACCCCACCTTCCTACTTTCTGCTTCTATGAATTTGACTAATCTAGGTCTAATATATATGATCTCTGTTTTTATAGGGGCTAGACTAGAAAATTAAATGGGGATATGGTAACCACTACATCTACATCTTTTGGCGAATCTCTGATAACATTCACCCTTCCAGTTTGTAATATTATTTTCAGTTATCTTGACTAGAGAAAGAAGAAGTTTCGGAAGATTTTACTTGGCATTTCCCACTATAGTAACTCTATTCCCACAGGTCAAGAACTAATATTTGTCAAACTACCACGTATGTCCTTTTCAACTACTTATTTGGAGACTAGGGAAATGATCACCAGACGGATTCATGAATTCCATCTCACTGTGAGCCAGACCGAGGCCAATAATTTGTTTATTACCTGGTGCCCATATTCCTCAATTCTGCAGATGGGGGGGCATCATGATACTGAAAGTCCCTGAGTATCAATAGTAGTATCCATTCTAGAACCTATTATGGTTCTAGTGTGATTCTAGTATCCATGCTAGAACCGATGTCAATGGCCTCAAAATGTTTGGGTGTTCCTTCTTTCTTATTATATAGTTACCTGGGTAAATCGTTATATATACTTGCCACCATGGTGTTGCAGGATACTTCTTCCTAGAGACCTGGCCATTCCTTGAGTCAGTAGGTTCAATGTCCGGAAAACTGGCTCAGGTCTGGAAACCAGGTAAGAGATGGTGACTTTTTATGGAGTGGCTGACCTCAGTATTGTAATAATTCATCCCTGATTTCGTCTGGTTGTAAAGATTGGAACTACCCTTGTTGGCTTCCCATCTTCCTGGCCTTTAATGGTATTATGTCCTATTAAATATCTCCCTAGCTCTCTGTTGATCAGCTCTCCTACTCTTCCATAATCGTGCCTACCATGCTTTTGACATGTAAGTGCTCCCAACTGGTCTCTCTTTCATCAGGGCTTCTATCATCCCAGTTGCTTTTAAGGAGCCTCATTGTCTCATAATATCTACCATCACACTAGAGGAGAGCCACAACTGAGCTGCTCAGTGAGGCCCTCTTACAGTTACAATCTTTAAGACTTTTGTACCTGGTGTGTCTTCTGGTCATTCTGTGGCCATCTTGTGGGCTTTTCAGTTCTGCATGGTATATCTACTCTCACATGCTCACTTCTTGGTTTTGATCCTTCTTGCGTTATTTGTCGTGGTAGTTTTGACATGTCTCTTCATTTAGGCCATCATTTTTTTCAAAGTTTTTAAGAGCCATCTTAGCATCATATCAACATGGGATCCTTGCCAGGATACTAACCCATAGGAGAATGGTTAAATAGTAATAAACTCTCCCTTGTCCAACTTTATGTTCTACCTCCTTTGTTTCAAAAGCCTCAGGAGGCAGACCTACATGTACTGTCTTGGCGCTCACAGGTACATGTGGGCTAGTTCCTACAGTTCCTTTGGGAACAGCATCGGTACTTCCCTGGCTAGCTTTTATTGTGACCTAAATGGAGTTTGGTAAGTTCGCCAGGGAGGAAATCGGGAATATATTGTAAGAGGGGCAGGACTTGTCTTGCGAGGCAGAGGATAGAGTTACCTTTGGTCGAGGAAGACATACTAACCTTTAACAGGGAGGAAAAGTTTTTTGCAGGTCCAGAGAGTTCAGGGAAATCTGAAGACTCAAGATTTTCAAATCTTGGATTTCTCCATAGCATCTCTATCTATTATAAATGTCTTTCCTCATGCTTTTCAACAATATTGTGCTTTTGCTATCAAAATAAAACTTTAAAAAAGAAAATTATTTCACAAATACTATAGATGCTCAATGAAATTGAGTTGTATTCTGAAACTCTTTTTGGAACTCAGAATAAATTTTCTGTATAAAATCTTTTTTTTAATTAGAGTTGGTTTTCCTAAAATGACTTTCCTAATTTATAATCTATTTTCAATGTAACTTCTTTGCCGATGATTTTCAAACACTCATATTACCATATTGTAGCTTTACAGCAATAATTTAGCTATTTACAGGAATTTCCATTTTGAACTACTACCATTACCTCAAAATTAACATGACTTAACTTACAAATCTTGTCTATTTCCCAAATAGGCTAATTTCTTCATTTTTGAAATGACTTTTAATAGTGTCTGCATCCTACCAATTGATTCAGTTCAAGATTATGGCATCATCTTTGATCCTTCTGGTGTCTCTCAAACTTTCGTTATGACTTTATTATATTACAGGTTCTGAATTTCTAAATGGTGGGGGGGAGGTGAGAGAGAGTTAGGGGTTAAAATCTTGTTGGAAAGGGCCTAAGGAACTTATCTAGAAGTTTCATTTGCAGAACAAATTTACTTAATTTAAAAGTTGTTTGGATTTCGGGGATCTAGTGGAGATTATGAGGGACTTCCTTTTTTTTAAAACATTTTTTTATTTTTATTTTATTTAATTTTTTTGAGGGTTTACATGTGTGTTTATTTTTTTTTAATTTTATAATAGTTTATTTTCAAATTAGTTTACACATAACACCCAGTGTTCATCCCAACATGTGCCCTTTTTAATGCCCATCACCCCCTCTCCCCCCTCCCTCATCCCCCTCATCCTCAGTTTTTTCTTAGTCTTTGAGAGTCTCTTATGTTTTATCTCCCTCCCTCTCTGTGTCTTTTTTTTCTTTCCCCTCTTCCCCTCCCCCTGGGAAGAAATAGAAAATTTGAATAAACATTTTTTTAAATGTTTATTTATTTTTGAGAGAGAGAGACAGACATAGTGCGAGCCGGGGAGGGGCATAGAGAGGGAGACACATCCGAAGCAGGCTCCAGGCTCTGAATTGTCAGCACAGAGCCCGATGTGGGTCTCGAACCCATGAGACGTGAGATCATGACCTGAGCCGAAGTCAGATGCTTAACCAACTAAGACACCCAGGTGCCCTGGGACTTCCTTTAAAACCACCCCCAAACCACAAATTTCATTGCTTCTTTTTCCTTTTAATTTTTATTCCCACCCTTATAAAACTGGTCTTCATGGACCACCTTAGCAGCCTCCTGGATTGTTTTCCAATAGTCTACTCTGTGTGGCATTAAATACTTCACAGACTTGCCACTATATTCTGACTTCCTTAGACAATTGTATTTGTTTACTTCTCAAATTAGTTAGGTATGTGACATTCTGAAATGCCATGTTAATTACATTATAATTCTATAATATTATAAAATCCCTTCTATAAAGTTAATATGAGATTATATTTTAAAACTAATTCTTATGGTTTAAACCATTTTTCTTGAAATAAGGAAAACATTGAGGTGATACTGGAAAACAGTTTTCTCTTGTTTTTAAGGTAATCAGTGGGTTACTACAATAGTCACTGGGGTGGTTTTTGTAAGATAACTATATATTAGAACATAATTTCCTTCTATGTGTGAAATATATTTTACTCTAAAGGAATTGAGAAGCATTTTTCAATTAATTGGATACTTTGCAAACACATAAGTCACATTTAAGATAAAAAATTACTAGTTTATTAAAACTTTAGTTATTATACATATGAAACTTTCAGCGTGTCAACATATTTATTAAAGAGAATGGAACAACTCCATATAAATTTGAATAATTTTGAGAGGTAATATTTATGTGTAGGTTTAGTTTCATTGCAGAGGGGAAAAAGAAGATATGGCATCCATTAAAGTTCAAATCTGTTGTTTTAATGACTTCCTGAAGAGTTAAATTTAAAGCTTACAATTATAGGTTTTATATATTAAAATTTTTATGTGTTAAAAACATACCACTTACCTTGTGTCCTGCCCTATGTACTCAGCGATCATGCAGGAAAATGAAAAAGTAAACAAAAGCAATATCACTGAAAATATTTAAAGAAAGTGGGAGAAAATTAAGAAAGTAAGGGACTGCTAACTTGTTACTTCTATCTTTTTACTGCCTGATTTAATGCTCATTCTCTTTTGGATTGGAATATAGACATGCTTTTCTAAATTAAAAAAATTTATCTAGATTATTGTGTAAGAAGATTTATATTCTTAATACATTAATATCCTTATGTGTTTCTGCTGAAAATGTTGTTCAAAGTATCATAAGGATATTATCAAAAATTATGTATTTCTTTTCCAGATGTATAGGAACAGAGAAAATGTTGGGAAGTATACATAAAATTTACCGTATATACAATAAATTTTTCAAAATATTTTATAACTAAAATGTTCAAATGTCAAAAATTAAAAGAAACAATTTTTTATTATATTTTGGGGAACAGTCCCATTTTTTCATATTTAAATAAATTTTAAAATCTTATTAAAGGAGTAATTAAAAATCGTATGGTATTTTTTTTCAGATAATTTACCCTAGAAACAGCTCTATTAGCAATAATTAATTTAGAGATTATTATAAGAAAAATTTTTAGTTAAAGTTCGTTTCCATTAAAATAGTTTCAGTTGCAATTAACAACTTGTTACTGTCTTTTTATTTGTTTTTATTTTAAAATTTTTATTTAACTTGTAGTTAACATATAGTGCAATATTGGCTTCAGGAGTAGAGTTCACTGATTCATCACATTCATACAACACCCAGGGCTCATGATAACAAGTGCCCTCCTTAGTTAATGCCCATCCCCCATTTAGCCCATTCGCCCACCCCTCCTTCCTCCATTACCCTCGGTTTGTTCTCTATTATTAAGAGTCTCTTTGGTTTGTTTCCCTCTTTTTATCTTTTTTTCCCTCTTCGTATGTTCATCTGTCTTGTTTCTTAAATTCCACATGAGCCAAATTATACAGTAATTGTCTTTCTTTGACTGATGTATTTCATTTAGCTAATTGTTTAATTTTATAAGTTTATTAATCAATAATACATACTATGTAAGAATGGCTTTCCACAACTTAGCTTATACCACCAAAATAGCTATTAAACTGCTTTCTCATAAGCTATGGATGAGCTTTCATATTTTCCTAATTATCTTAACTTCTTTTACATCTTCAGAAATGATATATATATCTTTTATCAAGGGAGCAAAAAAATTTTTTTTGGCTTAGTTTAGTATTTTTCATAACTATCCTTGCATACGTTAACTCTCGTAATCCTTTTTCCTTCAGCATGGCATCTGTTAACATACTGTAGCGTGTACTTTGGCAAGTATGAATTATTTTAAAGCCTAACCTGTATTTCTAATTCAGGTCTCCCCCTTATTACTTGTACAAACCTGGGCAAATTACTTAACTTCCATCTCTATAAACTGGAAAGAATAATATATGCATCAAAGGATGATGATTCAATAAAATAATGCGTGTAATATATCTAGCACCGTACCTCTTACAGAATTGATACTTGTAAAAATATCGTGTTTCGGTGGAAAAGATTATTTACTAGAAGATAAATAATCATTATTAATACTATTTTATTCTTTTATGTTGAATGCGATATTGGTTAACACTGAATAGAAGTCTGTCAAAGACTTCCAGATTCATTCCTTTTAATCATTTTTTGTTATTTTGTCATATAAAGACTTGAATAATTTTGCAGTGGCTTTCTATGATTATCAGTGTGGTTTCCCTAACTCAGATTATATACAAACAGAGGTATGGAAATTAGAGCAAATGATGGCTAATGCTGATGTTCTGTTGTTTGCATATTCCCTGTTACATATTTGAAAGTGCTGGTATGACCAAAAATTTTTACACACCTCTCAACTTTCTGGTCTATTCTATATTTTGATTCACTTAATCAAAAAGTGATCTTAATTCATATCTTTGTCATGACATCTGCCAATGATTATAGTTTAAATATAATGATAAAATGTGAAAAGGAAAGAAAGGATTTCTTCAGCTCTGATATGACAGTGTATATATTATCTTGTGTTATGCCACACTGGGCATGCTAATGGTGCACTTCAAGAGCAGTTGGATGTATTTACATAGCGATACTTTGAATTTGTCAGGCGAGTTTAGTTGCATTTTGTATAGTGTTTTGGAATATTGTTACACAGTAGTCATTATTTTTTTTGCCTAAAGCATCATTACGACTCTAGCATTAATCAAGGATCTGGTTGACGTTTTGCTGGTAATTGTGACTCTTACATTAGGAGGTTAAATCGGTCTATTTATCAGACATAAAGTTGCTAAAAAAGGAAATTAGTTTTGCATTTTCCTTAGAGTTTGAAAATATGGAAGGTATTAAAATGTCCATAACTATGTGCAAATGGGAATTTTAATGCCTGTAATTTGATAATCATGTTGAATGTCTTCAACAGATGAAATAGTTCATTAAAAACCCCTGAGGAAATATATTAATCAAAATATTTATTCATAATATTGTGCTATGTTAAATATATAAGGATTAAAACAACTTGTTTATAATTCTGTTCTGAATAGAAAATCAAGTTAATGGAAATACTTACATTATTACACTAAATGCTGTTTATATAAAAAGAAGTAAATATGAATCCAAATAAAAGCAATTAAGAAATACTAATTATTCTCAGGTTTAAAACTATACTATTTATTTTGAATTATGCATAAGCATGGATCGTTTAGAAAATAGAAAAATTAGATTGCAATGAAAAAATGCTCAGAATTTTACAACATTTTGAAAACTTTAGTCAATATCTACATTTTCTATATTTAAAAGTAACATTTTATTAAAAATATATGAATTTCATATATGTGGATTAAATATACCACAATTTAAAAAATGTCTTATCAAGTAATAATTATTTAATTTAAATATTTTACGTGTATATTTGAATATAACATGTAAATATATACTTTAAATATATAAATAACATAAACGCAAGTTACTGTACTAGTCTTCTGCAACTTGCCTTTTCATTTGGCATTTGTTTCTAAGATTCTTCTGTTTTGCCATATATGAGTAATAGTTCATTTCATAATATTTACCTTTCTGTCCTATTATTAACTCATATTCAATTTTTTCCCAAGTCTTGGTCTAATAATGTGTTTCCATGAATATTCTTATATATTTCCAAGTGCTCATATGAAAGATTTTCTGTAAGATACTAATATAGGAGTGGAATTTTTGTCCCTGGGGATGAGGATTTTACTAGATAGTGTCATATTTTTTTTCAAATTAGTTTGAATATGTTTACAAACCCACAAACAGAGTTTCTATTAGTCTTTTTTTTCCAGCACTTGATATAGCCAGTGTTCTTAATTTTTTCCAATCTAGTTAGTAAAATATGTTACCTATTGGGTCTTAATTATTCTAATTAATAATTATAATTGAATATGTTCTGTTGTGTTTATGGGCGATCCATATGTCAGCTTTTATGAAATGTCAGTTCATAAATTTTGACTGTCCTTCAATTAGATTGTTTACCTTTTTAAGTATATTTGCAATATTTCTTAGATAATAATTCCTTGATCAGTCATATGAATGAAGATATTTCATCCCAGATGATGACTTACATTTGTTTCTTTGTAGTGTCTTTTAATGAATAGTTCTGCATCTTGTCATGCTTTATACCTTAAATATATACAATTTTTATTTTAAAAAACATCAAAAAGTTCTTTATTTTAATGTAGCCAAATTTATTAATATATTCTTTTGTGGAAAACTTACTGACAGTTGCTTATCCTTTCCAATCCCAAGGTCAGAATGCTTTGCTTATAAATAATAATGTATTATTATGTATAATTATAAATATTATTTCCCTCTACCAAATATTTTAATGCATAATTCCTAGACATAGACACTCTCTTACATTAACACAATATAATTATTTAAATCAAGAAATCAACTTTTTTGCAATTCTATTAGGTAATCTACAGAATATATTTAAATTTTACTGGGTTCCACTAATATCTCCATAATTTTTTAGACTAACCTTTTTATTTTGAGATATTCGTAGATTTGTGTACACTTGTTAGAAATAGCAGAGAGGTCTTGTGCAGTCTTTATCTGCTTTATTCCAATTGTAACATCTTGAAAAAACAAAATACATTGTCACAATCTGGATATTCACACTGATACAAACGAAGTATGGAACAATTCCATCACCACAAGGTCTTGATGTTGCCCTTTTATTATCATTCCCATTTCCCACCATCCTACTTCCCCCAGTTCTTGACCCTATACAACCACTGATTTGTTCTCCATTTCTGTAATTTTGTCACTTCAAGTTTGTTATTTAAATGTAATATGACATGTGACTTTTGGGGGTTGACGTTTACACTTAGCATAATTGCCTTGAGATTCATCCAGGCTGTTGCATGGATCAGTAGTTTTTCCTTTTATTTATAGCTGAGTAGTTGCTAATTCCTTCAAAAATATTTGGCGGAATTCTCTAGTGAAACAATGTGGGCCTGGGGATTTCTTTTTTGGGAGCTCTTTAATTATAAATTCAATTTCTTTAATAGTTTAGGATTATTCAGATTATTTAATTGTAATTGAGTTTTGGTAGTTTACGGTTTTGAGGAATTGGTCCTTTCTAAATTGTTAAATTTATGACTATGCATAAAGTTGTTTATACTATTCCCTTATTCTACTTTTAATAACTGCAGCATCTGTAGTGATATTTTCTGTTCCATTCTTGATATTTGTTGTTTATGTCTTCCTTTTTATTTTTGTCAGTTTGATCAATAGAGCTTTATCAGTTTTACTGACCTTTTAGAAAAGGAACTAGCTTCTGATTTTATGATTTTATGAATTATTTTACTATATCAATTTCATTGATTTCTGCTATCATCTTCAGTATTTCCTTTCTTCTTCTAGCTTTGAGTTTCTTTAAAGTTTTTTTTTAATGTTTATTTATTTTTGAGAAAGAGAGATAGAGACAGAGCATGAGGAGGAGAGGGGCAGAGAGAGAGGAAGACACAGAATCTGAAGCAGGATCCAGGCTCTGAGCTGTCAGCACAGAGCCTGGTGCAGGGCTTGAACCCATGAACTGTGAGTTCATGACCTGAGCTGAGTTGGATGTTTAACCAACTGAGCCATCCAGGCACCCCTAGCTTTGAGTTTCTTAATGCTCTTCTTTTCTACCCTCTTGAGCTAGAAACTTATTTACTGAAGACATTTCCTTTTCTGTAAGAAAACCATATAGTGCTGTAAATTTCCCTCTCAGCCTACTTTAGCTGCATCTCACATATTTTGATATGTTGTACTTTCATATTCATTCAGTTCTATATATTTTTCTTTTTATTTCCTTCGAGATCTTCTTTGTAATCCATGGATTAATTTGAAGAGTGCTGTGTAATTTCTGTGTGTTTAAGAGATTTTCCTTTTATCATTTTGCTATTGATTTCTAGTTTGATTTGATTATGATCAGAGAACACATTACCTTTTATTGCTAGGTTAGGGTTAGGTCTGTGTCATCTTGTTTCTTTGTGTAGGAGGTAGTAAAATATTCTGCTGCTACACTATTTCTCCAATCCTGGCATTTCTAACCAGTGTATATTCTTATTTCCACTCTTCAGAGTTCCATTTTTGTTGTGTCTTGCATTATTTTAGGGTTTATAGTTGTACTTAGCAAGGAATAACAAGCAGAGAGATTAATCTACATGTCGAGTCTGGGCTGGACATCTTTTCATAAAATTTTGCTTCCCAATTTAATATATTTAATTACCTTGAATCAGTTTTATAAAAATGTGGTATGTAATAAGAATCTAATTTTTCTTGGTTTTATTAAGATATTTCTTTATCTTAGCACAATTTATTATGTTTTTTCCCCAAAGTGGTCTGCAGTATCAGCTCTGTCATTTAACTAGTTTCCATTAATTTCTGGATATATGTGGCTTTGCTTTATATTATGTTTCATTGGTAAATTTGTTTATCCTCTGGCAGTACCATACTTTTTAATTGTTATAGTTGTTTAAAAAATATTTATTTTGAGAGAGAGTGTGTGCATGGGTAAGGGGCAGAGAGAGAGAGAGAGAGAGAGAGAGAGAGAGAGAGAGAAAATCCCAAGCTGGTTGCATGCTGTCAGCACAGAGCCTGACATGGGGCTCAGTCTCACAAACCATGAGATCATGACCTGAGCCAACTGAGCCACTGAGCTGCCCCACTAGTTACTATAGTTTTTAATAAGTTTGGTTTGTCTTAGGGCACTTTTCTCAACCTTATTTATATTCTTTAGAAGAGTTTAGTTATTCTGTAATTCTCTATACATTTTAAATAGGCTTCCTAAATTTCTAAAAACAAAATTTCTAGGGACTTTTATTGGAATAGCTTAGGTTTTATAGATCAATGTAGTGATAATTGCCAACTTTATGATACTGAGTGTTTTGATACATGTGGTTTATCTGCCCAAATATTTAGATTTTCTTTAATGTATTTCAATAACATTTTCATACTTTCTTCATTCAGATCATGTACATGTTTTTGTTAAATGTAATTCTAAATGCCTTATGATTTTATGCTATTATAAATGATATTTGCAAGCAGTTAAAATAAATAACCTATCCCTTTGTCGGCTTTGAGGCCTCCTTCAACAGAAATCAAGAAGGAGCCTATGAGCTCAGTGCAAGATCAACCCTCTATCCGACTCCACACCTTCTCTATCAGCAGGAGTGGAGAGGGAACTCTCAAACTTGGAGTAAGACCACACCTCTGCCGGACACCATTGGCAGGAGACAACAGAGTGCCCAAGCACACAGAATAAGACCACTCATCTACAAGACATGCTTTTGTCAGCAGGAGCCAAATGGGAGATTCTGAGCAACACATGTTTCTGTCTTGCACTTCCCTCATCCTCCCTTTCTTCAACACTCATTCCCTGTAACTGCGTGCTTTTTAGTCTCTGTAAGGAGCTCAGGACTCCCAGCTCGTATGCTCCAGAATTCGAATTCTCTCTAAAGTTCCATATATCACTTTCTCTCATCCAGTCTCTCCTTACTTTTCCTGACTCTGAAACTTTTTCTCTGTGCTGAGTTTGCAACTCAAGATAACTGGCCAGCATAATCCTTCCTATTTTTAACTTGTTCTGTGAATGTTACCATCCCTTTCTGTGCTAATGGAAATCTAGCTTTTCCCTAGTTATAGTTTTTCCTATGGACAGTGGGTACTAGTAAATATAACAGTCAGCTCTTTGGAAGAACAGACACCTTGATTATTTGTAGTGTTTTACAGTTTCTGTGTTATAAATACATAAAAGCCTTTCATCTGCCATCATAGTTTGCCAATTGTGGAGTTGGGAAGTGATGTCCACAGTCAGCAGTCATGACCCAGTATGAGCCAGCTCCAGGCCACCCTGGCCTGTAGTGCTTCTAAAGAGTAACTTTTCTCTATTCTCCACTCAACCATAACATCGGACCTGGAGGTAAGACAAATGTCCCCTATGCTTCTCATTTCTGCTCTCAGTCCCTTTCCTCTCCTTCCTTCATGAACACACTCTGCCTTGACTCTCATATCATCAGATTATCCTACTCACTATAACTTTTTAATGACACTTTTTATCAGGTCATTTTTTAAAAATTAAATCCCTGCGACCTTGTTGCTTTCTTAAAAAATGATTCCTGCTGTGATTCTTCATGACTCTGGACTTCCTTTCATGATCCTATTCCCTTCTCAGTCTCTCACTTTCTGGTTATTTCCTAGGCCTTGATGTTTCCAAGAGCTGCCATAATTTTTAGTTTCTTTTGCTATTTGAATCTCATCTTCCCAACCCCTGCATGTTGAGGTGTTCCAGAGCTCGGTTCTGGGGACTCGTCCATTTGTTACCATGACTCTCTAGGTGATCTCAACCAGTCTCATAGTTTTAAATTACCTATGTGTTAATGACTACTTAATTCACATCTTACACTGGGATCTCTTTCAGAACTCTTGTTTTATATATCCAACTGCATACTTGATACATGCAATTAGATATTAATTACCCACTCAAGCTTTGTCTTTTGGAGTTTTCTCCATCATACTTACTCTATTCTTCTAGTTACTTAGCCAGAAAACTCTGGAGTTATCCTTGAGTCATTTTGCTCTCACACTTCACATCAGATGTGAAAATAAATTATTTTGAGTCTGTCTTTGAAAATATCCACATTTCCATCTTTCCTTTCCACTGACACTGTGGCTTTCTGTTCTTTAGTTTTTGTTTTTGTTTTCGTCACCTCTAGTTTGAACTGTTACAGTAGTGTCCTAACCGGACTCCCTACTTTGTCTTTATTTTACTTCAGTCTTTTTTGAACACAGTAGCCAAAGTGATTCTCTTAAAACATAAGTCTTTCTGGGGTGCCTGGGTGGTCAGTAGGTTGAGAATCCAACTTTGGATCAGGTCATGATCTCACAGTTCATGAGTTAAAGTCCTAAATTGGGCCCTGTGTTGACAGCTGAGAGCCTGGAGCCTGCTTTGGATTCTTTGACTCCCTCTCTCTCTGCTCCTCCCCAGCTCACACTCTGTCTCTGTCAAAATTAATAAACATTAATTTTTTTAAATAAAAAACAACAACAACAAAACAACAACAATAAAACCATAAGTCTTTTCATAACATTTATCTGCTTGAAATTTTCTAGTGGCTTTCTATTTTTTTAAAGTTATTTAGGTTTGAAAAAGAGAGAGAAAGAACATGCATGAGGGGCAGAGAAAGAGAGAGAGAGAGAATCCCAACCAGGCTCCGTACTATCAGTACAGAGTCAGATGGGCTTGAACTCACAAATCGTGAGATCATGACCTGAGTTGAAACTAAGAACCAGACACATAACCAACTGCACCACACAGGCGCCACACAGGCGCCCCGTGGCTTTCTATTTTAAGTGAAGTTGTTATGGCACTTGATGCTTCACATGATGTGACCTTGTTTTAACTCTCTGACCTCATTTTCTGCTACTTTCCCATTTTTTACTCAATCATGGCCATACTATGCACCTACCTGTTTATAGAACACTCTAGGCATGCCCCATTTTCTAGGTTTTTTACTTGAGGTTTCTTCTACCTGCAGTCTTCCCTCAGAAATCCAAGTGTCTCTTTCTCTTACTTCCTTTAAAGCTTTAATCAAAAGTCTTCTTATAAAGGGACTGTCTGTACCCACCCAATCTAAATTTTACCAATCTGAATTTTAATGCTGCCTCTTCTGATTCCCTGATGCTTTCTTGGTCTCTTTCTGCTTCCCCCTTTCCTGTGCATGTCTTACTTATCTTTCTCTTACATATCTATGTTTTACTTATTATTAACTTGTTAATTTTACCTCTTCCCCACTAGAATGTAAGCTCCTTGCAAGCAGGCATTATCTATGTTTTATTTACTGATATATCCCCAGTACAAAATCATGATTGGCAAATAGTATCTATATATATTTGTATTTGAATGAGTGTAAAAATGAAAAACAATGCTAGTTGCTGTTAGATATGCTATAGACATGAAATTGATTAAGTTCAACTTAAATATAGTGACCTTTCAAAACTCTTTCTTTCAAGTTTGTCTCTTTTTAAAAAATTTTATGTATAATGATATCATCTATTAGTAATGATAGTTGTGATTTTCCTTTTCCAAACCTGGGGAAACTTTATTTACATTTATTATTTTTGTGCATTTTCTAGGACTTCTAGAAAGTTGTTGAGTGAAAGTGGTTGGAGTGGGCATTCATTCTTACTCTATTCTTGATTTTAAACGGAACAAATCTGATGTTTTAACATGAGAAATGATAAATTTTTAAGTCTTTGATAGATATTCTTTGTCAGTATAAAAAATTACCTTTATTTCATGTTTGCTAAGTTTGTTTATTTGTTCTTTAACATGAGTTAGCGTTGATTTTGGTAAAAATAAATGAATTGTAAATTTTTTATCATATTCAAGTGTTTAATTTTATTATGAATGAATATCGAATTTTCTTTTGAGATGATTTTCTCCTGTAATACTTTAATGTTGTAAGTGACATTATAGATTTTCTAACGTAAGCTTTCTCTTTCATTTATTTATTTCTCTTTCATAAATTTATTCACTATATGTTATCTGATTTATATATCACTGGATTTAACTGAATTTTTTAAGGATGCTTCTATTTTATGAATAAAACTGGCCTTTAATTTCTGTTTTTACTCAATGTTTTTAATAATAATTTTAGTATAATTAAATGATTTGGGGAATATTTTGAATTAATTAAATAATTAATTACTGTTATTTTAAATTTAAATTCCAGTTAGTTAACATGCAGTGTAATGTTAGTTTCAGGTGTAGAACTTAGTGATTCAGCACTTCCATGCCGCACCTAGTACTCATCACACGTGCACTCTGGATCCCCATCTGCCCACCCACCTCCCCTCTCGTAACTCCCAGTTTGTTCTCTATTAGTTAAGAGTCTATTTCTTGTTTTTTTTTCTCTCTTTTTTCCCTATGATCATTGGGTTTGTTCTTAAATTCCACATATGACTGAAATCATACACTATTTGTCTTTCTCTGACTTATTTCACTTAGGAGAATACTCTTTAGCTCCATCCATGTCATTGCAAATGCCAAGGTTTCATTCTTTTTTATGGATGAGTAATATTCCATTGTGTATATACATATACACATTATATGTATACATACACATATATGTATATACACAATACCTTCTTATCCATTCATCAGTCAATGGACATTTGGACTCTATAATTTGGCTGTTGTTGATAATGCTGCTATAAACATTGGGGTGCATGCATCCCTCTCTTTGAATTTGTATATTTTTATATTCATTTCTGGGTTTTCTATTCTGTTCCATTGATCTGTGTGTCTGTTTTTGTGCCAGTACCATACTGTCTTGATCACTATAGCTTTGTAATATAACTTGAAGTCCAGAACTCTGATGGCTCCAGCTTTTCTTTTCTTTTTCATGGTTGCTTTGGCTATTGGAGGCCTTTTGTGGATCTATAAAATTTTAGGATTATGTGTTTTACTTCTGTAAAAAATACTGTTGGTATTTTGATAAGAATTTTATTAAATGTGTAGATTGCTTTGGGTAATACAGATATTTTAACAATATTTGTTTTTCCAAACTGTAAGTATGGAGTATCTTTCCATTTCTTTAGTCATCTCCAATTTCTTTCATCAGTGTTTTGTAGTTGTCAGAGTATAGATCTTTTACCTCTTTGGTTAGGTTTATTCCTAGGTATCTTATATTTTTTGGTGCAATTATAAATGAGATTGATTTCTTGATTTCTCTGTCTGCTGCTTCATTAATGGTGTATTGAAGTGCAACAGATTTCTGTAAGTTGGTTTTGTTATTCTGAGACTTTACCGAATTTGTTTATCCGTTCTAGCAGTTTTTGCTGGATTCTTTCAGGTTTTCTATGTAGAGTAACATGGCATCTGCAAATAGTGAAAGTTTTACTTCTTCCTTGCTGATTTGGATGCCTATTTTATTTCTTTCTGTTGTCTGATTTTTGTGGCACCTAGCTGGAAATATATTCTTACATACCAGTAGTCTCCACAAGTATGTGATTATTTTATCTAATTAAGTTATATAATATATATGTTAAGTATGTATATTTAGTTGGCTTCATAGGTATATTATTTTATGCATAAATATAGCATACAAATTATATCATAAAATATTTATAATTTTGCACATTATGCATACACTGTTAAACATGCATATATGTATGTATGCCACACACACACACACACACACACACACACTGTGTCAAGAGCACCCTGGGGGCACCCGGGTGGCACAGTCCATTAAGCATCTGATGTGATATTGGCTCAGGTCATGATCTAGAGGTCTGTTGTAAGATCAAGCCCTGCATGGAGCCTGCTTGGGATTTCTTTCTTGCCCTCTCTCTTTTCCCCTCCCCTTCTCACGCTCTCACTCTCTGTCTCTCTCTCAGAATAAATAGACATTAAAAAAAGAGCATTCTGTGCTCTTGCAGAACTGGCATACCTGAAGGGTGGGTGATCCCAAATCACTTAAGGGGATTTTGAGGATGTGATCTGAAGAGTTTTTAGGAAGAGGTCTAATGTATTTTCCAATTTCCTTTGTGGTCTCTGGTTTTCAAGTTTGCTACTCTGCTGCATATGGGTTTTGTTAACTATTTTTGAGCGTCCTTACTCATGGATTAAAAAAAAAAAGAAACCCAACAAATTGTACAGAAGAGTTTACAAACACCCTTATACTGCTTTTAGCTATCTCAAAGTTTGCTTTTGAGAGGCAACTATCTTTAAAGATCTGTATCCTTGCTTTTTAAATAGTTAACTCTCATTTCTTACTAATATTCCCGTATTTTATTTTTTGACTTACCAACATCAGATGTTATTAACTTCTATGTTGGTTGAAAATTTAGATCATTTACTATTTTAACCTTCTTGTTCTTGATATAGTTCTATCAAGTTTATCAGTTATTATATCAAGTTATTTCAGTTTATTTTTCTTACAAATGGAATAAGACACTTAATAATAGCTGATATACTTACACCTTTAGATTCATGAACTGTAGAATCTCTTGTGTCTTTCCTTTGTAAGGTCACACTGTTATGGCTCCTCTCCGTTCTTTTACCTCTCATTCTCCCTTCCATCTCCTAAGATCTGTTAGCAGTGATTTTCTATTTTTTCAAGATGGGTAGCATTTACATTCTAATCTGCAAACAATTTTTACATCTTTTGTTCTCCATCTCTAGGTTGTTTCTAAAAATTGAATGTTAGTGAACTCCTCTTCTATGCTGTCATGATTTAAATGTGTTTTTTTTTTTTTTTTTTTTTTTTTTTTTTATAGAGCCAAGTAGTGTTCTGAGAGTAAATATTTGTTTCCTTTCATTTCAAAGCTTTGGGGGTACTCAAAATAGGATGTCCACTGTTTTCACACCCCAGTGAATATTCAAAATTGAGCCAGATATTTTCTTCATATTTGTAGTATGCTTTTTTTTTTTTTTTTGGTATAGATTTTCTACTTAAATATGTAATTACCTTTCTAGTTTCCTAGGAAGAATAAATGTGTACTTATTTTTCTATACTTCTAATATTTATTATGCCTAGTACATTACATTTTTCTTTTGAAGCCCACTGGTTTTCTGTTCTAATAATAATTGATTGATTTATATTTGGATGCTGAATTTCCAATGCAGATTTTCATTTTTTAAAAGTTGCTCTTTGCCTTTGTATTTCCTCTTATTCTGTTCCTTTATTGTGTCCTAAAGTTTTTCCAAACTCTCAGTCATATCATTATTTATTTAGCGAAATCTACTTTCTACACGTGTGGCTTCAGCATTTTCCTGGAGATCTTCTTCCTTCCAGTTCTGTCAGGAGTGGTTACTCTCTAGGTCTGCTGCTCAAATATCATCCTATTTCCATTTGCTGCTTTCTTGAGTGGATATTTGGTTTCCTTTTCACTGGTATTCATTTTCAATTCGCTAATGTACTTCCTTAACTTCTTAAGAAAATATACAATTTTTGCTAATGTGAATTTTGGCCAGACTGAAAAATTTTGGCAAAAAACTTTGAGTTAATCAACCTGCTGTGTTTTATCATCCAGCATTGCTAATAGTGAGTCTGAAACCAATCTAATCCTCTTTATTTTGTGATTTTTGGTTTTCAGAAGTTTCACTATAAGTCTAGATGCTTTTTTTCCTTTTTAAGTCAACTTATTTATCACTTACTGGGGCAATTTGACTTTGTAGATACATATGTCTGAGAAATATTTTTTACGTTTTTAACTCTTCTCTTTTGTTGGAATTCTTAGTTGTTTTTAGGCTTCCTATATATTCATCCTCTGTTTCACTTATATTTTCTTTTGTGTTTCACATCTTAGTTTCTTTTTTTTAATGTTTTTTTTATTTTTATTTTTATTTTTAAGACAGAGAGACATGAGTTGGGGAGGGGCAGAGAGGGAGACACAGAATGTGAAGTAGGCTCCAGGCTCTGGGCTGTCAGCACAGAGCCCGACGGGGGGCTCGAACCGCGAGATCATGATCTGAGCCGAAGTCAGACGCTCAACTGACTGAGCCACCCAGGTGCCCTTATTTCACATCTTAGTTTCTACTGAAAATTTTTATTTTGAGAATGAGACCTTTGATATCATGTAGTTCTTTCTTATTTTGGAACTTTTCCCCATGACCTCTTATTCTTGCTTACTCTATTTTAATGAATGCAACGTATTTTTAATGAATGCAATAATTAGATTTTTTTGGTATTTTCTTTTGATCCTGGCACTACTCTTTTATCTGGAATCTTTTTATATTTGAAAACATACTTAAGTATGTTTGCCTTCTGTAATGGTGCAGGATTCTCTTCTTAATGGCTTCTGATTATTGATTGTATGTTTGCTTTTTAGAATGATTCAGTGTAAAACCTGCGCAGGATCTCTGAGCAGGTGGATTAGTGGGTTTGTCCGCTGGCATACTTGATATAGGATGCATGGGTGAGCTGCTGATCATTGCTCTAGGGCTTCTAAATGCCAGAATTCAGGGGGCTTTGCTTTGGGGTACCAACACCTATATTAATTATACTAATTATTGACTGACTTACTTCTTAGTTTTCCCAGCATTTTGATCAGTTCTTTAGAAAAGAACATTTTTTCCCCTCAAGATCTAATCACCTAGCTCCTTATCATTCTATGATGCAGGAATAGTATGGTAGGAGTAGGAATAGAGATGAGAAATGAGAGTAGAGGGGAGCTAATTGTTCTGTGAGTCCTATATATTTAGCCCCTTTTCTCACTGCCATTCTAAACCTTGCTTGCTTTTTCCTAATCCAAGTCTCTCTGTGGATATGTAGATGAACTAGTTCTCTCTGAACTGTACCCCCTCCATGAGAATTCTAGACTGAAGTTCCCTTTCCTTGCTAACTTACTCAGTATTTTTCAATCAGTCTTTTTTGTTCTTGATGCTCCATTTTTTTTTCTTTATCTCTCTGAAATTATACCTTTTATTTTTCCTTTATATTAAATATTTTATTCATTGCCCTTCCCACTTGCCTCCTCATTCTACCACCATTTTTCTCCCTAATATGCTCTTACAGAAGATTATTTTAATGGCAAAAATTAAGGCCCAATAAAAGTAAGGAGCAAGAAGGAAATATTTATAAGAAATGATCATATCCTGAATTTTATAATATTTGTATGGCGGTTGTGACCTGGCAGGTCTTCAAGAAATAATGAGGTCCAATAACATTTAAAGATGCACATTTTTTGAGAATGAATATTGTTTTTCCCTTTAAAATAATTGTGCATCAAAGCCACTCAATACTATTTTTTAAAAATATAATTTATTGTCAAGCTGGCTAACATACAGTGTGTAAAGTGTGCTCTTGGTTTTTGGGGTAGATTCTCATGGTTCATTGCTTACATACAAGACCCAGTGCTCATCCCAATAAGTGCTGTCCTCAATACCCATCATCCATTTTCCCCTCTCCCCCATCCCCCCATCAAACCCTCAGATTGTTCTATGTATTTAAGAATCTCTTATGGTTTGCCTCCCTCCCTCTCTGTTTGCAACCATTTTTTCCCCTTCCCTTTCCCCATGGTCTTCTGTTAAGTTTTTCAAGTTCCACATGTGAGTGAAAACATATGATATCTGTCTTTCTCTGACTGACTTATTTCACTCAGCATAATACCTTCCAGTTCCATGCATGTTGCTGCAAATGACATTATTTCATTCTTTCTCATTGCCAAGTAGTATTCCATTGTATGTATTAACCACATCTTTATCCGTTCATCAGTTGATGGACATTTAGGCTTTTTCCATAATTTGCTATTGTTGAAAGTACTGCTACAAACATTGGGGTACATGAGCCTCTATACATCAGCACTCCTGTATCGTTTGGATAAATTCCTAGTTCACTACTATTTTTTTTTAAATAACCATTTACATTATGTATATGCTAATTGTTACTGCTTTATTCTTATATGGACTACCTTGTGGTTTGGTATGTTAGATTATAGGTTTTGAACTGAAAGCGTGATTTAAAAAACATGTTGAACTTGAGCACTGGGTGTTATATGGAAACCAATTTGACAATAAATTATATTAAAAAAACATGCTGAACATCAAAATGAAGATCGTTTAATAATATAAGACATCACTGTGAACAAGTCATGTAAAGGGCACATTATATTTCAACTGCTGCATTAACTTGGTCTCTAGGTGGGGTTTTCACATTCATAGCGATGGATTAGGGCAACTAGTTATATATAGTTTTCTTCCTTTTCCTAAAGCAGATTAACAAATGATGTTGCATTTATAGTAATGCCAAAGGATGTTATTGCTTTCTCAGTTGACACAGGATAAAGTTAAATTATACATTCATTTTATCAAATATTAAACAATAGAAAAACAATATATATTAGTTACAATTTTCATTTATACCATATCTTCATTGCGTTGTTGTCTAGCATGTGACATACTTCCCACTGACATTTGTAATGCCTGTCCAAATTGCAGTGATGTTTATTGCCTTCTTTTGGAATTATTCTTCATGGAAAAGTAAACCCTAGATAAATGATGCATTTGATCTGATGGTGAAGGATAAGAGCAGTTATATGTGTTGTTTGGGATAATCTATCACAAGACATTGTCAGATAATCCTTAGAGAGTGTGCTCATACTTCATATGCTGTATTTTTCTTCAGAGACAGATATTACCCATTTTTGAGATGACAAAAAGAGAGCAGAAGAAAATGGTTTGCTGACCCAAAACGAGTACATTATTACTCACAAAGATTGTTATTGTAAACTGGAAGATATGTATACATATTTTTATTTTAAAAGACAAAGGCCAAAAAGGGATTTTAGCACTTATGCAGCAATGAAGGAGTGAATATAGGAATAATATGAGTTGCCTTAATACTCTTGAAAGAATTAAATAAGTTTCCTAGATTATTTTGTGCAACGATATATTGTATTATTCTGTTATATAAGGCTCTTATAGTTCTTTTAATAACCTAATACCCATATAGAGCTTCAAGAAGCATTAAATATTTACTATAGAATGTCTTCTGAGTTAATTTTGGTAACTTTTGGTTCATTTTTAAGTGAACCTTTTCCAAAGGAACTTAGGGGAAAAAATAAGGAAATAATAGCCCTAGTCATACATGTTCACATACACAGAGAACCATCTAGCTATTTATTTGGTACAGATAGGAATACCTGAAATGGTACCAGATATCACAGTGTCACTTCCTTCTGTGGCTGACCCCATACACCCAGGTATGCCTTTTCTAATCTGACACAAGATAGAAGATTCCTGTAGATTTGTACTTTACTTTTTGACTGTCATGGAGTTATTGTTTCCTCTAGATCAAAGATTAGCTCTCTGGGTACCATCTCTCTCATCTTGGTGCATACGTGAGGGCTAGCATTTGATCTCAGAACCTTAGCCTCCAAAAGTGGAAATAACATCACCAATAGCAGCCTCAGTCTTTGATGACAGATCACACTTTCTAAGTACTTCTCCCTGTCACTTATCTATCACAATAAGGCTATCTTCCTACTAGTACTTTTCTCTCCAGGCTGTTGCCTCAAATATGACAGGTGTGTCTTCTAGTGACTTATTTCCTCATAAGACTCAAGCAGAAGAATCACAGTTTAGTTACTATTGGTTTAGCGTCTGTTTGTGGAAATAGATCATTCTTCTCTCTGGGTTTGGTTGACCAGAACAAAATTGACTCTTATGTTGTGCAAAATTTGGAGCTAATACATTCTTGCTACCTAAAACTTGAATGTCATAGCTTCTATTTCTTTCTCCAAGGATATAAATGAATATGCAGAAGGAAATTCCCATACATAGACCAAACCTAGCTTTACTTTCCTTATGTTCAGCTCCCAACGTTAGACATAATATTAAAATATTTCAATACAAGGGTAGGTTACCTTAAAATTAATGACACGGTATAGCAGGGTTTTGAAGATCAAAGACTCCGGAGAGAGTGATAGTATTTGTGCTCAGATGCTAGAGTGCTCACATAATAGCTATGTGGCTTTGGTTCAATTAACCAGATCTTCTGTGCCTTCATATCTTCATCTCTAAAAAGGGGCTAACAATTGTACCTACCACATATCATGGTTGTGAAGTTTAAACTGTTTAGAACAGTTCCTGTCTCAGTTGTTAGCTGTTAACACTAAAATTTCAATGCCAATACAGACACTTTAAATATGTTATTTAATTTTGGTTCTTTCAACAGTCCTGAAAGAGGAGATGTTAATTCCATTTCGTAGGTTAGGGTACTAAAGCCTAGGAAATTTTATTAATTTGTACCAGACCATCCAATTAGAATGGGGCAAAGCTAAGCTCAAATTCAAGACTACCTCAAGAAAGCCTTTGCTTTCCCCTCCATTACAGTTTTCCCCCATTTTCTTTATTATAATGAAGGTACTTAGTGAAAACTAGTATTATCGAAGATACTTTATGTTTACAGAGAATTTTAGCTGTGCACATTTCCTGTATTCAGAATTGGCCTTAAAGGTTATTCAACTTTAAGATATGATGCAGGAACTTGAACAGCGCTTCCCATGGAAAACTTAATTTCCTTATATGCCCACTCTAGAGATAGTAAGAAAAGGTGATGGAGCAAGGGACTATTTTAGGGGAAAGTAAGTCCACTCAGGATACTTTAGTGAATGGTTTAAGCCTTGAAGGGGCAACGTGAAAATAGAGTTGGGAGAAAGAAACAAAATGTGGGAAGAAGTATGGGCAAAGAAGTCCTCAAACATACTTAGGTGCTTCATAAGATAGTTTAGGCCAAGTCATTAGTATCAGCAAGGACAGGACAAGATGAAATGCTTTTTAAAGATTAAATAGTTCTGTACAAGAATATGTCATTTTACCCATTATAGACCTAGCAATTTCAATCTACATTTAATCATACTCATTTTAAAACCTGACTTTATGACTTAATATGACAAGGTGGACACAATTATTCTTTGCATTAGCAGAGTCATGTTGAAATACATTATTAACACACTCCCAATTAATAAAATGAGCAGTCTTCTCTTTAGAGCTAATTTACTGAAGGAGTTATCTTTTTTACATATTATACTTTACATAGTATATTTTAAATTTATTTACAGTATATTTTAAAGTACACTTCTTTATTTTTTATTTAACATCCCATTTTTAACTTTGAACATGTTAATATCCTGATACCTAAATGACTCTAATGATATGAAAATTACATGGCACATTTATGTACCAGTTTGAGTTGTCTGATATTCTGTTTTCACAGGTGGGGACCCACTCTAGAGATGCGATACTCTTCAGTTTTTCAAAGACATCCTTATAGAATTTGACCTTTGAGAATCTTGGATTTTAGGAGTCTTGTTCAGGGGCTTGTCTTCCTCTTAGGTTCTGGGCTTAGGAAGGAAACTTCTGGCAGGCTGGGAATCTGGACTGCAAGTTTTATTGATTTCTTTACTATAAGTTGGGGAAACATTTACAGTTTGGAGAGTCTTTGAAAACAAGTAGGAATTGTGGCCTTTGGGGTCAGGAATTTGTCTAGTGTATTGTCAGAAATAAAGGAGACACTCAAGGCAGGAAGAGAAAGTGTGTTTGATGTCTAACATTGCTGCAGCAAAATTCTATATCTCCACTTTTACTGTAATATCCACTTTCTATATACTATTCTGTTAACATTCTATATGATTTGTTATTGCATTAATTAATGGATTTTAAAGATCTACAATCTTGTTTTATATGCTGATACGGTATTTCATTATGCAATTCATATTTTGTATGCTAATTCATTATGCAAAAGGTACAAGGGGTAATCTTTGCTGTATAGTGCTTTTATTTTACTTTCATCTTTCCCTTATGCCAAGTTAAATTTCTATCTCCTATACTTTTAAGAATTAACTAAATGTTTTGATTTCTTGTTCTATGTTAGTTGAATTTATGGTTGTTTGGGCTAGTTTTGGCTCAGGATGGTCAGTTTGATATGAAATCTTCTAGGTGTAAGTCAGATGCTTTGTTTAAGCTACGTCTTGTTTTATCCAAGCACACTTTCCAATAAGTTTACCTTGTTATGACTTGTCTCCTCTTATGTTTTTTATAGTTTGAATAGATTGTGTTTGGGTTTTATCACTTGAGGAGGGAGACGGGTGGTATGTGCATGTTTCATGGCCTGATTCAATTGAGCTCTCTATTCTCAGTTTACTACTAAATCCTCCTTTGGTTCTTAATTTCATAAGGACTTTCATGAAAAAGTGTTTTAGCAGAGAAAATGTAGCCCATTACTTCCCACCTCCTAGGTTACACCTTGACCTAACTTTTTTATGTTAAGATACTTGTGCTCACTTTTCTTCCAATTTAGGGTTGGCTGAAGATGGCAGTATATAGACTGGATTAGCAAGGGGTGTTGAAATATATCAGGGTTTGTGGATTATAGAACAGACTCCTGTAGAGGGATATAAAGCACCATCAAGTCCTTTGAGTTTCAAGCTGTTGCTAGTAGTTTTCTGGCAGATAGATTTGTTTAGTTAGCTATCTAAATTTAGGGCTAAGCATAGTGGGGTATCTAATCCCAGTTTGAGTCTTAGCTGTCCAGTGGTTGGAGATGTTAAAGTTACTTTCATGCTATATTTTTATGTTTACCGTAGTTTTTTACAGCCTAGTTAAAATTTAACTTTAGTGTGGGGTTCCTCTGTAACACACTTTATGCCATGGGTCTATTAGTTTGGGTTAGTCCTATGACCGTGGTGGCTGGTAGGAAATATACCAACCCTAATTTACTATGGCATAGTCAAACTTTCATTCATGGCTTAATTTTTATCACTGCTATACCCTGTGGGGGTGTGGCTAAGCAAGGTGTCATGAGCTACATTGTCGTGTGCTTGATACCCACTCCTTTATATCATTAGTGATTTAGAGGGCATTTTCACTGGGGCATGGAGGCTTGCATCCTGTAAAGATTGTTCATAGGAAGCTTGTCTAGTTTCGGGAGGCCTAGCGTATTTTCTCTTCGTTAGGTTATTCCAGCTAATGTTAAATGTGTTAAAAATGGTGGTATTCATTTTATCTCTGAAAGGGAACAGAGTTCTCTGGAGAAATGATGCTAGGACTGGAGCAAGAAACATATATAATGGGCCTGTAGTATACTGTATGGTCAGAAAGCAAAGGAAAAAAAAAACACATGGGCATATCAAAGGGACACAGGACATAGAAGTTAACCTGAAGGAGCTACCAATAACCAAAGCTACAACAGTTTGGACAAATAACATGGTTTTGTTTTGTAACTCCAAGAGTAATAAGTATACATGAGTCAGTACTGATATCAATAAACTTAAACAGATGACTAAATAAATATATAAATAAAGGACAAAGGGCAACTCTTTATTACAGAAGAATTCCAAAGTAATATAGGTACATCCTTCCGTGTCCGTCACTGTTGTTTCACGGGATTATTTTTAGTAATTCCTAATATGTCATTATTTGGGTGTATCATAATTTATTTAGAACATATCTTTGAGGGGCACCTGGGTGGCTCAGTTGTACCTACATACATACATACATACATGCATACATACATATATATATATATATATATATGTATGTGTATACACAGACACACACACACACACACACACACACACACACACACACCACATCTTCTTTATCCATCCATCAGTTGATGAACATTTGGGTTCTTCTCATGATTTGGCTATTGTTGATAATGCTGCTATAAACATCGGGGTGCATGTACCCCTTGGAATCAGTATTTTGTATCCTTTGGGTAAATAGCTAGTAATGCAATTGCTGGGTCACAGGGTAGTGCTATTTTTAACTTTTTGAGGAACCTCCACACTCTTTTCCAGAGTGGCTGTACCAGTTTGTATCCCTGCCAATAGTGTAAGAGGGTTCCCATTTCTTTATATCCTTGCCAACAACATGTGTTGTTTCTTGTGTTGTTAATTTTCACCATTCTAAGAGGTGTGAGATGGTATCTCACATGGTTTTGACTTGTATTTCCTTGATAATGAATGATGTTGAGCATCTTATCATCTGTCTGTTGGTCATCTGGATGTCTTCTTTTGAAAAGTGTCTATTCATGTCTTTTGCCCATTTGCTCATTTTTTTTCACTGGATTATTTGTTCTTTGGGTGTTGAGGTTGATACATTCTTTCTAGATTTCAGATACTAACCCTTTATCAGATATGTCATTTGCAAATATCTTCTCCCATTCCTTACACTGCCTTTTAGATTTATTGATTGTTTCCTTCACTGTGCAGAAGCATTTTATCTTGGTGAAGTACCTATTAATACTTCATTTTGCTTTTGTTTCCCTTTCCTCTGGAGACATGTCCATGAAGAGGTTGCTCTGACCTTGGTCAAAGAGGTTGCTGCCTTTGTTGTCCTCTAGGATTTTGATGGTTTCCTGTCTCACAAAGGAGAGGGCTGGGGGATGGGCTAAATGATATTGGGTATTAAAGATGGCACTCGTGTTGAGTACTGGGTATTATATGCAAGTGATAAATCACTAAATCCTACTCCTGAAACACATATTATACTACATGTTACTAATTCGAATTTAAACAAAAATTTGAAAAAAATAAAATAAAATAAAAATACTGAGGATCGTATCACATTGCACCAATCACTCAGGACTGAAAACAAGCCTGACTCACTTGAGTACATCAAATTATTTATTTTAATGTGTTCTATAAAATAACAAGGTTATACAGTATATATTTAGGGCCAGAGTTGGCAATCTTTAAGATGTATGTCCAGACTCTCTTAATAATCCTAGAACTACTTGCAAGCTCTGTAATCTTGTACAAATAATTTAACACTGGTCTTTGGAATCAGTTCAACTTTCTCTTAGTTACCCTCTTTTCCTTTTATAAAAGGCAGAAATGCCTTTTATTCCCTATATCCTTTATATTTTTTAATTCCTATGTGCTGATGAATTTAGAGTTTTGAGACCTAAGTCATTCCCAAATTTCCAGTCAGTCAGATGTAGCTCAAAGTACAGCTGAAAGTCTTTGAGTCATAAGACCTGAGTTTTAGTCCAAACTGTTGTTTATCAGCTATTTAAATTACTTAAACACATTTTGCTACAGATTTTCATCTGTGATGTGTAGGATGTGAGTAGGAATAAATTGGGCGATTGAAAATAATTTTAGGGTTTTCATACTTGAGCCAGTAAAAGGAAGTGTCGGTGGGTAGTGGTAGCATTGAGTAAGAAGGGAGATGATAGAAATGATCAGTGTTGCTTTCTTATCAAAGCAGTCAAATTTATTTGAGCCCCATATGTCAAGCAATGAACACACTGGGCACTTAGAAAAATGTGTAATACTGTAGGCTTCTGATACTGTATCATTGAATCTATATAATTTAACACAAATAAAATTTCTTTTAATTTAATTCTATTATTAGATTGTTTTGCTCTTATCATGCCATTAACTTAATGTCTCATTCAGTCAAGTAGCTTATGAGTTATTTGACGGTCAAATTACTAGTTGTATGATATTATATGTTGAATTTTCTCATGTTACCCACAACCAGCAAATCTTTATCTGAAATGACTTTCCTTTCCTAATACCACTTGATTCCTCTTTAAATACCGTTAAGTTTCAGTTCTTTTATGGGAATATTTGCATTAATAGTTACTAACGGCACCCTTGGACTAAATCTTTTACATTTCTTAAAGTCTTTTCATCCTCAGTAGAGCACAAAATACTATGCACAAATGGAAACGCTCTTTGTCTTTAAGCTTTTTGATGATAAGTATGAAGTTTAGAGTCATATTGCCCATGTCTTGTCTCTTACTAACTTTGGGACCTTGGGCAAATTAATTTCTCTGACCTTCAATTTATCATCTATAAAGTCAGGATTATAATATCCCACTTTTAATAACTTTTATTAGTTAAATACTAAAGTGCCTGCATAGCATTTAGTCAGGAATTCAGCACATGGCAAGCCTTTAAAGTTGTTACTATTAAATGGGAATCTATATTTTTAAATTGTTTCTTAATATTTTGTCCCTTCTCTTTTTAAGTTTTGCGTTCTTTCTTAAACCCAATTTATTCTACCACAGATCTTGCCAAAGTAAGGGTGACTTCAATGTCCCCATAAATACTTCAATCTTACAGGTCTTTGACTTATGCTACTTCATTGAGATTTATTTTTGTTCCCCAATCCCACAGACATTCTTTAATATATATATTTTTAACGTATTCGGAGAAATTTGAGTGACTGAGTTAGGCAGATGCTTGGTAAATCTTGAATTATTGTACACTGATATCAATGGTTTTCCTTGCCTGTTACTTTATCTTATTCCTCATGCTATCTTTCTTGCTCACTTTGTGTCGATGAAGCATGTTTATGTAGCTTTCATTAGTTAATACAGTATAAAGTTTGGACCCCTTAGTCACTGTCAGTTCCCATGCTTTTGGTTGCTAGTGACAGAAATCCATCTCAAACTAGCTTGAGTAAAAACTCAAGTAGCTGGTTTTACCTAAAAGATGGGAAATCATTCATTCATGTGATTGAGAAGCTCACGTGCCATTCTGGATTTAGGGAAGGTTGAATCTGAAAGGTTTAAGCAATGCTATTATGCTTTTTTCTCTCTTCAACTCTGTGCCTCTGTCTCTCTTTACCTTTCAATCTATCTCAATCTTTTGGCTCTCTGACCCAATTAGTTTTATTTTCAGCTATGTGCTGTAAGAAGTTCTGGCCCTTCCATTGCTTACCAAATCTTTCACCAAGTTCCCATTGGCCTTCTTAAGGTGCTCTTGCATTATCATTTCCCTCCTTGTGACAGGCCTTTGCATATGACTTTACCCAACTTAAGATCACCTGCCTTTGAAAGATAGAGTATTGTATCAACCAGCCCAGTAGAAATTCTCACCAAATATTTTTTTGTGTGTATTATTATTTACATAACATGAAAAAATACAGCACAGAGGCTTCAGGTCGGTGACCCAGAATGCATCTCATGCCAGGCCTCAAACTCAAAAGGCATCTCCTGCATTTGGGATCTTGCTCTATGTATCTCTTCATCTGGTAGTTCATTCATGTCCTTTAACACCCTTTTTAATAAACTAGCAATCTAGTAAGCAAAAAGTGTATGTAACATATAAAATCTTAGAATTTGAGTTTTCCTTCGAGATATCTTTTTGAATTAACAACTCTAAAGGCTCTAATTAATTCTATTTCCTTCAGATGTCAGCACAAACATCATTTCCTCAGGGCAGTTTTTCCCTGAGAATTCACTCTAGGTAGGGTTCTTTGGTTGTTCTCTACCTCACAGAACCTACATTCTTGTTTCTTTTCTTCTTAGAACGTTATCTCAGTTTATAATTCTGGATTTATTGGTCCAATTCTTGATTAATGAGTCTTTCCCTCATTCTAAGCTCTGAAAGAGTAGAGAATCTGTATCTGTTTGCTCATTGCTTTCTCTCCAACCTATCATAGTATCTGGTTCACAAGAAGCGAGTTTTGAGTGTATGAATGTAAAGAACTATTATGTGAGAGAACTGGTGTTTAAAATCAGATCTGACTTTAAAGCTGTTCTGCAGTGACAGCATATGTTTAGCATATTATAATAAATTACCATAATGAATGTGTAATATTGGTCCTGGACACACTCAAAATCAATGTATGAGTTTTTAGCCTTTTTAGTTTAATTAGATTGTTTTATAATTTGTAATATTAATGAGATGGGAATTTGGTGAGTGAGATGGTGGGTGCATGTGCAGGATTCTGAAGGATGAGACCCTTAAGGATAGAGCCAGTGGACATCTGCCTGTTGGGGCTGGTTTTGAGAGGGCAGAGGGCAGAGCAAGTCCCCTGGCTATGATATTCGAGGGACTCAGGCGCCAGGTGGGAAGTGTGTCGCTGTTGGCTCAACTTACTCTTCTCTTGGCCCAGGCTCAAAGCGGAGTGGGTAAAGTGAGTGAATGGCAATTTCTACATCAGGGGAAACATACAGGAAGATTTTTTGTTGTTTGCACTAGTATCCAAAACCTCTCAGAAGATAGCAGAAGTGATTCTGTATTAAAAAGTGAGTTGATTTCTGACAGAATTTAAAAATCTATTCTCATTCTCTCTTCATCTGTCTCTCATTCCCTTTTTCCTATTCCTATCCCTCTCTTCCTTCTCCCTCTTACCCTTCATGTCTCTAAAGTGACTATTAATACTTTAGTGTGAAAGTAATATACACAGCCAGGAATCCCCACTATACCCTTCCCTAATGGCATGTGGAAATGCATAATCATAGTCCTCCAGTGAAAATGATCTCATAGCCATGTTATCTGCAGTTTTTTGTTCTGTTCACTGTGTAGATTATAATAGTTTTACATATCAGAAAATACAGAAGAGCTCTGCTGTAATAATTTCAATGCTTTGTTTTTGATGTTAATGAAATGTTGGTCTATTATTTTAATAGTATATATTTCATTCATTTCATTCCAAAATTCTAACGCTTAAATATTTGAAATTTTAAAAATATTTTTATTTTATTTTTGGGAGAGAGAGAGAGACAGAGCATGAGCAGGGGAGGGGCAGAGACATAGGGAGACACAGAATCCAAAGCAGGCTCCAAGCTCTGAACTGTCAGCACAGAGCCCGACATAGGGCTTGAACTCACAAACTGTGAGATCATGACCTGAGCTGAAGTGGGGCGCCTGACTGAGCCACCCAGACACCCCTAACGCTTAAACATTTTAAATATTATTTATTTTCTTTAGTGTTTAATATACATATTTATCTTTTTGTCTTAGAAAAGTGTCAAGATTGGGGCGCCTGGGTGGCTCAGTGGGTTAAGTGGCCGACTTCAGCTCAGGTCATGATATCACAGTCTGTGAGTTCAAGCCCTGCGTTGGGCTCTGTGCTGACCGCTCAGAGCCTGGAGCCTGCCTCAGATTCTGTGTCTCCCTCTCTCTCTGCCCTTCCCTTGCTCACTCTCTGTCTTTATGTCTCTCAAAAATAAAATAAAAACGTTAATATTAAAAAAAGTGTCAAGATTATATTTTCTCTAGATTTTTTGGCAATTTATAACTTTGCCTTCTGTGTACTTAAAAATAGTTAATAAGACTGAAGTTGACCCTGTATTTGTATTCTAGATGTGATATCTTCAGAATTTCTTTGGAAATTAATTTCATAAGTTAGATTTACTTCTTCATCTCTATACATAGTCACAATTTTTTTTTTTAAATTAAAGATATTTGATTGACAGGTGGACAATTATATTGCTTAGGGAGTGACTTTTTGAGCAGCCTGAAGTTGCTTGTTGCCCAGATTCTGGTTGGGCTCAAGATCTGTTACTGCCACCATGTAAGGCAGTTTTTCTCATAAGCCTCACTCCACGCTGATCTCTTTCATGTAATGCACACCCAGACCTAACACTGGAGTGGTCAGCTTCTGCATGCCCCTGGATTTAAATCATACCTCTATTACCTTGTTTCTTTATTGCCTCATTAGAATGGATGGAATCTTGTAACCCAAGTACAAGTTGCTTCCTTAGATTGCATTAAACTAAATAGTTATGGTTTCATTCTATTCTGAAACTTATACATTCTTCCTGTATGTTAGACACACACTTCTTTTAGAAGTCTAAATTGTATTTTGTCTATTTTTGATGGCTTTAACTGATTCTGTTTTGTAAACTTTCAAACTCATTTTAAAGACTATGAAACATCTAGAAGTAATTCTAATTTAGTGGAGTCATTTCAGTGTTTTGTTTTTTGAAATCTAGATTTCAAAACCACCTATTTAGCAATAAAATTAAAATTTGTCCAAAATTTGAACTTTTACCCATTTTTCTTATCTTAGTAACTAGAGAGAGACTTGATGTTCTCTTATCATTTATTAAATTTCTTAAAGAATGTGATAAAACTTATTATTGTAATCCTAAGATTACCTGAGAAAAAAGAAAAACTTAAATGTACTTTTTTGCAGAAGGCATTTTATAAATGTTATATTATTTTTTATAATAGTATTGTCATAAAGATTTTTCATGCCTTCAATTGCTAGTAGTATGTTTAGAAGAGTTCAAATTCTGTATTTATGTACTTTTTAGATCATGCTCTTCTGGCATTTCAAGGGTTTCCCAAAGTCTTTACCTGTTGTACTCCATTTGTAATGTACAACCTGGAAAAACTCAAAAAATCAGTGGTATACACTTTAATCCCAACCTCTGCTAAGGGAGACTCACTGAGTACATGTGACCTGGGAAAGAATATGAATGGCCAAGAAGTTGACTTTGTAGAAGGAAGGAGAATATACATTTGTATGAGTCAGGGAGGGAATGTGGATTCTCATACTGAAGTCAGAAATGGGTTGAAGCCAAATGATTATTATAGAAATGTAATCCTTTGTTCATACACCACAATGTCTGAAAGAACATTTGGCTCCAGTACCAGCAAAAAAAAAACCCAAAAAACATCTTAGTATTAATGGATGAAGATTGTTTCAAGAAAATCGTGAAAAAATTTTAAAAACTTTCCCTTCAAGATAAGTCATAGTGATTAAGCTTTAAACGGGCAACAGGAAGTCCTTCCTTTCTCTCTGTCCCAACCTGCAACAGATATACATACACCCTCACCAAGATCCTTATTTGAAAGGCCATGGTAGATCATCTTATGTGTGATCTTAAGTCTTTTAGATTCCTCAGAATTGAAATATCTAGACTCACATGCATACACTTACAAAATTTCATCTTACTAATATTGGTACATGTAAATTTCAGCAAATTTCCCATGCATTGTTTTATAATCAAAGTCTATCTTTTGACATTTTAGCCAATGCCCCATATTAAAACAGCAAACTACTTTGTGCTTCAGAAACTAAGGGAGAAATTTTGTGGAAAAAGAAAGGTGGCTAGTTATGCAGTGGAATAAGTTTAAAAAAAATAATCAAAATGATGAAGCAGGGAAGAATAAGCTAAAAAGATTCCATGGCTCAGAAAGAGGGGAAGGTGAACTTCCAGAAGTAAGAGACTGAGCAAATCTGAGTGTTTATGATACTACTTATCCACAATTTTAGTAATCTCTGTCCTGGACTTTTTCCCCACCTTTTTTTGTAAATACACTTAAAAAAAGCTTTTTATTTAAATTCCAGCTAGTTAACCTACAGTGTAATATTAGTTTCAAGTATAGAGTATAGTCATTCAAAACCTTCATACATCACTCGGTCTCATCACAAGTGCACTCCTTAATCCCCTTCACACATTTAACCCATCCCCCCGCCCCCTAATTACCCTTCCTTCTGGTAACCATCAGTTTGTTCTGTATAGAGTCTGTTTCTTGATTTGCCCCCTCTCTCTTTTTTTCCCCTTAGCTCATTTGTTTTGTTTCTTAAGTTCCACGTGAGTGGAATTATGTGGTATTTGTTTTTCTCTGACTGACTTCACTTAGCATAATACTTTCTAGCCCCATCCATGTCATTGCAAATGGCAAGATTTCATTATTTTTATGGCTAATATATATATATATATAAATATATATTCTAAATATTTAATATATATTAAAATTACTATATTTAATATATATTAAATTTAAAATATATTTAATATATATTTTAAAATATATATTAATATATATATGCACATATATACATACCACCTCTTCTTTATCCATTCATCAGTCAATAGACACTTGGGCTGTTTTCATAATTTGGGTACTTAGATAATGCTGCTATAAATACCAGGGTGCATGTATCCCTTTGAAATTATATTTTTATATTCTTTGGGTAAATAGCTAATAGTAATTTGCTGGATCATAGGGTATTCTACTTTTAACTTTTTGAGGAACTTCCATACTGTTTTACAGAGTAGCTGCACCAGTTTGCATTCTCACCAACAGTGCAAGGTTTCCCTTTCTCCATATCCTCTTTAATATCTCTTATTTTTTATGTATTGTTGATTTTAGCTATTCTGACAAGTGTGAAGTGATACCTCATTTAGTTTTGGTTTGTATTTCCCTAATGATGAGTGATATGGAACATCTTTTCATGTGTCTGTTGCCATCTGTGTGCCTTCTTTGGAAAAATGTCTATCCATGTTTTCTACCCATTTCTTAATTGGTATCATTCAGTTTATTCAGTTTTTGGGGAGGGGTGTTGAACTGATAAGTTCTTTATAGAGTTTGGATACTAACTCTTTATCCAGTGTGTCATTTGCAATTATCATGTCTCATTCCGTATGCCGCCTTTTAGTTTTGATTGTTTCCTTCTCTGTGCAGAAGTTTTTTATTTTGATGAAGTCCCAATAGTTCATTTTTGCTTTTGTTTCCCTTGCCTCAGGAGACAAATCTAGAAAGAAGTTGCTACAGCCAAAGTCAGAGAAGTTACTGCTTGTGTTCTCTATGATTTTTATGGTTCCAGGTCTCACATTTAGGTGTTTCATGCATTTTGAGTTTATTTTTTGTGTGATGTAAGAAAGTGGTCTGGTCTCATTCTTTTGTCATCCAGTTTTCTCAACACGATTTTGTTGAAGAGACTATTCTTTTTCCATTGGATCTATTTTTCCTTCCTTGTCGAAGGTTACTTGACCATAAAATGTGGGTTCACTTCTGGGTTTTCTATTCTGTTTTATTGGTGCATGTTTATTTTTGTCCCATTACCATACTGTTTTGATCACTTGGCTTTGTTATATAACTTGAATTCCAGAACTATGATACCTACAGTTTTGCTTTTCTTTTTCAAGTTTGCTTTGGCTATTTGGGGTCTTTTTTGGTTCTATAAAAATTTTAGGATTTTTCTAGCTCTGTGAAAAATGCTTTTGTATTGTGATAGGGATTGCATTAAATGGGTACATTGCTTTCAGTAGTACAGGCGTTATAACAATATTTGTTCTTCCAATCCATGAATATGGAATGTCTTTCCATTTCTTAGTGTTCTTCACTTTCTTTAATCAGTATTTTATAGTTTTCAGAGCACAGGTCTTTTACTAATTTGGTTAGTTTTATTCCAAGGTATCTTATTGTTTTTGGTGCATTTGTAAATGGGATGGATTCCTTGATTTCTCTTTCTGCTGCTTCATTATGGTTATACAAAAATCCAACAGATTTCTGTATGTTGATTTTGTATCCTGTGACTTTACTGAGTTCACTTATCACTTCTAGCAGTTTTTGCTGGAGTCTTTCACATTTTCTATACAATGTTTTGTCATCTTCAAATATTGAAAGTTCTACCTCTTCCTTTTTGATTTGGATGCCTTTTACTTCTTTTTGTTGTCTGGTTGCTGTGACTAGGACTTCCATCAAAGAAATTAAACCAGTAATCAAAAATTTCCCAACAAACAAAACATCCAGATGGCTTCAGAGATCAAGTCTATGAAGCATTTAAAGAAGAGGCAATACGTATTCTTGTCAAACCATGCTAAAAAAAAGAAAAGGAAGGAAGGAAAACTTCCAAATTCATTCTATGAGGCCAGCATTAACCTGATACGAAAACCAGATAAAGACTCATTAAAAAAGAGAACTAAAGTCCAGTATGAACTTGGAAAAACATTGGTGCAAAAATTCTCAGTAAAATACTAGCAAACCGAATCCAACAATGCATGAAGAAAGTCATTCACCACGATCATGTGGGTTGCAAGAGTGGTTAAGTTTTCACAAGTCAATCAACATGATATACCACATTGATAAAAGAAAGGATAAGAACCATATGAGCATTTCAATAGATGCAGAAAAAAACATTTGATCAAGTACAACATCCATTCACGATTAAAAAAAAAAACAACAAAAAACCATCAACAAGGGGAACATAGCTCAACCTTAATAAAGGCCATATACGAAAAACTCAGAGCTGATATCATCCTAAATGGGGAAAAACTGAGAGCTTTTCCTCTGTGGTCAGCGACAAGACAGGGATGTCCACTCTCACCGCTGTTACTTAAGATAGTACTGTAAGCATACTTTTAAAATTGAGGTATAATATCCATTCAGAACAATAGAACACAAAGTTATAGCTAATTCCTCATGGCCTCTCCTAATTTTCATCCTTTTCCTTCTCCCTAACACTATCAGGATAACAGCTATCCTGATATCAAACACTGTCATCACTTTTTCCTGTGTTTGAAATGTGTAGAAATATATATAGTATGTATGCCTTTGTATCTGGCTTCTCATTCTCAAAAATAAGTTTGTGAGATTCCTCCATGTTGCATGTAACTATAGTATGTGTACTTCAACTGCAGTTTAGTATTTTATTATATGAATATGCTGGAATTTATTTTTCTATTCCTCTCTTGATAAATATCATATTATTTTCTCTTTGAGGATATTAAACATAATGTTGCTAAGAGCATTTTTAAATATGTCATTTGATTTTATGTTTCTTTGTGTATTTTAAAGTTTTGCTTCATAAAAGTAGTTGCTATGTTAATTTGTGCATAGATATAAATATTATATCTTTGCTGTGAATTGTGGCTATTAGTATGAAAAATTTCCTTTGTTATATTTAATGTTTTTCACTGAAATTGTACTTCGTCTGATATCAGGATCATTGCTCTTGCTTTCTTACTTTTTACTTGCCTATTTACTTTTGTTCATCTCTTTTAGTTTTATTAAATCACTTTGTGTTAGATGTGGTTAGTGTATATTATGTAAATGTTGCATCTAGCCTTGTGATCTACATTGAAACAATGTTTTTTTTTTTAATGTAAGAGTTAAGCCCACTTATATTTGTTGAAATGGGTGATGTGTTTTGTCTCGACTCTCTTATGATATGCTATAATGTTGCTATTCTTTCTTCTTTACCAGGTGTGTATTTTTCTCTCTCAAAGAATTTTTTTTGAAGTTTGTAATTTTGTTCTGTGGTTACCTTTGAACTTAAAACTTTTTAAATGCACTTATTCTCATTTTCATATTTAACTTCTTACTATCTTTTTCTTTTATTCTTTAACTATATCTTTTAACTTTCTCCACTGTTACCAAATTGACAGCCAACTATGCTCTGGGACACGATAGTAAACGCACAGCAACTCTGCCTATATTTTAAAATTTCAGGAAAAATAGTGGCATTTCTTGGGGGCTGCACAAACTCTTGGCATGAGATAGTTTATCCTTAGATTGTGCAACCATGGCTTCAATGGTATTGTATCTTTGTGAAGATAGATTAAAAAAAAAACAAATACTGCCTGAAAATCAGTGCGAAACTGGAATTGAGGGTGGTAGAATCCAAACTAATCCAAGGATTGAGAAGTGATGTTCTGCTCAACAGGCCCACAATGCAATTATTAAGTAATAGTTATTGCTTAAGAAAAAAAAAAACACTTTTTTTCTTTTTGTCTCTGTGTATTTTTTTCAAACGTACCATTATTTTGTTCAAACATAAATACTTAAGTTGTTTGACACTAACTTTTTAGTATAAACAAACTATAACGTAGTTCTTTTGGCTTTGAGCTGCCTGAAAAAAGTTCTTGAGGCACTGAAGGAGCCACGAACCAAGAATCCTTGGGAATTCCTGTCCCATTCAGCAATCAGTGTGCTTTTCCATTATCTTCTTTCTTTCTGTCCCCGTTCTTCATTTTTTGGTTGCTTCATTTCTGCTTTGTCATCATAGATTCCATTTATAAATCAGTCATTCACTCTTGTCCCACTTTTCTTCTACTTTCCCTCATTTTGCTGGAGCATTTCCAGTCATCTCTTGGTTGAAAGAAGCTCTAACACATTCCTGAAAAACGGCATATAGGTATAAAATTCGCTAAATTCTGTGTTTAAACATGTATTTCTACAGCCTTGATATTTGAAGGACAGTTTAATTGCATTTTAAATTATCAGTTCATACTTATTTTTATCGCACTTTTTCTTTTTTAATTTGCTGCACTATTGGTATCTTCCTTTTCATTTTGTTGTTGACAAGGGTAATTCCAGTACATTTTTCTTTTTCTTTTGTAAGTTATTAGATATTTTTGTCTGGAGACTTTGAAGTTTTTGTTTTGTTTGTGTCTATGTGGGGGAGGGGTAGTTTTTAGTGTTACTAGGATATTTCTTAGAGTTGATATATATTCTGGGTTAACATTTCCCAATTCTCACTGGTCTTCTTTCAATATGTAGATTTGAGCATTTTTAAAGTATATGGAGATTTGTTTTGAATTTTAGTTTAAAATTTTTTTCTGTTCCAGTCTTTTATTTTACTTCTCTGGAGAGTATAGTTATGCAAGTGTTATTCCTTCTTTGCCTGTCTTCCATTTGCCCCACAATCTTTGAAATTTTGAACTACTTTCTTTCTCTTATTTTCATCTCCTTGGTGGTTTCTCTACCTTTCTTCACTGTTACTTTTTCTTTTTAATGTTTATTTATTTTTGAGAGAGATACAGAGCACAAGTGGGGAAGGGGAAGAGAGAGAGGGAGACACAGAATCAGAGGCAGGCTCTAGGCTCTGAGCTGTCAGCACAGAACCTGACACAGGGCTTGAACCCAAAAACTGTGAGATCATGACCTGACCTGAGGTTGGATGCTTAATGGGCTGAGCCACCAGGCACCCCTTCAGTGTTTCTTATTAAATATTATCTTGAATATGTTTTCTCCTAGGTATCTTGTAATTTATTTCTTATTTCTGAGGTAATTTTGTATGTTTCTTCTATTGCTTTCTTGAGTTTAGCAACTCAGTTTTTATTTCTTCATTTTTAAAAATCCATTTATTTTTAACTTTCAAATTTCCAATTTAAGATGCTTTTCCTCCCAGAGTCCTGGAAGCAGGCAGGCTCAGTCTGAGGATTCTCCTGGGTTGCATGGTGAGAAGAGGCTTCCCTGCTTGGAATGCATTTGGTAGAGGTGATACAGCCTCTGCAGTCAAAAGAACTGGCCAGCACCCTAGAGCTGCCCCATTCACCAGTATACAAACAAAGATGCTACTTGCGGCAGCAAACCCTGGTGTATTGTGATTTACCATAAACTTTAAGCCACTGCCAGTGGACGGTTGAGCAACTGTTTCCTGGGACAAGCCAGCACTGACTACAGTGCAGCAAGAACTTCTCCAAGAGGATAAGCATGGATTTGAGCATGGTGGTCTCTCAAGTGTGGGGTTTTGAAACACAATCATGCCTGGGATAAAATCCATGAGGGTGGCACCACCTGGCAGGTAAATAGCTTGGACACTAGGTGATGGTAGGGAACACAGGATGGAAGCTAGGGACACAGGAGGGGTAATTGATTGTGCATCTACGAGGGTGTGAACTTCCTGTTCCAGAGACTAGAGAGCAGGATAAAACCATTTTCACCCCTAACCCCCCAGCACTGATTGACCTCAGTGAGCTAAACACCACCACCAGGTGCAGAATGGAGCTGTTACACCAACCCCTGCACTGCTGTGCTCTCCCAGCACATCTCCACTTGGGTCAGTTGGCCTGAAAATCAGAGCAGCAGATTTCTTCTCCAGAAGACCAGCACAAAACCCCTCCCATGCAGTGTCTACTGATCGTAGAGTACTGCAAAGCCTCAGCTTTAGGGGAAACATGATCTAGCTTCCTTTGGGTTTTTGCTGTTTGTTTGTTTGTTTGTTTTTCATTTTTTTGTTTTGTTTTTGTTTTATTTTTTTCTTGGATATAGAAAGAGCAAATTTTTTATATTATTTTTTAATTTTTAACTTTTTAATATTTTTTTAAACTTTTTTCCTATCAAGCTTCTCTTAAGCAGACAAAAACACACTTAGGATCTAGCCTCCTTTCTTATTTTTTTATTTTATTATTATTATTTTTCCTCCAAAATGACAAGGCAGAGGAATTTACCCCAAAAGAAAAAGAGGAGGAAATGATGGCTGGAGAATTAATCAATGCAGGTATAAGTAAGATATTTGAACCAGAGTTTAAAACAATTATAAGGATACTAGCTGGGCTAAGAAAAGCATAAAAGATACTATTGAATCATTTACTGCAGAGATAAAGAGCTAAAATATAGTCAAGCTGTAACTAAAATACGATAACTGAGATCCAAACCTGAATGGATGCCATGACAGCAAGGATGGATGAAGCAGAGGAACAAATCAGTGATATAGAAGATAAAATTATGGAAAATAATGAGCTGAAAAGAAGAAGGAAACAAAGGTAGTCAGAGAACTCAATGACTTATTAAAATGGAATAACATTTGTATCATAGGAATTCCGGAAGACAGAGAGAGAAAAGGGGCACAAGATTTATTTGAGCAAATTATAGCTAAAAACTTCCCGAATCTGGGGAAGGACACAGACATCAAAATCCAAGAAGCCCAGAGAATGCCCATTAAATTCAACAAAATCCAGTCATTCCCAAGACATACCATAGTCAAATTCACAAAATAATAAGGAAAGAATTATGTAAACAGGGGAAAAAAATCCTTAACCTACATGGGAAGACAGATCAGGTTCAAAGTAGATCTGTCCACAGAAACTTGTCGGGCCAGAAGGCAATGGCAACATATATTCAATGTGCTAAATGGGAAAAAATATGCATCCAAGAATTCTTTATCCAGGAAAGCTGTCATTCAAAAATAGAAGGAGAGATGAAGAGTTTCCCAGACAAATAAAAACCAAAGGAGTTTGTGACCACTAAACCATCCCTGCAAGAAATTTAAGGGGGACTCTTAACATCACCAGAAACACCAACTTTACAAGTAACAAATCACATTAAACTCATGTTTCAGTATCCACCTTGAATGTAAATGGACTAAACGCTCCAATCAAAAGATACAGGGTATCAAGATGGATAAAAAAAAAAAAAAAGACCCATCTATATACTACCTACAGGAGACTCATTTTAGACCTAAAGACATTGGCAGATTGAAAGTGAGGGAATAGACAACTATCTATCATGCTAGTAGATGCCAAAAGAAAGTCAGAGTAGCAACACTTATATCAGACAAACTAGATTTTAAACCAAAAACTGAAACAAGAGATGAAGAAGGGCATTTTATCATAATTAATGGGTCTGTCCATCAAGAAGATCTAATAATTGTAAATATTTATGCTTCCAACTTGGGAGCAGCCAAATATAAACAATTGATTAATAACAAACTTAAATAAACTCATTGAAAACAATATAGTAATAATAAGGGATTTTAATACCCCACACACAGCAATGGACAGATCATCTAAGCAGAAAATCAACAAGGAAACAATGGCTTTTAATGGCACACTGAACCAGATGGACTTAACAGATATATTCAGAACACTTCATCCTAAAGCAGCAGAATACACAGTCTTTTTGAGTGCACATGGAACATTGCTGTGGGCCAGCTGCGGCACTCCCAGGTGTCCCTGGAGGATGAACGGTGTCAGAGCGATGAATGAGTTGAGAGAACTGTGAAGTTACTGGAACCAGGCAGGCAGCTCTGTCCTGTTGATCTCAGTGTCTTTATTTAAAGGCAGTAAATTACATTACGTCAAAGAGTACTTTTGTGACATTACATCAGTAAGCATAGATTGATGACTAGCTATTTTTATGATTCTGTTTTTAAGGTAATGAACATAACTGTTTTTGAAGTAGGGTTAGGTAAGTTTTTGGCAAGGGGAGAAAGCAGGGTGTGCAAGAAAAAGCAGGATTGTCATGGTGATCTTGAGTAGATGGGTGGTACATACATTGTTGCCTTAAGTCCTATGTTAATCATTTATAGGTAGGTTAGGAGTCATTCTGTCCAGCATTCTTAATTATAAGGGGGAACGTGCAACTCACTTGGTAGAGACATAATTTTCTAAGGCTTGCCTGAGTTTCTATTCTTTATGAGTGAGTGAATTTACACAATAGGGGCCTGACGTCTACATAAGTTACACTAATTTTCAACTCATAGCTACTATTCTGTATGATCACTTTGTGTAACCTGTCTCCAAGAGGCAACTTTGAGGTTATTTCTGGCCAGGTTACTCTCGTTCAGATGTTATCCGTTAAGGCATCACACTCTAGTTTCCTTTTTTCAAATGCCATAAAACCAAAGGGTATTTTATCCCTTGAGGCCAACAAGGAGCAGTTCAAGAAGTCCAGGCCTGAGAGGTTATTAATAGAAGGAGATGATATTGAGATGCCATCTTAGTCAGCAGGAGACTTTGCAACATCTGCCTTATCCACACAGAGAGACGTCTCAACCTGTGAGCCCAGGATGGCTCCCAACAGAACATTCTTCAGAATAGATCGTATACAGATTCACAAATAAGCCGTCAACAAGTACAAAAAGTTTGAGATCATACCATGCATGTTTTCAGACCAAAACGCTATGAAACTTGAAGTCGACCACAAGAAAAAATTTGGAAAGCCCTAAATGCATGGAGGTTAAAGAACATCCTACTAAATGTTAACCAGGAAATTAAAGAAGAAATAAAAAAGTACATGAAACCAAATGAAAATGAAAACGCAACAGTCCATAACCTTTGTGATGCAGCAAATTCAGTCGTAGGAGGGAAATATATTGCATACAGGCCTACGTCAAGAAACAAAGGTCTCAAATACACAACCTAACCTTGCCCCTAAAGGAGCCAGAAAAGGAACAGCAAATAAAGTGTAAAGCCCGCTGGAGAAGGGAAATAATAAAGACGAATACAGGAATAAATGATATAGAAACAATCAAACAAACAAAAAACCATTAGAACACAACTCTGAGCTGGTTCTTTGAAAAAATTAAAAATTGATAATACCCCTAATTAGACTTATCAAAAAGAAAAGAGAAAGGACCCAAATAAAGTCATGAATAAAAGAGGAGAGATCACAACAAACACCACAGAAATACAATTATAAGAAAATATTATGAAAAATTATGTGCAAACAAATGGGGCAATATGGAAGAAATGGATAAATTCCTAGAAACATACTACCAAACATGAAACAGGAAAAAATACAAAATTCGAACAGATCCATAATCACCAAAGAAATTAAAATAGTAATCAAAACTCTTCCAAAAAACAAAAGTCCAGGACCAGATGGCTTCCCAGTGAACCTCTACCAGACATTTAAAGAAGAGTTAATACCTGTTATTCCTAAACTTTTCCAAAAAATATGAATGGAAGGAAAACTTTCAAATTCATTCTATGAGGCCAACATTACTTTGACTCCAAAATCAGACAAAGATCCTGCTTAAAAGAAGAATTCCAGGCCAATATCCCTGAAGAACATGGATGCAAAAATTCTTAGCAAGATACTAGCAAATCTAATTCAACAGTACATTAAAAGAATTATTCGCTGTGATCAAGTGGGATTTATTTATTCCTGGGCTGCTGGACTGGCTTAATATTAACAAATCAATCGATATAATATACCTCATTAATAAAAGAAAAGATAAGAACCATATGATCCTCTCAATAGATGCAGAAAAAACATTTGGGAAAATATAGAATCCATTCTTGATAGAAAACCGCAACATGGAATGGAACATACCTCAACAAATAAAGGCCATATATGAAAGAACTGCAGCTAATATCATCCTCAATGGGGAAAAACCGAGAGCTTTCCCCTTACAGTTGGGAATAAGATAAGGATGTCCACTTTCACCATTACTATTTAACATAGTTGTGGAAGTCTTAGCCTCAGCAGTCAAAAAACAAAAACAAATAAAAGACATTCAAACTGGCAAGGAAGAAGTCAAACTTTACTATTTGTTGATAATATATGCTGTAGAAAGCCAAAAGATTCCACCAAAAAATTTCTAGAAACAATACATGAATTCAGCAAAGTTTCAGGATATAAAATCTATGTATAGAAACCTGTGGCATTTCTGTCCAGCAATAATGAAGAAACAGAAAAAGAAATCAAGGACTCGATCCCATTTGCAATTGAACCAAAAACAATTAGATACCTAGAAATAAACTTAACCAAGGAGATAAAAACCTGTACTCTGAAAACTATAGAAGACTTATGAAAGAAATTGAAGAGGACACAAAGAAATGGAAAAGCATTCCATGTCCATGGTTTTGGGAGAATAAAAATTGTTAAAGTATCTATACTACCCCAAAAATCTACACATTTAATGCAATCTCCATGAAAATACCACCAGTATTTTCAGAGAACTAGAACAAACAATCCTAAAATTTGTATGGAACCACAAAGGACCCCAAATAGCCAAAGCGATCCTGAAAAAGAAAAACAAAACTGAAGTCATCATGATTCCAGATTTCAAGCTATAATATAAAGCCATAGTCATCAAGATAGTGTGATACTGGCACCAAAGACAGACATATAGATCATGGAACACAATAGAAATGGACCCACAACTATATGGTCAACTAATATTTGACAAAGCAGGGAAGAATATCCAGTGGAAAAAAAGTCTATTCAACAAACGGCTTGGAAAACTACAGAAACATACCGAAAAATAAAGCTGGACCATTTTATTACATCATATACAAAAATTAACTCAAAATGGATGAAAGACCTAAATGTGAGACAAGAAACCGTCAAAATTCTAGAGGACAATAGAAAGCAACCTCTTGGACCTTGGCCAGAGCAACTTCTTACTAGATGTGTTGCTGGAGGCAAGGGAAACAAAAGCAAAAATGAACTATCAGGACTTTATCAAGGTAAAATCTTGTGCACAGCAAAGGAAATAATAAAACTAAAAGGCAACAGATGAAATGGCATAAGATATTTGCAAATGACATATCTGATAAAGGGTTAATATCCAAAATCTATGAAGCACTAATCGAACTAAACACCCAAAACCTAATAATCCAGTTAAGAGATGGGCAGATTACATAAATAGACATTTTTCTAAAGAAGACATCCAGATGACCAACAGACACATGAGAAGATCCTAAACATCCCTGACCATTCAGGAAATACAAATCGAAACCACGATGAAATGCCACCTCACACCTGCCAGAATGGCTAAAATTGACAACACAAGAACCAAAAAGTTTTGTCAAGAATGCAGAGAAAGGGGAACCCTCTTGCACTGCTGGTAGAATGCAAACTGGTGCAGCCACTCTGGAAAGCAGCTGGAGGTTCCTCAAAAACTTAAAAATATAACTATCCTATGATCCAGCAATTGCAGTACTAGGTATTTACCCAAAGGATAACAGCTATACAGATTTGAAGGGGTATATGCACCTCAATGTTTACATGATCAAACAATGGAGAGAGCCAAAATGTCCATTGACATTGGATAAAGAAGATGTGGTATATGTATACACAATAGACTATTACTCAGTAATAGAAATGAAATCTTGCCATTTGCAGGGACATGGATCGAGTTAGAGTGTATTAAGCTAAGAGAAATTAAGTCAGAAAAAGACAAATACCATATAACTTCAGTTATATGTGGAATTTAAGAAACAAAACAGATGAAGACATGGGAAAGAGGAGAGGAGATAAGAAAGAAAAACAAACCACAAGAGGTTAGCAAACAGAGGGTTGATGGAGGGAGGTGGGTGGGGTGCGCTAGATGGGCGATGGGGATTAAGGAAGGCACTCGTTATGAAAAGTACTTGGTGTTGTTTGTAGGTGATGAATCACTGAATTCTTCTGAAACTAATATTGCAGTGTATGTTAACTAACTAGAATTTAAATAAAAATTTGAAAAAGAAAAAAAACTATAAAAAAGTGCTTTTCCCTCAAATGCTTCTTTGAAGTATTTAGTTCTGTTTTGAGTTGTGTCATGCAATTTTCTTTTGCTTCATTTGTTTTGGGGGCAGAGTGGAGGGTTCATCAGTTCACATGCAACCAATCTATTCTTTTATTTCCTAATTTTTTTGGTAATAATCCCATATGGATTATTTTTTTCCTCTGTTCATTGCTGTTGATTTGGGGCTATTTCCGATATTTCTAATTCCTAATTCTATTACTGCCCTTTCTATAGAACTATACATCAAAGCTGGTTTCTTTAGTAGAATTTTTTTCAGATTGTGGGTGGGGTTGTGTGTCCTATATTTTGGTTCTCTTTGTGTGGTAGAATCCTAAATTTTTTGACTCACATTTTTATCTGTTCACTATTCATCTGCCAAAGGCCACGCCTTTCTCCTTTTTGCCTTCCTCTTCCCAGAAACTAAGCCTTCTGAAAACCACCAGTTAATGTTGCATGCTTTTAAATTCCTTCCCCCAAATCCCTACCAGGAAACAATTTTACTATTTTATCTTGAAGGATGGACTCTATCTGAAGGTGATTCTGCCTTATTAGCATGCCTCTTTCCTTGCAGTTTTTCTCAGCTTGCTCTTGCTTTCTATGAAGGCTTTCAGCAGGGGAGAAGATTGAGAGCTTGCTTGCTGGAATTTGCCTTTTTTCTATTAAAGTTATTTTTAATTTTGAGAAGGTTGTGCTAAAGGTTTGATTTTTGTGGTTTCTTATTCTTTGTGCTCTTTATTGTGTTTGAAGGAGATATTCTGAGATGCCATCATGGGTATCATAGGTCTTTAAATATTCGAGATTTATATTTTGAGACCACATGCAGAAATCTTAGCATTGTTATATCTAACCAATGAATTGAGTTTATTAATACAATGGATGTTTCTTTTTGCCTATCTTTTGTATTAAAGTCTGCTTATATTATTTCGGCCAGGCCTGATTTATTTTTGCATTTTTCATGGTTTATATTTTTTTCTTTCTTTTCCACCATATTTTGTTTCCATATACTTTAGTTTTGTATATTAAACAGCATATACTATACCCGAATTTTGCTTTCACTTTTGGTCTGACAGACTCTTTATTTTGAGTAGAGCATTTACTCTTCTGGCATTCAATAAATTAGATGATATATGGGGATACATTTCACTATCTGATTATCTTATTTTTATTTGTGCCTCATTAATTAAATCCATTTCTTTTTTCTTTATGGATTTTTTCTAATTTATTATTATTATTCCATTTTATTTCTGTCTACTAGCTTGATAATTTAGTGGGTGTGTTAGAGATTACTACCTGAATCCTTTGTTCATCAGATTATAATACAAATTAATACTTCTTACCTTTTCTCATGATCTTAGAATTTTATTTATTTCTCTTACATTTTTACTATTCTACTGTTGTGTTGTCACATATTTTCATTTGTATATATTTTAAACTCCATGAAACTTTGTTATTGTTGATAGAGCCTTTTATCTTTTAGATATGGTTAAATATGTACCTATGTCATTTCATCATTATTTCATATATCCTTGAGTTTCCATCTGAGATCATTTTCCTCCTAACTAAGGTTTTTTAAAAATTTCCTTATGTAGACCAACTCATGAAAAATCGTCTCAATTAATTTTGTCTGAAAGTGACTATTTTATCTTCACTTTTGAAAGATGATTTTACTGGACAGCAAATATTATCTTTTTTATTCCCAAGTTTTTATTTTAATTCTAGGTTGCTAACATACGGTGCGATATTAGTTTCAGGTTTAGAAATGAATGATTCATCACTTTCATACAACTTGGTGCTCATCTCAAATGCCCTCCTTAAACCTCATCACCTGTGTAACTCACCCACCTAACCCCACTCCAGTAACCATCAGTTTGTTCTCTATAGTTTGTAGAGTCTGTTTCTTGATTTTCATCTTTTTCCCCCTATGTTCGTTTTGTTTCTTAAATTGTAAATATGAATGAAATTATATGGTATTTATCTTTCTGTGACATATTTCATTTAGCAGAATATACACTCTGGCTCTATCCACATCATTGCAAATGGTTAAGATTTCATTCATTTTTATGGTTGACTAATATTCCATTGTGTATATATATATATCACATCTTTAAAATTTTTTAATTTTATTTTTTTAGAGAGCAAGAGAGAGCACAAGCAGGGGAGAAAGGCGGTGGGGGGGAGGGGGAGAGAGAGAGAGCTAGAGAGAGAGAGGGAATCTTAAGCAAGCTCAATGGTCAGCAAAGAGGCCAATGTGGGGCTCAATCCCACAAGTCCAAAATCATGACCTGAGCCAAAACCAAGAGATGGACACCTAACCAACTGAGCCACCCAGGTGCCTCTGTACCACATGTTTATCTATGCATCAGTTGATACACGTTGGGGCTCTTTCCATACTTTGGCTATTGATAATGCCACAGTAAACATCGAAGCACATGTATCCCATTGAATTAGTATATTTATATTCTTTGGGTAAATATCTAGTAGCCACTCTGCAAAACAGTATTGAGTTTCCTCAAAAAGTTAAAAATAGAACTACCCTATGATCCAACAATTGCACCAGTATGTATTTACCCAATGAGTAGCAAATATTTCCTTTTAGCATTTTTCAGATACTGTTCCATCATCTTCTGGCTTCCCTGGTTCTGTTGAGAAGTTGGTTGTAATTCGTACTATATCTCACAATATATCTGTATTTCCCTCTGGCTTCTTTAAAGAGTTTTCTCTTTATCTCTGATTTTCAGAAGTTATATTATGATATAAGTTATATTATGATATAATACATATGGTTTTCTTTTTATTTATACTGCCTGTGGTTTGTCAGGCTTTTTGCTTTTTGATGTTGCTTATCAGTTTGGAAAATTCTCGGCCATTATTTCCTCAAATATTGCTTCCTCACCATTTATTTTATCTCTTTTCCCATTGGGATGCCAGTTTACATTTTGTAGATATTTTTCCTTCTATTCTTTTTACTTACTTTTTTTTTTCTGTATATTTAATGTTTTCCTGTGTCAGCCAGGTTGTTGCCTTTGGAACAACAATTTGCCAGTTAACAAATTAACACCTGTGACTGATTTCTCTAGCATCTGTATTCCCTGTGGGTTAGGTCCTAATGTCCTCTATTTCTGTGGCGTTTAGGTCACATTGTTTCAAGTTTTATATGCCTGTTTTTTGTTTATTTGTCTTGTTTTTTTGTTTTTTGAGCATCAGAAAATATTTATTTAAAAAATACAAGTCTGATTAGAGGCACAAGAGTGATATTATTTCCTTTCAAAGAGGGTTTATGCTGACATCTTGCAGGCAGCAGCTGTGTTGGAAACACTATCAGTTACACTATTACCTATTCCAATTAGTGATTGAAATGGTTCTACATTTAGCTTTAGTCTTTGGAATGTCAAGTCTATTTCTAATTTCCTCTCCTTCCTCAGTCTTAATCCAAAACATGGAGTGTTTACCAGAACCCATACTTTGTTTTCTGCTACATTTTTTGTTTATTTGTTGTTTGTTTTTGTTTGTTTGTTGTTGTTTTGGGTGTTTTTCATTTCAATTTCTTTGCCTCCTCTATCAACGTTATCTGACAAACAGACAAAGCTTGATGAGTAAACAAACTATAAATGCCAGGCTGACCTCCATATATGTCTCTCTTCTCTTGGATCTTGACCCCATTATTCTTTGCTACATGGTTAAATTCCCTCACGCTTTCAAATACATTTTCTAAAAAAATATTTTATCGTATTTTCTGGTTGTTTTCAACTGGAGGGTTGTTCCACATAACCTCTTTCGTCATTACTGAAATTCTCTTTTGCTCTGAGAAGAAACATTTATAAGATTAAATTTTCATGTTTATATACAGAATGTACTATATATTGAATAATTTAAAATAGAATACTTATTGCTGAAAAATGTGTTATAATCTTAGATTGTATTTTTGCCCAGGAATTTCAGTGCCTCCAGTGTTTATAAAATTAAATTATCTGGTCTTCCTGTTTCTTTTTGGTCTTCTGCCATTTATCTTCCCAGCCTTTCCATTCTTACCTACTTATACCCTCCATTTATTTGTTTTCCCCTTTATTTGGGTTTCTCATTCCTATATTCAGTCTCTAAAACTACCTGCAGTGCTAGGTTTTGATTTTCCAAGAGTATAAATTCTATTTTAGAATAATGCATGTTGTTTGCTACCATTTTATTCAAATGCCATTTCTATCTCCAAGACTGTAATTCCCTTGAGCTTGAAATTAATTGGTCTATATCCCTAGAACAAGCCTAATTATCATGTCAGGATAGACCCATGTCAGGAACCCTACTCCTTAGTTATCTCACTGCTGAAAATCATCTGTCTATAGATAAGTGTGCCTCACACGCTTGCGTGTGTCTGCTAATGTTGCAGGGACACTCAAACAGGAATGAAACAACCTTTGGCAAAGGGATTAAGCTAATTTTGACCAGAAGACAAGTTTTTGAAATCATTAAAACATAGATTATCTTGAATTATTGCCACTTTATTATTTGACTTTATTATGAATACATAGTATATTTGACATATATTTGTATAGGTAGAAGTTAAAAGATAGAAATTACATCAGAACCTCTGAAAGGTATAACTAAAATGTAAATGTATAATGGCTTAAAAATCATATTAACATGCTGTTACTATTGGCCACTGTAAATCAGTAGATTCAGTTTTTAGAGTCACTAAATCTTTAATGCTCATTATCATGCCAGGTACAAAAATGAGTAATGTCTATACCTAGTCTTATATAGGATTTACCATCTAGTGACTGAATTAACCTAATAAAATTCCTAGGTAAGTCCATGCACAGCAATATAAATTATAAAGTTATTTTTATATTATTTCTACCTTGGAAAAATACATTGGCTCTGTTCCATGAATGAGATATGAACAATACACTGACTTTTGAGAAGGCCATTTGTTCACTAAATCGGCATTTGTAGAGTGCCTGTTATGTGTAAAATTCTATGCTATAGAGACAAAAGTGAATATTCTGCCATATTTGTCTACTAATGACTCATAGTTGAATGGAAGGACTATGCAATGACACACTTGCAATATTCTCTAATAAGTACCTTTCTACATTAATAAAATGGGCAGCACAAAGAAAGGTATAATGTGAGATGGCTACATGTTTAGGGAAGCAGTGGAAGATGAAATTAGAGAGGCAGGCTGGGGTTATCCCCATGGATTCCTTGTATCAGAGGGGTTGAACTTTACCCTGTGGGCAGTAGTGAGACATTTGATGGTAATGCATATAGGAGATGTATGTTTATATATGCCTTAAAAATGTCACTTTTGTGTGAGGGTTTTCTTAAGCTGAGAGACAGGTTGGAGGCTACAGCAATCTCTTAATGACAATGATGGGGACCCGTACTAAGAAAGGAGCAAGTAAATGTGGAAGAAGAAATGAATTTTTAAAACGTGGCTCAAGAAATATTAGAATGATCCCAAATTTCAAACTTGCAAGTGAAAAACATTGTCACTAATCATGATCATGAATTCAAAAGTAAAACTGATTTAAGTGAAAGAAGAAAAAAATGTTTAGTGCTAAACAGGAAGGCATCTGTAGAACATCTAAGTAGAGTTAGATGAAGCCAGCAAATACATTATGGCAAACCTCAGGCATGAACAAAAATGCTACAGGATTAGATGTGGAATGAGAAAAGAGAAGGGCAATATGGATGTTGGAGAAATTCAGTGTTTAAAGGCAGGTCTGTAAATATGCCTTTTTAAAAAGTATATAATTTATTGTCAAGTTAGCTAACATATGGTGTATACAGTGTGCTCTTGGCTTCAGGAGTAGATTCCCATGATTCATCACGTACATGCAATACCCTGAGGTCATCCCAACAAGTTCTGTCCTCAATGCCCATCACCCATTTTCCCCACCCACCTCCACTCCCTATCAACCCTCAGTTTGTTCTCCATATTTAAGAGTCTTTTATGGTTTGCCTCCCTCTGTGTTTGAAACTAGTTTTTCCCCTTCCTTTTCCCCATGGTCTTCTGTTAGGTTTCTCAAATTTCACATATGAGTGAAAACACATGATATCTGTTACATATATTGCTTTTTGATGACTAAACTAAATTCAGTGACAATGTCTAGAGAGGCCAGAGAAATTGATGGTGGACATTAGATCATCTGTCATAAATTAAACTTTAATAAATGTTGAAAGAATATTAAAAACTTTAGATTCTGATCATTACTTAAAGTGTTGATAGTGAGACCCATAACAAATGAATAAGAGGCAAAGACATTCTGTTGTTCATATTTTAATAGATTGACTTATCTTACCCCAAGCTATCCTAGGCCAAGTCTAAAGAACTGATAGACTTTGGGGATGGGAGATGGGATTCCTACAGTGAAAGGCAGAATGTTGATTCGAACAATACATACAACTGTGCAGTTAGTATGTGGAATTAATTTCAGCATGACAGATTATATTCAGCCATTTTTAGTTGACACCTATAGCCATAAGAGACTCAGCACAATTCCTGGGAATTGCCTGGCATCCTATTGTAGGCCTTTCTTAGAAATTGGTTACAAAATAAAACCTGGATTGTATGTGGTGGAGATAATTTGTTAGATGGGGTTATGTATCACGGGTCTTATAAAGATTAAAGAAAACCAAATGAGTACATTTTTTATTTTGTTGTAATTAGTTTCAGTGAAGACACTCTGACTCTAATAAGCAAACCGTTTGAGCTGTTTTGTTGTTTAAAGTCTAGCCATATGACAAAATAAATCACTAGCTATGTCAGTGCAACAATACATGTGAAATTACTTTGTAAACTCTATAATGTCATAATAATGAGTGCTGTTTTCACTAATGGAAAATTGTAACAGCATGACTCGTTGGGGCCTGTGAACATCAAAGTAATGGTAGCTAGTATTTTAAAAGTACTTATTTCCTATTCTCTACTTCCAAGGAGAAGTTCACTAGAAAGAGTTTCTCTTCAGGTAGTTGTAAGCTCCTTGAGATCAGGGAATATGTGCCATATCCCAGTATTCCCATGCATCTAGCACACCACTTGTGCATTAATACATTGTTTCTGAATGAGTTAATAGATACCATTCTATAAGTTTGGGTTGATTTCTACTCTGTGCATGGGGAAAAAAAGTTAATTATGTCTTGTATTCGTGTCTTTACCATAAGGGGGAATATAGGATCAATGAAGAACAAGAAAATTATATGTTTACTAAAAAGAGGGGGCATATTTCTATGTTGAAGTGAGGAGTTTGTGTATTAAATGTATAAAATGTAAATTTTTCAATCACACTTAATTAATACTTTGGAATTTTCCACCTGATGCCTGACTTTTGAATGTCTGATCCTCTTCTACAATGTGACCACTGCAATCTTATGTAAAATTCAAAGATAAGAGGGATCATTGAAGCATATATTGAGAAGAAGATAAATATTGTAGGAATTGATATTAATTATAAGAACCTTGAGTAAACTCAGAGTGAAAGTTAGTTATTTTACTGTGGAGTCTTGTAACACTGTAAGTCACCAAACCACGAGCAGATTATACTCATAGATATCCATAGACAGTGAAAACTTAAGGTAGCCAAGATAATAACATTTTAAGCACAGGCCTGTATTTTTATCAGCATGTAAAACAAACTGATGCTAATCAGTTGGAGCAGAGTAGTAGGCATGTCTCCTTAGCTATTAGTGCAAGTAACTTAAGCTTGCTACAACAAAATTTTGCGTTGCCTTTGAGGAAGGGAAGCAGATAAAACCAGTGAGATGTCAATAATTATCCATACTTTCTATCCACAAAACTAATCTGAAAACTCAGAGTAATGCCATTACTCCAATAGGTGAAACTAGGAATTGCTGATTTATTCATCTGTTGAAAACAGAGCCACTATTTTCAAAAGTTGCTTCACTTAATAGACATTTGCATAAAACTTTGCCTAGCACTGCTTTAGTGTCTGGCACTGTCAGAAACGGTCACTTGTGTCATCATTATGCTGCACTTTTCTAAACCTTCGTGTGCTTTCTGTTACCTGTCTCTCCATTTTATTCACCTTTCCTTTGAGTATTTTTGAGTTTGCAGCACTGTTATGTGATTATATAATAGTGTTAAGCAAAGATTATAATTTATTGTCTAAGAATATTTTACATGTAATATATAATTGATGCTTTTTATGTATTTGCATTATTGCGTAATGGGCTTTATCAAAATGAAAAATTGGATGACAATACTTTTTATTAAATTATAATGATTAATTTAGCAACATTAAAGTCAGGATAAGATAGCTAAGCTAAATGTTGCAATTTCAGTTACAAAAATACATGCCTATTCTTCATTTTGGAAGTCGGCCAACTAGAGAATATATTAGTCAGTGAATAGAACTAGACAAGTCATCCAATTTAGCAATTTCTAGCTGGTCAGATATATCTTCAGGAAAATTTAACCTTTATAAGACTTATTCTTGGTCTCTGCTTCATAGAGATTACACAATTGTTTATTTTAAATGAAAATTATAGTGAAAGGGATATAATCTAAAAGTCATTGAAATTTTCATGTCTATCAATTTTAGTTTACATGAGGCTAAGTGGGGGAAATAATAAAGGTTTAGAAATTTTTCATTCTTTTTCAGAAAACTGTGGAGAATTGCTTTACTTTACAAACCTAAATAGATTATGCTCTTTACTGGAAAATGTTCAGTTCATTGATATTTTTCATCTTTCAATTAACTGCTTACCTTTTTGTGTCAAATAGAATTTAAGAAGATGTTATAAAATTTTCTTACAGTAGTAAATTGACTGGTTTTAAAACTGTTGGGAAAATAAACAGCTATATTTTAATAGCTTCATATAAGCCATAACTAGATCCTGTATGAATGACCCCATGACCTCCTTGAATCCTGCTTGGATTTTGATTAACATCTTTTTAGGCTCCTGGGGACTATGGGAGTTATCAGGATGGCTTCCAGAGAAATAGAAGGAAGAAACCAGCTGTATTTGAAAATGCAGAAATGAATATAAAATAAAATAAAAAGCATAAATACTTAGTTACTATAAATATTATAACACAGTTTCTTCTTGTTGCACATTTATATGTATAGATATATCATAAATATGGCCTCTAAATTATGTGGATACTTTTTTATGTTTATAAATATTCTTTGTGAATATAATTATTAATAGCTACATAGTGTCCTATGACCTGGATGCATGTATTCTGTAGTTCATTTAACCAATCCCCTGTTATTAGAAGTTAGGTGTTTTAAGTGCTTCAGTATAGTAAATAATAACTCATAGATATTTTCATGTATTTATTCTAACACATTGGTTTGAATATTTTCTTAGAATATATTTTCAGAAAAAGACTTACTGATAGAAGGTATTTTTTTTCAATATGTTTGATACCCATGGCCAAATTTCTCTCTAGAAAGGTTTTATTAATTTATATTACTAATTGCACTGTATGAGAGTGACTGCATCAATGTACTAATCTTATTTTTAAAATATAGTTTACCAATTTGCAAATGAATAACATCTCATTTGTTATTTTAATCTGTATTTAATGATTAGCAAGGCTGAAAATTTTTACATGTTTACTGATTACTTTTTGGGTGACTTGTGTAACCATGATTTCTGTACATTTTTTTCTGAAAGAGTTTAGTTTTAATGATTGATTTTAAAATCTCTTTATATGTAATTATGTTTGGTATTTACACACCAACATTTTTCTTGCATTTTTTTCTTTTCTTTTAGTTTAAAAAACTACTTAATCAAATATAACTGTCTTCTACTTCACAATTTTTTCTTTAATGGTATGCTTAGAAAGGGCTTCTATATTCCCAGATCATATAAATATTTACTTATATGTCCTTTCTGTGTATTTTATGATTTCTTTTTTGTTTTTTTTTTAACATTGAACTCGAATCCCTCTGGAATTAATTAGGGAGCAGGATGAGATTCAGTGTTCTGCATTTTCTTCTCAAATAGTTAAACCAATTTTCACAACAACTTCTAAGGAATAGTTCATATTAAGTCATCTGGAGACTTGGTCATCCAAATGTAGACTTATACCTCAAAGGAATACAGTGACATGGGGAGTTCTCCAGAGACAATGACCTGCATTGAAAACTACCATGCTCCTATGTAGAAGGTCCTAATATGGATCCTTACTGGCATTGTTGACATAATATCTTAATAGATTTAATTGTGGTATTTTGTGACCTATAGCAGGTTAGAAACATCAGGAAAAGGAGATTAAGAAAAGAGTAGAAAATATTGTAATTATTATAATTAGAAGACAGAGAAACTAAAAAGTAGGCAAAGTTGGTACTGCTCATAATGATTACCAAGCCATTAAGAAAATATTTTATGATCTTTATTTACACTGTTCTATTTAAGAAGCCCATTAATAAAAACAAAAAGTTCGAAACAACAGGCCTTAATAAAAGAACCAGGAAAATTATATGCTATCATTAAAAGAATTTTGGAGTCAAACCCCCTTGGAGTTTAATTTGAGGGCTTTTACCTAACAAATCCATGCTATTAGGAAAGAGAGCATCTTTTTAGACTAATTTTACCCATCTGTAAAATATGGAACATGAATGACCTTGTGTGGTAGTGTCGTAATCAAAGTGACGTGTGTGTTACTGTTCGCCCTGCTTCCACCGCCTCCTCACCCCTAAGCCTGATTTTAGAAAAATTTCCAAGTTTCTAAAAATTCCAGACGAATGTGTGGTATTCCCTTCAGCAATTCAGGAACTCTTGCTTGCTTTTACTCTTAGTCAAGCCAAATCATTCTTTTAATCTGGAGGAAAAGTCAGGTTTTAAGGATTTTATCAATGGATCTTAGTTAACAGTTTCCAGTAAGAAGTATAAGAATACTGACAAAGTTATTGAAGCTTTGGGCAAAGAAGAAAAAACTCAGGCTTTGAGGCCAGGAAGATGGAATCTGATTCCTGGTGCCAGCACTGGGACAAGTTAGTCATTATTCTACCTGAGCTCCACTTTTTGTCCATCTGTAAAAGAGAGCTAATAGTCAATACACAGAACTGTTGTGAGCATTAAGATAGTTACAGATTATTAAATAAATGGTAGCTATTGTCGGGAGCCATCTTGGGCTCACAGGTTGAGATGTCTCCCTGTGTGGAAAACGCAGATGTTGCAAGGTCTCCTGCTGACCAACTGGCACCCAATACTATCTCCTTCTAATAACCTTTTAGGCCTGGACTTCTTGAACTGCTCTGGTTGGCCTCAAAGATAAAATGCCCTTTGATTTTATGGCATTTGAAAAAAAGAACCTGGAGTGCGATGCCTTGATGGATAACGTCTGAACGAGAGTAACCTGGCCAGAAGTAACCTCAAAGTTGCCTCTTGGAGACAGATTACACAAAGTGATCATACAGAATAGCAGTTATGAGTTGGTTAAAAATTAGTGTAACTTATGTAGACATCAGGCCCCTATTGTGTAAATTCACTCACTCAGAAAGAATAGAAACTTAGGCAAGCATTAGAAAATTATGTCTCTACCAAGTGAGTTGCACTTTCCCCCTTATGGTTAAGAACGCTGTACAGAATGACTCCTAATCTATCTATGAATGATTAACATAGGTCTTTTTTTTTTTTAATTTTTAACGTTTATTTATTTTTGAGAGACATAGAGAGCGTGAGCAGGGGAAGGGCAGAGAGAGAGGGAGACACAGAATCCGAAGCAGGCTCCAGGCTCTGATGAACCGTCAGCACAGAGCCCGATGTGGGGCTCGAACTCACAGACAGTGAGATCATGACCTGAGCTGAAGTCGGATGCTTAACCGACTGAGCCACCCAGGCGCCCCTAACATAGGTCTTAAGGCAACAGTATATGAGCCATCCGCTTGCTCAAGATTATCATGACAACCCTGCTTTCTTCTTAAACATCCTGTTTTCTCTCCCTGCCAAAAACTTACCTAACCCTACTTCAAAAACAGTATATGTTCATTAACTTAGGAACAGAATCATAAAAATAGCTAGTTATCAATCTATGCATACTGATGTAATGTCATGAAAGTACTCCTTGATGTAATGTCATATACTGCCTTTAAATAAAGACTGAGATCAGCAGGACAGAGTTGCCTGCCTGGTTCCAGTAACCTCGCAGCTCTCTCAGGTCATTCATCGCGCCAACACCGTTCATCCTCCGGGACACCTGAGAGCGCCGCGGCTGGCCCATGGCAAGCTATTATTATTTTTAAAATTAATCTTAACAATAAAAACTTCATTGCTCTTCTTGTCTGTTCTGTTCCTAAGTTTAATGATAAGTCGACTATTTAAAATGACAATTGGGGGCTCCTGGGTGGCTCAGTTGGTTAAGCGGCCGACTTCAGCTCAGGTCATGATCTCATGGTCTGTGAGTTCAAGCCCCACATTGGGCTCTGTGCTGGTGGCTCAGAGCCTGGAGCCTGCTTCAGATTCTGTGTCTCCCTCTCTCTCTGCTCTTCCCCTGCTCGTACTCTGTCTCTATGTCTCTCAAAAATAAATAAACGTTAAAAAAAATTTAAAATGACAATTGTTAAGGGATGCCTGGGTAGCTCAGTCAGTTAAGCATCTGACTTGATATCAGCTCCGGTCTTATCTCCAGTCTTGATTTTGAGCCCTGCGTTGATTTCCATGGTAGGCATAGACCATACTTAAAAAAAAAAAAACGAGAATAGTTATATACACAAAAATTATTATATATGATAAATGGAAAAGGTAGGAGTCTTTTTTCTTCTAAAAAATACTAAGAATTTTTCAGATGCTTCCTGACTGGCCAGTGTTTGATTATGTTCTTTTGATGACACTTCAGTGAGACAAATAATAAAAGGGTATAATGAATCATATAAATTTCTGTGCATTACAATTGTTTTATTGATAAATATAAATTCATTTTGACTTTAGCAACTTTAAAATATTAATACAATTTATTCTTTTTCTCTGGTTCTGATTATGTGGCATATAGATTGTACCTATTAAATTTATGCTTACAGATATGCTTTATAAATATTTTAGCTACGTTTGCTAAATTTTGAAAATGGGTTGTTGATCAGATTGTTCAGTGATTCTGAAACTTGAGCAAGTATCAGAATTACCTGGAGACTGAGACCTGGATTGCTGAGCTTCATTCCCAGAGTTCCTGACAAAGTAAATTTGGGGTGGGACTTGAGAATTTGTATTTTAAATTAGTTCTTAGCTAATGCTGGTGCTCTAGTCAGAGGAACACTCTTTGAGAACCACTAAAATTGACTAAGCGAAGTTAGTTTTCAAATAATATTCATTATTATTCAGCATAGTAAAAAATATACACTTCTTTAACTTTAGAACTTATTTTTTTTCTAAGCTTGTCAAATTTTGTATTTGCTAATAGTATTCTAAATGTGTTTCTTAAAATAATAATTCCTTTCATGAAAAATCCTATATATACTCAGAGATAGTATAAATTTGTCATTCCTTATGTTTTTAAATTAAACAAATCTTTGTTCTATTAGTTGATGGCATAAATAAGGAGTTTAGTGTAGAAATATACTCTAAAAATATGATAAAGTAGAGGAGTTTCCAAATGATAGTTCACTGGTTGTACATTTTATTTTTGCTAAGTTTTTTAGTCTAATTTGATATGGATCAAAGTAAAATCAGAACCTAGTGATAGCTTTAACATAGTTAAAACTATTTTGCTTAATATAGTCAGAGTAGAGACTCTAAAGAATAATTAGGAACTTAGACATTAGATCAAAGATATTAGATAAAAATGCTTAAGTACATATGAAAACAGCATTTTATAACTATACTCCTACTCCCTACAATCTAAGGCCACAATAATACACACAAAATATAAAGGTCAAGAAATCGAACAAGTACCTAAGTAAGGAAGGTTTCCCCTGACTCACTTCCGTTTTCATACTTAGACTGTGAATGTCAGTTAGCTCAATGAAGTCATGCTGATAATGTCAGTTGTCAGTCATTCACTAGATGGTGATGTATGAAGTTTGTCAGCAAGCGTAGACTACTTGAGTGATAAATGAAATAATGAGGGCACAGAAGCCTGAACAAAACTTCTCCATTTCTGATAAATTCCTCTCCACATGGAAATTTAAGATAAGAAGACAAAAAATATATTAAAATCTGTTTTGTGACATTTATTTAACACAGTATCTATCTAAAACATTCATCCTTTACCTTTAAATTTTTAAAAATTAATGTAAATCGCTGATAGTCATAATCATTTCCCAACTATATCGGTCAATATAAACAACATTAACTGCTGCAAGAGAAAAGATGAAAGTCCAAAGTCCTTTCACAAGAAACGCTCATTCTTAACTTGTGGATGGTGTGACTGTGTGTGACTCTCCTCCATTCAGTGACTCTGGGATGTGGACAGCCATCTGTCATCTACATAGTTCTCCAAAGTCATTGTGACAGGTGAAGAAAAATGGCGAACTACATCAGGATGTTTCAAGGCTAAGACTGGAAATGGTTTACTTCATTTCTCTTAGATCCTGTTTCAAAATCCAATCACTTTACCTCTGTTTAACTGCAAGGGAGGCAGGGAAATGCGGAAGAGCTTTCAATAGCCTCTAGTACTACCAAACTTGGTTTATTTCAATAGTCATTTAAATCTGGGTTTTTAACTAAATCATATCCAGTTAAGTGCTGGTTTGAAAATACTACGTATAAATTAAAAGCATTTCATACATGTAGGACTGATTTCCTTATATACATTTCTTTATTTGAAAATTTAAGAAAAAAACAGTACATGTTCATGGTAAAATATTCAAACAGTAAAGGAAGATATAATATTAAAAGTAAATAATTATCTTCTTTTTGTTTTGATATCCATTTGGTGACCATTGTTAAGTTTCTCTCTCTCTCTAAAAATGTTTTATATATACATCGGTGTTTACCTATATAGATCCTATTTATTTTATAAAAATGGCATGATTTTATTTATATGCTATTCTGTAAATTTCTTTTTTAAGTTAATAATATATTAAAGAGCTTATTCTCTATAAATACATATAAAATCAGAGTGATATTCAAAATAGTTAACCACTGTTATAACATGGTCATTGACCAATCAGAATGGATGTTGGATGTGGGATGGGAGAAACGTCCTGGAGGCCCAGGTGTGCTAGGAATGATGGTGAATAAGTTGGGAGCAAGGGTTGGTACCCAAAGATGGAGTTAGGGTCAGTGGTAGAGAGGAATGTGGAAGACATCCTCAGGATACCAGGTGTTTTCCAAGTAGTATGAATATCTTTTAGTATTATAACAATCAACAAGACCATACTGGTACACTAAGGTTATATCAGCTCTGCAAATACCTCATTCTGTTTTCTGTAGCGTACAAGAATTGTACTATGATTAAAACTAATATATTAAAATAAATCAGTATACTAATACACAATTAGATTGTATTAAATACCCAATATTGTAAGAAATGCTACAGATTGGAAAACAAAATAGAAACCACCAAAATAAATTTAAAAAAAAGCCTATATATGTAATTTTGGAAACCTTTGTGAAAATATCCATAAGGCCAATGCCTAGCTGTGGAACTGCTAGAACTTTTGATATCTAGAAAATACACGTCGGTTTTTATTTCAATAGATATTTCCAATTTGCCTCTTGAAAAAGTTAAATCAGTTTGTACTCACTCCCAAGTGAGAGAATATTTTTTTCCATATCTTGGTAAATAGTTGGCATAATTACATTATTAAAACATATGGTTTTATTCAATTCAATAATGGAATGATGAAAGAAATACTCCAGTCTTATTTAGTCATCATTTTATAATAGGAAAAATCATTACGTTTTAGAGTCCGTTAGATTTATTGTTTAGATTTGGATTTATTACCATGAGTTTGTTTTCTCAACTCTAAAATGGAGATACTATAAACCTCAAGTTGATTTGGTTTAGTTTATTATTTCAAATTAATTTTAGAATAATTTTCTAAGTCTTCTCAAAAGTCACACTGAAGTTATTTGAATTGAATTAAATACTTATTCTTAAGTGTGCTAACAGACTTTTTATCTGAGTCCATAGAATATCTATATGAAATCAGATCCTCCTTTATATCTCTAAATAAAGTATGTTTTTATTTCTTTTGATTTATTACATTTCTTACTAGTGTTCTATGAGGTATTTTATATCTTATTGCTAGATTTAATGGGATATTTTTCTTTTATATCTTCTGTTTATTCAAGGTGTATATAAAGTTTGCTAAATTTTATAATCTGTACTACCTTTGTAGCATATGGCCTCTTTACAGGTCCTTTTCCCTTTGGCTTCATACACATTATCTATCTATCTACCTACTTATCTATATATATTTCCATCATCTGTCAGTATAATGACAATATCTTCAATTAGTGATATTAATTGTATATCTACTTCATTCCAATAGATATACTGCTTACTTTTTCACCTTAATATCTTCTGCATATTTCTACTCTAGGTTTTCTCAATGATGCAGTTTTTCATTTATGCCACTCCTTCATGAGACTGTGAGTCCTCCAATGGAAGAAATGTCTTCCACTTGTGTTTTTGGTCTCATAACTAATATAGTACCTGATACAGAATAAATATTCAAATGTTGAGTGAATGCTGGCATGAATAATCCTGAACTTCAGGTTCAAAATAATACTGGGTAATTACCTTGAATCAATGGAAAGCAAAGAACAAGATAGAGGAGCAGACATGAGTTGAATGGCATAGATGCAGGGCCTGTAAGAAACCTAAGTTCCTAAGAGATTCCATGAAATGAAGCCCAGGAGATAGTTTGGCTTCCTAATAAGGATAGATGAAGGGGATGCCTAACTGATACATCGCCAAAATAGGTAGAGAGTTACCTGGCACAGACTGAGTCTGGAGTTCTCTTGCTGGACAAGAGAGCAGACCCAGAATTGGATACAAGACAGGCTAATGCCCAGGAGGAGGTAAGATCCCTGAACAGGGGTTTCATCTCCATATCTATTGAGCTCACAAGATATTACCCTTGTGGTGAATGTGAAGAAAACGCAAGATATTACCCATGTGGTGAACATGAAGAAAACAAGATCTTACACATGTGAACATGGAGAAAACAATCAGACAGTAATCATTAACTTGTGTGTGTAAGAAGCAAAGAGTCTGGGGAGCAAGTGGAGTTTGTGATCAAAGTACAATAGTATATTGGTGTCATATGGAAAGAAATTTCTTGCAGGTGATATAACAAGTTACAAGTAATCCTATTACAATATCTCGCTAGCTAACCTAGGGCACTTTTGCCCCATGGTGGTGACTTTCCTCCTTAAGATTTTTTCTAACCCGTTTATGTATGTAGAAGCTATTTCCCCACAGTTACCCATCAGGTTTTTCATCCTTTGAATATAAGCAGCAAGACTGTATTTGATTCCAACTGGCTGGGCAGTGAAGCAAGAGTCCTTTTATTATTGAATGTAGTACAAATAGAGATAACTAACAGTTTAACTAGATATAAGACTAGGATTCTGACAGGGGGGATCATGTTACTATCTGCTTCAATCAATATCCCAAGAGAATATTAAACCTGAAATTTGAGTAATATAAATATTTTATAATAACTAGAGTATGACATAATTCTTAATGAATTTACTAAGCAGCTGAAATTAAAACGTGCCACTAATAGCAGCAATAATAAAAATATCCACAGAAATAGTTAATGATTATTAAGGATTTGTTAGATGCCAAGCATGTGATTACTGCTTTATAGAGATTATCTCAATACAGCAGCCTATTAGTCAGGTGTTATTTTGATTATATTTTACCGATGGAAAAATGCATCCTAAAAAGTTTGTTAAATATCTTGACTAAATTCACATGCTAGTATGTGGGGGAACTGAATTGCTAGGGAAAGCCAGGATTTTCAATTCTGACTTTTATTTCACATTAGGAAATTTAAAATAAATACCAATGTCAGAGCCTTACCTTTGGAAATTATTACTTAATTGGTCTGGGGTGGGATCCAGTAGAATCGGTATTTTTTAAAGCTGCCTAATGATTTCAAAAGGTGGGCAGAGTAAAAGAACTGCCGACCTATCAAAGCATATTTTTGAGAGCTTAGCTGTGCCCTCCGTTTGTACTTTGTCAATACAAAGAAATGATAATGGTTATGTCATTTGAAAGAATAGTTCTAAAATTTATTTTACTCCCTGTGTTCTCTATGCATTGTACTTATTTATGAATCCTGAATTTGCCTCACTGGTCCTGCCTGCCCATTTATTTGCTTTTGTTTCCTGGAATATTTCAGTTTACATGTTGGGGAATAGAAGGGTTCTTACCTTTTGCCTCTGCAAGTGCATTTATGTTTAGATAGGATGGTTGTTTTTAGGCATTTGCTGCTCTTATAAATTTTCTTTTAAATAGTTGTTCAGGTAGGGGCTCCTAGTTGGCTCAGATAGTTGAGACTCTGATTTCGGCTCAGGTCAGAATCTCACGGCTCGTGAGTTCACGCCCTGTGATGGACTCCGTGTTGACAGCTCAGCAGCTCTGGAGCCTGCTTCAGATTCTGGGTCTTCCACTCCCTTTGCCCCTCCCCTGCTTGTGCTCTCTCTCTCTTTCTCTCTCTCAAAAATAAATAAACATTTAAAAAATTAAATAGTTTTTCAGGTATTATTATATTTTCCTGTATTCTTCTCAGCTACACCAAATAGAATGTAGCTGATTTGGGTTTATTAAGCCTAGTTGATTAGGTTTTATTAAACATCTCGTTGTATTAGTTTTATAAAATGATTGTTTAACAGTGCCTGTAAAAATTGCTGTAGATGATAAGTTTATGGTTCTAGATTTTTCCATGTAGTCAAAAAATTATATAAGACTGGATTCTGATTCACTTTGCTATATTTATGGCATAATAGTTTACCCTCCCTCCATTTTCAACCCAAGCAACATTATTAAAATAAATTATTATCACAATACAAAAATGGGCAAAAGGCATAAACATACAGTTTAGAAAAAAAAGAAGTAAAAAAGAAATGAGAAACACAAAAAGTTAAACATAATCAATTAATATAAGGAATGTCAATAAAATACAGTTTTTTAAATATGAATTAACAACAATTTTCCCTTAGACTTTTTAGCATATAGATATAATATAGTTTACCTGTTTATTATTTGGTGTCCTCATACTAGAGTGTAATCTCCATAAGGAAGTGAGTTTTGTCTATTTTGTGCAATGACATAAGTGCTGCTCAATGATAAATATTAGTGAAAGAAGTAGTTTACCAAATGTATTATTTTAAATGTGAGGATGTATGTGTATATAGCATTAGCAAAGTTGTGGTGAATTGCATACAGTATTATAAGACAGGCAGCAAATAAATTCATATAATATTTCTGAAGAGTAGTCTGTGAAGAGGTATCATATTTTTGTTAAATATTTATTTTCTTTGAATTATTTACACTTCTAGAACTGTACTTTAAGGATATTATCAGTGAAATGCAGATTTATAGACAGAAAACTTTGTTCATAGCATTGACGATGTAAGGAAAACAAAAATAACTAAGTGTTAAATAAAATATGGCATTTATTCTTTCAGAATAGACTAATGTGAAAATGCAGTGGTATAATGTTAAATGAAAAATGGCTGGTGGATAATAGAGCATGGTCTCAATTTTGTAAAAAATGAGAGACAAATTATTACATCAAAGTACTAACAGCAATTATATCTGTATGGTGGGAATAAGTTTTCATTTCCTTTTTGCTTTGTAGTGTATGGAATACATGATATTTCTTTTTTCTTAAGTTTATTTATTTTGAGAGACAGAGAGAGAAAGAGCACATGTGTTGCTGGGGAGAAGCAGAGAATCCCGAGCAGGCTCTGCACTATTAGCACAGAGCCCAACGCAGGGTTCAATCTCAGGAACCATGAGATTACGACCTAAGCTAAAATCAAGAGTTGGACACTTAACTGACCGGGCCACTCAGGTGCCCCTGATTGCATGATATTTCTAGTGAATATGTATTACTTTGTTAATCAGAAAAATACTTCATTCATGAAAATTGGTTTTATCATTTTCCATCTCCAATGTAAACTCCACAAGAGCAAGACTTTTTATTGCTTTGTTCATTAGTGGACTCCTCGTGCCTAGAATAATGTTTGGGATAAAGTAGCACTGACAGATATTGTTTGAATAAATGAATGAGTACACAAATGGATATACCTCCCTCTCTAAAAGTAATTTTAAAGCAGTAAGTGTTAAGTGGATTGATTACTTCCTTTTTTTTTTTTCTTTCTTTCTTCTTCTTCTTTTTTTTTTTTTTTTTTTTGTGGAGTTGAGCAGTTAATGCATCCATGTTAATTGGGTGTCTGTTCTGGGGCGCCTGAGTGGCTTAGTCAGTTAAGCCTCTGAGTTTGGTTCAGGTCATGATCTCACAGTTCGTGAGTTCAAGCCCTGTGTAGGGTTCTATGCTGACAGGTCAGAGCCTGGAGCCTGCTTTGGGATTCTGTGTCTTCTTCTCTCTCAAAAATAAATAAACAGTAAGCAAATAAACAAAAAAACAATGCCTGTTCACAGTATATCCTCCTTCCACTGAGAGATTACTTTCTCATGGACTAAGAATGATTTTTGATCTCCAGTTACTGTTTGCTTGATAGATGTGGATTCTAATGTATGTGAGATTTAAAATGATTATGACAGGAATATTTTACTTTTAGTAGGTATCCCTGTGTCCTCAGGTTTAAAGAGAAAACCATGATTAATCTAATAACATATGTAATTATTTTGTTACCCAGTGAAATATGTTTTTTGTTTACCATTTATAGAGGACAAAAGGAGTATAAGAACAATCACAGATTTTGCTGACATTACTGTTAGGGATGGAAACTTACTGAAAAAGACAATTGACCAATAATATAAGACAATGCTATTTTTTTTTCTTCATTGTAATTTAATAGTTGGTGTTTTTAAGTAATTTTTACCACGTAGCATGCAGTGTAAACTTACGTAAATAGATATGTGCCTTATTTAACATTTTGTCTTCTTTCCCTCTTTTCTCAAAACTAAAATAGGAAAATAAGGAATTAAGATAAGTCCTGAGGGAATATAATGGCAATATTTATATTGTAATTTAATATTAAATACGACAGTATCAGTGTGTACAGTGATATGCACACAGCTCTTGCTTTTTCTTTCTTCTCTAGGATTCAGAATTTCCCACAGATATGCAACCAAATCCAAACCTGTATTTATATAAAGAAAATATTTATCCGGCAAAATTTGACTACAAGCTGAATAACATTTTTAGACTTCATGAACTTCCAGTGAGCTGGTAGGATTCTTGATGTTTTTTATTAATGCCTTTGAGATTTTATTGTCATGTCTAAATTGTGTTGCTCTTATAGCCATTCATGGTCGAAGAGGTTTGCTCTTAGCCTGTTTCCAAATTGCTGCTCATAACAGCAAAAGCATCTGCTTACAGCTGCTGCAAGAAGCTTAAAACGAATTGGTTTAGGCACTTGGTGGCAGTACAGACTAAGTGCACTATTATGTATATTTATTGTAGAGGTTGTAGATCAGGCTTTGAAGAAAGCACAACTCTTTTCTAGAGATGTTTGTAGGATTTCTTTTAAAGACAGGATTTCAGCAACTAACAATTTCATTTGATAATTTACTTATTACCAATGTATGTTTTTTTCCTCATAAATTGTTATTTTATTTGTTTTGAGGACTAGTTTCGCGAACCATAATCCTATCAGTTGAAAGACAAAACTGATTACTTGGTATTTATAAAATGCATTCTTTTATGAATCTGGGCATGTTTATATACATACTTATTTTACATCTTAAAAATTTATACTAGTATTCAGTTTTCAAGATAAATGTTAAAATGAGCAATCCACATATACACATTCTATCATATAGTTGTGTGGTTATTAAAATTTTAGTAAGTGGTCAGCTTTTAGGATGTGATCATGGATATATCACTTGGATTATGGTTTAGGTAAGTAATATTCTTTTGTTACATTTGTTCGTATATTCCCAAATTTATGTCATTAATATTCAGGAAATTTTAGGCTTGTAAAAAATGTATGGCTAACATTATGTAATTGTTCCTGTTATATTTAATGAGGACAAATGTCTCAAAATAAGATGTTAACCAACTCTGATAACTTATATGCATTTACCTGTGGTATTTTTTTTTTTTTCATTTGCAAACTTTTCTCTGCTCCCAATGACTGGATATATTATTTATTTTCTAAACCCTACTTATTCAATTATTTCCATGTAGCAAGAATATTTATTGTCTTTGGTATCTTACTTAAGAGCGTAGCATATATGATCTTATTTGCCCTGACCAAAACCAGTAAATTATTGAACTGAAAAGGTCTGTTAGTAAAGGGAGCCATAAAAATGATACATTCAACCTTAAGTATATATTGTATTTTGTCTTAAACCTAAGAGACTCTCAAAGACTAAGAACAAGCTGAGGAGTGAGAGGAGTGAGAGAGGGGGGAGAGTAGGTGATGGGGACAGAGGAGGGCACTTGGGATGAGCACTGGGTGTTATTTGGAAACCAATTTGACAACTAATGAAAAAAAAAGAATAAATAGGAAGTGGAACAGAAAAAAATATTGTATTTTGTCTTAAAACAGTGCATTTGGATTCACATGCTGGTCTTTTGATGTAAGGCTATGACTTTTTCTTTGATTGACTATTGATTGGAATTCTATTCTCTTGCATAAGCTATAACAATAATGTATATTTTACAGTTTCAATTTCTTGATTTCCTTAATTTGAAAAAGACTTCAGACACTCCGAAGATAATCCTCTCACCTTTCCATAGCAATAATTTAATTTTCATCAACAGCATACTTATCACGTTCATATTTCATCACCTTGATTAGTCTTTTAATTACATTTACAACAGCAAACACAACTGGCTTATAAGGAGGGTTAGTATTAGTAAAATACTCCTTTGAACTCTTTGTAATCATGACCCTTAGCTGGTGGGAGTAACCTGTGCTGGTCTGCTTGGGTGTAGGCTGGAAGCTCTGTCGAGGTAGAGTGAACAAAACTAGCACAACTAGCATGGTTTACAGAGAAAATGAGAAATGCTGGTCAATCCAACCATTAAGTGGAGATTAAGGGAAAAGTTTCTATTAAATGAAAATATTTAACTTTTAGTAAAAGATATAAAATCTGGACTTCAGCTTAATTTATTTACAGCCTTTGGAAAAACAGCTGCCCTGGTAACTGCTACCGCAACCCAGGGAATAATTTCTCTGTCACCATCTTCACTAGTTAGCCCATTAGGAAAGACTCTAACATTGTAAGTGAGGCAGTAAAAAATTAAGAAAAAAATCACTAGTTGAAAGAATAATCACTAATCTTTTAGAATAACATGCCTCTAAGGAAGATTAAGCTGTGACGTTGGGACGGCTCATTTACCTGAGCCTTTTGTTGCCTGTCTTATTCATTTCCAATTTGTCTCGGTTGCTACTTTCTTATACCACCATTTCTCTATTGTCACGTGCTTGTTTCTCTCCCCACCTATTTTACTCTATCTCTTTCTCTATATTCTCATTCTATACTACCAACCCTTAACTAACCATAATACAAAATTAAATGGTAAGTTTTCTGTGTTGCTAAAATAATTTCATATTCTCTATTCTTAATTTTAAAATCAAATCACTCTCCCCTTGACCCCACATACACACTCGAAGATTTGGTACTTTATGATTCTTTAATCTAATATTTATTGACTCATTTGTATATTTCTTTAAGGAGTAAAGAAAAGGCTTTTGTTTTGTAAATATATGTTTATTTGTTTTTGTCAGTTACCATTAATGGAAATTAAGCTTTTCCTCTGTGGTATATAGATTCATTAACTTTATCGAAATAACATTAAAATAAAAGAATATCAGTAATACAATAAGCATCTATAAATGCCAGGATTCAGCTGCTTTCCTTTATACATGCTATGTTTGACGTTTATGTTTCTATAGGGCATTTATTATCTTCCCTATTTCTCTCTCTCTCTCTCTCTCTTCTCTCTCTCTCTCTCTCTCTCTCTCTCACACACACACACACACACACACACACACACACACACACACACACACACACATGGCTCAGAGATCTTGAGAGTCACAGAGAAAGAATTTTCATCAGGTCTGGTTAACCCAAAAGCAAATCTCCAAACAATGAAGAAGGCATGCATTATTTTAAAGAAAAATGCTGAGGTAATAGTGTCTGTATTTACGATCAGGCATACAAATTTGCCAGTAACATACGACTATATAACCTATGAGTCTGGCCAATATCCTTTTCCCCCTGATAATTGCTTTAACTTAAAAATTAAGATAATTAATTAGATTGTGCTTAAGTGCAAAATTTGTTAATTATATGTTCTTTCCCTGCAAAAACAAGATTTATTAAAATTTATTTTTACTATATTTTTCTAACGAGGTCAAAATAAAATAAGTGCATATTAAATTCCAGATAACTTAAAAATTCTTAATGTCTTACTAATTTGCATTTTTATAGAGTGCAATTTCATAGGTCGAAGAACCGGGATTTTAAATCAGATTAGTTAAGTGAGTTTTTAAGTTGTGATTTAGGTAGATGTGTTTTTTCTACTTTCACAGGATGGTTCCTATCAGCCTAGAAATGTTCTTCAGTAACTCCCATTAGTTACAAACACTTTTTTTCTTACTTGACCAGACGACCCCCTACTGCACCTATGCTGTTTCCTCAGAAGCTGCTCTGGTTTATTTTCACCAAAACTATTGGCAGAAGTGCTGACGGAGCTACTTGTTCTTTCTGTATTCTCCCTTAAGTTTCCTTTATTTCCTTTCCTCTGACCCTACTTTTGTCAGTTATTTGCTCCTTCAGTATCCACCGCCAGTGCCACTTACCCGTTCTCATCTCTTTACCTCTCAGATTCAGTTAATACAACCTACCATGCCTGCTTTTACTCTCCTGACTCCCATTATTTGTATGGTCCTGGTGTTCCTGCTGACTCCCAAGCTGTCCTGCTCAGCATCTTCAGGGGGCTGTTCCTCTTCTGCCAGAGTTCCAGTTGATAGATTTCACCTCCCCATACTCCTCCCTGGCACAGCTTCTTCTTCCCCAGATGGCCTCTCCCATCCTCAGGCTATCAATACTCTCCATGTGGTGATAATCCTCATGCTGGTATCCTACCATTGACTTCTCCCCTGAGCTTGGGTATCTAATAAATTTTTCCAAATTGTCATGCCCAGAAAGAAGTCTCTTTATTTTCTGCAAGAAAACCTGGCCTTCTGAACTTTTTTATTTTTGTAAAAGCAAAATGTGAACGTATGTGAATTTACTCAAGCTAAAGGCCTAGGAGTCACTGAGATTGCTCATTCTCTCACCCTTCAGTTCCCACCATTAGATCTTCCATTGAGACTGATAGGTGCTTCCTCCAGAATATGTTTACATTTTTTTTCCATGTCTCATGCTATTGCAAAAGCCTACTAATTCACCCTGCCTTACCCTGTAATAATTCACTCACTTCACAGTAACCAGACAGATCTTTTAAAAATGAATTCAGATCATAAAATTCCCTTCTTTAAATACAATAATGTCTTCCCCTTGTTTTACAATGTAAACTTGCAACTGTGGCATATCAGGTTCTATAAGCTGTCTCCTGCCTACTTCTTTGGCTATGTGCTCCCTCACACTCCCTGCCCAGTACCCTCAGCTACTTTAGTCTTCTCACTACTCTTTGCAAACATGCCACAGTTACTCCTGCCCCAGGGCTTTATACTAGCTCTTCCTTCTGCTTATGTTGTTCATCTCTAATTTTTGCATGTCTGGCTTTCTCATCTGTAATATCTCAGCTGAAGTATCACCTACTTGGAGAAGTGGCTTTTGGAAAATGTAGCTAATATTTCACTCCTACTCCTCCGGTCATGTACAATCCCATTATTGTCCTTTATTTCTGTCATGGTTCTCCATAGGTATGCAGCATAAATTTTAAAGTATTTTATAAAAGTAAAAATAAAAAAAAACCATGAATGTTAGTGTTTTCCTAGTTTATGTGTGACAGAGACTGGCTAGATGCTCACCAACCCAGTTTTCTCTTCTTTGGGCCCATTGGGAGATTAAATGGAATATGGATGGTTGTATAGAAGCTGCGTGTTACTTATTCTGACCAAAGCCAGTGTATACCACTTCCAGGCTCAACCCCTTAGGCTTGCATTGGTATTATCTACTTTCTCCATCCTCGTTTTCTTAGTTGGAATCAAAAGACTTTGAAAGTGATGAGCCACATGCTAGAATGAACTTGTGTTCTTGAGTCATCTATTGCTTGGTGAGTTCCTGACCTTCTTCAAGCTTTTTCTGTGGTACTGCTTTCATCGCCCTGACCAATGCACTATATTTCTATGAAAATAAATGAGTTAGGATATGTAAGATGAATGAAAGAAAATTTAAAAAGATTGATAGTACCTTAATATTTACTCATTCATTTTAAGAAAACTTTATTGAGCATTTGTCAGTCACTATTTTGGGCAATTCACTAAATACGCGGAAATCTGTTCCAAGGGAGCTTATGTTTGTTGTAAGGAACAGGTAATAAAACAATAATGAACACATCTATGCTTAGGTATATTTGTTGGCCCTGAGTGCTAGAGAAAAACATAAAGCAGGGCATAGGGAAATGGAGTGCAGAGTGGCTTCCGGTTTAAGAGAAAATCCAGGACTGTTCTGAGAAGGTGATATATAACAAAAACTTAAAGTAGGTGAGGAAGTGAGACACACAGAGAATTAAGGACGAGAATTAGAGTTGGAGGACCAGCAAATGCAAAACCCTTAAGAAGAGAGCATGTCTAAAATGTTTCAGCATGGAGTACAGGATAAACAAAGTAGGTGAGCTTAGAAAAGAGGAGAAAATGAAGTTCAGTACTTGAGGGTCATAAAGGGTATGACTCTAGGGCCTTCTAGATGTAAAGGGGACATTTAATATGATTTCAAGAATCCTGGAAAACTGTTGGAAGATTTTGAGAAGAATTACCTGATCTGATTTACATAAGATCTCCGTGACTTCTGTGTGGAAATTAGACTGTCAGAGGGGTTAAGGGCAGATAGAAGATGACAGACTGGTTAGGAACGATTTCAATAATCCAAAAGATATGTAACGATTTTCTGGGGTAGCATTCAATGGTATAGAGGCTAAATTTGATAAGATTTTTTTTTTTTTTTTTGATGAGAGTCAACAGGATTTTCTGATAGGTTGGATGTGGGATGGGAGAGAGGATTTAATGATGAGTCTAAGGGCTTTTTGCCAGAACCAATGAAGATACAGTGGTTATTAATTTTTATGGGAAAAGCTAAAGGAGGAGAAGGTTTGGAGTCTGGAGTTGGGCATGTTATGTTTAGGATGCCTATTAAACTTCCAAGCAGGCTTAGATTTGTATGGGCCCTTAGAGTATGCTGTGAACACAGTAACAGCTATGGGTGCTACCTGGCAAGTGGTTAGGTTCATGTCAGTACTATTTCCATGCACTTCTGTGGAAGCAGCCACCAGAAATAAAGATAAAGTGACTAAGTTGCTTTTAATGCAAAAAAAAAAAAAAAAAAAAAAAGGAGGGGAGCATTTAGAAATGTAAATTTTTAACAGGGGTCAATATAAAGCTTAATTCCTCTTATGTTTTGGCTATAAATTATATGTGTTTGTAAGAAACTGCTAGTTATCTTTTAAAATGTGAGTTTTCAAATTAAACAAATCATTTGTATAACTATACATTTAACTAGTATTTTGTAATATATGTTTATAATAAGTTTAAATGATATTATAATTGTTATAATGTTTATATTCTCCATACATACAGGCAAAAAACTTGCAGTTTCTTGAAGTTTCAAGAAAATTCTCCTTAGGAGGATAATAACTACATACAGATAAAAATGTGTGTAATCATTACTTATAAATAGTGTACAGAATAATTTTAATACTTTATACCATGAGTATATATACTTCTGGTTTTATGATTTACTATCAACATAATAAGGTATTCAGTTAGCTTCCATTAAATAATGATAGTATTTATGCCATTAACTTTTAAGAAGGAAGAGGTACATGAATTTACAGTAAATGTAAGCATACATTTTAATGACCAGTTTATCTTTTTGGGTGTGTTCCATGAATAAATACATCATCTAATTAGGAGATTAGATTTTCAATTTATTTCAGATTGTCTTTAATGCCCTTGCTTGTATCTGTCTTTAGCTTTAAACTAACTTTGTTTAGACACTTTGGGTTTTTTGAGCAGCTGTCATCTTCCAGAAGGTGTTATGATTTGTTTTTTTGGTCAGCTTATAGCTAAAATTATGGAAAGGTCTTTTCATTGGTCAAAGATGATGCACAAAGCATTTTCAATTCCAGTGTTTCATAGACTCCGAGAGAAGACTTCTTCTGGGGCTAGAACAGTTTTTCATTCTATTTTAATTATCTAGATCCATGGTAATAACCACAGTGACTTACTAGAAGGAATTGTTGGACATATTATAATTATATGGCAATTATTTGTAGTGCCAATAATGTGTAAAAATCCCACCAATTAACTAACGTTGGTAAAAATAAAACTATGCTTGTCTCCATTAGGACACCCATAATTTCAGGTTTTGGAGCAAACAAATCATTTAGTTTTTGCATAAAACTTTCTGGAGTACATTATTATGATAAGTCAAGTGAAATTTCCATGAAATGACATTTCAGTAATAATATTCCAGTAAATATGGAAACCATCTCTCACTTCACTTTCTTGCTTAGCTAAGTACGGGTATTGCCTATTACCTGCTGTGTAATAGAAAGGGAAGTGAAAGTTAAAAACAAATATTAATCTTTGTTTTATAGAATGTCAGGGAAGATGGTTTAGAATGCATATTTATATATACATACACATAATAACATATATACCTCTTTTTAAAAACTATTTAGTATTTCAAACTATATTATATTCACATATATACTCATAATTGGGTTTTAATAATTAGAGGTGGTAAGATTGGTGAAGTTTGAGTAATCAGTTTGAGTTCTAGCAATTTCTGCCATTACTTGGTGGGTTGCTTCACTTAAACTTTGAGAAGACCTGGTCTTTAGTACATGGTAAAGTTGATGCACATTGAATGGTACCTAATAATTTATTTTTTCTTTGCTATTCACAGTTTCATCATGAATGGGTTATAAACATTAGTGCTTGTGCTGATAGGTTTAAATCTTAAACATTTTTGGCAATTTTCTATATGGCCATGACTAGGTTGAAATTATCATATTCATTTTACATTATTACTTTTTTCATATCAATATACCCAACATACTAAAAAATATTCATGGTCTGTATTCAATTTTAACTTAGAACTACTGACATTATCTCAAGGTAATAGCTACTGAATCAGAGTACTTCATAAATTAGGGCATTCCAACTTACATGTCTTATGAGCACCTCAAATTCAGCAGCTCTCAAAACCAATTCCCTTTTTCCACCCTCTACTTCCCTTCCACCCTCGTCTTCTTCTGTCTCCTATTTTGGTTAGTGTCGTTATCATCCATATAGTCACTTAAGATGATCCGTGAATCTTAAGTCCTTTTTACTTGTTATCACATTCACAAACCTCATATTGCTATGGGAAAAAAATCTATTTCTAAAATCAATTACCTTGTTACATAGGCAGCACCGACCAAGTTTAAGAAAAGTTAAGAAAAACCTCCTCTCTCTTTAGAAATGGTACCTAGTTGAAAGAGTGGACTTTTAAAAAGGATGGATGTTTTTCAGATGTCCAAGTCACAAGATTATTGCTTGAGAAATCAAGAAACTTTTTCTAGAACTTTTCACGAACTGCCTTTATTCTTTATTTCCTCCCACAGAACCTTGAAGGAAAAACAGAACTGCTTTCCACAGTCACTTAAGACTGTGTATTCTATATCTAAAATGAGTTGAGCAGCTTTCATTTCCATCAAAGTACGTCATCTGTCCCTTAGGCTCCCTCAATAACTACTTACTAGTCTCTCTCTGCCTCCAATTGTCCGTACAAACAGGACTTATCTCCTCTACTGCCAGTATAGTAATCTTTCTTTTTCTTAATGAATATAAATTATCATCAAATTAGCTTACATACAACACCCAGTGCTCATCCCAACAAGTGCCCTCCTCAATGTCCATCACCTGTTTTCCCTCTCCCCACCTCCCCATCCACCCTTTGTTTATTCTCTGTATTTCATAGTCTCTTGTGGTTTGCCTCCCTTCCTCTCTGTATCATTTTTTCCCCCTTCCCTTCCCCCATGGTCTTCTGTTCAGTTTCTCAAGATCCACATATGAGTGAAAACATATGATATCTGTCCTTCTCTGACTGACTTATTTCATTAACATAATACTTTCCAGTTCCATCACATGGCTGTGAATGGCATGGTTCCATTCTTTTCATTGCCAAGTAGTATTCCATTGAATATATAAACCACATCTTCTTTATTCATTCATCAGTTGATAGACATTTAGGCTTTTTCTGTAATTTGGCTATTGAAAGAAGCTGCTGCAAACATTGGGGTACATGTACCCGTATGCATCAGCACTCCTGTATCCCTTGGGTACCTAGTATTGCTATTGCTGGGTCATAGGGTAGTTCTATTTTTAATTTTTGAAGAACTTCCACACTGTTTTCCAGAACAGCTACACCAGTTTGCATTCCCACCAACTGTGCAAGAGGGCTCCTGTTTCTCCACGTCCTTGCCAGCATCTGTAATCTCCTGATTTGTTCATTTTAACCACTCTGACCAGTATGAGGTGGTATCTCACTGTAGCTTTGATTTGTATTTCCCTGATGATGAATGATGTAGAGCATCTTTTCATGTGTCTGTTGGCCATCTGGATGTCTTCTTTGGAAAAGTGCCCATTCGTATCTTCTACCCATTTCTTCACTGGATTACTTGTTTTTTGGGTGTTGAGTTTGGTAAATTCTTTATAGATTTTGGATATTAGCCCTTTATCCAATATGTTATTTGCAGGTATCTTTTCCCATTCCATTGGTTGCCTTTTAGTTTTGTCGATTGTTTTCTTTGCAGTACAGAAGCTTTTTATCTTGATGAGGTCCCAATAGTTCATTTTTGCCTTTAATTCCCTTGCCTTAGGAGATGTGTCGAGTAAGAAATTACTGTGGTTGAGGTCAAAGAGGTTAAGGTCAAAGAAGGGTTCAAAACCCCTCTAGGGTTTTGATGGTTTTTGTCTCACATTTACGTCTTTCATCTATTTTGAGTTAATTTTTGTGTATGGTATAAGAAGGTGGTCTTGTTTCATTCTTCTGCATATTGCTGTTCAGTTCTCCTAGCACCATTCTGTAAAGAGACTGTCTTTTTTTCTACTGGATGCTTTTCCTTGCTTTGTCAAAGATTACTTGGCTATACATTTGTGGGTCAAATTCTGGGTTCTCTATTCTATTCCATTGTTCTTTGTGTCTGTTTTTGTGCGGATACCATACTGTCTTGATGATTACAGGTTTGTAGTAGAGGCTAAAGTCTGGGATTATGATGCCTCCCACTTTGGTTTTCTTCTTCAATATTACTTTGGCCATTCGGGGTCTTTTGTGGTTCCATACAAATTTTAGGATTGTTCTAGCTTTGAGAAGAATGCCAGTGCAATTTCAATTGGGATTACATTAAATGTATAGTTTTCTTTGGGTAGTATTGACATTTTAACAATATTTATTCTTCCAATCCATGAGCATGGAATGTTTTTCCATTTATTTGTGTCTTCTTCAATTTCCTTCATAAGCTTTGTATAGTTTTCAGCATACAGGTCTTTTACATCTTTAGTTAGGTTTATTTCTAGATATTTTATGGTTCTTGGTGCAATCGTAAATGGGATCAGTTTCTTTATTTCTCTTTCTGTTGCTTCATTATTGGTGTATTGCCAGGGTCCTTGTTCCGGCGGATCTAGGGGTCCACGAAGGACGGACGGTCAGGCGAAATGAAGTGAGAGAGCCATGAGAGAGATAGAGTCTGATGACCAAGTAGGCAGCCCTGGTAATTCTGGCATCTCCTCAATTCTGGCGTCTCCACTCTGCTGGTCTCAGTGTCTTTATTTTTAAAGGTAGTGAGTGACATTACATCAATGAGTGACATTCCATAGTTTGATCTCTTTAACAATAATGGTTTTACCAGTAAGGTGGCAACTTCCTTAATCCTGTATGTTGGTTTCAGGATAATTAACATATAAATTTAGGGTGGGGGGAGAGAATAGGCCTTAAAGTTAATTATCTGTAAACAGGAGAAATCAGGGTGTTGTTTTGAGGGCTATACTTCCAACTACAATGGGGGAGGTGCTACCCATCCCCAAGATGCAACTTTAAGGTTACGTCTCAACCTGTGAGCCCAAAACGGCTCCCAACAGTGTATAAAAATGCAACCTATTTCTGTACATTAATTTTGTACTCTGCAGGTTGACTGAATCCGTGTATCAGTTCTAGAAGTATTTTGCTGGAGTCTTTAGGGTTTTCCATGTAGAGTATCATGTCGTCTGCAAAAAGTGAAAGTTTGACTTCTTTGCCTATTTTGTTGCCTTTTATTTCATTTTGTTGTCTGATTTCTGATGCTAGGCCTTCCAACACTATGTTAAACAACAGTGGCGTGAGTGGACACCCCTGTCGTGCTCCTGATCTCAGGGGGAAGGCTCTCAGTTTTTCCCCATTGAGGATGATATGAGCTGTGGACTTTTCATAAATGGCTTTTATGATGTCTAAGTATGTTCCTTCTACCCGACTTTCTTGAGGGTTTTATTAAGAAGGGATGCTGTATTTTGTCAAATGCTTTTTCTGCATCTATTGAAAGGATCATATGGTTATTATCTTTTCTTTTGTTAATGTGATGTATCACATTGTTTGATTTACAAATATTGAAACAGCCTTGCAGCCCAGGAATGAATCCCATTTGATCATGGTGAATAGTTCTTTTTATATGCTGTTGAATTTGATTTGCTAGTGTCTTGTTGAGAATTTTTGCATCTATGTTCATCAGGGATATTGGCCTGTAGTTCTCCTTTTTTGTGGGGTCTCTGTCTGATTTAGGAATCAAGGTAATGCTGGCTTCAAAGAATGAGTCCGGAAGTTTTCCTTTCATTTCTATTTTTTGGAACAGCTTGAGAAGGATAGATATTAACTCTGCTTTAAATGTCTAATAGAATTCCCCAGGGAAGCCATCTGGTCCAGGACTCTTATTTTTTTGGGAGATTTTTTATAACTGATTCAGTTTCTTCACTAGTTCTGTGTCTGTTCAATTTTTCTGTTTCTTCCCCGTTGAGTTTTGGTAGTGTGTGGGTGTCTAGGAATTTGTTTATTTTTTCCAGGTTGTCCTGTTTGTTGGCATATAATTTTTCATAGTATTCTCCGAAAATTGCTTGTATATCTGAGGGATTGGTTGTGATAAATCCATTTTCATTTTCATTCATGATTTTATCTGTTTGCAACTTCTCTCTCTTCTTTTTGAAGAGTCTGGCCGACGGGTTTATCAATTTTGTTTATTTTTTCAAAAAAACCAACTCTTAGTTTCATTGATCTGTTCTAGTGGGCTTTTTAAAAAAAATTCTATATTGTTTATCTCTGCTCTGATCTTTATTATTTCTCTTCTGTTGGGTTTGGGGTTTCTTTGTTGTTCCTTTAGTTGTGCTGTTAGATTCTGAATCTGGGATTTTTCCTGTTTCTTGAGATAGGCCTGGGTTGCAATGTTTTTTCCTCTTAGGACTACCTTTGCTGCATCCTGAAGGATTTGGATTGTTGTGTTTTCATTTTCGTTTGTTTCCATATATTTTTAAATTTCTTCTTTAATCCCCTGGTTGACCCATTTGTTCTTTCCTCCCTCCCCCATTCGTTCTTTAGTAGGATATTCTTTAACCTGCATGCTTTTGGAGGTTTTCCAGACTTTTTTCCTTTTGTGGTTGATTTCAAGTTTCATAGCATTGTGATCTGAAACTGTGCATAGTATTATCTCAATTATTTTGTATTTATTGAGGGCTGTTTCATGAACCAGTATGTGATCCATCTTGGAGAATGTTCCATATGCACTTGAGAAGAATGTATATTCTTCTATTTTTGGATGAAAAGTTCTAAATAGATCTGCCAAGTCTGTCTTGTCCAGTGTATCATTCAGGGTCATTGTTTTTTATTGATTTTCTGTCTAGATGCTCTATCCATTGCTTTAAGTGGAGTATTAAAATCCCCTGCAATAAGATTGCTTAAGTTTGTGATTAATTGTTTTATATATTTGGATGTTTCCGAATTTGGTGCATAAACATTTATAACTGTTAGCTTTTCTTGGATAGACCCTGTAATTATTGCATAATGCCTTTCTTCATCTCTTGTTACAGTCTTTAGTTTAAAATCTAGTTTGTCTGATAGAAGTATGGCTACTACAGCTTTATTTTGAGATCCAGTAGCATGATAGATGGTTCTCCATCCCCACACTTTCAATCTGAAGGTGTCCTGAGGTCTAAAATGGGTCTCTAGTAGACAGAAAATAGTTGGGTCTTATTTTTTTTATCCATTCTGATTCTCTATGTCTTTTGATTGGAGCATTTAGTCCATTTACATTCAGTGTTATTATTGAAAGATATGGGTTTAGAGTCATTGTGTTATCTGTAGGTTTCATGCTTGCAGTGATGTCTCTGGTCCTTTGTGGTCTTTGCAATACTTACAGAGTCCTGCTTAGGATCTCTTGTCAGGCTGGTTTAGTGGCGATGAATTCCTTTGGTTTTTGTTTGTTTGGAAAAACCTTTATCTCTCCTTCTATCCTGAATGATAAGCTTGTTGGATAAAGGATTCTTGGCTGCATATTTTTCCTATTCATCACCAGGAATTGAAAATTAAAAATTTCCTGCCACTTCTTTCTGGTGTGCCACGTTTCAGTAGATAGGTCTGCTACTACCCTTATGTGTCTACTTTTGTAGGTTAAGGCCCATTTATCCCTGGATGCTTTCAGATTTCTCTCTTTATCTTTGTATTTTGCCAGCTTCACCCTGATATATCATGCAGAAGATCTATTCAAGTTATGTCTGAGGAAAGTATATGTGCCTCCTGGATTTCAATGTCCGTTTCCTTCCCCAGATTGGGGAAGCTCTCAGCTATGATTTGTTCAAGCACATCGTTAGCCTCTTTCTCTCTCTTCTTCTTCTTCTTCTTCTTCTGGAACGCCTATGATATGGATATCTTTCTGTTTCATTGATTCACTTAGTTCTCTAATTTTTCCATTGTGAGCCAGAATTTTTTATCTCTCTTTTTCTCAGCTTCATCTTTTCCCATAATTTTATCTTCTATTTCACCTATTCTCCCCTCTGCCTCTACAATTCTGACTGTCACCACCTCTAGTTTATTTTTCACCTCATTTACAGCACTTTTTAATTCATCACGACTATTTTTTAGTTTCTCGATCTCTGCAGCAGTAAATTCTCTGTTGTCTTCTATGCTATTTTCAAGTCCAGCTTTTAATATTATTTATATTATTCTAAATTCTTGTTCAGTTATTTTGTTTATATCTGTTTTGAGCAGTTCTTTAGCTGTCATTTCTTCCTGGAATTTCTTTTGAGGGGAGTTCTTCCATTTCATCATTTTGGCTAGTTTTCTGTCCCTTATGTGTTTTAAAAGCTTGTTACGTGTCCTGCACCTACAAGCACTACTATATTAAAGAGGAATCATACACTCATCCAGTCCAGGGCCTGGCACATCAGGAGGTGTTTTTTGGAGAGTGTTACTTGCTCTCTGTTGTTGTGAGTTTGGTTACTTTATCTCCCTACTCCTGGTGATGTTTTGAACCCTCCACTAGGTGTGCTTTGATTTGTTCATCGAAATAGCCCTATGGCCCATCAGGTTGTCCCAATGGGTCCCTGGAAGCGCAATCGTCTCTTTTCCTCCAGAACTCTTGGAGTTCAAAGTCCTTTAGCTTCAACACTGCTTTGTTTGTGAGACAAGGAGACTTCAGATCCCTCTACTTCTCTGCCACGTTGGCCCTCCTTTATACTAATCTTTCTAAAATGACTTGTTATTTTATTTCTGTTTTAAAATATTTAATTGTATTTTAAGACCTCAAGACATACTTGGTTCTTTCCAATCTAACTCCAACCTATTTTTCTAGCTCTGTTGTACCTTTTACCTCTTTACCACTATGTTCCAACCTCAGTGAAATCTTTTCACGTGTTCATATCTTGGCCTATGTTCATTTGAATGGAATGTATGTACCTCCTTTTTTAATTGCAAATACTCAAGCAACCTAAAAAAAATCCCTAACTATAAACCGAACCCCCTTTTTGTTCTCTTGGTACTAGATATGTAATATAAGGGCTCATATGTCCTGTTGAATCCCATTATGTGCCTGTTCCTCCCAACTTCTCATTATGGCTCTTGAGGGCATAGATCATGTTTATTTTGAATAGCATGTGACATATAGGAGGTACCTTGTACGTCCTGAAGGAACAAGTGCATGGATTTAGGTGAAAATATTGTGTGGAGTCATAATTATGTAGCCAACTTTGGAAAATCCACTTATAATTAAGGTACATTTGATGTCACCTTGTCCTTTAATGTCACTTGAATGACCAGTGATTTCTGTGAAGGCCTGTGATCTAAGTTTCCTACTTACAGTCATAACTGGAAGTGGCATACTCTATGCAAACAATGCAGCTATAAACACCACTCTGACAGTACCTAGAGTGACTTTGGTCGTGTACTCATAACCCAGTTCTCTTATATTTGTGGAAGGTACAAAAGAGCCCCCTTTAATATAGCCTGCTTTATTTGCCCGACACTCTGGCTTCCTTGGTCTTATGTGTCTATCTCCACAACAGTCTCTCATCTTCATGTACTGTCTCTTCCCAGTTCCCAGATAATCTGATTTTTTGGAAGAATTCCTAACATACTCACTGCATTCTTGACTTTACTGCTTTTCCCTCACACACTTGGCCTACTCATTTTACTTCTGAAATCTGACAGCTGAGTAACTATTAACCCTGATCTTGGTGACCCAGAATCTGTTCTTTTACTCTGTTATCTCCCAAATCCATTCCTTAGCTGTCCAACCTGATTTTCCATACTTTTTTTCCATTTGAGGAGTGAGGATATTCCTGACAAATGTACCTTTCCCCCTTGATTTTCTTTATTCATTCAATAACTAACTAAATATTGGGAATAAAATTGTGACAGATTGATTTATTTCCATATTTCTATTTATCATTATAGTAGTAAGACATAGAGACCTAATTGTTGACCGTGGGCTAGAAGTGGATGGAAGAGGATTGGTGTTATTTTAGGCATTAGGGTGGCATTGCTAGGAACCAGGTCAAAAAAAGTCCAGCTGTCACATGTGGGAATAGAGACTAAATAGTTTGAATTTACTCAGAGTGTTCTTTCTGAATATTTTCTCTAGAAGAAGGTACTGAGTGCCCGAGCAAAGATTCAGGCCTCCTAGTTTCCAAACAGCACTAGGCACTGGTTCCTGATCATATCCGAGCAGTGTCTGGAAGGGAGGTGAGGTGGAAGGGGAAGAGGTATGTTTAAGCAGTGTGTATCAAGCATCATGACAAATATGATTTATGATATAGAATGAAGGCTATTTCTATACAAATACATGGGTATTTCTGGAGAAGGAGGGGGAGAGACCTTTACTATAGGAAAAAGGTAATCATTAATTCTGATCTCAATATGAAGTTCTAGATTAAATTTGTCAAAGTTGTGGTGTCTGACACAATTCTTGCAACTGCCATTGTCACTGTATAGATTTTATCAGGGTATGTTTGTCCCAATTGAAGACAACTTATTCTCTCACATATAGCTCCAAGTTTCCACAATGTGACTGAATCATGTTCTTGACCTTGACCAAATCAATTCCTCTCCTTCACAGTGGTGATCTAATTAGAAAAGGGAGGAGATTTTTACCAAATTAATTCTATTATGTTAAACCAGACTCATATCAAAGATTTTTGAAGGGGCTTAACAAATTGGTGATAAGTTGAGTAATACTTACCTTGATTTACTATGAATATTGAACATTTCTTGAACTGATCATATTAATTGCATGAGAAATTATGATGTAGGAATAGAAAGAATTTATCTGCACTTTCTTTACCTTTATGCTTAAGGAAATATAAACAACAAACATATAACTTGGGTGAAATAAAAAAAATTACATCTATTACTGAAATTTTCCATCTTTTCTTCCTAATTTTCTCTTATTTAAAATATGTCAAGAACTGCTGTAATAATGCCAGCAATTCTCTTTACAGGGAGCCAAATGTTCCATGTATTTAAACAGGAAAAATGATTGATAAATGACTCCATCACAATTTCTTGGCGACTTTTTTTTTCTTTTGGGAAAAGTGGACTGCAGTACATTTAAATCTAGTTGTCTAGTATATAACGTAGAATATATTTTTCCTTTTGTGCTTGGTAGAAAACATACATTTATTTGTAATGATTTTTTAGGTATTGAAAATAGATACTGGATTGATTATATTAAATCCTAGTTATTCTTGGAAACTAATATTATTGATGTTAATTTTTGTTGCTAGTTATCTTGAAAGTTAGCTATTTTTCTTCTTAAAAAGAAACCAATAAGAGAAACATGATGAAAATTGTTAATTCACAGATCTAGGTACTGGATTAGTCCAAATGAAATGAGATCTTAAGCTATAAATAATTTAAGAATTATAGGAATTTATTTTTGTTTAGCTGGATATTTCTGAAGTGACTTTTCATTTAAACAATGACTTTTACCCTGGAATAATGCCTAGTAAGTAAAATTTTTTTTTTGTATTTCAGAAGTTTTACCTTTTATACAAGAAGCCACAGTAAATAATTTGTTTTTTATTGATTACCTCACCACAAAGCCATTTATCTCAAAGTCTAAACTTTGAACTAATAAGCTAAATAAAATATAATGGCTTATGAACTAGCTTCTCTTTACTGTAAAGATCAGCTAATGTTTGTTCTAAATCTTGCATACTGTCCATACAACAATATTGAACAATGATGAACATCTATTGAGTTGCGCCAACACAGTATAAAAGGCTTCTCACATATTACCTTAATTGATTCACTTTAAAATTCTTTAACATGGCACTGTTATTTACCCATGTTACAGAGGACAAGTCTGAGATTTTGGAATGTTTGGTACTTTACTTTTCATTGACTGCTGTGTGTTTGTTTCATTTGTATTCATAATTTATGTAAAAATTTTTAGTTGTTAAAAAACATAAATTTAGGGAAGCAGTACAGGCTAGCAGTTAAAATTACAAAGGCTAGTGCTAGCTGGTGTGTGTTCAAATTGTAGTTCTCATATATACTAACTCTGTGACCCTGAGTAAGTTACTTAACCTATTTATTTTTATTTATTTGCAGTAGCCCTATGACCTTGTGGACAGATTACTTAACCTTTATTTACTTCTAATCTAATAAACTAAATGACAATTATTATTATACCCTATCCCACAAGGCTATTATGATGTTTAAGTGAATTAATATTTGTAAATAACCCAGTACATTGTAAATTCCAAATGTTATTTAATAATAAATAGCTTAAAGATCTAAGACTAGCTAAATTATATCGCTTCTATTAGGAAATTCCTGAACAAATTTTGTAATTTTTGGTAGAAATATTATGTATTTCAAGATGGCAGTTTTCAGGGTTTATTGAGGAATTTTGTCATATGACATTTAAGACTCAAAAATAAACATTTTTTATTTTACCTGGCTAGTTTATTTTTCCTTTCAAAAAATTTTTTAATGTTTATTTGTTTTTGAGAGACGGAGAGAGAAAGAGAGAGAGAGAGAGATAGAGCACAAGTGGGGGAGAGGCAGAGAAAGAGGGAGACAGAATCTGAAGCAGTCTCCAGGCTCTGAGCTGTCAGCACAGAGCCGGACACAGGGCTCGAACTCACAAACTGCGAGATTATGACCTGAGCCGAAGTCAGATGCTTAACCAACTGAGCCACTCAGATGCCCCTGTTTTACCTCAGTAGTTTAAATAAAAGAATTAAAAAATTTCATGATCTTACCCTAACTTAGTGGAACAAAAGTATACCTTTATTTATATTCTTTTTATAAATGTATTCTATATTTATATAAAGTTGGAATGATAGTTCATTATTCTTTAAGGAAAACTCAGTTTTTTCCTTCCTATGGAGGAAAATATCCAGTTCTTTCTACCACATATTTCTTCCCTACTATGTGTTTTTTCCCCATAGTCTCCTTTACCTTTCAGAGAACACTTCACTTCTGATACTTGTGGCCACAAATAATGTGGAGGTTTTTTTCCCCCCACACCAAGCAATTCTCTGTGATACTAGATGGGTATTTTATAATTCAACTCAATTCTGACACTATCTACTTGGAGATAGTATCAGATTCCACAGGGTAAGATTTCAGTCCTACAAGGTAATTCTCCCCTGCCCCCACACTGACCTCACTCCCTACTTCAAACACCAGTCACAAGCCCAGGTTGTCAACCCGTACTTTTTGGACTGGCTATAAATCAGAGGGTTCCTCGACCCCCTCCTCATGTTTGATTACTTTGCTAGAATGGCTTATAGAACTCAGGGAAACACTTATATCTACCAATTTATTAAAGGATATGATACAGGATAGAAATAAACATCCAGACGAAGCAATACATAGGGCCAGGCTGAGAGGGTTGTGAGCACGAAAGATTCTGTTCCCATAGATTTGGGATGCATCACCTTCCCAGTATGGGAATGAGTTCACCAAGCTGGGAGCTCTCTGAACCCTATACTTTTGGGATTTTATGGAGGCTTCATCATGTAGGGATGACCCCATCATTAACCCCATTTTCATCCTCTCTCCCTTTTCAACATAACAGGGGATGGGACTGATCATCCCAAGCTTCTAATTATGGCGTGGCCTTTTGGATGACCAGCCCTCACCTAGGAGCTGTCCAGGTGTCCCGGGTTGCCTCATTAGAATAAAAGACTACTATCACCCAGGAACTTGTGTTCCTTGTGTCAGAAACTTGGGTCAAAGACCAAATATTAGAATAAAAGATGCTCCAAGTATTCTTAATCATTTAGGAATTTACAAAGGTTTTAGAAGCTCTGTGACAGGAACTGAGGGCAGAGACCAATATATATTTACTATTATCTCACAATTATACAAAATCGATATAAAGTGATACTAACCATTTTATGGAGATAGACCATAATATTTTTAAAAAATTTATTGAGTTTTTTATTTATTTTGAGAGAGAGAGCAAGAGGGATAGGGGCAGAGGTGGGGAGGATAGAGAGAATCCCAAGCAGGCTCCACACTTTCAGCGCAGAACCCAATATAGGGCTCGGACTCACAAACCACGAGATCATGACCAGAGCTGAAATAAAAAATTTGATGCTTAGCTGACTGAGCCACCCAGGCACCCTGACAGACCATAATTTTGGCTCGATGCTTTTAGCAGTCACCCATTTAAAAAAAGAAAAAGAAAAGGTCCACCACCTTTATACCACCTTTAGAATCTCAGGAAAAGAGTGCATTGAGTGGGAAATTCAGACTTTGTCCTTAAGTTGTAGGTTAGCTCTTAATAAAGAATCAATTACCATTCACAGGCATCTGGGCTAGGGTTGACAAACCTGGTTCCTCCATTCTGGGGAAGGTCCCACCTAGCCTGTCTAATTTGATCCTGATGGCATTACTCCAGTCTAGAGGATCTTCGAAGAGTTCCCATTGTCTGCAGGATAAAAAAATGTTTAAACCCCTAATGAAACTCATAAGACCTTTACCTAACCTAGTTCTTGCTTACCTGTCCAACTCTATACCTTGGATGCTTCAGCAACTGGACCTCTTTACATCTTAGTGGCTTAAACCAAAAACATTAGATTCTGTATGTTGATTGGGCTCAGCTGTCTGGCTTTGTTTTCTGTGGTTCAGCTGAGGTCATTCATTCAGCTGCACTCAGCTGGTAGATGGAAAGTTCAAGAAAACTGATGTGTTTGGTGTCTTGTTCTCATATTCCCCCTCCTCCCCTCTTTCATTCTATAAAATATCTTCACATGACCCCTATCCCTCAGCAGGACTTTCTGGATTGCCTTACAGTTTGGTAGCTCACTTCTAAAGGTAAGGAAATAGACGTTAGTGCTCCTCTTAGTATGTGGATCCTGGGTCTATAAGTCCCAGAGTGATTTTTGTTGCATTCTATTGGTGAATCACAGGCTAACCAAGTTTCAAGGGGCAGGAAATAGACACCTTTTGATGGATGGAGTGGCATGTGCACACAGTGAGAGATGGACTTTTTGGGCAATTTTTGATTGTTATCTACCCTACCAACCATACCGATTTTAACTAATTACATTAATTTCCTGAACATAGCATCCTTTGTCTTGATTTCAAATGCAGTATAATCTGCTTCAACTGCCGAAAGCACTTGTATCCATAGTTACCATGTCCTTCAAGAAGCCTTCCTTGACCTACCAAATTTAGATTACCCTCCCCTTCCAGTGGGATCCCAACAAGCAGTACTCATTTTTTTAAAATGAAAGCATATATCATAGTTACCCACTTACATGTCTGAATATCTGGCTCTCTTACTGGTTATCAGCCTCTTGGGAAAGGGTCCAGGCCTTCTTTACCATGAAATCCTAAAGCATAGTATAGTTTGTGACACATAGTTGGCACTTAAAACCTAGTTGTTGGATGAATAAATGAATAAATGAGTGAATTCGTAGAAAAAAGAGTTTGCAGGTTTTCTGACAGAGTCACATGCATTAGATATGGAGGATTTTTAAAGACTCGTCTGATAGAGTTATGAGTTAGCCTATTTCTCAATCTTAGATTTTTTTTTCCTAATCACTTTCTATACCTATGAAGTTTTAGTGGTACAGACACACTGTGTATCTGTTTGTATAAATAGCCCTTTAGAGGTCCACAAGTCATTGTAATATCTAATACTTTTTCACCCTCCCCTATGAACCAATTTTTGCCTTTTTGCTAGGAGATGATATTGCCCTTGGTAGGAATGCAAGTTAGGCAATGGGTGAAAACATTTCAGTGTCGATCCTTTCAGAAAGAAGAGGATGGGGTTTTGCTCTTCGACTGCATTCTCTATGTACATCACCATGCAATTTTCATGCTAGTTCCTTTTAGGTCTCTTTATTGCATGCATAAAAACATGTCATGTTGACATATTACCTAAAAGTGTACTAAAAGTCACCACTCTGGAAGAATGTTTGATGGCGAAGCCCCCCTTTCCCATTGCTCTTTACCATCCTTTATCCTCCACAGGTCTAGTTCAGGTCACAGTATCGCCTAAATATTCTGATGTGAAATTGGCTTTTTCTTTTTGGAGATGCCTTCCTGAAAGGTCTGAGGACCCGTTTATGAATGTCACATGGATGTTGTAGGGAAAGCTAAGAGAAAAATGCTCTAACTTCCCTTTTTTGGAGGAAGTTTCCCCATAGTTCAGTGTTACTCTTAAAAAAAAATCATAAAACAAGAATAATTTTATGACAAAGATAAAGGGAATTTTAAAAATGAAAATGAAATAGGCATCTGAATGGCTCAGTAGGTTGAGCATATGACTCTTCATTTCAGCCCAGGTCATGATCTCACTGGTGTGTCAGTTCAAGTCCCACGTTGGGCTCTGTGCTGGTGTGGAGCCTGCTTGGGATTCTTTCTCTCCCTCTCTCTGTTCCTCCCCTGCTTATACTCTTCCTCTCCCTCTCTCAGAATAAATAAATATACTTAAAATAAATAAAGTGAAATAGTAGAACTCAGAGGTTTAAACGTTTAAAAATAAACTGTGGTGACAGGAACACAAAACATTTTTAAATTTCAATTAAGGAAAAATTGTAAGAAATAAAGATGAGAGGTATTAAATTGAAAACCTAAATGAAGAAGCCAAAAATGGAAAAGTTAAACCAGAAGATTAAAAATAAAAATGGTTTTCAGTGTAAAAATGAAGGCAATTTGAGGTGTTTTCTTTATGTTTTTTCTTTATAGGTTTTTCGTTATGCTTTATAAACAATACATGTTAGGTAAAGATAAAGAAAATCAGGTGGAAACAGGGAGACTAAAGATAAAAGATACAGTGAGCCGATTGAAGTTGGAGAAAGAGTAATTTAAAACAACCAGGTAAAATCAAAGCAATTGGAAATACTAAAAAAAAAAAAAAAAAAAAAAAAAAGAGGCAAGCTGCTGCTGAGTGATAAAATTGTACGTTCTGTACAAGATGGAAGAAAACAAGGTTGAAAATGGAGAGTGTATAAAAATTCCAAGATACAGTCCAGTGAGGTTGAATCATGGCTAAATGTCCCTGTGGAGTTGTTCAAGATGCACATGTCTTTAAGAGCCTGTGAGTGAACGGCCCCTTTGCTTTCACCCCTACCATCTATCAGTGAGACACAGACTTGCCCTTGTTGGCGAAAATGTCAGACACTTGGGACATATCCGCAGCAATGCGCTCACTGTCCTGTAATCTTTTGTCCTTAGACTTGCTCCACTGCCTACGTAAATACCTATTTCCATTCAAAGAGGAACATTTAAGCACTGGTATGCATTTAAAATATCATTTGTATCGTCAACATTTCAGAATTTGTTACTACTTACAGCAGCAAGTGTTTTGTATATCATATCTTTCTGTTTGACAACTATGACCTTTAATGTCACCTGGACAATATAGATTATTTATAATGGAGATTTAGATTAAAGATTGTTGTGATACTAATGGAAAGGAGGTTCAACTTCAGATGTACAGTGTCAAAACTACTGGCTGCAATTGAAATGAAATTTATATGTGAACAACATATTATCTTGTTATATGCACATAGTTTTCTTTTTTCTACTTTTGAAACTATCTGGAGAGTTAAGTAAAATTCTGCTATGCTGTATCCTGATCGTATCACTCTACAAGACTTACTCTACTGCAAAAAATATATTTTATTGGATTTTCTTGTAGTTTGAAAGGTTGTATAGTTAGAATACTGGTATTAACAGTATGGATTTGTCAACAATAGTATGTTATGTATTACGTGAAACATAAAGTAGTGCCTGTTTAATTAGAGTGAGGGAAATTAATGATAACAATGACACTTTCTAACTGCAGGAGAAATTACTAAGTATTACATAATTACACGTGACTTTTGGCAACTTTTTAAGTTTAGACATGATGTTTATTTAGGTATAGTATTTTTTTTTCATGGCAATAACTTTATTATTTTGTTTTCCTACTCTAAGAATAACACATGGTCCCCCTTGATCCATCCCTCAAATACCAAAACAGATGAGCACTACTAATACTTTAGGCAACTATTTTTCTTTCAGAAATCTTTTGAAAGTCCTATCCCCTTTCCTTGCACACCTGCCATCCCCATTTAGAATTATAAAAACTGGTCTAACGTTGCTTTATGCAGTTAAGACAGTGTGGGTATCCTTGTGTATTAACTATTTTATCCTTGTTTATATATCCAATTCGTATTAATACCTCAATATATGATAAATGTAATTAATCATTTTATTATTTTATAAATAGCACAGCTATGATCATATTCTACATAGATCTTGTATACTTGTTTAATTTGAATTTTTATTATTGATATTTTACATTTTTCTTTCTATGTTAAATATTTATAAAGACAATATATTTCTGGGATTAAATTATACAATTAAACAACAACCTATTTCTATGAGTTTTCCTTTACTATTCACATTTAGTTTAAAGAACTAAGGATGCTAGACAAGAAACTAGTTAGTTATGGAGGCAATAATAAATATTTTTATCTCAAATGTATGAAAATTAAGTTTTCTTGTTCTTAAAGTGAAAATGTATTACTTTCTCCCTATTTTTCTCTTATGCCTTTTTCACTCATGGACTGGTCGATCTTCCCACAATGTCATGAAACTCATGGTAATTAAAAGCCCTCCTGACCCCACATAATACCTCCTGCCCTCATCTCAGCTCTTCCTGCACTGGGGCTTATTAAATATCTTTCCTGATGGCCATTTTGGAGACTGTTTATAACCTAAGCCATTCTGTGATACCATCTGCTACCAGTGTAAGTTGGGACACTTTATATTGAGAGTGACTGAAAATACAACATAAATTGGTTAAAAGATGAAAGGAAATATTGGACCAATTAACTGAAAAGGTCAGAAGTAGGAGTAGCTTCAGATCAAACTTGATTCACTGTTTTAAAATATCACTAAGTGCTTGGTTTCCCTGCTTTTCTATTCTGTCTTTTGTATCAGCATTACCATCAGGCTCCAAGCTCTTGTTTCATGGTAGCACAATGGCTGAAGCAGTTCTAGATTTCAAATCCTTTCCTAGATTTCATATTCTTCCACACACCATCTAGAGAATATAGAGTGTCTCTTTCCATGTCCTCAAAGAAAGAGTATGAAAGTTCTCTTTCCCTATAAATTTAGGTGAATACCTCCCTGTGTTTAATGGACAGGTTAGATTAAGTGCCATCCCAGAGTTGGAAGCTGTGATCAGGGAGAATGACATAAACCAATTAAGACCTAGAGATGTGCGTGCTAATAAAGGGGCGCATTTCCTAAAAATAAAAAGCCTGAGTGTTGTTACCAGAGACAACAGGGATAAGCTCTGCGCGTATAGTGTGGAGACTAGGCGTGGAGACTAGAAGTTCAAGATCAGGGTTCTGACAGGGTTCAGTTTCCAGTAGAACTATCTTCCTGACTTGCAGATGGCCACCTTCTTGTTAACTCCTCACATGGCCTCCCTTCAGTGTGTGCACATAGAGAGAAAGAGAGCTCTGGTGTCTCTCTTATAGGGACATTAATACTATTGACCACACCACCCTTATGACCTAATTTAATCTTAGTTACTTTCGTAAGGTCCCTGTCTTCAAGTATAGTTACACTGGTTATTACTGGCTTCAACATACAAATTTTGAGGATTCACAAACATTCAGTCTGTGGCACGGCGCAGCCTCTGGTAAAGGCTGAAGTTCACTCAGGCATGATTTTTCTTACCCAACACGTGATCTTGAACCAACTTTACAAAATTGTATGTGAATAAATGAGAAAGATATTATGTGTCATATAGTAAGCATTTAATATAATATACTTATATCTATCCAGCTATGATTAATATGTAATTCTGCTTATATTCCTTATAACTGAATATATTTTTAACTCTGAAGCTCGTGTATAGTTCATCTTATTAAAACCAGAGTTTAAAATACTTCCTTTCATATTTAGTGATGTTTAAATTGACATACAAATGAATTTGGCTTATAGGAATGTATCAGTCATAATAATAGCATTTTAATTTTAATTTTTAAAGTCCTTTGAAAACAATTGTTTTTAATTATTAAAATGTAAAAAAAATAAATGGTGTATTGGTATATGTACCTGTGAGTGTAAGGGCTAATAAAACTTATTTTTATTTTTTCCCATTCTTGCCCATCACCCAAGGTTCATCCTCAGTGTTGCTACCTCAGAGAGAGCTTATCTGATCCACAAGGAATAATCCACATTATTTTCTCAATAGCACTGTGTTTCATAGCTTAAATCTTGAAGCTCAATTAACTTTTAATAGTTTGTCTCCTTCACACAAAGCTATCATGTGATATTCAGATGTTTACACATTGATTGATTGAAGAAACCATTTTCATATGATGTTGTTAACTTTTTTAATGTCAACTAAACAAAGGTAGACATCTCAGGTAGGGATCTGGGTTTCTTGAGCAGGAATGAATTTCAAATGCCACCACTTTTGAAATACCAGTGAAGATACTAACATGATTTGAAAGCCAGATTGAGAGAAAATACCATTGTTTCCATATTTAGAAAATATATATAGATAAATAAATCACTTAGTGGCTTCTTGAACTATAGGTCAGTATTTTTGGTTAATGTTATGAAGTAAATTGGTTCTTTAAAAATTTTTTTACAAAATATTTATTTATTTTTGGGAGACAGAGTGACAGAGTGTGAGTGGGAGAAGGGCAGAGAGAGAGGGAGACATAGAATTTAAAGCAGGCTCCAGGCTCTGAGCTGTTAGCACAGAGCCTGATGCGAGGCTTGAACTCACAGACCCCGAAATCATGACCTGAGGCGAAGTTGGACATGTAACCAACTGAGCCACCCAGACACCCCTGAAGTAAATTGGTTCTAAAAGCAAAATTTGCTTTATGCAAATATTAGATTTTCATATTGCATAATTATTATTTATTTTATTTAATTAATCTGGAAGCATGTTGCAAAGGTTTAAAAAGGCCCTTTGTACCATGACGAGTTTTTCTCTGAGATTTCGTATCCATGGTATAACAATACCTTTCTTACATTATATTTTAAATTACTATTTTTCTACTATCAAACTTTAGTGATTCTGGTGATACTTGCTACCTTTCAAAAGTATAGTATTGTATTTCCTTTAGGGTTTCAGATTCATTCTAGCCACATCTTTGATAGATATAAATAATAGTTTATGGCTATGTAAAATAGAAGAACTAACATATAAATAATAAAATATAAAAGTATAGTGTTTTTCCCTAAACTCTTATGTTTTATTAGAATATTTGTACTCAAAATACTTTGTTTCTAAGCTTTCTTTTCTTTATAAAGCCCTACAAAACATAATTATAGGTGTGTAACTTTCCCCCTTTAGGAGAAAAATGAAATAAAATATTACATTCTTATTTTACAGAAGTGCAGATTGTATTTTAGCTTGATTATCTAAGTATAAAAGTTACACTTAGTTACTTTTATAAGGACCCTGTCTTCAAATATAATTATGTATGTCAAATATGTCTACAAATATTGTTAGTGCAATGATGAAATATCTTTTCAGTGACACTGAAAGTTAATGATATGTAGAAGTGCATAGAGGAAAGAAGGTAACTTGAACAACAAACTAGACTTTTTGATAAGGTAGCATATAAATGTACTGATTCAATTCCAATCTTTAGTATGATAAGTGAAATTAAACAGAGAGCAAGAGAAAGAGAGAGAAACCAAGAGAGAGGGAGATAGAGACAGAGACAGAGACAGAGAGAGAGAGAGAGAGAGAGAGAGATACACACACACATACAGAGAAAGAGAGACAGACAGACAGACTCTAAACAAGATAAACTATATTGCAAATTATATTGCAAGAACAGGTTGTTCTCTGGACTTAAGCTGCAGAGCCCTAAACCTATTGAGTCACGTGAGAGAACTTTTTCTTATGTGATTACTGAAAACAAGGATAAAGGATTGAGAGCTAATGTTTAGCATCATCCAGCATAAAGTCGGTCTGTGTGAGTTGGCATTTTAATCTGTAGTTCTAGCAGTTCTGATGGAAGGAAGAGCTGCCTTTGTGTGGGAGTACAGAAAAGATGGGTTTTGGCTTCATAAACCAAAGAGGGGCAGTCTAGTTTTGTGCAGGCCAGGTGGACTCCAGCCTATTGTCCCTCGCTGTTTTACCAAATACTACCAGGATTTTCCAAAAGTAAGTATCCCCATTATATATAATTTCCTCCTGCTGAACAGAACTTGGGGTACCCTCTTTAGGGATTCCCAGTATTTGGCGAGACCTAAAAGTCTATTGACTTTAAAGGGACAACCAACACACATACCTAATCTTTATGGCTGGTTCTGTATTGCCTCCCAAGACTTGAAATAGCCCCATACTGCTACTGGTAATTACTAATATCCTCAGCATTTTCCCTTTCCATCTGCATTAGTTATATCAGCAGCAGTGGTTCTCTGGAGCCCTCAGAGTGCTCCTGAAACCTGCTGAGTTTAGTTAGCAGAGTCTGGTTATAGTGCTTTCAGCTACCTATTTTTAAAGCTATGCTAAGTATCATCCTATTTATTCCTTGTACACTACCATACATCTCTCTCTCCCTCTCTCTCTTTCTGTTTCTAAGTTTGTTACCTAACTCCCCGCTCTTTTGTCCTTGACTTGCTGCTTTGTAAAGAAGTTAGCATATACATTCTCTGTGTTTCTCTGTGCTCTGTACTTGCACAGAGTGTTCCAAAGCTAACAAGGTCATGCACTGTGGCAGATTCATTCTCTCCTTTCCACGGATGCCCCACTTTGAGGATAATGGACTTACAAGCTCTCCAGAAGTCTCTTTTTCATTCCTGCCCCCAGTATTCCATTCCTATACCTGTCCTTGGCAGTTTGGGGTTCAGAAACTCATAAAATGAAAGTTTATTTCTCACCTAAACCTAGTCAATGGAGATTTTCCCATTTGGATAGCTTTCTTGAGCATGGCTTTTCCAACTGGTGACTCAGGGAATCTAAGGGATTTTGAATCTTTTCTATTTTTGTAACGCTAGTATATTCAATACATGGCCTTCAAGGTCCTGCGACAGGTGAAAAAAGAGTGGAATATTCCTCTGGGGGTTTCATGGCCAGCCCCAGAAGTATTACACACTACCAGAACTTAGTCACATGGGATTGTTGGCTGCAAGGGAGACTGAGCAATGCGCGCTGAGGTTGGTAAGTACATAGCAGAGTCTCTGTTACATCATCTTTCTATTGTAGGCTGGTTTCCTTCATGTTATGAGTTACTGCAGTGGCAGATGTCTATCTTGTAAGAAAGGGAAAGATTCTCTTCTAACTCTGGACAGGCCTTCCCGTACAGCTTTGGTCACAAAGTTAATTGCTCTATGGAGAAGTGTTGAATACCTGAAAAAAATCAGGATTCTATAAAGGAAGGATAAAGCTGTAAATAGACACCAAACGGGTCAAATATGGGTATGATAGAGAGCCAGGGCAGAATGGATCACAAAACCCAAGAGAAAAGAGAGATTTGAAAAGATAGCATGGCCAATCTTTTGCAAGAAGTTCGGTAAGAGGATTTTAAAGGGGCTGACTTTGGAAATTAGTCCTTAATAAATTCGGTATTAGTAGTCCAGAGAAATCATGAGATTATTTTTCACATTGTGGTCTATCGAGGAGCTATGAGGGCCCATGGTATTCATTCATTATGCTGCCCTCCTTGCAATTGACTTTCTTTCCTGAATGACTATTTCATCCTTAATGAAAGTCTAAGCTAAATACAGTGAACACTGAACTGTAAATAGAATATAAAATATTATTATAATTGTGGTTTACTTCATTAAAAAGTCAGTTCTATTGAAATTTAGCATAATGCCACTATATTATTTGTACTTTTTAACTTTTTCAATTCTCATAGATCCAAAAATTAATATAATTTTAAAAATGAAATTATTTTATAATAGTGCAGATTCAAGCCTATGTTAATTGCTCTAATAACCCAGATAATTAATTATTATGCATTCCTAAAATGGAATCCCATTAAGTTATTTTACTATGATGAATGTAATCATTTTGATAATGTAAGTAATCTACACATTTTTCTAGGTTAATCACAGATGCTGTTCTAAAGCTGTTTTAATGTCATGAATTATAATAGTTTACTTATGATCAGCATCAAGGGTCTTTAAATGCTCTAAATCATATTCAAATTTTATCGCTTAGAAGTAAATTGATTTTTTTATTCAAAATAACATATCTAAGATGACTTATTTTCTACCAAACAGATAACTTGTATATAATCATGAAACAAACTAAATAAATATTCAGACTATTAAATAGTGTATATTTGTAAAAGCCCATGTTATCTGATCATTGTAAAACTTATTTAAATTAGGTCTTTCTGATTTCCTACTTGAACTCAATAACTTCCTACCAATTTCTCCTATCTCTAACTCATCCTCTAAAGTCACTAAATTCTTCTTCCAAAACAGGAAAACCAACCATGTAATGTCCCACTTTTGAAATCATATTGATAACTTCCTTTTATGAAAGGATGAAAAAAATTCCACTCCTCTTTGACTCCTACTTCTTAACCCCACTTCCCTTGCTAGCTTCATGTCCCATTGCTCTCAAGCAGAGTGCTTCCTGAGGTATGCTTTTGTATCTGCTGTGTCCCCTAACACAAGCCTAAGATCCTGAATCAAAAATATTCTTGAAATATTAACTGACATTTTTTTTTTTACCATGGCAATTCTTTTTGTCTGTTGCCTTTATCTAGTTAAAGTAGTTTGATTCTGTAATTATGCCAAAGGGGAAGAATGTGACCAAAAAAGTAGAGTGAGGAAAAAAGAGAATCCTTTTTACTTAGGAGAGATCGGACTCTTAAGGGAGCAGAAAAGGCTCATGGCATAATTAAAACATATCACAGAAACATAATGAATTAAGAGGAGAGCCCATTCCCTTTCCAGTTATCTCTAGACAGCTTTGTGGAGATCAAGAACACAAGAGATCTGTCCACGTTTCCTAAGTATAGCCCGAGGGATAGGACGAGACCTCAGAAAACTGCTGCATGATGTGCCTGGACAGATAGCTTCGCCAAATTTCAGCCCTCCATCATGGAGTATGAATTGCCAAATGATTTCTGGATTCCCGGGAATGGAACAGAAGTAGCAGAAAGAGAGCTACTAAACCAAAACTAGGCCATGAGACAGGAGCCAAAAGTTTTCATTGAAGCTTTTGCAAACTATTAACAAATTTTTTTAGTGATGCCTATAAAGCATGAAGAAATTTAGGCTCTATGGCCTTATCCGCGGTGTTGATATAAAATGGGAAACCCTAAGAAATTATGCTCAAAGGAGAAATTTAGTTAAGGCAAAGATAGATAAAAAAAAGCTACATTTCTTGTGCACATGAAATTATACTCTGAAATTCACATCAGCTATGGAAATTTATACCTAGTTCTTCGTGTGTTTTAAGTAATGGTATAATAAAAATAACCCAATACTGAGGTCAAATCATATTTTCCTTTAATAGGTTCCTATACATATTACTAAAATTTGATAACAAAATTAAGCCCAAGATCTTTTTTTTCTTGAAAAATGAACTGATATTAATGATTTTTTTCCTTTTTAACTTTTAAAGAAAGTGAGCTACATTCTTTACTTTCTTTGTAAGGGATGTCTCTAGGATTTATGTTGATCTGTAATTATAGGTATTTCATTCATGGTTTTACACATTCATTTATTAATTGCTTCTAGGATACCTATTTAGTTATTAATATTTGTCAAGCATTATTATAAATGATGTAATTATAAGAATAAAAGCAGTCCTTGTCATTAAAGAACTCAAAGTCTATTGGGGTAATGTAATTATGAAAAACAATATAATAATCACATTAGGGGGCCACTTACAGCTTACTGTGAAGCAGTGTGGAATATCAGAAAAGCTCCTTTCTGAGTTGGCCTTTGAGAATAAACATTGAGAAATGTGTATATTAGGTGGGGGGGGGATTTTTTCAAGAAAATAATTTGATTGCTTTTTCATTAAATGTGAAAAATGGAAAAAATTCAATTGTACTTAATTTTCATATTAACAAATTTAATGCCCTGTGATCTATTATCACTTTTTGCACTAGAAACACTCTTGAAATGTTGAATGTAAAGCTTGTAATTTTATGCCAACTTATCCCCTTACAGTTTCGTATTGACTTAACATTTTGTCCTTGGGCTATAATTAAAACTATATCTAAGAATTTTAACATTTACTCCTAGGAGACATCTTTCTTTACCAATGTAGAATGTCTTGGTATTTAATCCTCCTGCAGAATCTATACAAGAAAATAAAATTAGAGCAAACATGTTTCTATAGGGTAGTATTTGTTTTGGGTTGAATTGTGTTCCCCAAAATTATATGCTGAGGTTCTAACTTTGGGTACATGTGAATCCTTGCAGATGGAATCAAGTCAAAGTCATACTGGATGAGGTTGGGCCTAATCCAATGTGACTGCTGGTTTTATAAGAAGAGAAGAGATACACACAGAGAACACCATGTGACACTGGAGGCAGAGGTTGAAGTTACGCTGCTGTAAGCCAAGGGTTAACAAGGGCTGCGGGCAGCCACCAGAATTTAGGAGAGCATCAAGGGACAGTTTCTCCTGCACAGCCTCCAGAGGGAACTAGTCTTGCCTTCAGACCTCTAGCCTCCAGAACTGTGAGAGAATAGATTTCTGTTCTTTTAAGCAACCCACTTTGTGGGACTTTGTTATAGTGGCCCCAGAAGGCTAATACGGTGTTAATTCCCACTGCCTTAGTCATAGGCTTTTTGGAAATGAAATCTACTCCTGCACATTTTGCTTTTATTGCTCATTTAAATAGCTCGTGATTATTGTATGTAACTTCCCATGTAAATTATTGTCACAGCAGTGTCATCCAGATGCAGTCACTCAGATGGAGTTTCAGGCGCTTTTATTAAGGATCAGCAGCTAGTATCATCTGTCTAAGGGCAATTTGTTCCCCTGTTCCTGCCCTGTGCCTCACAGGATCCTATCATTTAGAGCAAATTCCTTGAGATTTTGAAGCCTTCCTTTGATATCTGGGAATGTCTGGGGCTAGCAGTACCATCTGCCGACAACATAAGTGGCAGAGTGCCCATCTTTAGTTCTTCTTGGGGTCTTATCTGATCTTCTATCCTTTGTGTGGATTCAGCCAGACTCCCTGAGGAGCTTCTGAACTTGTCCCTCTGAGGTCTTTTCAGGACCCCAGTGTCAGCATCCTGATTCCAGGAAGGGGGACTGGTTACCAAATTACTCCTGCTTATTGGTATGGTAATTCTTCCTCAGGATCACACAGGATTGGACTGCTAGAATGATGGTCCTGATATGCTGATTTGGGATGACTTCTTACACACATTAGACACAGGACAGTTTAGGGATCTGAGTGAAGGCTCTTGTCTGTCCATATGTGTGCTCTTCCTTGTCCACCTTGTGACTGGCAGTGTTAAATCCTGTCTGTAGCATCCAGGGATGCTCATTTACTCCTCAGGCCTGGATGCATGTTTCAGGTAGTCTTTCAGGATAGTAGGGCCTTTCTCCTTTGAAGGCTCTTGAGACTGGTGCTTCACAAAATTGATAGACCCTTACAGTTGATGATCCTTTTCTGCCCATTTCATGTAGTTATTTTATGTACTTCTGAGTCAGGCTTAAGTCATGCCAGTAAGGGATAGATATTTCTTGAATGAGTGGGACTGTGCATGGGACATTTGCCTATTGTTGGTGGGGTATATGGAAGACCAGGGTCAACATACAAAGATATAATATTCTAGAAATGCAATGATTATGGCCTAAAGAATTCAGCATGTCTAAAAATGTGTTGCTCTTTATTTGTGCTACTCCCATGGTATAATGTGATACTTTACATTTGTTTGTTACCATTCCAGATAGTAAAGTTAGCATGACTATAAATTATTTTATTGTTCATGGTTTTCTGCATGCTCTGAGTAAGACTTGCATTTGTGGTCAAAATCAATGAAGCATAGCATATCCCTTGAGAGTGTCACTGGAAGCCAATATTCATGATGGATGATACAGCGTCGGGAGCAGTAATGTGAGGATCAAATAATAAATGGAATTAGAGAACTGCAGAGCCAAGAATATCTATATTGTTCAATATAAACAAGTTCCAAAGAGCAATGACATTGTGAGTAATAATAGCATAGCTATCTTTTTTCTGTAAGTGGATAAAAGAAATTAGCCTTGAATGGAATACTTGAGAGTAAAGAATGAAGAGGTGGTTCCAGAATCTGAACAAGAAAATATGGAGCCTGGACACTGTGAAAAATCGTTAAGTTCACAGATTGGATAATAAACAAATATATAAATACTTCTCTATTCTTTGTTTTAAACCTTTATTGATAAATAATTGTATTTCTCATGAGACAATATATTTTAAATGAAATTGTTCATATAGACAGGAGCCTCTCAGAAAAGTATTTGCCCTGGGCTGCTTGTCCCCTAAGGGTGGTCCCTGTCAGTAGCTGTGACAAGGAAGGGTTAGAGGAGCAGGACTGGGTTCAGGGAAATGTTGACCCACAGTAGAGTTATGCCCCTCATCTGAATGAAACAATCTTGCCTTTAAACTCCTGTCTCTCTCAGTCATTGGTCCCTAGAAGGATAGGACCTTGGGCAAGGTGGCCCTCTGCAGCTGAGGCACCCCTAAAGAAGTCGATAGCTGGAGACCATCTACTGTTCACATTCCTCAGGGCTGGCCATTTGTGGCACATCTTGTATCTACTGTAATTATAATTCCAGAGTCAAATTTTATAGAGGTAGGTAAATGGAGTTTGAATATATTCTAAAATTCGTAAACAAAAAAAAATACATATAATTTTAATATGTTTTTAAAACCACAGAGAGGCAGAGAATAAAAAATAGTAATTTAATGCCTATTAGCAGCTCATCATTAAATTTTCTAAAAGCTTTGTCTAAAAGTTTTGATATCCAAATTATCAATTAGTTTGAAAATGTTCCAATTTTCAAGTGTTTAATTTTCTACATCACTTTTTCCCCACCTTTGGGCTTTTCTTAAATATATAAGTATTTTCTTAGATTTATAAATATAGATTTTCTTAATATTTTACCTGTTAAATAATTAATCAGGTCGTACATATATGTGTTGTAAAAGAAAGAATACTTCTATTATATAATTAAATAAAACAATATCTTGTGCTCTTATCCTCACCACCTCACTTCTTACTGTCTGAAACCAAAGTACTTTTACCTATTTCTTTCCATATTTCTAAATAACCTCCTTTTAAAATTAGATTTTTCTATTTTAAACTTTGTTTATTCATTCTTAATATAGAAGACCCTGCCTTGCTTAAATCATCACACACTTCTTTTTCCTCCACCCACCCACACACTTTCTTTCCCTCTAGCCTACCAATATATTCTTACATCATGATTTTTGATTAATTCAGTGTTCAGTACTGACATCTGACTAGGGATGTTTTGTTTTCAGCTGAATGAAGTTGGGATAATATTTCCTTCTTTTTACAGCCTTCTTTCCTCTTGGAGACAGACATCATTCCTGCAACCCTGTGTTCTGTTCTTGTCTGGACCACATGCTCTCTGCGGTGGCTGCAGAGCTCTTATCTCAGAGCCTCCTAGAAAGTTCTTTGGTCTGCCTCTATTGAATCCCATTTTCTGGACACCATATTTTGCTTCTTCTTGATTTATCCCATAATTTGTCTTGTCATTTTGGTGCTGTATGTTGCAGGAGAGGAAAGACTTTCCTTCTACTCCCCTAGATTCAATAGTGGGCTCTATAAAATAAACCGAAAACAGGCAGATAAACATGCAAAAGGTATACAAATTTATTTACTTTTAATATTACATGCACAGAGACATCACTGGGGGCAAAGGGAATACCTCAAAACGTGGTGAGATTTAACAGCTTATATATTGTCTTAGTGGGGGGAAGGGTAGTGGAGATATAAGCCTCTTAGGGGAGACTCTATATGATTTTTAGGAAAAGTGAGTTGGCCCTTAGAATAATGGATGAGAGATATAGTTTGTGACAAAGTTTGTCTGGCTGTGGTAATGAATTCTAGTCTCCTTTGCTAAGTCAATCTTCTCTGGTTGATGGCCCTCCTGGGGAGGATATTTATGACACTTGAGTTCCTTTTGGAAGATCTGTCTTTAGGCAGATAAGGGGAATTCAGAGAAAGCCTCTCCCAGCAGTTGCTGTTTTCAGTGCTTTCAGCTCAAAATAATCCTTATGCCACAAAGAGGCATTATTTAGGTAGCATAGTCTGTTGCCTTCCAAAATTGGCTTTATGAGAAAGACGGCAAAGAAGAAAGTTTTGAGAACTTGAAATTTTGAAAATGTTTTCTTTTCTCATGCTTGATTATTTGAGAAAATTCCTAGGTCAAAAATAGCTTTTCTCCAGCATGTTGAAATCTTACTGCAATGTCTTATAGCTTGAGAATGTGTATGGGCTTGTTAAGAAGACTTCATCATAAGGGTGGGAAACCTCACAAGATCAGTATTTATAGGCATTTTTCTTTAGGCTGATTTGTGTTTTCTAGGGAAGGCCCTGATTTGGCTGAAGCGGAAAACATGCTAAAGAATTTAATTTCAATTAATCTTTCTGTTACCAGTGTATGTTCTCAGCTGTACCTGGTATCCTTGAGTTCATATCCACCACATTTCAATGTCTTCCAGGGGTAAACATCCTGTCTTCTGTTACGGAGGTTTCATAGACTGGAAGGGACCTTAGGGAGACTAGGAAGTCTAACTCTTGTTGATGTAAAGTTACAATGACTGCCAATTATCAGTTTTACTCAATACCTCGGATTCCCCCATATTTTCAAGGTCTGGGAGAAAGAATAGTCTTGGGCATTTTACCTCCTCAGGTTGTTTATTTTCAGTCCTCTCTGAACCGCTGAATCAGTTAACATTCACATGCTTTGTAGTTTCCAAAATTTAATCTTCTCTCCTCTGCTTTTGCTCTTTTGTGTTTTCTATGACTCTGTGGGATTTTATTTATTCCTGTTGTCATTTTAATTCAGTTCTAAGGAGAGGAGTTAAGCATGTACATTCCATGTGTCGTTTGAATCACAACTTCCGATCAACTATTTCTATAACATTTCCACTTTTTTTTTCTCTCTGCTAAAATATATCTCTTCTGGAAATTGCAAATATCAATAATAGTACAAAAGCTCTGATCACATATGGTAGAGTGAAGATTTTTATTTCATTTTTCTATTTTAAAAGCAGTCCTAAAAATAAAAAATGACAAACAGAAAAAAAAATACAAACAAAAAGACACCAATTTTAATGAAATCAAAATTAGTCACAATTCACAAAAGAATACTGTAAAGAAAAGTTCAGAAAATATAAGAAATAGTACAGGAAAAATACAACAAGTTGTGGAAGTAAGGATGCTAAGAGCACATATAATTTAAAATTTCTTAAATTTTTCAAAATTAAACTCGCGATAGAAATGAAAATTGACCTAGATGCAGAAAATTGTATCTTAAGTTCTATTGAAATGAATTCAGGGATATGGATGAGAGACTTGAACAAAATCAATAAAAATGAAAAATAAGTGAAGCTGATTAGACAAATGAAAGAAGCAAAGCGTCATAAATATCAAACCAGTACATGTAGACTTTAGACTGTAGACTTTCAAAGTGGGATAGAAGACATGCAGCCTATATAGGATTCTAATTTCTAAAAAAAACCCAAGTTTTTAATGGGCTAACCATGGTTTTAATCTCCTGTGTGGTCAAAGGATACTCTACTCGTCAGTGGACAATTTTCAGTGAGACTGAGACTCCAATATTATGTTGGAAATTTAGAGAAAAATAATTTGTTTCCTAAGATATTATTACTTAGAAAAACTCATCATTTGGGGAAGAAAGATAAGAATTGAATCACATTTGATGTTTAAAATGGAACTGTGATGTGTATTTAAGTTTCATTTATTTTTTAGAGTGGGAAACCTGTTTTGGTTTACAAAAGCCGTAAGCATTAACTTTTTCATATATATATTTATATATAATAATTCAGTTTTGCATACATCACAACTACACTTGAGTGTATTCTTTTATCATTTAATTGCTTTCTCAATATACTAAAATGCACATATAGTGATTTATACATGTAGATTCAGATAATATATACTTATATATTAAAATTCTATATATATGTAGTTTATATATATATTCAGAAGTTATTTGTTCACCTGCTGAAAACTAAGCAAATTTAGCCTCACTTTCCTATTTTGCAGCATGGGCAAGCTGGACATTTTTCCTATAGTTCTTTATTGCATCTAAATGAAGTAAAGTCTTAGAAATTCTATTCTGAAATGATACTTGGAAATTTTCCTTTCTTAACAGACAATAACTTTATGTAACGTTACTTTGTAACAAGTTCTAATAATGAGGATATGTTTTATAGTATATTTAATTGAACTTCAAATGCTCAAGCTGATAATATTTCTGTGTGGAATTTAATATTTTTATTGACACTTTAATAAAAGCAATGGAAATGAAATAAATCTGTTATTCTAAACCTTGGGATGCTAAAATCTTTTTAACATGATAAATGCAGCTACCACAGTTATTGTTCTTTATTTTAAGACCACTTCAGAATAAATAGTGATCTGTTGGTAAACCAGTTCCCCCACACAAAACACTTAATTAATTAATTTTAAAGATTAAAAAATAAGCCAATTAGTAGCATTTGCCAATTTCTGTGGTATAAGTCCTTCCATCATGGCTAACTTTAAATTACCCATCTGATGTCTCTGAAGGCAGCACTGGGGAGAGAAGTTCACAGTTAGCTCTTTGGCTGTTTGAACAAGCACCAAAATTTCACTGGATTAATATATTCATTTTATAAAATTTGTTTTTTATCAAAATTAATGATTATAAACAACCAAATAGAATAGAAAGATGTATAAGGAAAAAAGATTCAAAGCTCACTCTCCCAATCCTAATATCTGCTTCCTGGAAGTTAGTCCTTTGAACTTAGTAGTGCTGCTGATTATTATTTCCACCAAATCTAAGTAACTTACCAATATGGCTATTTCTCGATTTGGTGACAATATAAACGAACTCTTGCAACTCTTTCAACTAGAAAACTTTTCTATTGTTAAATAACTTTCTTCCTCTATTTTCTCTGTTCTCTAAAATTCTTATTAGCTGGGCATAAGGTCATCATGAATGATACTCTGTCTTTTCTTTCATAATTTTTATTTATCACTTTTTACTGTTTTAATTCTTCTTTTGAGTATTTTTTTTTGCAATCTTATGATTTTATACTTGTGCTGTTTCTATTTTTTCTTAATGTTGTCTTCTTGTTTATTGGATAAAATATTACTTGAATCCTATGTATCTAATTAAAGATATTTATATTTCCTACTTCCTGAATTATCATTTTTTTAGGTTTTTTTTCTCTCAAGCTTCGTTTTTTGTACTGTTAGTTCTTACATAGCTATTGACCTTTCATTGTCTATTTATATTCAGCAAAAGGGGACTGGGTTGATTTGTCCACTGGATGATTTGAGTGTTCTCTCCAGTTCTATATGAAGTTTTCAAACTAGGTCTTCAGTGGGTCTTCCAGCACCTTTCAGAGGTAGAAAGTCTTCAGGCTTCGATTTGAGATCATCCAGGGTACTCCCAAATGCCAGAAAGGAGACAGCTTAAACCCCAGCACATGATCTTAATTTGGCAGTCCTGGTTCTGCTCAGGCAATCTTTCAGTTTCTTTACAGAAGTTGTGTGCATGTGGAGAATGGGAGATTATGGGTATGATTCTCCTTGGCCGTGTATGCCAGGGTGCCTGCATTTTAAAATTGATGAGTTGGGGAGAGAGAAGAATGGCATTTGGCAGGGGCAGACTGATAGAGTTGTTTCATGGGCAGAACTGCCATCAGTCCCTTCTTCCTGCTTTCACCCCTAGTCTTCCAGACTTTTCATGGTACCTGCAGACTCCAAATCCAGTGCATTTGTAGGGGACTGTTAAGTATATATGCATTTTTCTCTGGTGCATACTGTTTCCATGCATTCTGAGCTGTGGCTTCATTTTTGTTTCATCCAATGAAAGCTTCCACCTGTCTTCATTTTCCCAGAAAGGTTTGAAATTTCTTATCCACCAAGGATCATTCTTTTTTTTTTTTCTCATTTAAAAATTTATTTCACTTTTTTTCTTGCCAACAATATGAACATGAATTGGAATTTGGAATGCTAACTTTATCATCATCGGACCTATTTAACAGTGAACAATTATTAATCCTACCATCAATGAACCATCTCAGTTCCCTCCTTGGGTGCTATCCACATTGTATCTAGTATCTATACATAGTTAGGTATGGATTTTTTGTGGTGTTTTTTATTTTTATTTTTTATTATTATTATTTTTTAATGTAAGCACCAGTTAAATACTTCGCAATACCATTGCTAAGTTTTATTTTGTTTTTGATTTTAGGAAAATATCAGTATCAGGAAATTATTTTCCTCTAAAAGTGTACCCATTTGTAAAATTCTTGTTCTAAATTTTGATTCTTAAAGTTCTAAGCAGTATATGGTAGGGTGGGAGAACATTTAGGAAGATCTCTTGGAAGAACAAAACGAAATCTTATAAATCATTACAATTTTCTGTTGCTGGTTCTGATTTCAATTTTTATTTTCATCACAATGAAAATATAAATTTCCATGCCTTAATGCTTCCTTCAGTCAAATAATCTTAGAAAATATTTACGGCATATTATTTTACCCCAAATAATTAAAGGATTATTTCTTTAATTCTCTATTATATCCTCTTAGTATAAAAATATTTTGATTATGGGGAGAATTTGGTAACTCAAAGCAATTGACATGAAGATTAATTCCATTTATTGATTAAGAGTTGAATTTCCAAAACTTGAGTATTATTTTAAAATAATCTATAATTTTATTTTCTAAGTATTTTAAATCAGATAATACAACTCTTACTCTACTGTATTCTAACTATTCATAGTTATTTAATTGATTAGGTATATAAAGATTAACTCTGTATTTTAGTATTATGTAATTGTATAAGAAATATTTGTTCACAATTTCCCCTGAATTATAGAACTAATACTACTGGGCAAGAATATAAATAGTATTTGCCTCATTCATCTCCATATATATGCAAAACACAACTAATTAGTCTTAGAATTTTGTTTCTCTGTATTATAGAATAAATGCCTGCATATATAAGTATAGCTTTAATGAATGTGTAAATAATACTAAATATATGCATGCATGTAAGTCAAAATGTAGTCACTTATGTTTCAAATATATACAAAACATAGCTCATATATGGGTGTAGGTAATGTGTGTGTGCGTGTGTGTGTGTGTGTGTGTGTGTGTATGTATGTACTGTTTTCTTTGTATGTATACATATACATGTATTTTCAAAGCCAGATTAGCAGAATGCTTAAAGTCCTCCACCCCCACCCCATGCCTTATTATTCTGCACCACACATTCACTTATATTGAGTGGTTAGGGTTAGGCTGACGCTTTTCAGGTTGAAAGGCAGAAACATTTATCTTCACTGACAAACAATTTGGGAGTACTTTCCTTGGACTGCAAGGAACTTGCTCTAACACATTTCTCATTCTGTTCTATTATGAAGCCCCTGCAACATTTGGCATCTCCTTACTGAATTTGCATGTAATGAACCAAATGGCACCACAGGTTGATTGTAATATTTGTTAAAAAGCTTATGCAAAATTTTCCGTCTTTGAAATTTAGATTAATGTGGAGATTATTTTGTGTACATTTTTTAGGAAGAAACATTATTGATTTTCCTCTGAATATAAATGTATTATGTGTTTCTATTAGAAACTATGAAAATATGAGAAAATACTAAGAAAAATAATAATCCCTGTAATCTTACTAAGCAGAGATAATAGCTATTGATAATTTATATGTCTTTTAATTCTATTTATTCATAAACATACATTATATATATTTGATAGGTGTATTTGGAATCATACAATTTATATTTTCAGACTTTTTGCTTAATTTGGAATGACATCTTTTTTTAATATTTATTTTTGAGAGAGAGAGAAAGAGACAGATCACGAGAAGGTGAGTGGCAGAGAGAGAGGGAGACAGAATCTGAAGCAGGCTCCAGTCTCTGAGCTGTCAGCACAGATCCCAATGTGGGGCTTGAACTCACAAACCATGAGATCATAACCTGAGCTGAAGTCAGAAGCTTAACCCACTGAGCCACCCAGGCACCCCTGAGTGACATCTTATATGTCATTTGTTTCTGACGGATGCATGATATTCCATCCTATGTACGTTTTTACCATGTAATCACCTTCTATTGTTAGGTATTTATATTATTATCATATTTTTCTATTATAAATTACGTCATGATAAAATTCATTTATAAATTTTTATGATGCGTCTCTAAAATGGTTGTGGCTATTTTGTTTACTTTTTATGTGTAATCTGACCATGCCTTTAATACAGTTTTTATATCTCAAATATATATTTTCTTATTGATTTAGAAAAGTATTTTTCCTATAATTGTACTAATCTTTGGACTATCCTACATATTGTGAATGATTTCTTTTACTTTTTCAGTTGCTTTGTAAGTGTGATTATTTTTGATATATACTTTAGCTCAAAATGTCCATTTTAGTACTGTCTCTATGGAGAAGTTGGCAGTCTCTCATAAAGTTAAACACAAACATACTTTGTTTATTATCCAGCAACTTTTCTCCTAGGGATTTATCCCAAATAATTAAACATATACGCCCACAAAAGACCTGTACAAAAATGTTCATTATAACACTCTTCATAATAACAAACTATTGGAAACAACTTAAATTTATGCCAAAAAAGAATAGATAAAAAAATTGTGTTATATTCATAAAATGATGAGCTTTAAATAAATAAAGATTCACAGACAAACACAGAAGAATCTCAAAAACACTCAAAGAGATGCAGAATAAGATATATAGTATGGTTCTATTTCTATGATGTTCAACAACAGATATAAGTAATCTATAGGGTTAGACATGAAAAGAACGGTTGGTTGTCTTTGTGAAGGGGCAAGGGAGAAAGAGTGGAAAGGGACACAGTGGAAATCTCAGAGGTTTTGGTAATGGCTATTTCTCGTTTGAGGCTTTGATTACCTGGGTTTATATTAGTTACAACTTAAGAAGCTCGGGGCGCCTGGGTGGCTCAGTTGGTTAAGCGGCCGACTTCGGCTCAGGTCATGATCTCACGGTCTGTGAGTTCGAGCCCCGCATCGGGCTCTGTGCTGACAGCTCGGAGCCTGGAGCCTGCTTCAGATTCTGTGTCTCCCTCTCTCTCTGCCCCTCCCCCACTCATGCTCTGTCTCTGTCTCAAAAATAAATAAACATTAAAAAAAAATTTAAAAACAAACAAAAAAAGAAGCTCTACTGTCATCGACTGAATTGTGTTCCTTCAACATTCATATGTCAGGGCCTAACCTGAGTACCTAAGAATATGACTATAAGTAGAGTTAGAACCTTTAAAGAGGAGATTAAATTAAAACAAGTTCATTATAGGTGTTTTCTAATCCAATATAACTGGTGTCTTTGTAAGAGAAGATTGGGACACAGACACACACAGTGGAAGACCTTGTGAAGACAAACAGCCATCAACAAGCCAATAAGAGAGACCCAAGAAGAAAACAATCAAGCTAACACCTTGATCTCAGACTTTTAGCATCCAGAATTGTGAGAAAATAAATTTTTATTATTTAAGCCATCCAGTCTGTGGTATTTATTATGGCAGCCCTAACAAACTGCTACCTCTACTTTCTAGATTTGTGCAGATTACTGCAGGTTATTATACTCAATATTAACAGTCAAAATTATCACCCATTAGACTTCTAATGAATTGCTCCCCTGATTGAAATAATGAATAAAGAATAGACAAAGCATATGAATCAATGGTGTCCAAGATAGTCAACGTTAGCCAAGGGAGATGGTTATCATTGAAGGTAGGAAATAAATGAGGTGAGTTCTACAGTAATTTTCCGATTCCTGCTTGAAGAAAATTCTAGGTAATTTTAGTTTGAAGGAATCCAGGAGTATCCTAGTTGTCTTCCTGAGTTGAAGAGATGGAGCTTGGAAATCAGAGAGTCCAAGGAAGCCAGGAGAGTAAGAGAGCTATATATAGAAAGAACTTCAGATATCTACAAAAGGTCTATGAAGAATTCATCTGAGTATTTATCAGTGCATACGTGTGAAGGAACTACTAAGGCTCGGAAGAGAACCACCTGTAGTGATTAGAGCAAAAACATCCCTAGAGTTCATACAGTACTGCAGATAGTTCCATTGTCACCAGCCAGCATGGAACAGGGCTTGATAGTATCTTTCACAGGGCATGTGGTAATCAGAAACGCTTTGTTTCACTAGTGGGCCAAGTTATTTTTACTAAACGCTGCCTCTCTAACATAGCCTGAGAGCAAACTCACAAAAGATAAAACTGTTCCGAAGGAATGATCAAAACATTTTTTAAGATGATTAAAAATATTTAATAAAATTTAAAACTGTCCATAACCTAACAAGATAAAATCAAAATGTCTGGCATCCAAACAAAAAATTAGCATTTATGCCATGAAGCAGAAAAACGTGACCCAAAATGAGTACAGAAGCATCAATCATCTGAAAGTGATCTGGTAATGGCACAGATGATAGTAGACAAGGACATTAAAATGTTTATTAAAATTTAATTCCCTATGTTCAAGATAATGACAATTTAAGCATGTTAAAGACATGTGGGAAGTATAAAAGACACACAAATGCAACTCCTCGTGATGACAAATGCAATATCTGAGATAAATTAATGTCAATGACATCTAAGATCCTTTTCATTTTTTAATAAGATCATGTCCCATTCTGAGATAAGATATTCACCTAAACTGTCTTTTAATGTCTTTGCAGTTTAAATTACATATCAAAATATCACCTGAAATGTATTTTTTGTGGTGTGAAAGATATAATTTATATTTTCATATATTAAACAATATTCAGAACACTATGTTATCTATCATTGTATCATTGATTTAAACATTAAAAAAAATTTTAGAGCTCATAAGTAGGGGAGAGGAACAGAGGGAGAGGGGAAAGAGAGAATCTTAAGCAGGCTCCATGCTCAGTGTGGATCCAGTTCAAGGCCCGATTCCATGACCCTGAGATTGTGACCTGATCCGAAATCCAGTGTAGGACGCTCAACTGACTGAGCCACCCAGGCGCCCCTACTGTTGTATCATTGATTTAAAAATGCCAGTTTTTAACATTTATGAGTCCGGGTATGTATTTTAAAAATGCCAATTTTTATCATTTATGAATGCAAGTGTGTATTTTTTTTTCTTCTTCTGATACCTCTATTTAGCAAAGCCACCTTTATCCAAAACATTTTTCTGCATCTCTATTTTGGTTTGGGTTAGTTTCCAATCTAGATACTCATAGTGGTTGTGCTTGCTCTGCATCTTGGTATAATACTCCATTCCATCAAGGAAGAGAATGTTAGTATCACGATATCTAGTTGTCCTCTGGACTGGTATTTGGTTTCGTTATATTTGCTTGTATCTCAGGGCAGCTTCTTAACTGTGTAGTTCCTATACGTGGTAGTGGATTTTCCTCAGCTCACTCTTAAATCCAACTATTACTTCTTCAATTCATAAAGTGTCGGTGGGGTTTATTCACTCATTCTTTCAATTTTCATTCATCCCTGTGTTAGTTCAATACTGAATTAGCTATATATACATATATATGATACTGTCTCAGTTTTATGAGGTTTTTGACTCTCAGATTAGGCTCGTGAGCACAAAATAAATCTATAAAGCAATATTTAATTCTAAGTTATGGTGTATGAAAAATCTTCTTACAAAATTAAACCTGTTTTCTCAGAAATGGGTTTTAGCCATGTTATCCTGTAATATGGTCCCAACCACCCTACCTATTGCATAAAATTCCTTGAAATATGTTAATAATAAATTTTTAGTAACTAAAGTGATTCAGAGTATTCTCTATTTCAAATTCCTTTGGTCATTTCAGTCAAGATTAGGGAGGATGTAATGTTAGAGACTTATGTTCAAATTGGCATCTCGATTTACTATATGTATTCTTAAGAAATTAGTGTGTATTTTATTTTATTTTATTTTATTTTTAACATTTATTTACTTTTTGAGACAGAGAGAGACAGAGCATGAGTGGGGGAGGGGCAGAGAGCGAGGGAGACACAGAATCCGAAGCAGGCTCTGAGCTGTCAGCACAGAGCCTGACGCGGGGCTCGAACTCACAGACGGAGAGATCATGACCTGAGCCGAAGTCGGACGCTCAACCGACTGAGCCACCTAGGTGCCCCATTAGTGTGTATTTTGATGAAAATCTTACTGTGCTGTAAGAATGAGTATATTTTATGACTTTCTATGAGTAACTTCCATGTTTTAAAAGAAGTCTCAATATTGTTTAATAATAACCCTTTTTCTGATAAAATAAAATTGGAGAAAATCATTGAACATGGTTACTGAGGGAATATATTAATAATCACTTATTTTTAATGAATACCTTTACATCAAAAGATTCTACAATCATTTTAAGTTTTTTCTCCTTATCTTGCCTTTTCTCTGTTGATAAATAACTTTACCATTGATTTATTTTATATACGATATTTTGCATTTTAAATTTTTTAATTCATTCACAAAACCTACTACTTATCCTTTATAGGGTGAGAAATATTTTGTGTTAACAAACTTTTTTTGAAATCAGTGTTTCTTTCTTGCTTTCTTCTCTCTCTCTATCCATCCATCCACACACACACAGAAACACACACACACACACACATACACACACACATACACATAGATATAATAAGATATATAAATATAATCATCATTAATATTTAGAACAAACCACCTTCTCTTTGCAGACTTCTTTGGGTAAATCTACCATCTACACATTTATCAGTAGAAATATACTGTATAAATGTGACTGATCTATAAAATGTGTTTTATTTCATTCAAATTTTAAAACATGCATATATACTGGTTATCTTCTCAGAGAGGTGATCTGTTTCTTTAGAGTAAGACCTGTCATCTGGTACGTTTAGGCAGGGTTTGAACAATAAGTGTTACCTAATTGAATTTGCAGTGAGGAGGCAGAAGTGCTTTTAAATACTATAAATTTCACAGATGTATAGTTCAACACACTCTTCAGTGATGATAAAACCATCTCTTTAGAATTGTTGGTTTTAGTAAGAGCAGTGAATATCAAATCTATAAGTAGTTTTTCTTGTGGTAATTGGTACTATCCCTTATGGCCACCTTCCAAATCTGCAATATGCATTTTATCTGAAATTACAGCATGTGAGGACAATGTTTAAATGCTTATTAAGCACACTGACTTAACATCACTAAGTTCAAGGTAAAACTTACCTGGCTTAAAACACTACTTGAGTCTCTTTTCCACTTGTATAGATGTATATGAAACAAGTCGAAATAAGTTTTAACTATAGTAATAGTGGTCTCTGTGTACCCCTGAGGCCTATTTTGATGTCTGGCAAACACAGTACGCAATTGTGATTTTTTTAACTAAAAAAAAAATGCATGAATGAATGACTTCTCACTACAAGAGTGATTTAGTGCTCCACCGAGTTGTAACCTAATGGAAAGTGTGTGCTACAGTGGTCTTTGTTAATAAACCGTACTATTAAGTATAGCAATTTTGTTAAAAGCTTGATTAAGCAACTAATAATGTATACCATTAATGGAGATTATTTTTAGATAGTTACTGATATTCAAGAATTAAAGAGATAATTTTAAACAATTTGCCCAAAGACAGAGGTTAAAATACTAAGTTTGGCATCATGAGTTTTCTTAAATTTCATCTTTTTACACCATTATTTTAATGCACTGACATATTTTGCATGTCATAATCACTGTAGTCAGCACAATTCAGATAAATGAAGTGAAATAAATAGAGCTCTTCTATTAGTGCAATGATATTGTAATGTTGATTGCCGAATGAAATGAAGTCATTAATGCAGTTAAAATCACAAATCCACAAGCAACTTAAGGCTTTCACTTACCCCCCCCCCAGTTTTTATATACAAAAAAAAGTGCTACATTAAAAATTATTTTTGCGGGTGCCTGGGTGGCTCAGTTAGTTAAGTGTCCAACTGGATCTCAGCTCAGGTCTTGATCTCAAAGTTTTGAGTTCAAACCCCATGACAAAATCATTTTCCTTCTAATTGAATCCTTGTATTGTACAAAGTCTGAAGTGATCCGAATGATACTATATATCTTGAACTTGGGAATATGTTTATGTGTATATGTTTATTACTATATGAATATATATTAATGATATTGTTATTTTCATGAATGTAAACACTACCCTGAAACGGTCTGTGTAGATGAACTTTTCGTTTTTTTTAAAATTTATTTATTTATTTATTTATTTATTTAATTTTGAGAGAGAAAGCACACACAAGCTTGGGAGAGTGGAGAGAGGGGGAGAGAAAGGGAATCCTAAGCAGGCTCCACACAAGTAGTGTGGAGCCTGATTTGGGGCTTGAACTCATGAACTGTGAGATCATGACTTGAGCTGAAATCAAGAGTAGGATGGTTAACCTACTGAGCCATTCAGACACCCCTAGATTAACTTCTTATAAATCAATAATTGTTTCACATTTTCTTATATTACGCTTGTCAATGTTTTAATCTTTGATTCATAGAGGTTTCTTAGCCTTGGGTTAATTGTTCTAATAATGATTTTTCAATCAAAAAGAGGCATTAGAGGACTTTAATATTTAAAAGGATATTTTCATATTAGAAAATATAATACTTACCTTTAAAATTGTTGTAATATACGGTTCTTCATGATTTCAAAACTTGAAAAATGTTCAGTAAACTAGCATATATTTGTACATTTCATTAGTTGATGCTGTGATTTAAAAAGTGGAATATTATGTCTCCTTTATTTCAATTACAATATTATTTACCCAAAACTAACTTCTCAAAATAAAACATATTTATTATTTAAACTTAGAAATACTTTTCTTGGGGCACCTGGGTTGCTCAGTCAGTTGAATGTCTGACTCTGGATTTCAGCTCAGGTCATGATCCCAGGATTGTGGTATTGAGCCCCACGTCAGGGTCTATGCTGAGTGTGGATCCTGCTTAAGATTCTCTCTTTCTCCCTCTCTGCCACTCTCCCCCACTTATGATCTCTCTTCCTCTCTCGAACTAAAAAACAATGCATTTTTCCCTAAATAATTATACACATAATACTATGTGAATTATCAGGTTTAATAATAACATATATTCATTTTTATTTTTATTGCCAAAGATTGAAGCTGTGTTAATCTAAGCCTTGCTGACCCAATTAAAAACCAAATAAAAATTTTAAATTTACCCAAATTCATATTCAAATGGTCATGTGGAGGGGCACCTGGGTGGCTCAGTCTGTTAAGCATCTGACTTCGGCTCAGGTGATGATCTCTTCGTGAGTTCGAGCCCCGCGTCGGGCTCTGTGCTGACAGCTCAGAGCCTGGAGCCTGCTTTGGATTCTGTGTCTCCTTCTCTCTCTGCCCCTCCTCCACTCATGCTCTCTCTCTCTCTCTCTCTCTCTCTCTCTCAAAAATGAATAAATATTTTTAAAAAAAATTAAAAAAAGGTTTTCAGATGATCATGTGGAAAAGTATTTAGTATTTTGAAAGTTTGTGCTTATTCTTAAATGGTCAGCCCTGGGAGCATTAAATATATTTGTTGAAGGGCACCTGGCTCTCTCAGTCAGTAGAGCATGGGACTCTTAATCTTGGGGTCATGAGGTTGAACTTCGCATTGGTGATAGACTTTACTTAAAAAAATAAAACCAGAGGTGTAAATATTGTCCGTTGATTTATTTTTTACTACTTAGAGATGTAGCATAAAATTTTGGAGGTTATATTCCAGGACTTCCCCAAATATCTCTTGCACAGCACCAGGGTAATTGTCATATTAGCAGAGATAGTGATATCTGATCTGGGAGAGTCATTTCTACAATTTAGAATAAAAAGTTATCAAGAAGGTGTCTAAGAATAATAGTGTGAGGAAGTTAAAGAAGTGTCTTCTTTTTGGTACCAAAGTAACTGAAGTATTTAAAATCCCGAATGTTAATTGCTCCTAGTCATCCTTTCTTTTAGCTAAACTTTATTTTAGCTAACAAAGTTCTTTGTGTTTCCAACGCAGAAAGGTTTCCTGGCGTGCCTAAAAAAAAAAAAAAAAGCATGACTCTCTTGTTTGAAAACCGTGGTTCAACAGTCTGAGGGAGATAGCAGTCTTAAGATAAAAGGAAACTATATTTCACAACTTTTAAAGACCACTTTGTTGACCCAACAAAGACACAAATCAACATTATTGCGCCTGGAATAATTTTGCCAATTAAATAAGGAAGTATGAAGTAAAAAAATTGGAAGAACAAAACTGGAGGGAAAGATCCTGGGGTTCCAATTTGAAATAGAGTTTGGAATGCATTAGCAAGTAGTTTCCATATTTCTCCCTAAGTTTTTATATTCTCATTTGTGTGTGTGTGTGCTCATAGAGTTAATTAAAAGTAGAGGTGGCTTATAGAGTTAATTAAAAGTAGAGGTGAATAATAAAACCCTAAAGTAAGTAAAGCTATATGAAAATAATTTTATTTGCCTTCTTCGATATTACAAAAAATAGAAATGAAGAGGATAAATGACCATTACTCTGTTTGTAGTCTCATACTTCACCTCTGCCCTATTTCCGAAATGGGGTCCCTAAGTTTAGCACTATCCTATTAAATTTCCATAAACAATATACCACACAACTTTTTTGTGTGTTAGGGAGAGGATGGGACCAAGGACTGTCGGATCCAGCTGGTCCTTAAAAAGACTGAGTCAATTCCACTGTTTATATGTCCCTGCCTTTGCTTGAATCTTAAGCCTTTCTCCTCTTTGTTCTTCCTCCTGTAAGTATTTAGGTTTGCTCTCCTTTCCTGTTTCTTATATTGGAGATTGAAATTATAAATGCCTCCTATTTTCATCAAGAATAGCTTGTGTGTTCTTGCTCTGTTTGCTCTTTGATATGTTTTTACCTTGCTATGATAAAACCAAAAGTCAGAAACATACATTTTCCCATCATTTTGTTCAGAGAGATCATTTTTGTCTCTGCACATAGGAAGAATTCTATAAATATTTCAAATGAATGTATATATATATGATAACATATACAACATGTAGTAATAATAATTTAACTTAACAAATATTTTACCAATTGTGCTAGGCAATGGGGAACTACATTCCTGTGGGTAAAAATAAATAACTTATGACATCTGAAATTAGTGGTAAGTGCAAAGAAAAATATAGCAGATAAAGTCACAATAACAATTTGGAAGGATATTTTAAACAGATTTCTCAAGAGAGTCTCTTCCTTGTTGTTTAAAATTTCTTTTTAAAAAATATTATCTTAACACAAGGATTAAACAAATCACTAAAACATACACCTTGAAATTTTAAAAAAATGATACTTGTAATCGTTAGTAGGGGTTATAATTACCTTATAAGAAGTATATCTCTCCTTGTTTTCCCTGCCTTTGCAGAACTGGAAAAACAAACTGTTTAATGAATGTACGGTTTAAATACCCTTTGGAAATCTAAGTTGCTATTGAAAAAAGATGTATAATGTGGTTATATGCTTTGTTTATGGAGCTAGAGGAGAGAAGGAAAGAAACCCGAGGCTAATAGAAATAGATTACATCTCACTTATGGAATATAGTTTAAAATAATGCATTTTATTGTTGATCTCCCTTCAGAATTCAACTGAATATCATTTACTTTTTCTATTTAAGTAATAGCCTCAAGGACTTTAAAAAAACATTATCAGAAGATAACCAAATATATCATTGATATAGTTTCTTCCTATCACAGTATTATTGACAGAATATCATGTTAGCAATATCACTCTTTATAGTATTGAAGTGATAAAATAGAAAAAGTTTCCCCAAATGCATTTTTTTTTAATAAAAGTAGTCTTGGTATATTCTCTTTTCCTGCTGTGTTTTATTAAGAGAGAAGTGATATCAGATACTTTCCTGTGCATTTCTGTGAAGTGAATATTTATTTGGTCTATTTAAGTAAATATTTTCTTATCTTTTGGATATTTTGCAGCTATTTATTATATGATAGTGGTTTAATATAAAAGTGTTCTCAATATCAGCACTCTTCTACTAAAATCATGAAAAATAAAGTTTTAAAATATTTTAACCTAATTTTTTTACCTGTTTTTAAAGAGCAGAAATGTGTTTTTAAAATGAAGAATATTTTTAAGTTTGGAATTAAATCAGATATATAGTCCCATAATTGAATGTATAAAACTAGGTACACAGTGAAATTCCTCGTCCTACTGCGGTTCTGCAGAATGGCCCATGTGGAAGTAAAGATTTATTGTATATTACTAAAGGATTTATTCATTTACAAACCATCTTGATATATATTCTTGCTTGCCCTTATGTACCTAAAATTTAGCATATTTCAAAATATCTGAATATTTTTATGACTTACTCCATAGAGATCTTTCTATATTGATAATATAAAAAGCTTCTTCATTGATTTAATATCTACAAGTATTAAATTGTCTAATACACCAATATTCATTTGTATGTCTCCAGTTAATGCCTGTCTAGTTTTCCCCTAATCTTTCGCTACTACAATCAATGACAGGAATTTATGATGTTTTGAACATATAAATATGTAGGGAATAACCCCAGCATGAGAAACACTGAATATAAATGTCCAGGATTTTGTCATTTTGATGAATATTAATTTTGCCAAATTTACCCCATTGTTTCATTTTGTATTTGCCACATTATTTCCCTACAATATTTTTTCAAGTTTCTGTGTTTGTACTAATGTGGTAGGTGAAGAATAATATTTCAGGATAGTTTCAATTTTTCCTTTTTAATATTATAAGTGAGGTTGAGAATAATTTTAAAAGCCACTATTTGTATTTCTTTTTCTGCAGGCTTTCTATTTATATATTTTCACCATTTTTCTTTAGGGCTGGTTTCAGTTTCTAGGAGGACTTTAGTATGAGAGGATTTATTTATATTTGTATGTTATAAACTGCAAATATGTTTCCTAGTTTTTTTATTGTTTTTGCATTTCAATATATGCTTAAAATTTATCTTTTTTTTCAAATAAACTGGGGATGTCACTTAGTTTTTTATTATTCCCCCCCCAAATTCCATGAATTCTTCCATCAATATTTATAAAATAATTTTTTTCATATATTTTTTAAGATGTCACCTTTATCAAATGCTGTATTCTTGAATGTCTTGGGTTTTCACTGAGGTTCCATGGAACTCAAAATGTGACTCAATTTTAGGGGTGCCTGGGTGGCTCAGTTGGTTAAACGTCCGACTTCCGCTCAGGTCATGATCTCTTGGTTCATGGGTTGGAGCTTGGCATTGGGCTCTGTGCTGACAGCTCAGAGCCTGCAGCCTGCTTCAGATTTTGTATCTCCCTCTCTCTCTTCTCCTCCCCTGCTTACGCTCTGTCTCTCTCCCAAAAATAAATAAATATTAAAAAAACATTTTTTAAAGGGTGATCATAAAAGTTTGTGGTTAGGTGGTACAAAATCATTACTTCTGGAGAATAAAGTTAATTCAGTGGGTTTGTGTGTGTGTGTGTGTGTGTGTGTGTATGTGTGTAACTCAATTTTAATGTGACTAATTTTCTATGTAATTCTTCTATTTTTACATTTTAAAACATTATTTTGAGAAAAGACTCATAGTATTCAGATAGGAATTCCAGATAGGATAGATATCAAGTAATTTTTCTATAATTTATTTTTAAATTTTATTATGCACTCTTCTTTAAATTATTAAGCACAAATTTTATTGATGCATTATTTATGAAACCCCAAGCTCATGAGTTATTTTAACATTTTAAAAATAGTTAATTTTGATAGATACTTCAAGTCACATGTCTAAAATTGAATTTATTGTTCTCT